>CM053505.1:91307463-91486173 GCA_028627145.1 Eidolon dupreanum | reverse complement strand
GGGAGAAGATATTTGCTTATGATACGTCTGATAAGGGGTTAATATCCAAAAATTATAAAGAACTCACACAACTCAACAACAAAAAAAGAAACAATGGAAATAAGAAATGGGCAGAAGACCTGAACAGATATTTCTCCAAAGAGGAAATACAGATGGTCACTAGACATGAGAAAATGCTCAAGGTCACACTAATCAGAGAAATACAAATTAAAACCACAATGAGATATCACCTCACACCTGTCAGAGTGGGTATCATCAATAAAAGAACAACAAGTATTGGTGAGGATATGGAGAAAAGGGAACCCTCATACACTGTTGGTAACATTGAAAAAATGGTATAGCCACTGTGGAAAACAGTCTAGAGGTTCCTCAAAAAATTGAAAATAGAACTACCTTTTGACTCAGCAATTGCATTTCTGAGTATTTATCTAAAGAAAGCCAAAATACTAATTTGTAAAGATCCATGTGCTCCTATGTTCACAGCAGCACTATTCACAATAGCCAAGATATGGAAGCAACCTAAGTGCCCTAATAGACGATTGGATAAAGTAGCTATGGTTCATATATACAATGAAATATTAGTCATAAAAAGTGAAATCCTACCATTTGCGACAACATGGATGGACTTAGAGGTTATTCTGCTGAGTGAAATAAATCAGACAGAGAAAGATAAATACCATACGATTTCACTTATGTGTGAAATCTAAGGAACAGGAGGAAAAAACTCTGAAAACAGACTCAGAGATACAGAGGACAATCTGGTGATTGCTAGAGGGGAGGGTGGTTTCTGGACTGGGTGAAAAAGGTGAAGGGATGAGGAAGTCCAAATTAGTAGTTACGAAATAGTCACAAGGATGGAGAGTACAGCATAGGAAATATAGTCAATAGTATTATAATGGCTGTGTGTAAAGCCAGATGGGTGCTAAAGTAATCAGGGAGATCACTTCATAACTTATATAAATGTATAACCATTGTACTGTATACCTGAAACTAATATAAAATAAAATTTTTTAAAAAAAGAAAAAAAGAACAAGTTGAGAACCATATAATTTCACTCTTATGTTGAATATTAAAAATGAAAGCAAGTAACGAACAAGGTAAGCAAAAACTCATAGACAAAGACAACAGTTTAGTGGTCACCAGAGGGAAAGAGGGAAGGGATGGAGGCAGATAAGGGTAAAGGGGGTCAAATATATGGTGACAGAGGGAGATCCGACTTTGGGTCGTGAGCACATGACGCAATACACAGATGATATATTATAGACTTGTACACTTGAAACGTATATAATTCTATTAGCCTACATTACCTCAATAAATTTAATTTAGAAAAGAAAGGGAAAGGACAGTAACTTGCCTAGTGTTAATCCTTCCCCAGAGGGCCTCTTGGTAAGCCACACACACAGGGTGCTCAGAATGGAGAGCAGAGCCCAGTTGTGTAGCTCTGTTTATGAGTTCTGCTTACCTTGCAATGCCAAACTCAGATACAAGTCAGAAGAAAGAATATATTCACATTTAATGTATAGCATGGTGACTATAGTTGATCATACCATATTATATAACTAAAATGTGCTAAGAGAAGATCTTAAACATTCTCACCAAAAAAAAAAAAAAAAAGGTAATTATGTGAGGTAATGAATGTGTTAATTAACTCAATGGTGGAAATCCTTTCACTATATATATCAAATCATCTCACTGTGCTCTTCAAATATACTATAATTTCATTTATCAATTATACCTCAATAAAGCTAAAAAAGGGAAACATTTCAACACAATTTACTGTTTCTTACAACATCAGTTTAAATGATATTTTAAAAGTTTTCTATCATAAACTCCAATCTATGCTCACTCTCTTCTTCCCCACAAAAATTCTGATATTTTGCTTGAATATCTCCATTGATGGGGCTCTCTGCTTTCTGAGGTAATCTACTCCACTTTAAGAGCGCTCTAGTGGTAGAAATGTTGAACCAAAATATTTCTCACAAATGTTAATGTTAGCACTTTCCTCTGGTACCACAGTTAGTCTGTCTTCTACTTCCGTGGTCCCCAACATTTTTGGCACCAGGGACCAGTGCTCCTATGAGAATCTAATGCCTGATGATCTGAGATAGAGCTGAGGTGTTGATGCTAGAGCATGGGGGAGTAGCTGCAAATACAGAAGAAGCTTTGCTTGCTCCCCTGCCCCCACTGCCACCTTCTGCTGTGTGGCCTGATTCCTAACAGGCAACAGACCAGTGCTGGTCTATGGCCCAGGGGTTGGGTACCCCTGGTAAAGACACATATCCATCAGGATACTGGCAGGAAACAAATGGCACATTCAAAGATATAATTAAAGAGTTTAATAATGAGAGTATTTGTAAGGTGGCAGACAAAAAGGGAGTTGAAGAACCCTGAAGCTAGCAAGTTGCTGAAGGGATAAGAGGAAAGGATTCCAGAGAAAGATGTACCTCTCAGAGAAGGAAGCCCATCAGGAGTTACGACCTTCTAGAGAGGAGCTCAGGCACTGCCAGGTCCAATCTCAGTAAGTAGGACATGGGAAAATAAATATCCTGACTTTCCTTTCCTCCTCCCTAACAATCTCTTGGTGGTGCCTATCCTTGGCCAAATCCTGTTAGAAGCCAGAGAGTGAGGGAGTGGAGAAGAGTAGGAAAAGGATCTTGAAGGACAAATAACACTTCACATATTTAAAGGCAGAATTCATGTTCTTGTTGAGTCTTCTCTTCTCAAGCCAACCATCCATTGTCCATTACAGATGCCTAAAGGGGGCGGAGACCATCATTTGTCTCAGTATAGGTAACATACCGCTGAAGAAGGATTTGAAGAACTATTTTAGTGACTGTAGAATATAATGTGACCTCTTATGATTTTTACAGTCCTAAAACGTCACACATCAACCCTGTTAGTCAATGCTGAGCTGTGTCTCCCACATCCTGTATGTGTGTAGTTTGCTTTTTGGACCTAAGTGCAGGGCCAGAGAGTTTTCCTTTTTCACATTTTCCTCAGATTATTTGTTTTCTGCTATAGTTTGCTGCAATCCTTTTTGGATTTCATCAAAACCAGCTTTTTTAAGTTAGATGCTGTTTAGATAATATCTAGTCCAAGCTATCATTTTGTGTAAGGGCAGATTGGGACCCAAGAACAAAAGACTTGGGCAAGTGAGCAGCAGAGTAGGAATAGCGGTTATTGGCTTCTAATTCCAGAGTTTGATCTAGAGTCACTGGAAATTGTAGCCTTTTTGTACATATATTTTCCTCAGACATAGGACAACATAAAGTCTTATTTATTCTGCTGAATTGCCCTTTGAAGACATGCTCATCTGCTGTCAGTCTGATGACATTGTCCTCTCAAGCTAATACGTAGCAGACAATTTCTTGTACCCAAAGAACTCATTCTACTCTAATGGTGAAAGTCTCTTAGATGAAAAAAGAATGAATATGACTTCTCATTCCTCTGAAGCAATATTGCTAAATTACAGTCCAATGAATAATGTTATTAAGAACCAGAAGTATGTTATTGGATGTTTCTAAGAAAATTATCCTTCCATTTTTACAAATCTCAAGAAAACATAACCTAAGTCAAGCAAAATCCACAAGGGTTGGCTCATCCCAGCCCCATTTACCACTTTTGTCTGACTTACCCATAAATTTCAAAATATGTGACTTTTATCCAAAGCAGATTATTTTAAAAACAACTAAAAAATTAAAACAAACAAACAAAAAAGCTGGGTCCTAACTCCTTAGTTCCTCACTGAGCACCTTTCCTAATGACTACCTTAAGACTATGCCCTTGGCTTTTATTAATGTTCGATACAGAAAATGACAATGAATGATGCTTCTCTGCACTTTATGATAAAAAGCTTTTGAAGATGCTTTCAACTTTGTTGTCTAAGGTCTCATGAAAATGCACCCATATAAAAATTTTTAGAAGGTAATATCTACCTCAACCACTCCCCTCCCAATCAGCAATCCCAGAAAGAATTTAGTAAACAGGATATAGTTTACCTCCAATAAAGAAAGTGTATATTTTCTTTGTATCAGATAATAGAAATTGTGTAACACATTGTGTTTTCTTTCATATCCTGGTGGTCAAGAAGCTCAAAGTCAACCCCAACACTCTGTCATTGTTATTATATTAGTGAGGTATCCTCCATGTAACTGCTTCTTCCTCAATTTCCATGAAGTTTTTTTATGTCTTATCAGAAACTTATTTTTATTGTAAGCCACCTCAAATCATCTTTGTAAGGAAGCAGAGTAAGTATAACAAAGCATCTAATCACCACCATTAATGGAGATAAAATAGCACATTTGAAGAGGCTGCTCCCAAACCCTCATTGTATTTGGTCAAGGCTGGATGCTTCTAAACATCTAGTTTATCAATGCAGACAGTCTGTTCTAAAAGCTGCTCTGGGAAATACAGAAGAAAGTCATAAAAGTGGTCGTACTTATCATTTAACCAGACACAAAATTCCCTTGATAGCTTTGGCTCATAGTAATAACCAGGCCTGAACTATAATCTAGTTGTATCAAATCAGAGGAATAACTGTTGGAGGTGGTTGAGAGGACAGTGATCAGAAAGGTGATGGTAGCTGATGGAAAGAGCAGGAACCTACTAAGTTGTAGTGCATTTTTAAGTGGCCTAAATATGTGAAAACCAGAGGCCAATGTTACTTAGTGTCCTTGATGAGGAAATTCAAATGAAGATAATTCTACCATCAGACATAGAAACAAGGACTCCTATAGATGCAGGTACACCATTGCAAAGGGTACATGTGCATGATAACTAGGAACAAAGAATTCATCTTATTTACTCAGTCACTGAAATTTCCAGTTTTGTAGCCAAACCAGATAGGCAGACAACCAGAGTCTTGTTCAGATCTCCAGAGAAAAGCAACCATCAAATCAAACCTCAAAGGTGGCAAAATTACTCTTATTTAGCCCTATAATTCCATCTCTCCTAACTGAGCCACAAATCATCCAACACAACAATTCAAAGGGATCAAAACAAGCCAATGAATCTCTAGCATTACCAAAGCCACACCCCTCATGTGGCAAATATCATCTCCACATAAACAACAGATTGTTAATTAGCAATAAGGAAGCTTATCTCCCATGTGGCTATAGAAATTCTAGGGAAGACATGCAGGACATTTTGTAAATATCTGGCCACTTAAAGTGACTACTCTGCCTTGAAGTGATAATTCCAAATTTTGAGAGGGAAATGAGAGAATGGTTTGAGGGGCGGGTATCCAAAAACATTCTATTTACATTTATTTTAATTTGGTTTAAACAGTACATCTCTATATGATTAATGTTAAACCAGCATCAGATTTCTTTCCAATTAACATGATACTATACCACAACAGAGTTTACATTAGCAGTTGTGAGAGCCGGAGCAGTTATACCACTTTCCTGGGTCATTTGCCTTGAGGAATCCTTAGCAGGTGCAAACTCATTATTGGATGGCTCTCGTGGAATTGCTGTCATCTCATCTTCCTATAAGGATGCCTTCTGTGTTTATCAGCTTGTTGACAAGAGTACAGCCCAACTGTACACTAGATCTTACCTGAAACATATTCTGATCTTATTTATAATGACTATAAACCACCTAGGAAAAGCTCCATAACTTTAGGTAAAGACCAAGTCTGGTAGCTCATGTGAATAAAAAATATAGAGAGAAGCACCATAGACTATATGCTTTCTATTGGCTTCTAGGTCCTTATCTTTGACTTTGTGGAGAAATATAAGGTTCATGGCTGGTTACTGTAGTTGGCTAAATAATGGTCACCCAGAAACATCAGGTCCCAATCCCTGAAACCCGTAAATATTTCCTTATAAAGAAAAGTGTTCTTTGCAGATGTGATTAAGTTAAAATCTTGAGATGGTCATGCTATCCTGGATTATTTAGGTGAACCCTAAATAGTATCACATATATGATAAGAAGGAAGCAGAGAGAAATTTGACAGATACATAAAAGAGAAAGCAAGATGCGAAGATGGAGCAGAGAGAGATTTGAAGATGCTAACCTTGAAGATTGGAGTGATGTGGCCACAAGCCAATGACTGTTGGCAGCTACCAGAAGCTAGAAGAGTGAGGGAATGGATTCTTCTCCAGAGCCTAAGGAGGCAGCACAGGCCTGCCAATACCTTGATTTCGGCCCAGTGATACTGAGCTTGGAATTCTGGCCTCTAGAATTATGTGAAAATGCATTCCTATTGTTTTAAGCCATCAAGGAAACTAATACAATTATATCTAGAAATGACCTTATATGTCACCTCATTCAACCCTCACATTTAATGTATAGGAAACTAAGGAAAGAGTTATCCCCGTTTTTGAATAAGGAAAGGTTTTAAGTGATAACCTTGTCTAGTCATATTAGTTAACCTTCACCAACTAGATCCAGAGTCTGAAGTTTCTAGCCCTGAGTAGAGGTCCCAAAACAAACCAAAAAGAACAATGAATTGAATTCTCAGCTTTGAATTTCAAAATAACCAGGGAAGACACAGCAGTGAAGATACAGTTGATCCTTACTATTCATGGATTCTGTGTTTGCGAATTTGCCTACTTGCTAATAGTTGTTTTATTTTAACCTCAAACTCAATACTTAGAGCACTTCCTGGTCATTACCAGACATGTGTGGAACAGCCAAAATTTTGAGTTGCCTTATCCACATGCTCTCAGCTGAGGGCAAACAAGGAGACAGATGCTTTGCTTATTTCAGCGCTCGTATAGAAATGACCAGAAAATGGAGACAGTAGGGGGCAGTGTAGTGTAGTTTAAGAAGCTCCAGCTCTGGGGCCAGTTGGACAAGGTTTGAATCCCAGCACCCGTGCTGCTTAGGAGACGGCTTTCAACAAGTCATTTAAGACTTTTTTGAATCCTGGATACTCATTTTTTAAATATGGTAAAGAAAGTGGAAATTACCAAGATGAGTTTATTTTACGATTTAAGATTATAATCTATGTGAAATATGTGTATACATACATATCCATCTATTTACCTACATGTGTGTGTGTATGTAAGTGTGCATGTGTGTGAGTGTGTGTGTTTGCCTATTTCTTCTAGGAACAGTGGTTCAGTATTCACTAATTCAGTGTTCATTACTTTATAGAACATAACTACAAGAATAATATTCATTGGCTGTAAAACATCAAATAGGTATGAATGTGTAATATCAAAATAACAGAAAGCTGATGATATGTGTTCTTTCTCTGATGCCAAAATGATATGTAAGCTCTCCCCACCGCTCAATGCATTATCACCACCACGAGGAAAAAAAAAACTGGAGAAGAAAGAAAAAAAGGAGGAGGAGAATCTTTCATTATTTACCCAAGAGAAGCCGAAGTATAAAACATGCAATAACAAAAAAAAATTATTGGATTATACTGAGGAAATGTATGCAATTTTCTAAATTAAGTTTTCTATAAGGCTAGGGACCTAGAGTCATCAAAAGCTTTTTTTGTAAAAATGAAAAATGGAAAACAACCTAAATATTCACTAAGAATTGTTCAAGTAAATTTGAAACATGCACACCAGGAATACTATTCAGCCATCAAAAGACTAAAGTATGTGTATTAATAAACACACTGACATGAAAAGGTTGCCATTTAATATTGTTAAATGAATTATATAGTCATAAAAGTGACCATATAGCATGACTGCAATTGATGAAAACAAAACAGTATGAGTGTGTGGACGTGTGAATATGTGTACAAATATCATGCAAGAATCCACACATGACTAACTACATAATTTATCTCATAATTTCATCAACTCTTTTGTCTCTGTTAATTCACGTTTTTACAACCACGTCATAGAAATGCTGAATAATTAGGATTTGTAAGATGAAAAACAATTTAGAAAATGTTTATTTTGCCTGCCTGGTTTTTCATGATTGTGGTCATCTGCCTTTGTGTACCTAGTGTTTAGCCTGAACCTTCTTCCCATTCTGTGAGGATACACAGCCTTGAACTTGTCAGCACAGAGCATAGCAGCATATAATAGAATAGCCTGCCCTGGCACCTTGCTAACACAAAGGGCAGCATCTGGACTCAAGTACTCTTTTCTCAACATCTTTCATCTTCACCTATCTATTTTTTTTTCAGTCCACACATATTTATTGTGCCAGGCACTGTTCTAGGAGCTTGAAATATAATGGTGAATATAGCAGGCACAATCCCTACCCTCACAAACCTAACAGTCTAAACCAGGGTTTCTCAACTCGGAAACTATTGAGATTTTGGGTTTGATAATTCATTTTTTCTTGTGGTGGGCTGTTCTGTGCATCGTAGAATGCTAAACAGCATTCTTGACCCCCACCCACCAGATGCCAGCAGCACAGTCACTAACCACAGTTGTGACCAAAAAATAAAAGTCTCCATATATTGTCAAATGTTCCCTGGGGGTCAAAACCTGCTTTTAACAGGGTGGTGAAGAAATATATGGAGGTCTTTGTCACTTGCTGATCCTGGAGTGCTTTCCCACCAGAATAGATTAAAGAGGGGCCAGCCATACAAGGATCTGAAGGGTTAACACCCCAAGAAGAAGAAACAGAAAGTATAAAGGCTCTGAGGTGAGAACAAATGAGACAGGTGTGAGCTCAGTCATAAAATGGAAAGACCAGTGGGACTGAAAGACAGGGAGTGACAGGGACAGAGACAGAAGAGCTGCTCTGCCATGTGTTCCACATCCTTTCTCTTTCAAAATGTCTCCCAACAAGTTTAGATTTTTCAGAAATGGGGATGAGTCTAATTGCCATGCATTTGGGAGCTCCGGGGACTTTCAAGAAGAGAGAATGTTGAGTTCAGAATGTTCTACTTTATTTGTGTTAAAGATTAAGTGAAAATCTCTGAATATATACAGCTTAATTCTTGGCTTACTGACAGCAAATTATTTGAAGGGAATATATGCGCATGAGTTTACATCACCTGCTATTGTCTAACTTTTCGAAACACAGTTGAAACTTCTGTACCAGGAAAGACGCTATTTTCAGTTATGTTGCTTCCACTCTACTGCGTCTTTAACCATCACAACATAAGTCACAAGAAAGGACCAAGCATGCTACCACT
Organism: Eidolon dupreanum; assembly: GCA_028627145.1. NCBI lineage: Eukaryota > Metazoa > Chordata > Mammalia > Chiroptera > Pteropodidae > Eidolon > Eidolon dupreanum. Next base: position 91,477,112 of record CM053505.1, on the reverse strand, counting down.
CATGGATTAATGGAGTAACTTCAAGGTATGCTATGCCAATTCTAATTTCAAACCCAGCACTATGCACTGAAATTCTCAAAAAGCCTGACCCTACACTGGTCATTAGGAAGTGTGATACCAAGATGAATACAACCTGTTATGTACTTTTAAGGGGTTGGCACTCAGCAGCAGTGCTTTGTCCCTGATTTCTTCCTCCTTGTCCTGTGGAAAGAGTCATGCTTCACTCCCAGCCAGCCCTGCTCCATTTTTCCTTAAGTGGACACAAAGCTCCAGTGAAACTCATAACTGTCATTGATACTTAGAATCACAAGCTTCAGTGAAAGACGCGCCTGTGTTGAAATCTGACTCTGCTATTTCCTAGCTGAATAACTTGGCCCAGAGGCTTTACATTGAGTCTCAGTTCCCATACTTGTAAAATGGGCACCGTAACAGTACAACTTTGATAGAGATTTGTGAAGACTTATTAAAATAATCAACATGTGCTTCAACAATGCTAGGTTCACACTGAGTCTCAGTAAACCTTAGTTATCACTAATTGCTGTTGCCATCATTCTTTATGGTGTGCCCGTAGTCACAAGCCGACTGGAGTTCAGACAGAATGAGAGAAGCCTCTTATGGCCAACACTCTAATCTTAATGGATCTCAAATATCTGCCTGCCTTTCACAAGGAGGTCTTGTGATAATTCAAGAGTAGACTTTTAGCAGACAAAGATACATTAGGCAAGTAGCAGGAGACTGCACATTGGATAAGGTGATCGAATTAGATCTTAAAGCTCTCCTCCCATTCAATGATTCATGTTAATTGTATACATTTTAACAACTGGCTCCAAACATAAATCATATAACCTTTAACATTATACTGAGAGTCAGGAGACCTGGATTCTCGATGCAGCTCTAAGGAAGTCAAGCGCCTTCTCCAAATATCTGTTTACTTGTTCATAAATAAAAAGAGATTGAACTGCTAGATGGTGCCATTGTATCATGAGTGGTAGCGGTGTGGGGGATGTGCGACTTGTCCTGTTACTTCATAAAGCACAGAGCCAAGTGGAGCCATATCTAAACCTGATGGAAAGGACCATCTCGCCTCACCTGAGATGGATGCAATAACCAGTTGGGCTTTTTGGCTACATCTACCTTTGGTAGCAGTAGATAGGTAATTTGTTGTATGTGTGGAAAGAAGAGGGAAAAGAAATTTGGTAATCAGAAGAGTGGGTTGTAGTAAAGCATTTTCATATGCACTAGCATCTGCTTTCTCTCTCTCTTTCTTGACACACCATTAGACCCCATTTCCTTGCCCACTTGCAATTAGGTGGGTCCATAGGCTGAGTATTGTCTAATGGAATGTGTACTGAAGTAGATGGGTTTCTAGTACTTCTCAAGCCGCCCTTCATGGTTTTTCCCTCCATCGCCTGCCATTGGATGCACAAAAAGCCAGTGAATCCCAAGGCTCTCTAAGAGGGTGAAAGCTCTTGATGGAATGACCTGGAGCCCTCAATGACTGCACAGAGTACAGCCCCCTCGTTGACCCAATTAGACTATGACAGGAATAAGAAATTAAACTTTGTTGTGTTAAGGCCATAAATTCTGTAGTCAGCCATTACCCAAGCCTGACTACCACACAACTCCTCCTAGCTGAGGCCTCATCTGTAATTGAGAATACTATCTATCCCACAGGGATGTCGGGGGAAGAAACTGTGTCAAATGTGCCTGCCCCATCGTAAACACTTGACATGTAGTGATCTTCACCCTTAACTATTCATATCAATACATTGTAACTTCTGAATATTTTTCCCTTTTTGCTTCTCAACAATAAAATCTTTATGTAGTAGAAATATTGACCCTTTAGAGTGAATTTGAGTTGTTTTAAACAGACAGGTGTAAATGGCCTTCTGGTTTATTCTTGAATAACACAAAGCCGAAGCAATCGTTAGCACTAAACAAGCTCACCAATGCCTCGCTTTCTGTTGATCTCAGAAACCACAAACACTATTCTTATGTGGGGGAAGAAAAATATGCCATTCAATCTGGTGACTTTAAAAAAAAAAACCTTTTCCTTCTGTGTGTTGATTTCAGTGTGAATCATGTATATTTTGGAAAAAAAAAACCACTCTTCACATTTATCATCACAAGACTGAATCACAGAATGTAGGCTGGAACTGACTAGGGTTTCGAAGCTGCTGCCAGAAAATGATTGAGAGCTGGTTTGGAGTCCTATGTTCTATTTGTAATAGCTCCATTTTGTTTTTAATTGTCTTGGCAAAGACACACCCTGATAAAAAAGTTATGGGTCCCATAAAGTCCATTGGAATAAAAGACACATTCAGGTAAACCATTAATTACTCTAGAAAAGCATTGGTAGCTTTGACAAAACAATTGTATAGAGAGTTAGACTGTTAAAAATTCCATTGATTTTCTACATATTCAGATAAATGACACATCAGAAAATGGACTAGTGCCTAGGGTCCTGTGCTCTCAATCAATCATTTTTTGGATGCTGGATATGTGCACAGTATCTACTAGAGGCTACATGACATCCAGCTAAACAAAAGCACGAAAACAGAGGAAATATTACTCAAGTCCCAGCCTTCTTCAGATCTCTTTTATTCTCAAAAGTTTCCACGAGCTCTGTACTGCTTATTAAAGTAGTTAGAAATTCGTTGTTATGACGCTCAAGGCCCTCTGTTGTAAAGACTTAATCAACCTTTGTGAACAAACTGAACTAGTTGCTGTTGTGCAAACTTAACCTAAGCTTTTCTACATCCTTGTTTTTATCACACCGCATCTTCTACCTGAACATCTTGAAATCTAATCCGCACTTAAAACTCATCTCTAATTCTACAGATTTCATGCAGGCTTATTTGGTTACTTCTCAAAACACTTGAAAGAGATATCGAGTCTCCTTCTCCCCAGTTTCAGTGCCTCCCTGGGCACTGCTCATCTTCATCTATTCATTCTTTGAATATTTGTCTCAGGTGCCTTACTGCTACAACTTCTTAAGGTTCAGAACTATCTTACTTTTTATCCCTCACAGTGTCCAACACAGTAGCCTATATGTATTTCATGCTCTCTCTCTCTCTCTCTCTCTCTCTCTCTCCCTATATATATATATATATATATATATGTGTGTGTGTGTGTGTGTGTGTGTATAATTTTAACACATAGATCACTTTAAAATGGGCAAATGGGCAAAGTTTTTTTCAAAGGAAATATACAAATGGCCAATAAGCACATGTAAATAGGCTCAACATCGCTAGTGATCACAGAAATGTAAATCAAAACCATCATGAAAGGCCACTCTATACCCATTAAGATGGCTATTATTTAAAAAAAAAAAAGAACAGAAAATGGCAGATGTTGGAGAGGATGTGGAAAAATTGGAACCCTTATGCATTGTTGATGGGAATATGAAATGGTGTAGCTGCTGTGGAAAATGTAATGACAGTTCCTCAAAGAATTAAAAACGGAATTGCCATATAAACCAACATTTCCACTCCTAATTATATACCCAAAAGAATTAAAAGCATAGACTCAAACAGATACTTGTACGCCAATGATCATAGCAGCATTATTAATAACCAAAAGGTAGAAACAACCCAAATACCCATCAATAGATGAATGAGTAAACAAATGTGGTCCATTCAAACAATGGAATATTACTCAGCCTTAAAAAGAAAGGGAATTCTGGTACATGTTATAACACAGATGAACCTCGAAAACAATATATTAAGTGAAATATGCCAGACATACGAGGAAAAATATTACAAGATTCCACTTATACAAGGTACCTAGAATAGACGAATTTCCAGAGAAAGTAGAATAGAGGTTACCGGGATTGGTGGTGAGGGGGAATAGAGAATTATTGTTTCTGTTTGGGATAACAAAAAGTTCTGGTGATAGATAATGATTATTGTTGTACAACATTGTGAATTAATACCACTGAAGTGTACACTTGAAGATGGTTAAAATGGTTATGTTGTATATATTTTAGCATGAAGAAAGTAAAAAAAAAATTAACTTACAGAGCTAAGATTTAGTCGTAGAACTATGACTAGTGATAGATATATAGTAGAAAGCAATATAAATGACATGAGTCCAACACAGGTGAGTTCAAATTTAAGGTATCCTTGGCATGGTTTTTAGCCTCTGAGTTCTCATTTCCTTATCTGGAAAAGGAGGATAATAACAGCACCTGCCACATAGAGTTGTTTTGCAGGACTGTGTGACGTCATCCAAAAAAAGCCTTAGTACAGAATCTGGTACATGTTAACCACACTAGAAAGTATTGTGATTTTTATGACCAACGAAAGTAATTATCTCCTAAGCACTCAATGCTGAATGCTAAGGTAGAGGACTTTTAGGGCAAGAAATAGCCTTGGTGACAGGCAGGTTTTAAGTGGTGAACTCTAGGGACAATAGAAAAGCGATAGATTTTGTGTGAAAACAATTAGTTGAAATGGCAGATAAGCTGACACAATGAATTGTTATAAAATGAATGTTTCCAGGAAGCAGTTGGGTCAGTATTTAGCAGGGCTTATCTACACTGTCTTTATTCACAATGACTGGCCAATCTAAGGAAGTACAATATGCAATTAAGTACAGTTAAAGTTATGAAATGCCTACTAGTGTTGTGAGGACTAACAAATTAGATGTGATCTTCAGATCTCTCATGTCTTTATTTCACATTTTGATGTGAATGTTAAATCAACATTTAAAAATGTAATGCCTACTTTAAAACTATCCAAAAACACAACCACTCAACCTCTTAATCCAACTAGAAAACTTTTTTTTGTTTTGTTTTGTTTTTGCTATAAAGACTACTAACCCTGCTTAAAAATGAAATAAAAATCAATTGCCAATAGTTTAAAAATACTAAATAGGTAAAATAATCCTCTCTGACTAAAAAACAAATTAAAATTGACAAAGAAAAATTATCCAGAAAATAGAAAGAAATATTTCGGGAATGTCGCACATGCTCTACAATCACCTTGAGATGAACTAAAGTCATTGATATGCAAACTATTGGCTGGTAACACTGCTTTTGACCACTTTACTTTCTGACAATTTATTTAGAGCCAGAGGGGACAATTTTTAATTCAAGCAACACTGAAAACATGCAGAGCTGGTATAATTGGAAAATGAATTAAACTTTTTAATTCAACAAAATGAATAAAATTTATGAACAAAGAAACCCACTTGACGACTGCAAAGTTTTCCCATCATTTATAAAAATTCCCAAAATTATTTTTATAATAAGGAAAAATGGCTAGAAATGCACAAAAGCACAAACACATTTCCAAATTGCCTCAGGGTACACAAAACAACTGTGTGTGTGTGTGTGTGTGTGTGTGTGTGTGTGTGTGTGTGTACAGTTGTACAATTACAGGAGAAATTCTATTTTGAAACATACGTGGTTTTGTCTGGCTTGATTTTTATCAATTTCTTTTCCTTGCCAGTATCTTTTTGACAAATTCACCTGCAATTCTGACAGAAATGGATTGGAGTTGGTGGAGCCACGAAGAACAGTTGGGAGGCTGCTAAAATATTGCAAGTGTAAGGCGAGAAGGGCCTGGATCAGTGCTCTGTGAGCGGCTTTGCTCATTTTCTGAGCTGAATAGCTTTTAACAGGAGGCTGGTCTAGGTCCTCCTTCCGGCTCCCCACAGTGCCTTTGCTAACTTTCATTATAGGACTTGCCACACTCTGTTTGGATCATCTGCTCACTTATGCTTTTCCCACTAGACTACAATCTTCTAAATGACAAGAACTTTTTCTTCATTACTATATCCCCAATGCCTATCAGAGAGTCTAACATATAGCTTGTCCTATAAAATGTCTGCTGAATAAACAGAATCCTTACATGATTATTGTGACTCATTAATGGACACTTTCTCCCCTCACATTCTGCAGCATCTTCTATGGAAGATTTTTCAATGATTCTCAATTATGGAACGAAAACGCAGCATAGGATTCAAATGGGTGTTCTTTCTAAGCGAGCTCAGCGTTCTTTCCAATTGAGTGTGAATTTGCATGCACCAGGCAAATAGACTATTTAATGGCAGAGATGCAAGTTAACCCAAATCAAATATGAGGATGGTAAAATGTAAAGGAAGTTGGCAGACTGCATTAACCAAGTGTGGCTGCTTCAGTGTCTGTAGAGAAGACATGTTAGGGTTACACACGGAGCTAAGTAACCACCACGAAATGGTAGAGGCTGAAGACTGAAAGAAGTTCAAGGAAAAGTAAGAACAATTCCCTAATAAGATATGTATAATAACAGGTACCATTTACTGAGTGCCTACTCCCAGCCGGGAATGTCCTAACTTCTCCCACGAACTTATAAGATAGGTACCATTATAAATCTTATTTTACAAATGAAGAAGTGGAGGCACAGAAAAGGTAGATAATGTAACTACGGACGTACAGCAAGAAAAAGGAAGAGCTGGGATGTAAACTCATGCAACACTGTCTCCAGAGTCTTGGAGGTCAACCACTGCGCTTTATGAATTAGAAAAATCCATGGTGCACCCCCAGTTTTGAGTATGAAATTTGAAAAGACAACTATCCAAGCCTCCCATGATGGCGAACAACGCTTGAGGGCAATGTCCCTCTGACTCTGGAGGGGTGGAGGGAATCTCAGGTCTTAGAAGGGTTTATTTTCACCCAGTCATTGAAACGAATTCTGAGCAACACTCCCATGACTGAATCTGGTTCATTCACAGAGAGCTACTTTGATGGCAAAGGTATTTCTACTTCTCATCCCCACTGAGGCAAAGCCAGGGTGACTCGAATGGACCAAATGTTAAGCTGTGTTCTGATGTGCTCACAATTCCCTCCCATCTCTCAATTTTGTCATCTATAAAATGGGAATAATACTAATCTCTACTTCACAGGGTTGTTGCAGGGATTATTGCATGAAAAGTACTCAGTACAGTAAGTACCTGGAGCAAAATAAGTATTCATGAGTACTATATTTGAAATGAGTACTTTAGTTCCTCTTTAATGTCTATGTCTCTCACTAGACTACGAGTACAGGGATCAGGGGTTTCAACTCACGGATGTTGAGTTTTGCCTACTCAGTTAGCCCCAGTGATAAGACAAGTGCTCAGGACAGGTAGCTATTTATAACTTATTGAAGTATAAATTAAAATACTCACAGGCCTAAGCGAGAACACAAAATTATGGAGTCACAAAAGTAAATGGAGTAGAAATTTCAGGAGTTTTTGAAGAGGAGAGGAAAATAAGGAATGAGTTATTTTTGTGAGTACTTTGTGAGTTATTTCCTTTTCCAAAGGAAAAGCCCCACACATCTTGTACAGGGAGAAGAGAAGTTAGGACAACTCCAAAGAGGCTTTTGAATTTATTGAAACTACAAGACTTATATGAATAAAGTTTAATACCCTCCTCCTATTTCAGTGAACTGCCAGCATGCTGGCCTTTCTTTGTATAATGGGTGGTATCGTGATGCTCAGATATGCACCTGAGATACTTTGCAATAATCAAAGTAGGGACAAAGAGTATCATGTAGAACAAGAGTATAAATTCATCACTTCACAGACTTTGATAACAGGTGAGTAAGGTATTGCACTTAGATTTACATCATGCAGCCTCTGTGTAAAGCACATTTATAAGAATCCTAGAACTTTGACTCTCAAGCATTTGTCTGCAAACCAGAAATCAAACATTTACTCTTTAATATGTTTGTTCACTTCTTTTTTCCATTCTTAGTGCCAATAATTCACCCAACTGCACATTACTCTCATCATTGGGCTGGGAAAGACTTCTCTAAAACATCTATTTTGGAATAATCCATCAATCGAGAAAAAGGAATTCACAAAATCCAGGGTGTACTTGGGCAGTCTTAAGAAAAGGGGAGATGATGAACATTTAACTTAGTCCCCTTGTTTATAAGGTCAAAATATTTTATCTATTTAAAACATAGATAGAACTTACCAAGAGCCAGGCACTGTTCAAAGTACTCACAAAAATAACTCATTTGATAGACTATTAAGACGTGGGCTTTAGCTAGCAATTTTATCTTTTGGGGGGAATATATTTGAGTTACAGGTATGTACTAATAAGATGCATGCTCCTGAATTATCAGATGTCACTTGAAGTTGCTGGTGAGAGAGGAGGCAGCAGCCAGACTTTGAAAATGGTGCAGTTGTACTAAAGAACTCAGACTTCATCCTCTAGGCAATGGGAGAGTTTCCATTACTGGAGAGACGGGATCCTATTTGTGCAGTGGGAGTATGGGTTATGACTGGGCTGGGATTTCAGGATTAAGATGTTTTATTCTTTGATGCAAAAGAACAAAGTTGCCTCCTGGCTGTGTCTACATATTGAAAAGGAAAAAGAGAACTGAAAGAATTGTCCAGTGTTGGATACATTTTAAGTCATCCATAGATGCGGTTCAGTGAATAAGAGGATTAAAGCTTAGCTCAATTGTGTTTCAATTCCCTTGATAATTCATGAATAAATGGATGTGTGTGTGTTTTTTTTTAATTTTATAGTCTTTCTTTTTAATCTTGTGTTCAGGCACTCATTTTACTGGTAGAAAATTCCAACCATGTGGATAGTATTAATAATAACAACTACCATTTCTCTAAAGGCCTCCTTTGAGCCAGGCGAATGCTATGTGCTTCCCATATATCTTATTTAATTCCTACAGCTTGGTAAGTGTTGTTATCATCATCTTGCAGGTGAGGGAATTGAAATTGAAAAGGTTGTGCATCTTACCAAGATTATTCAGCTAGCAACTAGTAGAGGTGGGACTCTTACTCCTCTCCCTATGTCCTTGATTTGGACCACAGCAGCCTGCTTACTATCCCCTTGCCACACATCCTCTTTATCCTCAAACCAGTTTGTTCTCTGTTCCTTCTGTTTGGAAAGTCTTTCTGAAGTTTCTGTTCTCACCCTTCAGGATCTAGCTCATATATCACTTCCTTTGAGATATTCTAACCTCACTTTCTCCCCAAGACCTGGCAGTCCTAAGTACTAAGTACTTATATTTACATGAAAAACGAACTAGTAGGTGGGCAGTAAGCTAGGAGGGCCTAAGACAAGGTTTCTGTGTGCAGTCTGTGGATCGCCTGCATCAGTTACTTGTGTTTCTGGTGCCAAGGATGCGTGTATTGAGGGGGAGAAGGTACTTTCCTGGGCCCCATTCCAGACCTACAGAACAAAGTCTCTAGTCTTAAGTCCCTGGAATAGTAAGCCCCCCAGATCATTTACAAAGATACAAAAGTTTGAGAACCTTTAAGCATGAGACCTACATAGTTTCCCCGGTGACATGTTCCCCAGACACGGGCTGGGTGCCCCGGGGGGAATTCAACCACTTCTAAGCAAAAATCAATATCACCTACCGGAAAAGGAAAAATTGCAGAGATCGAGCCTTTTGGTTTAGATTTGAAGCAATTTTCTTTTCATTGAATCTTTTAAAATATAATATAAATGAATTTAATCCAAAATAACTACAAGATTATTTTTATTAAATCTGCCAAATACATTTATCGTTGATTGGCAAATTTCTTTCCTGAAATGTGGGCTTTTTAGAGGTAAGGACTGTGTCTTTTACCTCTCTAACCCAGCCCCATAACCCTATCTAGACTTATACACAAGTGAGGGTAAAAGTGTATACTCACTGAAACAAACAGCTGAACAGGAGGAGGAAAGTAAGATTCTTACCACTAGCACTGTATTCCACCCAAGGGCTTCATTCAACGGTTTCTGGTCAAGCAATGGTTGTGGGTTGACACAACTTTGGATCAGCCCTAGTACCTGGCTTCAAGGATCTCTATGGACTAGGAAGATTAACAAGTATACAAAGAACTATACTGCAGTGAACTATGCAGTGACTACTATGAACGAGATATAAAAAAGCCCTATTGGATGACTGAGGGAAATGATTGTCTACTATTGGGTTAAGGAGGACTGCATGGAGGAAGGGGTGTACACCTAAAGATACGGTAGCCTATATTCTTTAAGAAAGAAAACAGGTCATAAATATTTCTGTTTGTACATAGCATGAATTACATTCAAATAGAAATGAGCTAGGAAGGCAATAGACATTTGTCCTCACTTTTCATACCAGTAAGTACAGAATCCATAGGCAGATTCTTTGATATAAAAAAAGTCTCCAACTAATAAAACATCAGGAATGTATTAAAAACTCTCAGAGAGGAGAACTGTGAAATAAACATAATAAATCACTTTAATGGCAATAAAACCAAGACAAATCAAAGTCCCGGTGTTGACGTCCCAGCTCTCTGTGAACAATTTTGTATCTTGAGAACAAATGTCGACATAATTCCAAAAACTTATGAAGGACAGCTTGTAAATATTATATTAAACAGTTTTTCATTTAAAAGACTCGCCTGCCTCACATTTTATAGCTTCCCCATTCAGAATGCGAATTTTTGCCTGGAAGTTGCTTTGTTTTATTATTTCTGCCACATATACTTTTAGAGAATTGTGTAGCTGAATACTAATTCAGAAATTCTTCTTACATTTTTTAATTCCCTAGATGGAGTTTAATTTCTTTGTTATGACTACCCAAGCTTTTTGAAATAAAGTAGAATTTAAGGCGCACAGATTTATTCTTACTTTGGGGCATCTTAAACTCTGCTAATGTCAAATGCTAGGCACAAGTTACTCACAGGTTTAACGCTTCCCACTTTTCTTTTGTTAATGAAATGTTTGCACAGCTGCTGTGTGTGTACGAAAAGATTAAAACCTGCTGTCACTTTGTTAAGAGAAACCTGGGGGAGATTTAACACATCTGGCCTGGGGATTAAGGAAACCTGGTAAAACCAAAGTTGCCCATTAGTTTACAGGAGCTTCCACCTGGGGGTTGGCGGCAGGCAGGAAGATGTGCTGACCTTTAAAATTGACCAAAATCAATTAACTCATGTACCTGTCAAGACTTCATGAGTGGTGCTTATGCTGGAGCCACCATTAACACTCCCATGAATTCCTATCTGAAAACAAATTCTTCACTGTTTTAAGACAAGGTAAGACAAAATGAAGTGATAATTAATTATGTTATATGATGAAGATGTCAGCTAACACTACAGTGGTAATCATGTTGCAATGTATAAATGTATCAAATCAACACATTGTACACCTTAAACTCACATAATGTTGTATGTCAATTATACCACGATTGAAAAAATAAAAGATGGGGTGAAATAACTGAGCTGAGAAAAGTTCCTCATCCGAATAGCAAATGCAGTCAGTTCCTGTCAAGCAGGTTATAGTCCTTGGGGAAAATAAAATAAAATAAAATATAAAATAAAATAAAATAAAATAGCAAGCCAGTGAGATAGATCAGATGAGTAATTTGACAAGTTGGATCCTAGCTGGGAAACAAAGGGAAAGGAAATATTCCCAGAGATATGCAAATTCAGCAACACGGGATGCAAAGTCCCCCATCTCGGCAACAAGACCTGTGACTAGGAGAGCAGGCAGAAAGACTTGTCACTCATCTGAAGGCTAAAAGAGCTCCTGTCTGTAAGTTTGTACACCCTTCTGAACTAATAACTTAAGGGCAGAGCTGAGGGCATGCAGAAGGCACCAGGCACAGCAGGTTTGGAGGGTTTCACATCTTGACTCTTTGTACTTGAGTGGGTCTTTCACGGAGGAAACCCAGCAGGCTTTCAGGCAGCAGACAGGAGAAAAGACAGGCCCAGAAAATTTAACGACTTGCCCAAGGCTAGTCAACCTGGCTTTGAGAAAGCCAGGGAGGGGGGAAACTGACCTCTTTGTCCTAATCGCCAGGGCAAGATTCTCTCAACAAAGCATGATTCTCTTGGAACACCAGGAGAGGCGCTATGGTCAAAGGAAAACTAAGTAAAAGTTAAAAACAAATGCAACCCACTACCATCGAAAACGGAGTCCAATGGGTTGAACTGATAGAAAGAACTGATTTTTTTAAAGTGACAGTTCATTTCAGCACCCAACTCATATAGAGAAGCGCTCATGCCCAAAACTAGGGCTGGAGTTGTTCTAAGTGGGGGCTTTCTAGGCAGTGTTTCTTCCCTCCCTTGTCTCCTCTGATCATCTCTGGATTGAGATGCCACAGCGGGGTGGGATTTATCATCGATCCAAGAGGCTTTGGGCCCAGTGGGGTCCTTCAGTGAAGATGATGGCTGGTCTATGTTTTGAGAGTTTCTGAATGGAAAATTTTCTGCCCTATTTCCTACAAGAAGCACTAACTGATCAAGCCAGCTCTTCGCTTCTTCACTTGTAAGTACTATTGTTTGTCAACAGTACGCTCTAAGGTGAAGGGCAGTTGGCTTTCAGAAGTCACCTGGCTAAATTCGACTGGCAGACAAGCGACAAGACAACAGATGGACCCCGCCGGAAAGTCGTGCCTCTCTCTCACTCCTCCTTCCCACCTGCTGTCAGAACCTGCTGCTTTTTCTCTGCACAGTCTGGTTTGTAGTTCTGCCTCCCTCTCTCTGTCTTAGCCATTCCCCCAGCAGCTCAGCAAGCAGCAACCACATTCTCACAGCTCTCCCTGGTCCGGTCCCACTCCATAAATCTAATCTTCGGGGTCTCTGCTGAAGTCACCTTTTCTGTATTTGACATTTTGACCATTTTGCTCTGCTCATTCTTTGAAATGTGTCATCTTTTTGTGAACTGCAAGATGGTTAGTATCACAAAATAAATTTCATATGTGTTGCTTGGTATGAGTAAAGAATTGAAAATTACCCACAAATTAAGAGCTCAGACTCTGGAGCGTTGGTTTACTAAAATCTGTCTGATGCCACCTGCCAGCTGTGTGATCTTGAGCAGCTTACTTCACATTTCTGTGCCTTAGTTTCCTCATATGTAAAATGCAGATAATAATAGTATTTACCTCATATGGTTGTAAGGAGAATTACATAGGCGAATATTCGTAAAGTGCTTAGAATAAGTAGTTGACAGATTGTAAATGTTACACAAGGTTAAATAAAAATGAACAAATGTGAAATAGCATAAATATGGTTGCAAATATTTCTGCTGCTCTAATATTTACATGAGAGAACAATTCCTGCCCAATAAGAAATGAAAAATATCCGAAATGACTACCATGATATCATTTTTAATAGTCATTCTCTGTAATAGTAGGTATAAATCTTGCTATTTTAAACCATTTGCTAATAGCACAGTTATTTTTTAAGGTCTTTCTCAGGACCACTGAGTTGTTTTTGTTTTTGTTTTTTAGAAAAAAAGCCACCAACTCCTGTGAAATGCCTTAAAGATGCCACATACTCCCACCTCCCTGTGTCTTTGCTCATGCTTCTTTTCTCTCTGCTTTAATTGTCCATAGAACCAACGTCCGAGGCTCCAACAACATGCTCTTTGCTATTCATGATCCCCCAAGCAGAGATGACTGGCTTCCTCGTTTGCCCTCCCACATGACGGCGTGCCCGTGGATCAGAAGTACAGAGCATACTCCTACTGGTACACAGTTAGCTGCCTATGTGAGTACCTCCTCACTGGGCTGAAAACCATCTGAAGGAGGGACTAGTTTCATTCTTCTTTGTATCCTCGGTGCCAACATAGCTCAGGACCTGGCAAAGAATGCTTCATTTAAGGTTTTTAATGTTAGGTCAGCTAAGTGGAAAGTACGAATGGCAGACTCTCTTGTCTAGCTATTCAAAAATCTAAGGACTTTAATGACACATACATTTGACCCTACTTCTCTCTCTTTCAAAAAAATTTGGTGCTTCCTCAGTGGTTCTTTACACTTGTCAAGCACTCAACCTATGTTTTTCCATAACATTCCCTCGGCAGTCATATTTTAAGGTCTCAATTTCTTTGCATATTTCTATAATGCTACATCTCTCTAAGCCCCATACATAGACACTGCTGGTGATCAACAATATGTGTGTTCTCTTCTTCCTAGATTCACAGGAAAACTGCATCTCCCAATTTCCCTTATAGTTAGCAGCAAATGACCAAGTTTAGCTAAAGAGATATGAGTAGAAGTGATATGTACCATTTCCAGGCCTGGACCGCATCTGTCTCATTCTCTATCTGTCTTCTGAATGTGAGAGGCCTCTAAGGACCAAGAAGAGGGTAACTCAAGTTGAAAGGGGCCTAGCTCACTGAATGACCACATAAAGAAAAGTCTCTTCACTGATCCACATGGGACTGTGAGCAGAGCAAAAGTTAAACTTTTATGAGGTTAAGCCACCCAGACTTCAGGGCTGTTTGTTACAAAAATTAGCATTCCAACTAATTCACTTTAGTACCTAACAGAGTATCTGCCCACATTGTAGTCTCCTAGTAAATGACAAATGAATGAATCACTTAAATGAATGACTATTTTCAATTGTTGTTGCCTGAACGAAGAATAAAATTCATCTGAAAGACCCTGAGTTCCTTCTGGCTACAACAAATTAGAGAGGGAACAAGGAAACCCAAATGAGACATAACCAAAGCAGAGTAAACAATCGGTTTGATTGGTGCTGTGGTGACAAATCTCAGACAACACCCGCCCAGTCTGCACAGGACCCACTGGTCTTACCTGACCTCCTTTCCCTTCACTGTGTGTTAGTCAGCCTCATGTATCCAGGTCCCTTTTAATTCTTAGATTTTCAAGCCGGGACTTTCTGGGCTGCCCTTCTTCTAGAGGAGGAAAAGAAAAATCAGAACAGCATCAGGCTTACCATCAATAATTCTGCAAAACTATAATTTTGAACTTAAAAATCAATATCTAGCCAAGCTACCACTCAAATGTAAGGGTAAGATAAAGACATTTCTGGACAAACAAGAAATCAAAAAGTTTACTATCTAGAGACCCTCTCTGAAAGAAATATTTGACAACGTAGTTTAACAAAACAAATAATGAGAGAAAGAATGAGAGAGAAAGAAAGAAAGAAAGAAAGAAAGAAAGAAAGAAAGAAAGAAAGAAAGAGAGAGAGAAAGAAAGAAAGAAAGAAAAGGAAGGGAGGGACAGAGTCTCGAGCAAAGAATCCAGTGTAGTTTCTGGTTATAGCTAAATAAATGTGCTTACATTATGTAAAAACTTGATGACAACATAGAACAAGAACCTCAGATGATGATTACACAGGGGATCTTAGGGAATGGGAGAAAGTAATTGACTTTCTTCTATTTCAGACGGAGCATAAAAATATTGATTTATTCTAGATGTTCATAAAAAAGAAGTTTACAGAAAGAAATCTAACTATGAGAGGTGAACACACAGTGTAAAGTGTAAATATATATATGCCTTACTGTTAAAGAGTACAGCTGAAACTTACTGGATTTCATTAGCCAATGTCACCATAAAAAATTAATTTAAAACAGGAAGTTTAAATATGTGTAAAATTTTAAAGTATTAGAAAATAAAAATAGTAAAAAAAATGAAACAAAGAAATTTGATCAGTCCAACAAATGGCAAGAGGTGAGGATACAGAAAATAAAATAATAAAGGCGTGGTAAACAGACAGCATAAAATTTGGTGGCAGGAATAAGATCAAACAGATTGGTAATAACAGTAAATGTGCATGTATTAAATTCCACTATTCCAAAATAGATGCTTCTAGAGTTGATTTTTAAAATCTAGGTATGTTTCACTGATAAAAGGCAGATCTATACCAACAGGACAGAGAATGATTGAAAATAAAAGGACAAAAAGAAAAAATGGATATACCAATCAAAGATCTGGTAAAAGCAGATGTGTTGATATTAATACAAAGGAGAATTCACATTCAAAAAGATTAAATTGGACAAAAGGAGTTATAGGACAATTTTTAATATTGAGGAAATGTTTGATCTGCCTAAAAGAGATAGCATCCAGAAAACTTTCTGAGCCTAGCAACAAAACCCAAAGTCAGCAGAAGAAAAAAAAATAATAAAGACTAGAGCAGAAATATATGTGTGTGTTCATTCATTCATCTATCCATGGACACATAAATTGTTTCTTATTCAGCCATAAAAAAGAAGGAAATCTTGCTATTTGCAACAACATGGACCTAGAGGGTATTATGCTAAGTGAAATGTCAGACAAAAAAAAAAGAAAAATACCATTTGATTTAACTTATATGCAGAATCTAAAAGACAAAGCAAATGAACATACAAAACAAAACAGAAACAAACTCATAGATACAGAGAACATTTTGAGGATTGCCAGATGGGAAGGAGGTTGAGGACTGGGTGAAAAAGGGGAAGGGATTAAGAAGTACAAATTGGCAGTGACAAAATAGTCATGGGTACAGCAGAGAGAATATAGTCAATAATATTGCAATAACTGTGTATGGTGCCAGGTGGGTACTAGACTTAATGTGGTGATCACTGTGTAAGGTATATAAATGACTAATCACCATGCTGTGCACCTGAAACTAATATAATATCGTGTGTCAACTATAATTTAAAAATAAATTTTAAAAAAGAGTTAGAGCAGAAATTAATGAAATAAAGAATAGAAATACAATGGAAAATACGGACAAAACCAAGAATTTGATTCTTTGGAAAAATAAACAAAATTGACAAAACTTTAGATAGACTAAACAAGATAAAAATACAGAGGACCCACATAAGTAAAATCATAAACAAAAATTTTAAATTATAGTAATATACACTTTTGTCAGTGAACATTTAGTTTTATATGTTATTGAGGATAAGATAAATGGTTAATCTTTTTGGAGGGCAATTTGGTGGGTTCTACATACATTTTAAATGCACAGATGCTTTTAACCCAAGATTTGATTTCTGGGTATTTATCCTTATGTGAACCAAGAGGCATGTACAATGTTGCTTACATCATCATTGTTGGGTGACAACTTAAAAGGCTATTAATCGGAGAGTGACTAAATAAATTGCAGTATCATTTATACTATAGATTAATATGATACATTTAAACACAGAAAGATCTGTGAAAATAAGAAAGTGGTGGAATAATATATAGAACAAAGTCCAATTAATCTAAAACTGCTTATTCATACATATATACAGCTAGAAATACACACTAAACTGTTAACAGCTGTCTCTGGGAAAAGATGGGGCATTAAAGGCACACTTTCCATTTTTATCCTATATCGCGCCTGTATGAAATAATTTTTCACTACATGATGGTATCTACACATGGCTTACATAACATCAAATTAAAATATCTCTGCTTTCTTTCCTAATTCTTTCTCCTAAATAAATCATATTTCTAACTGTATTATATCTTTTCTTATTTCCCTTTAATATGATAAATGTAATTATCCATTTAAAAATTTCACTAGCTTCATTACTCTAAATTCAACTTTTTAATCCCAGTGAATTTATTCCTCTAAGTTGGGGAGCTATAAAAGAAAAATACAAGCTTGCCTAACTGCCCAATTTCCCTGGGCTAAAAATTCATTAGATATATTTTCAACAGCCATATTATGGCCAGTGGCTTGTCTAATCAAGTAGTCCAGCATGCTGGTTGGTAGCCAAATGCCGATGGCAGATAATTCACTGCTTCTCCCATTCCTGAGTCGTCATATCGACTAAACCCTCATTATGAGTCACGATCAAATTAGTTTTTGTACAAAAATAGAGTCTTAGTGAATATGAACAACTGGCAGCTTTTAATACTTAAGCAAGGCATGCAAGTGTTACACTTCAAGGGGATTTTCATTAATGAATATTTCATTTTCTTTTGCATCTCATGCAAATGGAATAAAGAAACAAATGTTCCTCACTTGTTATTATGCACTAAGCCATATTTGATAAAAGCTTAGACTAAAATAACAGATGTCTTCTTGTATTTTGTCAGAGTGATAATTCTCCAACCATGCAGCATAGTAGACTAGGTTTCGGTCAGACTTAAACAACTCAGGATCTAGTGACAGCTTTTATATTTTCCTGCTATGTGACATTGAAAAAAAAAAGCACATATCTTCTATGAACCTCATTTTCCTTACACGTAACACAGATAATAATACTTGCCCTTGTCCCCTCACAAGATTGAAAGAAGAGTCACGGGAAATATTGGAGGGCAAAATCTCTCAACTACAAAGCACGATGCACACAGGAGCACAGGAGGTGTGACTATTAGATGAAAATCAGCTAGTAGATGATGCTGTACTGATTCAACAGGAAGCCAAAATCACTATTGAAGCCCCATGATTCTCCTTCAAAATTTTTTTTTCTGCATCATAGTCAAGTCACAAGTATAAAATGCAATAAATGCATTTCCAAACCAGACACTGGGGAGACAAAGCCCCATGGGGTATACAGACTCCCTTACTATTCTGAATGGTGCGGAAAAATAGCTGTCAGTTCTTGTCACACCCTGTTATCTTTCGGTCAGTGATGCTCTTTGCTGTTGGAATCACTGCTTTGCCTCCCAGGAGAGAAGGGCTCAATGCTTATGGTACAAGTGGGAGGTGTGCAGAGAACAGAGCTAGGCAATAGCAAGCATTAGCATCATGATGATTCAGTGTTTTCCTTTAACTAGATAGAACATTAATTTTTTTAACCTCTTGCTATAACAAACACTCTAAATGCTAAGATGAGAAAAATAAAGTTAGTTTTAAATGCTTTTGCATGTTGCATACAATATTTCTGTTTAAAATAAACTATGCTGTAGGTTTGGACACGTGGGAAAAGGAAGGGTGGAGGAAACAGAATCAGTAGAGGAGAACCTTACCCAACGATGGGATTTGAAAAATTAGTGGCCAACCCAAAGCAGAGCTCCAGGGCAAAGAAAAATCATTAAAGAATTCAACTTTGGCCAGAATGGCCAGGCCCTTGTACCTCTGCCATTTCCAGTCATTGGCTAGGACTTATCTGGAAAAAATGTGGCCTTGCCTGGAAAAATGAAATCCTTCCTGAAGGAGATTAACAGTTAGAAGCTCTTAGCTAGCTGCACTCCCTGCAGCAAAATAGCAAGTTCTTTCTTGTAGGGAGATCCAGACATGCACGTCCACCATTGCCACAGAGGAGAGGTGCTGAAGATCAAGTGAGAAAGATTCAGAATAAAAAAAATATCTTCCGGGAGTGAGGGATAAATGAGTGTATTAGGTAAATAAAGTAAGATTTCTGGGTAGCACTAAAAATGCACTTGAAATTAGTCATCATATATTTAAGTAGAAACCAGTCAATGTGATCCTGTGCTTTTCTCAGTTCATGTTCACCTATTGCAGTAAGTGGGATTTTGTCAACTGAGTAAAACAGAGGCACCATGTGTATAGTCCATTCAATTATAAAATTCTGCAATTACATGTGTACAAAGGTGATCTTTCACCCCAAGGGCTCCCACGACGATTCCAAGGGTGGATAAAATACAGCCTATGGGCCCAAACTGGCCTATTTTGTAAATAAAGTCTTACTACAACACAGCCAGGCCCAACTGTTTACATACTGTCTATGGCTTTTTTTCTTTTTTCTTTTTCTTTGCTACAAAGGCAGAGTTAAATAGTCACAGTAGAGATTGTAGGGCATACAAAGCATAAAACATTTACTTTCTGGCCCTTTTTAGTCCAAGTTGTTTCTGGATTGGGCCGATTTAGCTAGTCTTCCCTTTGGATCTCTGCCAAAATTGTGGCTTCAAAGAACATGACCACCTGGCATAGATGAAGGATATTCTTTGATTACGAGCATAGAAGTAGGTATAACCCGTGGTAGATTCCTCAGGCCCTAGAAAATCGCTTACCATTTAGTTGGTACACAGTACATTTTTGTTGAATTAATCTGTGTTAAATACTGTCCCAATTTTGTATCCATTCACTTATTCGACAAATATTCCAAGCACCTTGTCTAAGCCAAGCCACTGTTACAGGGGCTAGAGATACAGTGTATAATTATGGTATCATTATTACCCAATATTTTATCACAACTATGGATTTTTATCCTATTTTTCAGGTGAAAATAACACTATTCTTCCAATATATATTGCCTTCCTATTTATAAATAATGCCCAATGAATAATTTCATTTTTAATAAAATTATACATAAGCCAATATTTCAAAAAGCAAAAGCAAGGTTCTAAAAATTCTGCTGAAATGTTTATAGTACTTTTATTTGATGTACAGCTTTGCATGCTAAGTTTATAAACAACTCCTATTTCTAGCTCTAGTTATTGCTGACATTCACCTTGTTCATGGCATTCCTTCAGCAGGCATTTAATCAATTAGTCATTCAGGTGTGAACTTTGGGAAACTGGTGTGGCATTCACAGTTCACATGCCTTATCAAGTTGCAGAAAAGGGAACTGAGACTAAAGTGCCAATCTCTGTGCCTGTAATTTGGATGAAAGAAGTCAGCTTGCCATGTTCAAGAGGGTCTGGAGATGGGAGAAGAAAAAGAATCACAGACTGAAATGGAGAAGTCAGGGGTTGTTGTAGGGAGAAGTCGGGAGCTGTTGTAGGGAGAAGTGAGAGAGAAAAACATGGAGGGCAATGCTAGAATTGGGGAAGGGCAAGCTGTTCAGAAGACCAGGTCATGGTTGCCTGGGGCTGAGTGATAAATTTCCCAAGTGCAGGAACAAACATTAGCATGGAAGGTGACGTTGGTGCTCTGGGCTCTTGGAAAAAGGAGGAGTCTCTGCCACCTCCTCCACCAGAAGAAAAATCACAAGCTATGATGTTGGAGACAGTAGACAGAACTGGGATCTTCATATGGCACATTTGGCTTTCATTTGTGATCTGCAGAAATGGTAGTTGTTGTATAGTTTCTGTTCGTTACAGTTCCCTCTACAGCTATATAGGTCAAGAAGAAAGGTCACCTGCTCTTATGGACTGAGTTGTGTCCCCCTCCCAAATTTATATGTTGAAGCCACAAACCTCCATGTGGCTGTATTTGGAGATGGGGCCTTTATGGAGATAATTAAGATTAAGTGAGGTTGTAAGAATGGGGTCCTAATCTAATAGAACTTGTGTCTTTATAAGAAGAGTTAGAGACACAAGAGATCTCTCTTTGTGTACATTCACAGAGAAGAAGCCATGTGATGATATAGCAACAAAGCAACCACCTGTAAGACAGCAAGAGTGCTCTCACCAGGAAAGGAATCTGCCAGCACCTCAATCTGGGACTTCTAGCCTCCAGAACTATGAGAAAATAAATTTCAGTTGTTTAGGGACCCCAGTCTGTGGTATTTTGTTATGACAACCAGCACAGACTAACACAACTGCCTCGTGTCTTCTAGATAAAGATTAATGTCAAGTAAAACCCGACACACACAGAAAAATTAAGCCATATTTCTGTGGTCAGGGATAGCTATGCATTTAAGGAGGTTTTCTCATCGATCTCCTTGTATACAGTCCTTCCTGCACACTAAAGCAGCAAGAGTGTCTTTCTAAACTATGTGTCGCACTCACAAATTGTCATGGGCTACCACTTATGGGACAACAGCTATCAGACAAACCCCATATGCCTTAAGCTGCCTTACAAAATCCTCCACAATCCTGCTCCAACTTGAAATTTTGGGGCTGCCACCCAGGCCTCTTCCCACCCAGACACCCAAAACTCCAGCTATACCACTTGCACTTCCTGAATATGCCACACTCTTGTATGACTTTGAGTCATCACCCTGCCTAGAATGTCCTCCCCCATGTCAAGCCCCCGCTCCTCAACTACCTGCCACACCTCTTCTCCCCCTCCCAGGGCCAACTCAAGTGTCACTCTGTTTTGATCTCTTATACCTTAAGTGGAACTAATTGTTCTCTCATTTTTGTCCCTACATATGTTACCCTTTAATAGCACTTGTCACATTAAATTGCAGTTGCTTTTTAGAGTGTCCACCCCCCAAAAAGAATGAGCTTTTCAAAGCAGAGAACATGTATTACTCATCTTTGAGAGAACAATACCAGCTCAATAAAAGCTGCTGAATGAATGTTGGATGAATTTACATAACTGTTCAAGAAGATCAGCGTTAAGAGCAATGGGGCCCCTTATGAATAACTACATGAATAACTTGCCAGTATACTTACGCAAGATCCCGTTCTCTGGCTAAACCACAAGGCTATCATCAAGAGTTTTCAACAGGTAAGAAATCACATTATTTTGAAAAGAAAAGTCCATGATTCTGGTCAATGATTAGGAAGAATGGGGACAAAGAAGAACTGACTATGAATATCTGGGAATTAGAAAAAAGCAATGGCTTCCTTATTTGTAAAATGAAAGACTTAGGTGAAATGACTTCGAAGGACATTCCAAAGCCCAGATTCTTAGATTCCTCAGATGGGCAAAGCAACTCTTATCTCTACAGCCCCAGGTTTATCATTTTGCAATTACAGTCTGCTGAAGCAATCAACTCCTCATCCTCGCCAAGGAGATGGTTAACTGGAAAGGGCTGGGCTGTAAATATGCTTTAAAAAAAACAGTACAGCACTCAATTATTCAGCTGCCTGTTTGGGCTGCCTTCCTGGACACAGCAAACCTTCAGATTTAATGACCAGGGTTAGCTAGGGGCATGTCCCGCATGTTTAAATATCAACAAGCCTGACAGATCACTGCTTTTTGAGACATTGAGACTAATGCAAAATAAGCATCAGATCTCAAATGGTAGAACCAAAGCACTAGTTAAAAAAAAAAAAAAACATAAGCTGAGTAGTGTGCCTTTCAAACAGTAGAAGTGTCTTATCCAGATAGTTGACCCAATTTAAATAATTCTACTCTAAAAGCTCAACTACACTGTCAAATTAAAATGCTAATTGCTTTAACTACTTCCCATTAATGGTATAGACCCAATTCAAGTAGATTTTCACGCAGAGCTATCATCATCTAACTTGCGTCTAGACAAGCTATTAAGAACAGACTCATAGAAGTGTAGGCTAGGAAGACCCTCAGAGGTCACATTCATTTTACAGATGAGAAAACTGAAATCTGAAAAGCTTTAGCTGCTCCACTGTGGTCTACTGTTCTTTCTAGTACATATATGTGCATTTCTGAAGATGTATTCAGGACATTGCAGACTTCAGAGTTAGACTTATTAATGTAAAAATATATAAACACCCCTCCACCCCACACTCTTAACCTGAAAGTGACTCCTGGTTGTCTGTTCCATAAAATACATGCTCCTTAGCTTGGCATACAAAACCACATGTGAGTTGGCCTCTTCTACCTCTGTGGCAGCACCCACTCCTGTTCCTCCCTGCCCTGGATTTGACTCTGCAACAACTCAACGATTCTTGCTGGTTCCCATGAATGCGATGTCACCACTAACCTTGGCACCTTTCTTCATGCTGTCACTGCTGTCTGAATGCTTCCTTAGCACAACTTTTCCTCCTCTTTGTATACTCAGCCCTTTAACCCCTGACTTCAAGAAACCTTCCTAGAGAGTCCTTTTGAGAACCAGTCTCTCCTTTTTTTTTCTCACTCTTAGCACTATTATTAGAGTCTTGGTTACATCTTGCCTTGAATTCAGTAGTCATCTTCACATATGCCTCTCCACTTGATTGTAAGTTTGGGAACCCCTAAGATTCCTAGCATGGAGCTTGGCATACAATAAATGCTCAATAAAGTCTATTTATTTGCATTCTAATTGAGGATATAGGTGGGGGAGGGGGCACAAAGGATCTTGCTGTCCAGAGGCTCTAAGCAAAAATGCAAAGCAGCTGACACAGGATTCTATTTGTCTTTCTGTTCTGCGTGCCTCTGTTTTTTCCATGCCTCTGAGATCCAATACCCTCATGCTGGCAGATCTGGCGTCTCCTAATGTGCTCTGTGCACTCCAAAAAAATTACCTCTTCCCTGCTGCCACCTCAAATCCAATTCCAAACCTCCATTCTCTCAGTGTAGCTGATCTCAGTCGAACATTAAGGAAGAAAGCAATTAGTTTCAGGTAATACCTGCAGGGGTATGAATGGTGGGACAGACCTTTGTGTATACTGAAAGCTCACAGGAAATATTTCATGTGAAGCAATAAATAAGACTAAGAGTTGGACTCACCAGCACATTAACTTTTGATTTGTTTTTTTTTCTCTTGCTAAATGAATGAATCCTCTCAAGCATGTGGGATTCCACCACAAGAACCTATCTTTCTATGACACTGCCTTTATCCATATAGAACTATACAGGGACTGGGACATTGTAAACCCAGGCAATAGTTAATCTAGTTAGTCTCTTCTAGTTAGTCCAAGTGGGCTATACACAATATCTATAGACAGCTCTATGGAATGACCTTGGAGTCAGAAGACTTGTATTTAAGTCTTGGCTCCACCAAACAGTGTCAGTTTAGGTCCTCCAGAAAGGATATACCAAGACAGAAGTACAAACGATTTATTGGGAGTGACTATTGTGATAGATAAGGAGAGAGGGCAGGAGCAGGGAAGGAACAGCTTTCAGAGACTGATGCAAGTATGACATGTATGAAAGGAGGGAAGAGGAAAGAACTGGCATTGAAGAGCCTGAGACTGTGGTGTAGATGTTACAATGTCTCATACAGCCCAGAGGGGACTCCAGAGTGCTAGGTAGAAATAAGCAGACCCAAGTGCCCTGTTGTGCTCAGTCATGGGCTAGAGCTGCCCAAGGAGAGCCTGTCCCGGGCTTGAGTGCTCCAAAGGCACTACACATCTGGAGGTTGTCAACTGACTGTACTGTGTATGAGAAGTTCTCTCTTGAAAGATCTAAGCAGCACATCTACATGGGTGCCATACAAGGGAAGTCATTCAATCTTACTGCATTTCTGCTTAATCTTCTGCAAATGGACAAAACAAGATTTACCAATCATATTTATCAAATAAATCAACCTGGCTCACAGATTGGTTCGTTTTACTGTGTCAAAGTAGGGGTTTGTGTGCAGAGAGGCTTCCTGAAAATCACAATTTAGATAACACTTTGCCAAACAAAAAAATGACATACTTTCGGAATTCATTTGGAGAGAGAGAGAGAGAGAGAGAGAGAGAGAGAGAGAGAGAGAGTGTGTGTGTGTGTGTGTTTAATCAAATAGCTCATTATTTCTTTGTGGTTGCATAACTTCCAAATCATATTTATATACATTAATTAATTTGCTTGTCACAATGTTGTTGATCTATATTTTACTGTCTCTATTTCAAAAGGAAAAAACTAAGACTCAGAGAGGTTAAGTAACTCGTGCATGGTTGCAAAGCTAGTAAGTGGCAAGACAGTGTTTCAAATTGACATCTTCAGATTCAATTCAGTGTTTTTCCTAAGACTTTACTATGTCTCTTAAGAAAAATACAGCTAGTGGCAGAATGAGGCAAAAATCAATATAACAACTGACTTGGGATTTGTAGGGAAATTTTCAGACCTTTTCAAATGTACATGCCAATAACACCATAGGCTGAGCCTACTCTGAGATCCTATTACATAGTACTTGTTTCACCAAAAAGGTACATGTCAACGGATGTATCGTTTCAATCTGTACTAAAGACTCCAAAGGATTCTTGAACCTGCATTCAATGAGTCAGCAATAAAATTTGACTATAACAGTTTTATTGTAATATAATTCACATACCATACAGCACTCCCATTTAAAGTGTACAATTGGATGATTTTTAGTATATTCACAGAGTTGTACAACCATCACCACAATCACTTTTCATCACGACTATTTTCATCATCCCAAAAAGACACCTTTTATCCATCAGCAGTCACACCTCATTCCCCCAGTCTTTTGTGACCGGCTTCTTTCACTTAGCAGAATGTTTCCAAAGTTCATCCATTTTGTAATGTGTCCTTAGGCTGCATCAGTACTTCACTCATTTTTATGGCTGAATGATATTCCATCATATCTGTCCACCATATTTTGTTTATTCATTCATCAGTTGGTAGACATTTGGGTTGCTTCCACTCTTTGGCTATTATGAATAACACAGCTGTGAATATTCATGTATAAGTTTTGTGTGAACATATATTTTAATTTCTCTTGGGTATACACACACACACACACACACACACATATATATACATACATATATATATGTATATATCATCTGTTTGTGTACACATGGGAGTGACGTTGCAGGATCACATAACTCCATGTTCAACCTTTTAAGGAGCAACAATAGACTTAAAATCTATGAGGTACCTAAAATGACAGTTTCAGAAAGAGTGTCTTATTCTCTGCACTAGGACAGGTAACAACTCCACGTCACAGGGGTGGGAGACGTTACTGAGGTCTCCTAGATCTGGTCTGGTGGCTGTGGTTTTCTCGGCACTCTCAATTCTAAAGACTTCTTTCATGTTCTTCAATAAGTTGAGACTCCTTCCTGTCTCAGGGCCTTTGTACTTGCTGGTTCTTCTGCCTTGAGACATTTGTCCTCTATATGGTCACATCTCACTTCTTTGTGTCATCCTCACTTGAGCCAATTTAAAGTAGATACTACTCAGACAGTCACTGTCCTCTTATCTTGTTTAATTTTTATCCATATCACTTATTACCATCTGACCTACTATATATATAGTATTAAATGTATCTATAATATTATATACTATAGTATATGCTTTTTCAAAATTGACCCTTATTACCTGCTCTGTGAAATGGGTCTGAGCACTTTAAATCAGTTTCCTCTCAGCCGGCATAATAGTAAGTTTGGTCAATAGAGGGCGATGGGGAGACATTGCTGGAAAAAGGATTTTTTTTTTTTTTTTTGAGATTCCTAAATCTTTTATTTTATCATTATTTTTTTAATTATTATGCTGACATTGATTAACAAAATCCAATAAGTTTCAAGTGTACAATTCAACAGTAAGTCATATATATATTGCATTGTGTTCACCGCCCATAGTCAGATTTCTTTCTGTCACCATATATTTGACCCCTTTTACCCTATCTTCCCCCTACCCCACTCCTCCCTCTGGTGACTGCAGGTCTACTGTCCATGTCCATGAGTCTCTGTCTGTCCTGTTCATTTGTTGCTTTTAGATTCATATCCCACATATGAGTGATATCATGGGGTTTTCAGCTTGGAAAAAAGGAATTTTGCTTCCTGGTTCCTGTGTGCTCTCTTGTAGGTTCCAGCAGCACTGGAAGCTTCCACACCCACAGCTTCCCCATGTCCTAGCTCTTGCAGTGTTGGCACCTTCCCCAGAAACCAGCTCCTGTGGCACTTGAACCTTTGCTGCCTAGTTCCTGTAATGCATTGTGGCCAACATCACTCAGCTCTTGTGTTCTTGGGTATTTGGATTCCATTGCGTGACTGAAGTGACAGTTCGGAGAAAAATTTTGTAATCTTTTTGGTTCGATTTCACTTGTTTTTCTTTCCCCACACCTTAAACTTTACTGAAGTATAACTGGCAAAAAAATATGGCATATATTTAAGATGTATGAGATGATGTTTTGATATACATATACATTGTGAAATCACCAAAACTAAGCTAATTAATATACCTATCATCTCGCATAGTTACCATTTTCTTTGTGTGTGTATGGTGAGAACACTTAACAGTTACTTTCTTAGTAAATTTTAAATATACAGTACAGTAAATCCTCTGCTTCTCCCACACCAAACCACTGGCACCCACCAATCTACTCTATGTTTCTATGAGTTAAATGTTTTTGGATTCCGCATATGAGATCATACAGTATTTGTCTTTCTGTCTGATTTATTTCATTACCACAATGCCCTCAGGGTCCATCTATGTTATTGCAATGGCAAGATTTCCTTCGTTTTTATAGCTGAATAATATCCCACTGTATGTGTGTGTGTGTGTGTGTGTGTGTGTGTGTGTGTGTGTGTGTGTGCATATAGACAATTTTTCCTTTATTTCATCATCTGTTTGTGTACATTTAGCCTACTTCCATGCATTGAGTATTATAAATAATGCTGCAGTAAAGATGGGGGTGCAGATATCTCTTTAAGATAGCAATTTCATTTTCTTTGGATATATACCTAGTAGTAGGATTGCTGGATCATATCGTAGTTATACTTTTAACTTTCTGAGGACTGTTCATACTATTTTCCATAATGGCTGCACCAATTTACATTCCCATCAGCAGTGCACAAGGGTTCCCTTCTCTCCACATCCTCGCCAACACTTATTTCTTCTCTTTTCAATAATAGCTTTTCTAATAGATGTGAGGTGATATCTCATTGTGGTTTAGATTTGCATTTTCCTGATGATTAGTGACGCTGAGTACCTTTTCATGTACCTGTCAGTCATTTGAATATCTTCTCCGATAAATGTGTATTCAGGACCTTTACCATTTTTTAATCAGGTTATTTGTGTTTTTACTATTGAGTTGTAAGAGCCCCTTGTGTATTTTAGATATTAACCCCTTATCAGATATATCAGCAGTCCCCAACCTTTTTGGCACCAGGGACTCTTATGAGAATCTCTTATAAGAATCTAATCCTGATGCTCTGAGGTGCAGCTGAGGTGGTGAGGTTAGTACTGGGCAGTGGCTGCAGAAAGAGACGAAACTTCGCTCACCTCCTGCTGTGCAGCCCGGTTCCTAACAGGCCATAGACTGGTATGGACTCCTAAGATATATGGTTTACAAATACCTTCTCCCATTCTGTAGGTTGCCTTTTTATTTTGTTGATCTTTTCTTTTGCTATGCAGAAGCTTTTTAGTTTGGTGTAGTCCTACTTGTTGATTTCCACTTTATTTGCTTGTGCTTTTGGTGTCATATCTGAACAATCAATGCTAAGAACAATGTCAAAGAGATTTTTCCTATGTTTTCTTCTAGGAACTTTACAGTTTTGAGTCTTATGTTTAAGTCTTTAATCCATTTTGAGTTAGTTTTTGTGAATAGTGTACAAAAGTGGTCCAATTTCATTATTTGGATGTGAATACCCAATTTGACCAGCACCATTTAAGATATCATCTTTTCCTTCTTGAGAATTTTTGGCTCCACCATCATATATTAGTTGACCATATAAGCACGATTTAATTTCTGGGCTCTCCATTGGGTTCTATTGATCTATGTGTCCAAAACAGTATTGGACTGTTTTGATTATTATAGCTTTGTAATATAGTTGGAAATCAGGCAGTGTGTTGCTTCCAAATTTGTTCATCTTTATCAGGATTGTTTTGGATATCTGGGGTCTTTTGTGGTTCCATAACAATTTTAGGATTTTTCTTTCTACTTCAT
The DNA here is from genome assembly GCA_028627145.1 of Eidolon dupreanum. Lineage (NCBI taxonomy): Eukaryota > Metazoa > Chordata > Mammalia > Chiroptera > Pteropodidae > Eidolon > Eidolon dupreanum. The sequence continues at coordinate 91,448,152 of CM053505.1, read as the reverse complement.
AAAAGATTCCATCAGAATTTTGTATGTCAACTACAATTAAAAAGTAATTTAAAAAATATCCCCCAAAAAGTCCAGTAAAGGGTTTAAGATCTTTTGAACAGTTTTGATAAGTTGACAATACATCCTTGACCACCATCCAGTGAAAAACTAAGCTCTGTGGAAGAGTTTACAAACTGGTAGACTGACAAAAATGACTAGGAGAGAGAAATATTTTTGCTGTCTTAAATGAAGTACATGGCTGCTATGGCTGGTTCTTCTGCTCTAGCAGATCTCTGTCTCTGAACAGAGGACATCCAAGCCAAGGTCAACATGGTGGTGTAAGGAAGAATCAAGTTGAGAATAAGAAAATCCTATTCAGCACTGTTCCAAATGAACTCTATCCTGTGCACAATATCTGGATGTGATTGTGCCTATTTTTATTGTGTTTTATTACATCTGATACTGTTGCCTTAGAATGTATCAGAAAGGATGTTGGCACATTTAAGAAAGCTGAGGGAAAAAAAAACAGACTAAGTGGCTAGTGTTGCTTAGGAATATTAGTGGGGAGTAGGAGTTTGGGGCTACAGACAGCCATAAGCCTTCCTGGAAACCTTTATCTATATCTCTGTATCGATCTATGTATGTTTTGTATACATAAATATTATATATATTCCAAAATGTGTGGGGTTCCCTATATGTTTGGGAGATGAAGATATACGGGAGATAGCTCTTGAAGGGAACTTCAAATCTGGAAGATTTGAAGACTAGGGCATTCCCGGAATGTATTCTCTTGTTTCCCTCTAATACCTCCATGGCAAGAATCATTACCATTATGTGTTCATTCAAATCTTCTAACCTTCTCCACAAGTATCTCTGCAAGTATTTCCAGAACCTGGTTCTCATATTCATAAAGCTAGCTTGTCTTAGTATTCACATTCTCTGCAGGCAAATATGCTAAATCCCAGAGTAACAGGGAATGAGAAAAAGTATATCCTCTCTAAGACTAAACTTTGTCATATAAGAGAGGTCAGGGCTGAGGATATAAACGCAAATAGCATTTCGATCCACAGGTACAACAAGGAGTTTGGGTAGATAGTACCATACTCAGGCCTGGGCCACTAGAACCCTCAGAGGTGGAGGACAGGTCGAGAAACCAATAAAGTAGAAATGAGAAGCGGTTGCCAGTGGCAGAAGACCAGGAGAGTGTGGTTTCTTAGAAGACAAGTAAACAGTGCTGGGATAAGCTACAGTGGAGACCAAGGCAAAAGCAAATATATGCACCTCATATACATGTTTGGATGTACTTTTTAAATTGTTGGGTTTTTTTTTCCCAGAATATGAAAGTAAAAGAAAAACTAAAGTTTGAAAATATCATTTATGAATTTGCTTCCATTAAAGCCAGGGAGGTGAAACTATTAAAAAATTAGGGGTATATATAAAATATTTATACTCAACATTATGAGTTTTATTACATTTAGTTTTCAGTTTTTCAATATTTTGGAAAATATATTAAAATATATGCATAAAAATACATATATGTGAACATATTCACGTATATGCATACAGACAGGTGCACATGAAATGGGCCTCAGACTCCATTATGGTTTGGCATTACACTGTTAGGTTTCATCTTCATTTAAAATTTTTATGCTTATCACAGTTTTTTTAATTGATTTTGACTTTTTGAAATACTGCATTTGAATATTATTTATATCGATTACTGAGTTTTTAATGCAGCCCTTAAATTTTGTGCCTGAGGTGAGCAAAACACTCGCTCGTCTCCCCCTAATCCCAGCTCTGCAAGTGAAGAGATCATTACAAGGAAGAGAGAGCAATCTACTGGTCCAGATGCTGCTTGGATGGTCAAATAAGCTGGGAGTGGAAAACTGGCCATTGGGTTTAGCAACGTGGGAGTCATTGGTAACCTTGACAACAGTGATTTCGGTGAAGTATCGGAGGGTAAAATCCTGACTAGAGTGAATTGAAGACTGTTAAAAATGTACCTGCAGAATTTTAATTTATGGAGGTAACTATGTGACAAGGAGAGGCTAATGCCATTGAAAGAAGATTTTTATTACTTACATTTCCTAAGAGGAGGGAGCATGCCACAGCCTGCAGGCCACGTGGGAAAATACCAGACTTGGTCAGGAGGCAGAAGCAGGAACGAGGGAAAGCATGGGCTGGAGACTTCATTATATTTCTCTCAGGAAAGGCAAAGCAGGACAGGGGAAACAGCTGAGGATTGACTAGTTTGAATAATGTCGGCAGATTCTGGGCTGTAGCAGTGGTCTCTAGCTGTCTGGTACCTGAGCCTGAGTGATTTAGGGCAGGGAAAATATTGGCTTAGTGTGTGAGAGTTAGATAAAGGAGTTGATTGGGGATATAGACTCAGAATTGTTTGGAGGGTTTGTAATATGTCTGTGTGTTGCCAAAAGCTGGATCGCAAGGGTGATGTAAACAACTTAGACCATTAGCTTGGCCCTGCAATTAATGGATGCCAAATAGACAAATACAGAATCTAAGAAAATTCAGTTACAACAAAGACAGAAGGGTCAGTGAGGAAGTAAAGAAGGCGAAATTATTTTTATCTTTATTTATTTGCTATCTGTTTCAGTCTGACCTAGTTTGTTTTCAGATTAAATAGCCAACATTTTCTTATACTTTCCACAAGCTCTCTATTTTAAAGCAAATGAGAATAACCACTGAATTGACATTTCTTATGAAATGTTCAACATAATGCTGTTTTTTGACCATACCAGGATGAGAAAAAAGGCAGCCTTGAATCAAAGACAGAAATCAAATAACCATGAGATAAAATATTACTTACTGTTGACATTTTATAACACTTAATTTACCTTTAGAAATGTCATATAATCTTTTCACCTTTATTCAGTGTGTCTACTTGCCTTCTTTTGAAAGGACTCCTCTCTCTCCTAGAATTTCTCAATGCAGTGTAACAACTTAACTAAAATGAGAGAGTGAGAGAGGAAGCAAGCCGCTGCATTATGGAAAATGCATACTATTTCTCAGGATAACTGAAATGAAGGATTCTAAAACATTGTCTTTATACTCACAACAACCATAACTGCCAGAATTCCTACATGTAGAGTAATTTGCATCTCTCTAGTTCATGAAGCCCATCAGCAATGTAATCAATAGACACATAAAACACTCAAGCTCAAGGAGCCCTGAGAGATCATTCACCCCAGTGTTTTTTACAAACACTCAGAGATCTGTAAAGGTCTTGAGCATTCAGGTGGTAATAGTGGTCATTGTGTCTGTTTCGATTTCTATGTTTAAAAATCAGTCAACTCTAAAATAATTATTTTAATGTTAGGTTTCCATTTAAAACATATACTGAGTGGACATGTGGTGGTTGATTGATAGGTGAGCTTGTTTATGATACATCTCTTATCACCACCAGCCGGCTTCAGGGTTTTGATTGGTACACAGTAAAAACTCTTTCTATTTTTATCATATATGGTTAATTTTCACCCTGAATGGACCAGGTTGAAAACAGAAAACACAGGGAACACTGATGCTGATATATGGCATGTGACTGAGGTGTCTAGAAATGATAATAATTCTGCCAGTTTGCCTTTTGATGATCTATGACTTCTGACTCATCAATATTCTCGTATGAAACATGACACTATCTCTAGGATTTCAAAAGCCAGCCTTAAAAGAGACAATAAAGTAATGAATATATAAGTTTTCTATTCATTTATCAGGAATAAAAGCTACCCCATCCAGAAGGTGTCGTCCACAGAGAAATGCTTTCAAATGGCAGCCTGAAGCTTTCCCTGTCATGTCAATATTTAGCAACGGATACACGCTATAAAAACAAACTCCAGAATAGCGAATGCAGTACTGAAAGAGAAGAACAAAGTTTGAAGGCTGATGGTACCTGCCCAAGACTTACTTAAAACTACAGTAATTAAGACATTGCTGTATTGGAGAAAGAGTAGACAAATAGATCTATGTAAAACATGATTATCTTGAACTCACATACCTTTTGTTTTAGAACCATATATATTTTGTATTTCCTAAAATGTGTGTGTTTCTGTATTTTTTTTTTTTTTTGGTGAGGCAATCCTTGGTTGACCTCACAGATTGCAAGGACCTTATCAGCTTACAAACCCTTATTTTTTATTTTTTTACTCCTACAGCACCTGGTCTTCCTAGGTGGTCTCCCATCCAAGTACTAACCAGGCCCGACCCTGCTTAGCTTCTGAGATCAGACGGGATCAGGCATGTTCAGGGTGGCATGGCCGTAGACTGTGTTATTCTTATTCAGAGTTATTTCTTAAAAAGATATTTATTTTATTTTATCGTTTTGATTCCCAGTAACAGATTGGCACAAAGGAGAATAGAAGAAACGGGTTGAATAGCTGCTGTGGAGTCATAAATTCTTCTCACAGCCTTGAAGCCTGGAAGGCAAGTCAGAGCTTGGTGGAGGGTATTTAAATGGACTTCATGATCAATAGTAAGGTCTCTTAAGTTTTTCCATTTCTCACTCTCCCCCTAAAAAATGAAAGAGCTACAGTTTGATCTCCACCTTTGACATGTAGTAATTTAAACATCAAAAGGAGATTTTAGTAATGAGTTTCATACTTTTGAAGGAAAAAAAGGTTTCCCATAGCTTTGTTGGCAACAGATAAAAGCACCAAATCAAAATAATCTAGATAAACCACCTATCAAGCTCATCCATAAAGTGTAGGTTCTCTGGTCAAATTAAGATTTTACATAGGTCCTCTTATTTCTTTAGAGAAACAATAACCCAATTCATCTACTAAACTGACCAACAAAAACCTCACATTTAGATTTTTAAACTTCCCCAAAAGCCTAACAATGGCCGAAGTCATATCTGCTCATCTACTGAGTCTTCATTATGAATTGTCCTGTGGAGAGAGTTTGCCCTGTTTTCTTCTGTATCATGTTCAACTGTCATGTGGTGACTACCTAAAAGTTTTCACCCGTTATTGTCTGCCCTCAGGGTGAAGATACAAATATTTTTCTCAGTTGCTAATTGCCAACTTGGAAGTTGCTAAGTAAAACCTTCTGTATTCTGACTTATTCTTTCTCCATATAGCACACACACAGAAAGATGCATATACACATATCTAATATATGTACATAATGCAAAATATAAGGAAGATGTCAGAGAGACCAAATTAAGAGCTTAATGTGGGCAGTAATAAGAGTCAGAAACACCACTTTCTCTGTAAGTACTGTGTTTGGAGTCAATATCACTGTCAGATTATTGCAATTGCCTCATAACTGGTCTCCCTGTTTCAAACCTTGTCCACCTATTATCCAAGGTCTGCACATTGACCTACATGGCCCTATAAGATCTTCCTTAGAACCCCTCGCTTCTAGAACCTCAATTCTTAGTCCTCTTTTATACTCGTTTTATTCCAGGCTCTCATCTCCTGCTACCCCTCGAACATGCCAAACGTAGCCATGCTTGTGGTCTTTGCACCTGCTCTTCCTACTGCTTGGAACAGATGTATGGTCTTCCATATATCTATAGGGCCCACCTCCTCGCTTACTTCCAGTATCAGGTCAAATGGCACCTTATTAGTAAAGCTCTCCCTGACTAGCCTAAATGAAACAGCAAAACTGCTCCAATATCCACTTTCCCATTTTATTATTTTTTCCAAAGCACTTACCACTATCTGATATATTATTTACTTCTTTATTTATTATATTTCCCCCTAGTAGAATATAAGCCCCATGAAGGCATAGATTTTTTCACTGCCATATTTCAAAAACTTAGAACATAAGAGATACCAAATATTAGCTGAATTAATGAATTTATAAGTAAATAAATAGATATTGTTTAAAGGCTTGACTGAACACCTGGGATTTATATTAAAGAAACATAATGAGACTAAACTCAGGCCCTGAATTAAGATGAAAAATAAAAAAAACGACTAAGCCATAGTCACAATACCAGAGTAGATATACCTGGGAGGTCTCAGACACCGGGCCAAGCTTGAAGGCATGTTACCTGGAAATTTCCTCATAAAATCAATAAAAATCAAACCAAGAGCCAGAAATTAAGGCAGAGGTCACAGGCTGAAAGAAAGAAAATAACATCACAAACCAGTGTGCTGAGGAGAAGATATAAGAAATAATTTGTCAAACGAAACAGTGAAGTGAATGGCATGGGGTTGGTTCAATTAAACCAGAAGGTTCAGGTATTTTAAATCCAGTGGCCAGAGCAGAAGTAACAGGCAAAGTATCAAGTCCAGGGTTGCATTAGAGAAAGCCAGAATAGACAGGAAACCTTAGGCAGAACAGAACCCAAAATGCAAGCAGAATTTGGCATCTGGGCATCATTTGGGGGAAATGTTTTAGTGGGCAAAGAACTGGCACATTAAGAGACCAAAACCCTATCTTCAGTATCCAATGTAAGTGAACAGGTCTGCACAACTAAGCAAGTATTACAAGACTCCTGTTCCCAGATGAGAGGCTGTCTGTCTGCTGGCTAAGCCTGAAACTCCCATCAACTGAACCCAGGCAAACAAAGCTTGCTTCCCAAGAGGTAACTAGCTCTCTTTCTTTATAGAGAAAATACAAACCACAGATGAGAGCTCCCATATCTTCCCAACAAAATTCCCTAACCTAATAACCTCATTGCAATGCATAACCACATATCTTCCCTTCCCTCCTATAGCAAAGGAAGAAGCAGCTGCACTTTTATCAGAATTGATCCTTTCATACATCTTGTTTCTCCTTTTCAAGGACTTTCTCTTTATTTTACCCTTTCTGTGGTAGGCAGAATTCCAAGATCCTTGTTTCACTGGTGTACATGCCCTATATAATCCCCATCCCTTGATGTGAATGGGGCCTCTTAATGTGGAAAATAGTGATAGAATGTTCACTCCCATGATTATCTTATATTACCTAAGACTCCTTTATACCAGACCCAGAGAGAAATTCTGGAGAAATTCTTCCATTGGCTTTGAAGAAGTTAGCTTCCATGTTGCATAAGGTTCACATGGCTAAGATCTGAGAATGGCCTCTAGGAGTGGAGAATTAACCCTGGCTAATAGCCAAGAAAATAAGAACCTCAGTCCTACACCCACTAGGAAATGAATTCTGCCAGGAACCTGAGCCTGGAAGCAGTTAAGATTCCAGCCCCAGGCCAACACTTTAATTCAGCCTGCTGAGATCAGGAGCACAGAACCCAGCAAAATAGCACCTGGACCCCTCACCCACAGAAACTCCAAGATAATAAATTTGTGTTTTGATAAACTTCTAAGTTTGTGATAACTTAATTGAGTATTAATAGAAAACTAATACAGTTTTGTACTTGGAAATGGGGTACGGCTCTAACATACACAAACGTGGGATCAACTTTGGAATCAGACAGTCGGAAGAGTCTGGAAGAATGTTGAAAAGCAACATTCTGGACAGACTCAGCAGAAATCTGGACTTGGGGCATGCCGCTGGTGAGAACTCAGAAGGAAGTGAGAAAAATATTATTGCAAACTGGAGAAAAGGGTATCATTATATAATGGAATTAAGCTTAGGTGAATTGTGTCCTATAGGTCTGTGGAAAGCAGAAGTTTTAAATGATGAACTTGGATATTTAGCTAAAGAGATTTCCAAGCAAGCTTCAGCCTAGTTTTTTCATGCTGCTTATAGTAAAATATATGACGAAAAAGAGGGAAGAACAATTAGACAAATATGCCTTCCTTCATCTACATCATTGATGTCCCTCCTTGTTAAGGAAGAGTCTCATCAACATACTAATGTGCTCTAATTATTCCTTCCATCCTAAAAAAAATACCCTTGTTGACCCCATGTCCCCCTCCAACACCTACCTAATATCTTTGCTTCCCCTCATAGCCAAATTTCTCAAAAATTTTTGCTCATGCTATGTCTATTTTCTCATTTCACATTTTCTCCTCAACATACTCCACTGTTTTCTGCCCCTATCACTGCATCAAAACTGCTTTCATTAAGGATGTCAGCGACCTTTGTATTGTAGGCTGTTCCTTTTATTTAACCTCTCAGGAGCATTCAGTAAAGTTAACCCACTTCCTTCTTTGTAAAACATTCTCCTTTTCTGATTCTGTGACATGGTACTCTTCTGGTTAATTCCCTACCTCATCAACCACTGCTTGTTTTTTGTTTTGTTTTGTTTTTAAATTCTCCCATTACTGGTTCAATGCTCTGTGGTTTTATCCTAGGCCCTTTTCTAAAACTAAATTCTCTCTCAGGTGATTGATTCTTCCATGTTCATCACTTTAAGAACAAACCTTGCTGCTGAATCCCATACTCCAACTGTCTTCTTGACATCTCCATCCGGATGTCTCATAAATATTTTAAAATTATGTTTCAAAATAGAAATTATAATCTTTCTCAAAGTTACTCCTATTTCAGTCAAAAGCATGTCTACTTACACGTTTGCCTTGGAACCATCCTTGACTTCTCTGTCCCCTCCAATTCCCACCTTCAGTCACTCATTGGGTACTGTAGATTATTCCATAAAGCATACCTCAAGTCTATCCATGCATGTGACTGCTATCCTATTTTCACTCACGTTCTCCCTTCATTCCTCACTTAGCAGCCAGAGGGAATCTTCTCATATATAAATCTGATGTCAGTCTCATGCTTAAAACTTTTAGAATGCTTTCTATCGCACCTAGGAAAAAATGTCAAAGCCTCTAAGACCCTGTGTGGTGCGGCCCCTGGCTACCACTCTGAATGGACTCTGTCATTCTTCCCTTAGCTCCTACCACTGCAGCCACACTGGAATTCCCTGGCTACCTGCCATATTTCAAGTTCCTGCTTCTGGGCTGTACCCTCTGTGAGAAATCCTCTTCCACCCCACTCTTAACCTGTCTCTCTCCTAATCCTATATATCTCAGCCTAAATGTCATGGCCTCAGAATGGCCTTCATGGAGCTCCCAAGCAAGATTCTATCTATCTGATACCACTTTGGGAGGCTCCAACTATATTTTCTCAGTAGCGCATTTTCATGGTTTACAAATCTAGTTGTGAAAATATCTGATTAATATTTATTTCCACTACTAGGCCATAAATTCAGGGAAGCCTGGTACTCTGTCTTGTGCTGGTATCATATAGTACCTGATACTATGTATGCTAAATGTGTGCTAAATGAAATATTGCTGGAGATGTCCAAAAAAGCAAAGGGCTAGATACTTTGAGCAGCTCTAATAATCCTAACAAATCCTCTGGAGCAGGGGTCCCCAACAATCAGGCCTGTTAGGAACTGAGCCACACAGCAGGAGGTGAGTGGCAGGCACATGAGTGAAGCTTCATCTGTATTTGCAGCCGCTCCCCAGCACTAGCATCACCACCTCAGCTCCACCTCAGATCATCAGGCATTAGATTCTCATAGGAGCGCTGGTCCCTGGTGCCACAAAGGTTGGGGACCACTACTCCAGACAGTTTCCTACCTTCTCAGTCCCTAAACCCTAGATGGGTTATTAGTCACTGTTGCTTAATTAAAATAGGACTTGTCCTCATTAAAGATGACACATTTATAATCTTAGGCAGCTCTTTAGGTTGCCCACAGACGCCAGGATATGGGCAATTCTCTTTACCACTGGCAATCTAAATCTTACCACATGTATTTTTATCATCCTGCATATCCTGTACTACATTTAGCATACTTAATAATGACAACAATATCCACTCTGAGTTGTACCAATATATAAAGTCTGTTTGCTCACATCAAGAAGCAGGAAGGAGTAGGAAAGAGCTAATGAAATCCCTCAATTCTATAGTAGTTTTGGTTCTAATTTATACTTACTTAGCCCCATCCTGTAAGGAATTTAGATAGATAGATAGATAGATAGATAGATAGATAGATAGATGATAGATAGATAGACAGATAGACAGATAGACAGACATATATATATATATATGTGTGTGTGTGTGTGTGTGTGTGTGTGTGTGTGTGTGATACATATATGTATGTGTATATGTGTGTACATAGATGTATATGTGGATAGATGATAGATAGAGAGGTAGAGAGATAGATCCCAAACTAATATAGCTCGTTTTTTACTGATACTATAGATTATGAGAATAAGAGAAGAAAGGGAATTCTTCTCTACCTGATCTGAGCATAACACTGTAGTGAGCTCACCCTCAGATAACGTGTACATGCTGGTGAAACCTGAATACACAAATCTATGAAATGAGGAAAATAAATGAAATCGTATCTTATATTTTGTGAGGCCGATACTTTTGTAAAGACTATGTAGGTATCATAATTTTGCTAGTCTTAAATAGGCAACTTGAAAGAAAAGGAGAAAGCATGTTTTCTAAAAATTACATCAAGGTAAGGTTATAACCTTGTGTACCATGAAAATAATACCATGATTTTGGAGACTTTTAGCAAATCGGACTTTTTTCTGATGCTGCTTTATGAGCAAGTCTTGCAGTCAGGCTCTGGAAGGCTATTCAAATAGGTAATTAAATACAACCTGTGCACTGACTGGCACAGAAGGTGAGGAGAGAAGAAGTCATACCTGCCAGCGATGCTCTTAGTTGCTGTGACAACAAGATTTGAGAAACTAGATGAAACCAAACACAGAGTCGCCATTCCAGGGCTGCCCACTTTCACAGTCACAGGTAGATGTAAATGGCTCTTGCTCACCTCATGATGGAAAGTGTCAACAGAAACTGCCTGCAAACTTCTGCTCCCATTGAAACCTATAGCCTATGCTGGGTATTGTTCCTTATGTTCAATTTTTGACTAAAAATAAGGATGATACTCAGTTGTAGGATGATAACAGTTTTTTCTTTTTACGAAATGTGTTTCAAGATATCATGATATCATTTTCCTAATAAAACAATAAAGTCCTAGGTGATTCCTAGGTTTGCCCCTATGATGGCAGAGAAAATCTTTGTACATTCATCACTTCTGAGAAATGCTATTCGGAATGCCATGTCAATCACTCCTGTTAATGCTATAACCCAGCATGTCACAGCCTGCTAAGGACCTCTAAAAGCTCTATGCATGACCAATGCATGAGTACTCAATTTCCTGTGCTATGGCAATAGAGAAAGGGAGAAAAAGAAATACGAGTGAATTGCTGATGAAGGCCAGAGTTTCACTTCAGCCAAGGACACCTCACCTTATACTTCTTCCATGTTTTCTTGGTAGCAACTCAAAATTATACATTTCAACATCTGCCTTGCCCATCAAAACCTTGTCATATTTTCTTAAGGTCCCAGTCATTGCCAGGGAACAATAATGGGTAAATTATAGAAATTGATCCCTTGTGTTATCTACCTAGCATTGTGACTTAAGCAAAATACCTTTCAAGAGTGACTATTCAGTCTCATTAGGAGAGATGGACGAGTTGGTCAGTTCTGGCAATATATTTCATGGCGTGCTCCTAACATAGCTACTTAACATACTTGTGCTTAAGTGTAAGCTTATCCAAGAACTTCAGTATCATCTCTTATCAAGTGATCAGGGAAATTTTCCTGTCCTTCATCCTCCTCTTTGCTTAGAGCATTCCTAAATGATTCAAATGGCCAAAGGCAATAGACCAGAGAGGATACTGGGAATTTAGCCAACCTCCCTCCTATTATGAACTATCTTTTCTAGTTCTGCAACGAATATGGAGTTTGCTGAACTGAACTGAACTTCTCTGAGCACCAGTTCCCTTAAGTAGGAAAGAGTTGTTGTGATGATTAGAAATAATGTATGCAAAGTAGCTAATTACAGATCTGGCTTTCAGTAGGCAATCAATAAATTGTAACTATTTTTATTTTGCTTATAAGCTAGGATTTCTACTGGGGTAGAAAACACTATGGAAAACTGGCACCGTCTAGACAAGGAACAAACATCTAAACTTAATTAAAGCCACAACCAGAGTCTGTGATGAGGAGCAGACCTTCAGAAAATGTTCACAAACATGTTCTAAGGCGTAAGTAGCACCAGTGACGGGAGGATATATGACTTCTTCGACCCTGGACAAGGATAAAGAAAGTGAGGCACCCAGGATGCAAGATTTAAGGAGGCGCTCACTCTCAAGTGCTGAGCACTTGAGAATGGGTGCTTCTTTAAATGTTATGCCCTGGACACTTCACTTGCCTCAGCCTAGTCCAGGCCTTGTCTGACCGCCATTTTGGAGGGGGTAGCCAGCCCACAGAGAACTTCCTCTGAACTCAGGCAGGAGAGAGTGCAGTGTATCATGTGGGAGGAGTGGGTTAAGGGAAGCCGGACTGGCCAGCAAGAGGACACCCTGGCCTGTGTTGTTAGTGGTCTGGCATCACAGGAAAAGGAGGGGCTAGGGAACAATTATGGAAGAGAAAGACAATTCTAGTTTGGGCCACTGCAGTTTTAAACATCTTTTAGTAATGCATAACAGAGTGGTCCCTGGTAAAAAGAGTTGGCTATTCAAAAGAAAGCTTTCCTGCCAAGGGAAATGGTCTAAGATCTGTATTTTCTTAGTTGCCTCTGTAAAGAGTATGAAAGCAATGCCCCCGAAGAAATTAATAATATAAATGTATATAGTTCATAGTTCTCCTAAGACTAATCTAATGAGCGCTGCGTTGCATTTTACAAAGAGCTTTCGAGCCCATCTTAGCTAGTCATTACAATTCAGATAAGTGGCAGTGGAGGGAACGTTATTTCCATTTTACAGACGCCTGAAGTAGAGAGGGAGTTACTGACTTAGCGACAAGTTTTCAGGAGGGATTGTGGAAGACAGACCAGAATCTGTCCTGAAGAAGGTTACTTTTGAATCAGATGTTGCTTTAGATCCCAGATCCACCACGATTAGCTCTGTGGCATCAGGCAAGCGATTTCACTCTTCTTTGCCTTCTTATCAGGAAAATCTATGATACAAAATACTTAGCTCATTGGGTGGCGGTGAACATGAAATTAGAGAGCGGGTACAAACTGTTCACCGCATCTAGTACATAGTAAGTCCTTAACAAATGCTATCCTCTTTTATTCTTTGGATTTAATAATGTACTGACTCCTTGTTTCTCTGCTCCAGATTTTGTCATGTGCCCTTTTCTAGATGACTTCCCCTCTGAATGCTGTGGTCAGCTTCTCCAGCTGGAAGATGAATGACAAAGAAGAGTCCTTTGTTCATTAAATAAATCCTTTCACACAGCTAAATGGGAGGGGGGCCCTGTGAGCAGAACTGCAATGAAGGGCCATCATTTTCATTGGAAATAAATCAATGCTTGAATCAGAGCAATGCAGCTCAGGGACCAGGGCAGGAAGCATTTTTAGAACTGTCACTTTAAAAATATGTTCCCTCCTGCCTTGCGGCTCTCTCAGTGGGCAGATTTTAAAATAGAAACAAGTAACTTTAATTAGGCTCTAATTAGCCCCACAAGTTTGGTGAGCTAGGATAGTTTATTTTAGAAAAAATTATAATAACAGACGGAGGATTTTCCAGGCGCCACAACTTTAATTACAAGCCCAACCACCTCAAGCGTGCTTACTGGGCCAATTAAATCAGCGGGCAATGGCAGAGCTAATGCACTCTACACCAGACCCAAGCTATGATGATGCTTTCTACTTGAGTTTGTCTCCAAAGTAATTTGAAAAGCAGATAACTTACAATGCTTACTTAAACAGAAGCAGGAGGTCTTTAAACCATTGTTAATGCATGATTAACTGAGATTTCAGAGACATGGAGGCTCTAGATCAGTGTTGCTTAGGGGCAGGCCCCCAACCATATTTTCCTTCTCTGTTTGCTTACGGCCCATCCCCATAATATGGAGTGGTGCCTGTCTTCTCTGCACCCCTCCCTTTTGAGCCTCAGCAGAAATTTAAATAACCGACCAGTCCCCAGAGATGGGGAGACAGATAGACAGACAGACAGACGACAGATGCACTGCTCTAGATGCCCTTCTGATAGCTTCTGACACATCAGTGGAGCCAGCCCACAGGGGGTTTCCTCTGAACTCATGAAGAGCAATCGAAAGAAAAACAGTACTTCCTCCAATTCCAGTTACACACCTAGAAAGGGAAAGGCTATATAGAAGAGGCCTAATAGTTCCCTCACCATGATTGCAAGAGTGATGAGGGGTACCATGTCTAAACTGGCAATTTGACCTCTACCAGAGGTTGGAATGAGAAGTCCATGCAGGTAGGGAAATGCTTTTGATTCCTTCTCAGAAAATTCATTTTCTATATCACGTGGGAGAGAGATGCAACATTTGGACTCAGTGAATGGCCAGGTGGGTCCCACCCACATTCACAGATCGAGTGAATATCCTATGAGTAAGGGCCTTTGATGCTGTATGTCAGGAGAGTATTCTGATGCCTTCCTTTTGTTTCTTCAGAATTATGTTGAAAAAGAGCCACTCAAGCAAGCTAATGTTGTCATCTCAAATGACTAATTTGATGGGAATAACATAGCAATCAATACGTGGGTGGCCCTATGCACACCTGCCACTGAACACTGAGAAGTGTACAGTGTTGGTGAGCTGCCACAGATTAAATGACTCCTTTTATATTTCCTTATTTTCCATGGCATTGCTCATGGATCTGAACCTGGAGCACCGTGTGAGTCATTCACTCATCTAACAAACAGTTAATTAAGTACCAAAGAGGCGTCTGACACCAGGCTAGCTTCTGAAGGTACAAGGAGGAATGAAGTGGGGTCCCTCTACTTGAGGTCCAGGCTGCCTAGCAAAGGTGGAATACAGAGCCATAGTGTCAGGGAAGGACAAAAAAATGCAGAGGCACTCACCAAATGTCAAAACTCTGAAAATTAGCACTTCAATTTAATGAAGAGACAAATCAATGCTACTTGAAACCTCAGGTCTAATAAGTTCCATTTGAGATCAACTAAATAAAATAACCCTTGGATTATTTTATTTACAGAGAAAGGGTAATGCTCCACCTTTCGAGTCACCAAAGGATAGTGTCCCGAGGCCCTTGACCTCAGCAGCCCATTTACTGTAACCAGTGCTTCTCAGGCCTCCCTTGCCTACGGGAAGAATGACAGCCTCAAAATAGTCTTTCTCTGGTTCCAGACAACTTCTCATTTCTTCCAAATAATTACAGGAATCCTCAGGGAGAGGATTTTCTTACACATACTGTATCTACCGAAAGGCATGCCATTTTTTCTTTTCAGTTCTCTGGCTTATAATAGCTATGCCTCTGGTCAAAAGTGGCAGTGACATGAATAATAAAACTTGACGTTAATGATAATAAGCAAAATAGAATAATGATAAGCAACATTTAATAAGGGTATACGATGTGCCAGGTACTGTGCTAAGTGATTCATATCTGATTATAAATTTAGAGGTTATTTAATCCTTAAAACATTTCTCTAAAATAGATACTATCATTTGCTCCTTTTTCAATATAGAGAAACTGAGGCTCTAAGAAATAATCTTGCCCCAAATAGGAAGTATTAGAGCCAAGATTCTAACTCAGAAAAGCTAAACCCAGAGCAAACATTCTGCTGTCTGTAGGTGCTGACAATACTGCACAGAGGCTGATTATACTACAGGTCGCTGGTGTTAGTGTTTGTGCCAAGAGCCCTGATGGCGGATGTTATGGACAGAAGACCACGACTACCACTGTTGATGTCACTGACTGGGTCATTCAACATCTGTAATGAAACACTACTGCTGTCATCACTGTCACCATGCTGGATGAAGCCCTTCCAATATCCCTCATTAAAGCAAAAAAAACCCTCTTTTTTTAAGAGCCCTTTTTAACTCATTAGATTCTTGGCCACCCTATCCCTCCAGAAGAATTAGGTAGGAGTCGTGCCAGAGGACAATTGGAGTGGCAGACACTGCACTTTTCGTGAAATCACTGTCCTCTGGAGTCACTAGCCTATTGTTTTTGAATCAACTACCTCCTCTCAAATCTTACTTCTCCAAACGGGAGTTCTTCCCCAGAGAGCTTCTCAAACATCCTATAAAGGCTCCCTAGGGCACCCAGCTGACCTTACTCCAGAAAGTACAGATGCTGTGGCCAGCTCCAGAAGTAGAACGGATCCCGCCCCCAAATGTGGATTGAATTTGAACCTGATGAAATCACTTACACACCAAGAGGATATGAAAAGGTTTATTACCTACATTATTCTCCTGGAAGTATGTGCACCGAGAGACATGTACAAGAAAGTTCACAGCAGCTTTACGCATTATAGTCACACACTCTAAAACAACCCAGATGTCCATCGACAGTAGAGTGACTGTGATGTATTTATACAACAAAATACTGAAATAGTACTCTCCAATGGAAAAGAATGAACTACTTCTCCAGGAGATGACTTGGATTAATCTCACATGTGTTATGTTGAGCAAAAGAAGTCAGACATAAATGAGTACCTGCTGAGTGATTACAGTGATATCAAACTCAAGAATGAGCCTAACAAACTTATGTTAATTTCAGTGGGAACAGTGACTGCCTCAGGGGTGGTAGGCAGGAGGTGGGGGCGGGTGGCATTGGAGCTTGACCAGGAAGAGACGCAAGGGAACCTCTGACCAGATTAAAATGTTCTGTATCTTGATCTAAGTAGTAGTTACAGGGGTGTGTATATTTTGTAAAAATTCATTGAGCTGTACACTTGAGATTTGTGGACTTTACTGTCTACAGCTTATAATACCACAATAGAAACTTAGAACCCAACAAGTCCTAGTCACCTCCCAAGGAAGCACAGAAAACTGACATGCTCTGACTGAAACTGAGGCACAGGGTGGCCTTCTCTAGGCCTCCCGTATCCATGATACACTGGGCAAATACAACAGATTCAGTTAGTCCTCTTCACTATTCAGGTGAAGGAACTGACTTCCAAGGAGGGAGTGTGCCTTAGAGTAAGGGGACAGCAGGACCAGGAGTGAAAATGCATCCGCCAGAAGTAACTACATTAGAACCCATCAGACGTAAAATTTAAAAAGCACTGTTATTGCTGCTGTGACCTAAAATAAGGCACAGGAGGTCAGGTCAGAACGTTTCCTTCTTAGTATATATTCATTCTTGGGTCACCTTTGTCCTCCTCAATTCCATTTACACTAATAAAGCCTCATTCATTCAATCTCTGCTAATTGGGAACGGACGATCATTTAGACAGCCACTCAACTTAAGTTACCTATTACTCAGCAAATTCTCTCTTCAAAGACTGGGCAAATTAGCAGCAGAAACACAATTAGAGTCAGTATGTTTGTAATATTTTTTTTAAAGCAGGTTTAGGTAACACTAAGCACATTAGAAAAGCTTGACAAATCCTTCAAGGTTGGGCAAATGTTGCCTATTTCCTGTAGCTTTCACTGATCCACCAGACATAAGTGACAGATACCTTGCCTACATTTCTCAGCAATTGGGTCCTAGAGCCACTGAAACATTTTCCTCATTATTGTTTAATTATTTGTTTAAGCTTTGATCTCCTCTGCTAGGTTTTGAGCTCTTGGAAACCCTTGGCTTAGTCAGGGAACAGCGAGTAGTCGGGTATGACTAGAACAAAGGGCGTGTCTGGGAGGGTTGGGGTATCTGGACGTGAGATCAAGATGAGGGCTGAGGCTCTACTCTAAATCCATGTCTAAAATCTCAGCCTTTGCGCAAGCAATGCGACAGCAGAATGTCGTAAGATAGCAAGTGGTTCCTTCTGGCTAGAATACAGGGCAAAGGTGGAGGCACAGAGGAGGGAGGACCTGGATAGCACGAGGTACTCAAGGATGTGAACGGAAAAGAAATCGTAAATGGCGTTAGGGCTTTATCGGGTAGTGAATGGAGATCCATGGAAGTCTTTTGAAGCAGGGAAGTGAAATGACCTAATTTCTGTTTAAAAACTTACCCCTTGCTGATTGTGAATTGAGGAGGAGCAATATGGGACACAGGTAGGGGATGCTGAGGGCCTTAATTGAAGTTCTAGGTATTTTCCTCGTAGCATCTTTGCCGGCAAGAATTTTTGCCGCACACATTTTCACTGTATATCTAATTGGCCGTAAAGCAATTTTGCCCTAAAAAAAGATAAAGTAAATGATTGACAATTTGTTTTGTTTATTTGGTTTCACTTCTCCATTGACAAATCAACAGCCCCCAGCAGACTTAACGTATTTAAAGCTAGTTGTCAGTTTGGTTTCATTTTTCCGTTGACAGAGTTCGTGCAGTTACTCCCATTTGTATATTATGTATAAATCTTAGCCCTCTTAATAGTCTATGCAGTGAGGAGGAGACATGATGGCAGTGGTCTTAAGATAGTATTTCTTCCAGATTAGGATGATTTGTCCCAAAAGTTGACTTCTTATTTTGAAACACACTATGTTGGGAAGAGAAAGAGACGCCATGAGCCTCTTTGAGGGCAGAGTTGAACTCACATTTTCTATAGGACAAAAGCAGGTACAATACACACAATAAAATCAGTTATTTGTACAGGATTGCCATGAATCTACACACATTTTAAGTGTATTCAAATATGTTGTATTTTGTAATAAAGTCTTTTTAATTTTGTTATGTTCTTTATAACACCCCTCTTTTATTTTTCATAATTTTATCTTTTATGACAAAATTGCCCTATGGCCAATGACTTATGTGGTGAAAATATTTGTGCTAAAAAAGCTTGCAGCAAAGATGTCTATGGCAAAGATGCTTAGAAGGAAGATACCAGACATGTTAGGGTTCAGAGTGGTGGTGGGAAGCAGGAAGCTGGATTCCATTGATATTTAGGAGGTAGATACCACTAAGACTACATTTCTGGCTTAAAAAACTTGGGTGTATGCTAACCTTTTCATCTGACTGGCAACTCCTTACACTACACACGCACAGGCCAAGTGTTTGTTAAATAAGAAAACTTTTCATGATGAACCAGGCATCTGGCACTTATCTTCATTACTGGTTCACTGTTTAGTTTCAACCTCACCTCCCCAGGGGCAGAGCCCTTGTCTGATCTTGACCCCCATGCCCAGAATGTCAGATCCTAATCTTCACACCCCAAGATAAAAGGACGTGCCCGGCTCCCAGTATTGCCCCATCTCGATGCCACTCGGTTTGGATCTAGCCTTCCTGTGCTCCATGCTGGATATACAAAGAGACTATAAAGAAGCTACCAGGCTGTTGCGGGGAGGATCTAGCCTTCCTGTGCTCCATGCTGGATATACAAAGAGACTATAAAGAAGCTACCAGGCTGTTGCGGGGAGGTAAATTGACAAAGTATGGTGCAAGTGAAGGTAATTTTTATCCATCCATCCATCCATCCATTGTCTATTCATCCACCCATTCAACAATGTCAATCTGTTAATTGCTGTTCTGTGTGTTTGAGTTGGAATTGCAAAGAGTGGTACAACTCAGGCCCTGTGTTGAGAGGTTTTCAGTCCCCTGGTCCCACTGATCCCATTCCTCACCTCCTCCATTTCCCACATGTTTCACTAAGTTCTCAACAAGCTTTATGACCAAGCCTTTCTAAGACACATATTATCCACCTAAGATCCTCTATTTCTGACATCATGACTCAGACTAACACAAGACACTGCAGAAAAATTAAGGGAAACCTGACATTGGAGCAACTTCATAGAAATAGTTTCATAAAATATTCATTAGGTATGAACGTGCTCTGGGATTCTTATTCCACCTAGAAGAGCTGGATGTCTGAGGCAGCATTTCTCTCTCAGTTCTGTGCTACAGAAACATCTGAGCATTTTGCATGCCTTTTCCAGCAGCCAAGAGATACTGCTTTCTTCAGAAACACTCTAAGGGCTCTGACCTTCCTTTGGAGTCTACAGTCATTTCTGCAGGTTTTCAGCATTTCTAAAAATTGAGAGAGGCTCTCCAAAACCATATCAAATTTCAGGACCTGTGGACAGCATTGATTGGTACAGATTTGTGGTATCCAGAATAGGGTTCCTGCCAGGCCCATCAATTTTGTTCATATCACTGAACGATTAGGACACAACAAATTTTCTTGGTTTTCTATACTCAACTTCAGGAATTTGTTTCTCTTTTTATCTTAAGATTAAACCTGACTTAGAAGTCTCAGTGTAGGATTAAGAAGCACTAGAGAAATATTATGATCTATGAACAGACATGAGTCACCTTCCTAAACAATTATATTCCCTCAGCTCTAGCATTTTCTTTGGGGCTTCCTAAACAGCTTTAACTAAGGGTTGGCTCTTAGACTACGAAATGAGCTCAAAAACCACGTGAAGAGTGTCATCTTCTAATAAAGTAAATTCTAGTTTCACTCAGGTAGCATCAATGAAAAGTCAGCACACACACTGAATTGACCTGGAAAACCTATACAAAGAACATATGACCAGATGCAAGGGTGGGATACAGCCTAGACAAGCCAATAAGCTACAACAACATTAGCTACCATTTATCTAGTCCTTCCCATGTGCTAGGCACGCTTTCTTAATTAATCATCACAACAACCTTGGGATACTGGTATTATCATCTCAATTTTATGCATGAAGAATTGGAGGCCCATTAAGCTCAAGTGACTTGTCCAAAGTCACACAGCAGCTAAATGGCACAGGTGCAGTTTGAATCTAGGTCTGTCTGACTCCAGAGCCTCTTAACCACTATGATTTATGGTCTTTCAACAAGAAAGTTGGCTCTTTATATTTTCAAAACCAAAATCAATAAAATTCAAGAATCCAGTGAGCAAAACCAGTTCAAAAATGGTCATGATATGTGGTGGGGTGCCATAAAAAATTACTAGATCATGGATTGGGAGATGTTCTGTGATTGATAACAATGATGTAAAGATTTGGCAAACACTGAGAATGCAAAAAAGCCACTTTAATTGTGACTAATGCATTCCCACGACTTCTTACCTAGCTCTGTCATTCCAGGTTCCTCTTATCTGGGCCTATTTGTCCCTGGAGCTGAAAGTTTAGTTTCGTTCAGTTTCTAGACTGATCTTCATGATAAAGGGAAGACAAAGTGTCTGCTCCTCTCTCCACCCCTTCCAGGGGAGGATTTGGTCTCATTCCCAGCGCTGACTGCTGAGCCTCTTTTGGCTCCTCTGCCCCCATGTGTGAAGCACAGATCTTTCCACCCAATGAACTCCAGTTCCCTAGGTTTCCCCCTCTGCTGCCGGGTGCTCTGCCTGGTCTTATTGAACCTCTACCGCAAAAACGGCAGCCACAGCCCTAACTCCTGCCCAGGGGTGGCAAGCAGAGACTGGGCTAACTCTCCTGCCTGGCTTTTGTCAGGCTTCTCTCTATAATCAGTTAAGTTCCTGGGTGAGGTCCACAGACGGACATCCCAAATGTTCACTTGTTTGACCCCTAGGTTTCCCTCTGCTACATTCCTCCCGCCTAAAGAAACCCACGCCACCTCCTCCGCAGGGCCAAACGCCTGTGGCATCCATTCACAACTGATATCTGCACCAGGTCATTTCCCCCAACCTCTATCTTATTGTAAAGGACAAATACCTGATTGGGTTCCAAATCTCTCCTTCTTTCACACATTCCTGATGCATTTAGTTATAAGATCAAAGAATTAAACTGTCTAACAGAGGAAGAATATGGGGATTAAAGGATTTTAGTACTGGAAGGGAGTTCAGAGACTTTATTCTTCAAGCTAGACATTATTATAGATGGCCAAACTGAGGCTCACACAGATGCCTCAGGCGAAGATGCCTAAGAACTGGCCATCCTGCAGCACCAGGATTGTGATGACTAGAGAGCTGACTTCAATCGTCTCAGTCCCCTTCCCTGAGCAGAGTGAGTTTGCATATCAGAACTGGAGCACTTTACTAACTTGATTTCACATCAGTTATGTTAATAATCGGTTCTGATGAGGTCAACATTTGAACAGGCCACCTGGATAAGATAAATAGAAAGAAAGGGCCAAGCCAGCGTGGTCTGCCTTGTGTAAATTGCTCTCTCCCAGAAAGTCAGGCGGTCAGTACAGATTAAGCAAGATGCAGTATACAGTTAATACAAAGGCTGCTCAAAGCGATGGGCAAACGACCTTGAAGCAAATTTTGTCAATAGGAAAGCAAGACGATCTTGGTGTGGGAGAGGGCCTATGGCATTTAGAAAAGCAAACAGGAAATGGATTTTGACAAGTAAAAGGTAGTACAACTATTGTAAAATTCATTCAGATAAAGATTTATTACCCTTGTGAGATAAATACTGGAGAGACAATGACCAGTGCTCTGTGGTCCTGTTTCACCATGAAAAAAAAGCAGGTTTTATAGTTACACTGCTTGGGTTTGAATCCTGGCTTGAGAAAGGGATTAAACTCTCTGAGCCCTGTTGTTCTCCTCTTCAAAGCAGGGATAATAATAATAATAATAATAATAATAATAATAATGCAGGATAAGTTACCAAGATTAAATTAACTAATAGGTGTAGGTGCCTAACATGTGGCTGAATGTCAGGGCTCTACACCTAAATGATAGCTAATGGTGTCTGGGCAAAGGTAGACCAAGTATCTCCAGATTCCTTTTCAAGCCAAAGACAAGATAATATTCCACAGTACTAGAAAGATAACAGACCCTCTAGATCAATATTAATTACATCAAAGATGGTCACAAGTACACTCTCCACTTGGACCCTGCCCTCCTGGTCATATCCCCACATCAACGGCAAATGGCCCTGCCCTCCTGGTCATATCCCCATATCAACAGCAAATAGGACTTTAACCTTTTCACACTAATCTTGTGGTGTTCGAGGCAGGCAATATAGAATACTTTTAAGACAGGGGACCCAAGCTTGAGTGCTACCTTCATTACTTATTAATTATAAGTGGGAAATACACTTGAATACATATCTAATATAACAAGAGCTCCATTCTTCAGTTGGCATGGTCGATTTGAAAAACGGAAGTGAAAACACATTGGCTGCTGGAAAGCATCATATTTGTAAGGGAGCCCTAATAATAAGTAGTGTGGCGTGGGAAGGTGGTAGTGTGCTCCATCATAACCATTTCCACAGGTGTTTTGTGCTGGTGTCAGCCTATCAGTAACAAACGTGTCTGGACCAGCCCTTTTGGTTCTTACTACGACTGCAAAATCCTCTTTAGAAATAACCTTCAGAAAACTTTGGGGGAGAAAAGGTTGATTACTTACAGGATCTGGAAATTACATGGCACACCCAGGGCCACACGTGAGGTCGAGGTCGAGAGGAGAAAGAGAGCCTGGGGCCCAGTGTTTCTCATGGGCTCATTATGGGTGAATATAAAACTAAAGAGCTGGAATTTAAAATATGGAAAGAGAGAAAAACAAGTAGCCCAAAAAGTCAGTTAAGGAAATCACTTAAGATCTGTGAAAACAGTAAGGTAGAGCTGGTGGCTGCGGGGCAGAGGGAGGGAGGATAGTGGTGGCAGGAGTGGCCTGATTCTTTATCTAGTTGTGTGTCTGGAATGTGTTTATTGAGATAGCCATCTTTGAAGTTAGATGCCTCTTTGTAATGCATGCCTCTTTGTAATGGGTGCCTCTTAGCAAAGGATGCCCGGATAGTCAAAGCTTAAGTCAGTCATTTGCATTATAAAAAAACTGGCAGGGCTTAAGCCACAACAGGCCAGAAACAAGTAATTTTGCAACATCCAGCTCTGTTCTCTCAAGATGAAGTACTGTAATTCTTTTGGGGTTGCCTGGTGCGGGCTTGATGTACACTCCTTAACCAAGCACTGTGTGTGGGGGGGAATGATTTGTGTTGATTACCCCAGGTCTGAGGAGCACATGACCAGTTCCTCAGGCTTCACGCAGACTAGTAGATTAAGAGTGGATCAACAATCGAATCTCGGGGCTCTTTCTGGTAAAAGAAAGAATGGATTGTGGGGAGGCAAACAATACATGTCTACCTTGAGAAGGTGGAGATGTGAGTGAATAATGCCACCCTCCTGTCTTCAGAAATGTCCACATCTTAATCCCTGGAGTTTGTGAATATGGCACATTATATGTCAAAGGGGATTTGTAGGTACGATTAAATTAAAAATCCTGAGATAGCTTATCCTGGATTATCCAGGTTGGCCTAATGTAATCATGAATGTTCTTAGAACTGGAAGAGAGGAAAAAGAAGATAGAGTGATGGAATATGGGAACTCGACTCTCCTTTCCTGGCTTTGATAGTGGAGGAAGGAAGCTGTGAGACAAAGAATGCAGGCAGCATCTAGAAGCTGAAGAAGTTAAGGAGATGAATTCTCCCCCAGAGCCTCTGGGAGGATCCTGTTGACATTTTGGCTTCAATGCAATAAGCTTATTGGTCTCTAAAACTGTAAGATAATAAATTTGTATTGTTTAAGCGACTGTGTTTGTGGTGATATGTTACACCAGCAATAGGAAACCAACATATCATTCTACTATTTACTGATACTATAGTGAAGAAATTACTTGTTATCTATGAAGCCCGGGTACCTTAAAGTTTAGGTGCATATTGTATGTGAGACCACTATGGAGAAGGGCCAGTCTCAGTCCTCTGAGTTCAGAGCTGAAGCAGGGTAAAGGCCCAAAACCTAAAGCCTATCCAGACCCCACAAAGGCAATTTGGTTCTTCGGTCACTTTAAAGTTTCTTATAGGTTCCAACAGGTTTGCTCTAGTTAAGCAGGATGCTTTGTAGGGTTTCCAAGTCAAGCCTTACTTAGGAGGTAGAAGCTCCTAGATGACCTACAGAGAACCGAGAGGACAGGTTTCTATGCCTCGCGGTGACACTTCAAGACAAGCTCAAAGATCACAAAGTTCTGCACATTAGCGTCACTCATGAGGAAGATTTTAATAAACAATGCATGTTTCCACACCAGGAAGTAGACACAGGAAATTACAGAAGCTGCAAAAAGACCTCATTTATATACAAAGTTAAAAGGGAAAAAAATCAAAACCAAAAATGTGCCGAAAAGGAAAAGATAAAAAATGAATTGAAACAAACAAGAACAAGTCTATTTAAGATCCATTACATATTTGTTCATGTCATTGCAGGAATTTGAAGCTGACTGCATTAAAATATTCCTAATCTTTGAAGGGCCTTGAGTTTCCAGAAAAATATTTAGGTTTATGTTGACATGAATCCTATTATCCTAGCAGATATTTTACCTAGCCAAAAAAAAGTTCTTTATTAGGGAGAGAGAAATCTCACTCAGAGAAGGATGAGAATGGGGCCACACGGCCCACTGCACTGTAAGTATGCTGGAGAAATGGGGCCTGAGCAGCGCTCTCTGGCTCTGCCAGCTGAACAAGTGGCAGAAATGACACGCTTGATTTCCTCAGGGAAAGCAGGAACTGACTTCTAAAATCCCTCCCTGTCAGCAGGAGGTGAGCTGCAGCCGACACAGCACATCCAGCAGTGCCTTATGGTGCCATGGGAAAAGATGGGTTTTGAGCCAGCAGGCAAAGGAGAGGGCACAGTGCATACCACCATGCACAGCTGTCGGCATTTCAGGTCAGTTAGCCACTTCCCACCTCTTAGGAGAGACTCATGTGGGCGTTGCCAAGGCCTGCAAGCTCCATGATGGAGGGGGGGACTTCAAATATGCTTGAGACCAAAAAAAAAAGTTATGTGCGAGGAACAGCCATACGAGCTATAGCTGGAGAAATATCACTGTCCCATAGAAAGGAATTTAACACCCCTTGTTTCCCAAGCAATTGGGAATTTACTATAACACCTTGGTTTTACAGTCAATTCCGAAGTGATCTAGTCATTACTGAAAGCCTAGTCCCCAGACCAGGAGTGTTGTCATTATCTGAGAGGTTGATAGAAATGCTAAATCTCAGACTTTACCCCAGACCTGCTGGATAAGAATCTGTATTTCAACTAGATCCTCAGATGATTCATATGTAAAATAGAGCAAGAGAAGAACTAAGCAGGTCTATTTTCCTCTTGGACTAGGTGGGAAAACTAAGGCCCAGAGGGGGGAAGGGACCTGCTCAAGGCAACTAAAATAGTTTTTTAACAGTCAGGATCAGAACTCAGGTCTCATGTTTTCCAGGTTTCTAAACTCATTCTTTTTATTCTTCTTGTTTCCAAACTTTTTTTAAAAAAATTGCATTGGATCATTTTAAAAGGGAATTATTCTGTCTATGGCCATGCCACCCTGAATGTGCCTGATCTCATCTGATCTCAGAAGCGAAGCAGGGTCAGGCCTGGTTAGTACTTGGATTGGAGACCACCTAGGAAGACCGGGTGCTATAGGTATTAAAAAATGAATAAATAAAAGGGAATTATTCTAGAATATAGTAGAAATGATCTTACCTTAGCAACGAAAACACTGAAGTCAGTGGAACTTTTCCTAATGATTCAGTATACCCATCCATGTTGGACTATGCTTTTTTGTAGGTCCCGTCACTTTGTGACTACCAGCCACAGTATGTAGCTTACTGTAGTGATGAGGTGCCTAGGCTTTGCTGTCCTGCAGACCTCGGTTCAAATCTGGGTTCTGTTGCTCCTATGCTGTGCTACCTTAGATGAATCGCTTAACCTCTCTGTGCCAAACGTTCTTCATCTGTGAAATGGGGCTAACGATACTCCATAGGGTTGTTGTAAGGAGTTGGTGAAATAACACATATACAGCCCTTAGCAAAGGGCTTAATATGAAATGAAAAGTCAGCCAACCTTAGCTCTCATGACTCATACAACTGTGATCAACAGCCCTGTGAAGGCTTATGGGGAAGCAGGACACCCTGGGACAGTCACTGTCCTTAAAACTATTCAGTTGTAGAGGCTTTTGCTTTTTCCTTCTAGCCACTCAGCTTTGTTCCCGGTGAGTGAGGTCAGCAGACTGTGACCTTCATAATCTCTGCAGTGGGAATCCCAATAGAAATGAAACGAGATCTGCATTCGGATCTTGGCCCTACCTCCCATGCATTGAGAAAGGCAAAACTTCTGTTTCCTTCCCTACAGAGTAACATGTATTCAGTCTGCATCAGAGGGTGTAGGGCTGAAAGCAAAATCACAGATCATGAAGGGGTATGTTTAGTTAAATGCCAGAACCTTAGAATGCTGGAAATGAGAAGGCTCCTTAGGAATCATCTAGTTCAACCTACTCATTGTACAAATGAGGTCACTGAGCCCAAGAGAATGAGGGTAACATACCTATCCAAGGTCACAAGTCTCAGAGTCAGGGCTCAACAATAGGAAAAGTGCTACTAAAAAACAAGGTACAACCTGAGTGCCTTACTGTACACTAATCTCATTAAATCCTCACAATTTTGTTAGACAGGTACTATTATGTTCCCATTTGATAAGTGCAGAAATTGAAGTACAGAGAAATTAAATAAGACAACACTGCTGTAAAGAGCCAGGATTTCAATCCAGGCCTGAACACTCCAAAGCCTGTGGTTTGCATGAGGCCCCACTCCCTGCCCATGCTGCGTTCAGTGATCTGGGGACTGACTGTGTAGACTGTCAGTCTACACTGGGGACAGTCAGAGCTAATGGAACTGCACTCTGCATAGTCTCACTCATTATTCTTTGTGATTTCATTTGGGACTCCACTTTTGAGTTGCCGAGTTTCCTAAAAACTGGGATTTCATGCACTCAGGCTCAAGGTTGGAGCTTTGTTTCTTAGCTGCCTGTGCCAGCACTTGGTCGAGCCTTAAAGCTGTCAGCTCCTTGACATATTGCTTGAATTACAAGTTATCCATTCCTAAGGCATCCAAGTGCCGGGAACTCCACGGCTGTGATTAACTTATTTGAATATAATTCCCTATAATAATTCCCTAGTCACAGTCTGCAGTCTTCCCCATAGGAGCTACGAAATCACAGTATGAGGCTTCCTGCAATAATGCAGAATATCAATAAGAACTCTAGAATGGATGCCGAGGGAGTTGGTGCTGCCACTACCGTGAGACCTTGGACAAATCACTTTCCCTCTCTGGGTCTCAATTGCCTGGCATGTTCATACCACCATGCACAATTGCCTGACATGTCGTGACCTCCCATTCTCAGCCCAGTGTGGGCGAAGGGTTCTTCATCTGAGCTGCAGCTCACTCATAGGCTTCACTCCACCATAGCATTTAGCACTCCACATTGTCAATGTTTATTTATTTTTCATTCTCTGCTCATCACTCTGTAGATTCCTCAAAGTCATGGACCATATCATATTTATTTCTACATCTCCCAGGCCTAGCACAGTGCTTGGAAAACGCCTGGTACTAGATAAAGAGCTGTAAGGTCCTTTATGCTTCTCACAGTTTCAGATGGTATTTTACCTTGAATAATAAAGAGAACTGGATTTCTCAATAGCAGCACTGAATTTGTGATGATTTCTGTATATAAAAATTACCCAGCACTTCATCAGAGAAACCGTAAAATAAATAGAAAGAAGCAGCTGTGTTATCGCAGGATCTTAGGCCTCAGGAAGATGGAATGAGTTTGAGATTTAAGACAGGGCTGCCATCAATCTGTCGTGATCAAAAGCACTGACCTCTTCTCATGGTCATAATTTCTCTCACTTCATATCTTCTATTGCTGAAATCAGGGGTGGAAGACAAGGTATATAATATGATGACACTTTCTGGAAGCTTCTGGTAAAGTTTATCATTCTTATTTTTGGTGATTCCTTAGCTATGCAGGATTTCAAAGGGCAGGGACCATATTGCAAGTTATTAGGATTCAGTCATATCCCCTGCACCTTGGAACTAATCACTCTGCTTGTTATTCTTTCCTTCAAATCAGCCATATTGAGAATTCTACTTTTCGTCTTCATGGCTTTGCTGAGTTAACATGGAATTCAGAGAAGAACAAGATTTACACCTTGAGGGATTCACGGTTGGTGGGAGGCTCAGTGATTTTGACATAGAAATAAAAAAAATTGTAATGCTAGCATAGTAACCATTTATGATGGAATGAAAACTAACTGGTGTGGGTGCTGAGAGCAGGTAGTGATTAACCCTGCCCGTGGGGGAAAAGGAGAAAGGGAGAGGAAGAAGGAGAAGATAAAAAGCCTGAGAGAAGAGAGAATATTTGAGTTGTTTCCCGAAGAATCAGTATAGATTTGCTGGGTAGAGGAGAGGGATGAATTGTGAGAGCATGTGGGGGAGAAGGAATCGCCTGTACATGGAATGATGAGAAGGCAGAGTACGTGTGAGGAAGAATAAGCAGTTCAGTGTGGCTAGAGACTCTAGGGATGCTGCTGAAGAAAGCAGGGCTGATGAAGCAGCTTGCAGCCAAAGCCTCAATGTGGATGGGGGGAGAAAGGAGAACTCAGAGGGAGAAATGGGAAGAGGAAGTCACTATGCCCTGGAGGAGGAGTGAGAGCCTGGATGAGCTTAGTGTGAATGGGGTAGAGAGAAAGGAGAAAGAACGGTTTCTTTAAATCTAGAAACGATTGAGAACTTCTGAGGTACCTGTGTTAGCTAGGGAGATAATATAGAAAAAAGGTTTAGTTTCAATGGTTAACTAGTTCAATTAATTCAACCAGTTGAATGCAAACTGGCCATTGTATAGGGTGATAGAAAGAGTGGTCCTTTTAGCCAGGACTGAAACAGTACACGGATGACTTCTATTTGCAGTTAATTTTGAATAGTTAATTTTAATTTTGAGTAAGTATCAAATCCCTGAGCCTCCGATACATGGTAATCCAATCCTAATTTGTCTTCTTCCTATGAGAGCAAGCCATCTTCGTAGAAGAAATACCTAGGAAACATCTAGATCAACTCTCTAGAAGCCACGCGTACTCATTTTCTATTACTGTCTAACAAATAGCCACAACGTAGCAGCTTAAAACAACACTTTGTTATCTTATAATTTTTATAGATCAGAAGACCTACAGGCACAGCTTAGCTGGGTCCTCTGCTTCAGGTCTCACCTGACTGCAATCTAGGTGACAGCCAGAGCTGTGTTTTCGTCAGAGACTCAACCGAGAAAAGGTGGCCCTCCAAGTTCCCTCGGGTTGTTGGCAAAATTCATCTCCTCGTTATTACGGGATTAAAGTTGCCTGTTGGCCAGGGAATACTAATTTTGTCTTTCTCCATGGGCCCTCTCACAACATGGCAGCTTGTTTCTTTGAAGCCAGTACTGGTGAGAGAGTTTCTCTGATCTCAGGAAAGGCCCAGTCTCTCTTTTAAGGACTTTGCCTAATTAATTCAGGCCAACCCGACATAATCTTCCTTTCGATTAATTCAAAATCAACTGATTAGGGACCTTAATTATATGTGCAAAATCCTTTCATCTTGCAATCCTCTGTTGCCGAGACGCTAGTAACAGGTGTTGGCCATACTCAAGGGACACGGTTATACATACAGTCGCAAAGAGCAGGGGGCAAGGGTCATTCGGGAGGCACCTTAGTGTCAGTTCCCCACACAAAGTTCTACTCTTGAGCATATTTGGTAACTCTCAGAATAAACATATCATAGATTGGGACAAAACTAACTTGTTTTGCTTCTGCACTCCATTATTTTGCTGGGTGTCCATTCAGACAAATCCCCAAATCCCTACTCTGACCAAATAAATCTCTTCGCTAGTTAAATGTAAGTTAAGAGTGGCCACAGAGGTTATAAAATGTTTTCTCCTTTGATCCCAGTTAACATTCTAGCATTTCTTCCCCAAACTGCTGTTGCCAAAGTGTCAATCCCAGTTTCACTAAACTGGGACAATGTGTGTGTGTCCCTTACAGCTCTCCACAGGCATATCTCCAAATTATGGCTTACCGAATCTCCCTCTCCGACAATTATAACAACAATAAAATAAAAAAGGAAGCTATGGCAATGACTAAGGGAATCTAAACTTCAGGAATGCAAGAGGAAAGAGAGGTCTGGAGATCACCATCTAAATTCTGAGGACTTTAGAAAAGACAGGACTTGCCTTGTGCTTTCGAAGGAAACAAGAACAGCATTCTTCTGTTTTCATGGTCCTGATTGCACAAGGGGCAATAG
The DNA here is from genome assembly GCA_028627145.1 of Eidolon dupreanum. Classification (NCBI taxonomy): domain Eukaryota; kingdom Metazoa; phylum Chordata; class Mammalia; order Chiroptera; family Pteropodidae; genus Eidolon; species Eidolon dupreanum. The sequence goes on along the minus strand of CM053505.1, from coordinate 91,417,435 downwards.
GGACAAAAAAGAGCCACTGGTAATTGCTGAAATTTTCCAAAGAATGTTTGGTAAGGCTACACATGTGCACGGAGATCAAAGGCAGTCTTTCTAAATGTTTAGACTTTCCAGAGGTTGCTTTTCCTAAATTATTTCAGGCATGGAGTCAAGAGGAAACTTCTCATGTTATCCATATAGGAGCAGTAGCTCCAAAATAGTGATATAAATATGAAAGCACAAAACAGAATTATGATTTTATTTTAAGCGAGAATCATTCTTCCATTGGAAAATATTAAATGGGTCAAAACTTTTTGTGGCACATGACAAGTTTTCCCTCAGCACCTGTGTATACAGTTTTGAAATCATTTTATTCTCACTGTCAAAGGCACATGCACTCAAAAAGGAAGCTGTCCCATACTACACCCTTGACCCTACAGTCCCATCAACCAATGACAATTCTAGAGTAGTGGCTTAAGATCTTCCTCTAAAATTAAAAAGATATAGTGTTCCTGGGATAGGATCTAACACATTATAGGTACCAAAAAATACACTTTGAACGAGTGAGTGAATGAAAGAATGAATGAATGGAAGAAGGGAGGTATTCTGAAGTCAGACAACCTTCAATTCCAACCCTGTCCTGCTGCTTACACATTACGTGACTAGCAAAATTGCTTAACCTCTGAATCTTCACTTTCATACCTATATATCAGAAATAGCAAAACCTCCATTAGAAGAAGCAGTAGAACAGAATTGGTATGAGTGTGAACTATAGAAGCAGATCCCTTGATTTTAGTCCCAGCTCTCACACTTACTCACAGCAACTTTTGTGTCTATAGACTAACAGTAGCACCTGCTTCATAGACTTGGTTCAAAAACGACAAGAGATGCTACTCTATAAAGATTTTAGGGCAGGGCCTGGCAGTTAGTGCTCATAAAGTATTAGCTATTGTTACTATTATTATTATTATTATTATTATTATTATTACTATTACTGAAACCTACTAATGACTATAAGTAACATAACAGGCTGCTACTGTCGTGGCTACTCAATAAATGCTATTTACTTTCCCCGGTCCAGGTGACATGAACTTTCCCCCTCTTTACTGAGTACATAAACAAATCTCTCTCTGCCTCTTCCTCTTCCTTTGCAAACTGGCACAGCAGTTGATCAAGGATTAGATGGGACACCTCAACTTACTTGTTTTCATTTTTTTTTATGCCATGAAACTCTTTCTTTGAAGGAAATTTTATGAGGAAGCCCTATAATATTAACATGTAAAAGTGGCTGCCCAATTTGAAGCTCCAGGGTTCTAAGCAGCAGGACTTGATGACCTCTAAACTAGTAGTCCTTCAACCTGGCAGATCATCAGAATCAAATACAGACAACCGGGACATGGGACCACCACAAACACTGTCATTCAAGTGGGTCTGGCCCCTGTAGTGATGTCTCCTGTGACTATCAGTGTCCAAAGTAGGGACTGAGCTGCCAGAGCTCCCAAGGGGAACTACTATAGGTACTGCTGTAAAATGAAGGTACCAAGACTAATGGAATGCTGCCAGTGTTTGAAGTCATGGACCCCAGTGACTTCCTCTCCGTTCCCAAACTGCTAACATATCTATAGCAGATACTACTGTTGATTGCCTACTTTTAGCACCAGTCCTCCCCTGTGTGATTCAGGAAAGAGGAGACCCTCTCTTCATTCCCCAAAGGAAGTTCTGATTGTTCTAAACCGTCACCCATTCTTCTTGCTAAGAATTGGATTTGGACCGATGATACGAAATAATTCTGCCAATGAGCAAAAGTCTAATGAGGAATTTCTGAGGAAGGTTCTTCTACAAGGGAAATACTGAAGGAGATCCAGTCCCTCTTCCTCCGCTGAACTCTACTGAGATATGTGCCTAAATTGTGGCAGCTGCCTTCTCACCGTGAGGGGAGCTAACGTAATGCAAAGCTACTCCACTGATAATGGCAGAGGGAGGGATGTAAAGAATCTTGTGCCCTTGAGGACATCATTGAATTCTCAGATGAGAAGGCAGCTTCTTTTCCTTGAGATTTCCTGTAGAAAGGCATTCATTTTACTGTTTAAGCCAGAGTTTCTAAAAGAATAAGTGCTATCTTCACCTTATTAGAAATGCAAATTCTCAGGCACCAACCCAAATCACTGACGTTGAAACACTTAGCATGGGAGGCCAGCACTCTGGGTCTTAATGAGTCCTCAGGTAATGCTGACACATGCTCAGATCTGAGCACCATCGAGAACCCAGCACTTGTGAGGGAGTTTTTTTATTTAGAGTCAAACATCTTAATTAATGCTGAAATATTTATAAATTGGAAAGCCAATGATTATTCTTTTAGGTTTTATTCACTTATTGAAGGTAATCTCTCTGCCTGGGGCTTATACCTGAGTTCATGTGGTTGGTCCAGGGACAAGCAAGTGGTAGGCCACGGGTGCATTACCTTCATAATCCTTCTCTCCAGGCCTTGTCTTCCTTCTTACACAGGCTCATAACTCTCAGCCAAATTGAGATGTGTCTCGTTCTTTCTCCCTTTCTCCCTTCCTTCCTCACGGTAGGTGCCCCCACTCTCAGTCCTTCCTGCAAAAAAAAAAATTCAGATAGGCCTGTCCAGGCCTCTGGGAATGCCTCATCATGAAAGCCCTTCCTTGACCCAAGTTTTTTTTTATTTATTTAAATTAGTTTCAAGTTGACCCAAGTTTTTTTTAAGCATCACAACAACCCTTGAAACAGATGTTATTTACTACTGTACTTTTTTACATGGGGGGAAAAAACTGCCGAGATTCTGAAAAGATAAGGCACTCTTCCAGGTCACTTGACTAACAGAAGATTGGCTTCAATCTTCCTGATTCCAATGACTATTCTTTCCCAAGCTGCTACACCACAACCAGTGATGGCTATTTGAATCACATTTTGGTCATTTCTGTTAGAGAGACACCAGAGGGATGCAGAACCCACCGGCAACTCAATCACCTGGGTTGTCATTCAGGAATGTCCCCAATATTCATCTTCCTTGTAGACACATTTACCATAAAGTACATAAATGCAATACAACTGCTGCCACAAAAGGTGCAGAATAAGGATGTGAGAAGTATCATGCTTTCCGTAAAAGGTATTATATTCAGGAACCGTCTTTTACATAAGCATTTCTTCCTTGTTATGCGTCATGCAAGCATTCCTGGAATTGAGATGTACTAAGACATTTAATTAACATAAAAAAATTTGTCGGTATTAATTCATTAGCTGGTGTACAGAACTGGAAAATCCTCCTTCTTTCTGCTGCACTCTCAGATATGATTACCTTGTGTATGAGACCACAGACAGAAAGAACCCTGTCTTCTAGCTCATCTGCCAAGTTCCAGCTCTTCAACAGTCACTGGTTACAAGTCTCTCCCAGTTATCTCGCCTTCTGTTTCATACGTTTTTCACTCCAGCCTCCTAGGAAGACCTCTTCTCTCTAACCAATGGGTAAGACCACCTCCCCCTGCCCCCCCCACCCCACAACATGGCGCCAGGCCAGGGGCTGGCTGATTCGCACCTGCCTCCAGCTGTGGGTACATGGGAAAGTGAAAAATGAAAACCTTTCTGTTAGACGGCTGCTGTGCTGACGAGCTAGGTATCAGTGGCAAAAGCTCACTCGGCAAAAGCTTATTCATTTCTAGATTGGGTCACCCATGGTCCTGTAGCAAAACAGATCAATAGGGAATATTGACACATTACCAGAACAGGACAACAAACATAGAGATCCCGATCCTAGGAGAAGCAGAGACAACCAGAGAGAAGTAAGGACAGGAATGCTGGAAGAGTAGGGCATACTGACAAACTACAATGAGGCACCTAGAGGTCAGGGTCAGGATGGGTAGGGACCCAGGCTCCCAGGGGAGGCAAGAAAGCTCAGTGGCTTAAAAATGCCTGTTCCAGAGCCAGACAGGTCCAAATTCAAAGCCCTATTTTTCTATCTACTCTGAGACTTTGAGTGAGTCTCTTACATTCCAAAAATGGAGATTAGTCTTATGCTCCACAGTTAACTCTGGGGAATAAATGAGATGAAAGGGTGCAAAAATCCTGGCATGCAGTACGTGCTCAAAAATTGGTCGCATTTCTTTCTTTTCTGTGAGAAGCAGAACTGGAGCAGGGTGAGAACGGAAGAACACCTACAGGTGGGTGAGGGCCAGACGATGCAGACCACTGGGCATGGTTCTGCCAGGAAGGTGCCTGTCTCTGGGTTCAGCTCACTCACCAACCCAGCAAATCCAGTACTTCTGCCTTCCAGTAGGTTTTGTCATGGTAAACTTTTCACTGTAAGTCTTCATGTTCAACTGTTAGCATAGCAACTAAAACTTACAAATTCTTTTTCTACTGTATTCGAGGGGACTTGAAACAACTCTCTCTGAGGCAAGTAAAACATCACCATCGAGGTTTTTTTTTCTATAGAAATTCACTTAATGAATATTTTTAACTATTTGATCCAAGGGAAAACTTCTATTAATTCACAGGTGGTGGAGGCCAGGACTAGGCAGGAGTGGAAAGGAAGAGAGCACAGAAAGGGTTAAAAAGAATCTTGGACTTGAGCATTCAATTTGCACTAGGAAATCAGTACGACAAATGAAAAGTGAATGCTTTTGGCATGGTCCTTGCATTTGCTGGACAGTAGACCATATTGAGACACTTTACAACATCTCTCAAATTTCCAGATACTTTCATGTAATAGCCAGATGATATGTAATCCTTTACAATAACTGTCTCATTAAATCTAAATTAAGTGCTTAAGATACTTAAAATGTGATCGATTCTGTGCTGTATCATGTTTCTTCTATGGCTTAAAATCATGCAAAATGTGTTTCTGATGCATTTCTGCCCCAGTAAATCTGACAAAAAAGAGGTTCTTATTTATGATATTCCACTCCTGCACCTAAAAACTGCATTGTAGAAAGAGGGGGCTCTCAAGAGGCAAATTCATAACTCAGAGGAGAGATGAGTCATCCAGCATATTTAAAAGGAATTTGAATTAGAACAACCCACCCGTTAATGGGGGTTAGGATTAGTGACAGGGCTTGATTCGATTTACAAATGAAACTCTCTTTTCTTTTTTCCTTTTTATTCAAATTAAGGTGTCTGCCACTGATGTATTCAAACTGAGGCACAAGAAATTTGGGTACTTGTTATGTGCCTATGAGGTCACATAAAACTCATTGTATTTGTGTCTGGGGAAATCATTTCTCTTCTGGCATTAATAAAATTAAAGAATGAATGGCTTTATGATAAATCATTTAATCAGGCTATAGTTTCAAATACTTTCTTTTTAATTACAATATTAAAGGCACCTTTAATTGATGTGCCTGCTTAAAATGAACAATGCTAGTGACAGAGCTCTAGAAACAATTAAGATAATTCTGTCAAAATGAATAGAAGTGGCACATTCTTATTAGTACATAATGCCTGCTGGAATCCAGGATTCTGTTCCTTTGTTTTCATTTCCCTATTCTTCTCAAAGGTCACTCATTGAAAAGTAGTCCATTACCTCATTTGTTACTAGTTCCATCTAAAGCTGGGCAGAGGAAAGGATCTAAAGCGCAGGTCAAACTCAGGGGTAAGGGTTTGCTGCTCTCCTATTTTCTCCAATACTGTAGTACAGTCTATTAGAGGTAAAAGTTGATCTGGCTCTTTAGGAAGAAAGATTGTCATAATTAAGCCAAGGAAGTTTTCTTCAGGATGAAGAAACGCCATAGATTTTCAATTCAAGCCAGTGTGAAGATGATCCAATTCCACTGAAAAATTAGCGCCATCCAAGGTGAGTGTCTTCCTGCAAGCAGCACAACATTCGTGGTCCTTTTATTTTCCAACATGTTTGTAGAGGAAAGTGTCTTGGGCAGAACATCCATTCCATCCTCTTTTTTTTTCAATTTAATTTTATTATTAGTTTCAAGTATATAGTACATTGGTTAGACATTTATATAGTTTATAAAACTATCCCTTTAATTGATCTTTCTCTCCTCTGGCTCTCCACCTAGCCATTACATTACTGCTGACTGCATTCCTTAACCATCCATCTTCTGTTTTAAGCACTTATAATCTGTCAGGAACTAGGCTTTGGTTATGTTACCTCCCATAACCTTTAAAACTACCCTTTGTGAAGGTGTGGCTGAGCCTGCTGGCTGCCTATCAAATATTTTTTCTTCTTTCTTATTTCATAAAGAAAACTATAAATTTATTTGAGGGTAGCAATGCCACTAGCTAAACATATTTCTTTGCTTTCCCTGCAGCTATGCGTGGTCATGCTATGTTCTGGTCAATTACATAGAACTGGAAGTGTTATAATTATGTCAAACTTCAAGATAGACTTATTAAAGAGGGGTGTCTCGACACCCAACCATTCTTTCTTCTTGCCACATGGAATGTTGTCCAAATGACTGGAGCTTCAGTAGCCCAATTGAACTATGAGGTCACTTGAAGATGGAAGTCCAAGTGCTAATGTGGTAGAGTAGAAAGACAAAAGGGGACTGGGTCCCCACTAATCTTGAAAAAGCCATGCTCATCTTAAACTTCCTGCTTCTAGACTTCCTTCACATAAGAGATAAACTTCCATTTCTTTTAACTACCATCATTTTTGGTTTTCTGTTTTATGAAATCAAACCTAATCAGTCCTAACTCATGCAGGAAAACATAATTATTACCTTTATTTTACAGATGGAAAAATTGAAGTTTATAGAGATTTATTAACTTACCTAAGGCCTTAGAGCTACTAAATGGTGAAGCATGGCTTTGAACCTATGATTTGTATGAGTGCAATATGTGGGACGCATGCACACACGAACATATGCATCCACATACTGCCTCGAGTAAATATTCATTTCAGTTATATTTTGTACTTTTTTGTATACCTTCATCTGTAAAAATAAAAATCATTTAACATTAATTAAGCACCAAAACTGGATCAGGCACGTTGTTAAGCACTTTCTGCCTAATAACTCATTTAATCCTCACAGCAACCAGAAGAAAATGCTATTATTTTCTTCTGTTTTAAAGAGAAACATAATTAGAGAGCTTAAGTATCTTGCCCAAAACATCACAGCTAGGAAACAGTGGAGTCAGTACTCAAATTCAAGCCTGTCCAATGTAATACACTCTCATGGAAACTATATTGCTAAAGATGTCTGCTTACTCCCCACATAGTAGTAGGGAATGTTCATCACTTATTGTCTTGGGGTCCTGTAGCCAAGAGAAATTGGCAGTCCCAACAATGAAGACAATACACATAGGCACTCTAACCCCTAAAAGAGAAACCAATTCAGATTGTATCATCCTTCTGTTTATTAACCACCAATGGCTTCTCATTGCATTCAGGATAAAAATCGGAGTCTTCGCCAAGGACTAAAACATCCTGCATCATCTACTATTATCACACCCCTTGCTCAATATGTCACAGCCATATTGTCTTGCTATTTTTTTAAACTAGTTAAGCTCATTCTGGGCTCAAGACCTCGAAGTTTTTATCTCCTACGCCTGCACTTTTCTTTCCCTACTATTTTAACGTGGCTTTTTCTTTTTCATCATTTAGGTCTCTGCTAAATGCCACTTTCTCAGAGACACATTTCCCTGAAAAATCTAGTCTAAAGTAGCTACTGCCATCTACGGCCACCCTGAATGTGCCCAGTCTCGTCTGATCTCGGAAGCGAAGCAGGGTTGGGCCTGATTAGTACTTGGATGAGAGACCACCTGGGAACACCATGGTGCTGTAGGCGTTTAAAAAATAAATAAACAAAATAAAGTAGCCACTCTGTCACTCATTTTCATTACCTGATATTATCTGGTTTATTTGTTAACATGCACATTGGTTATCTCAATTCACTCAAACATAAGCTCCATCAAAATTACTGGAATGACTGATTCTTCTCTATTTAATCTTTTTTTGCAGCAGTTATTCACTCAGCAAACAGCAAACATTTACTGAGTGTCTCTTCTGTGATGGTTTGCCTGATTCCTTTGCATTTTATTACTATTTAACTTGGGAGACTAAGGAAAGATGATCATAATAGATACTTTTTTGGAAGAAGACTCAGCCCTATTCTCCAATGACCATACCTCCTGTGTTCCAGGTATAATTAGTAGGTCTCTGTTTAAGGAACTCATTTACTATTAGAACATTGCTATGCACAAATAAAGGCAATGCTCTTAGTTTTCCAAGGTTTGAAGTTCTGTTCATTTCCCTACCATTTATCTCTCATGATAAAAGACACACATTTGCCAGATAATTGCCAAAGAAAAAGGATGGGGGATCTGTAGCCAGAAATTACTGGTAAATATAAAGAACCTAAGTGGGGAGTAAATTCATTCTCTTCAGTCTAAGCAAACGAGTTACATGCCATTCATGGTTTCAAAGAAGATGCTCTAAGAAATGTGTTTCCATTCGAGATCAAGCTATTCTTTTTTATAGTATGGGTACAGTTCTTACATTATATACCTCCATGATCAGGGGGTTCATATTCTAACTGCTGAAAAAAAAGTCATCATTGTTATTGTTCATAGATGTAAAAATAGGATAAAGCTTTGAGGAGACAAAAGATATGATCATTCTCATTCCAGTTACTAGCCAGTTATTTTTTAAAATTAAGTGTTCTATTTTTTTTAGCTAACCTAATAAGTTCTTTAGATCAAAAAAGGACAATTAAATTGATGTCACAAATTCACACTCAGGTAGTTTTGGTTACTGAGGTAGAAAATATTCTATTACCTGAAACCTTGGTGGCAAATATAAGTTAAACACATTTTTGCTATTTGTTAAAAAAAAAAAAAATATATATATATGTATGTATATATATATACATATGAATATATTGATATCCATAAATGATCAAAGTTAGAGAGCAGATCTTTTTTAAGTGTTTTATTTTATATAATTGCATATTCACATATGTAGCTATATGAAATAATATAGAGAGGTCCTGTGTACCCTTTACACAGGTTTCCCCAATAGTAATATCTTTGGAGAACTGTAACAATAATAATGTATCATTGTCAAAGCAGGGATTGGTAAAACTCAAACCTATATTTTTTATCTTTCAGTGCTTTGGAATTAAACTACTATCCACATAGGTCAAGACAGAAGAGCCTTGCTTATAAGTTGGGAATTGCCTTAACCCATAATGCCAATGCTTTTCGAATTCTTAATAAGCATACTCTACACTAGAGGTGTGATTAAAAACAAGCATGTCAGCAGTGAATAAAACACTGGCTATTTTATCAGAACACCACACACCGGGGCCAGACTTATAAATAGTCTCTGTAGAAGAAGAAAGTTTATCCAATTATGATTTCTTAATACATTTTTCTAATTATATATATATATATATTTAAATTTCAAAGTAAATCCCCTAAATTTTAAACACACACACACACACACACACACACACACACACACACACACACACCAGAGTCACATGGCCCCAGCATGGTGCCTGGCCCATAATTAGTGATCATTATATAAATGTTGAAGGACTTTTTTTGAACAAATAAATATCTCAACAACAAGTCACAACTCCAAGTATATTAAGAGGTGAATAATTGCTAAAGAAGATACAATAAGGTTTCTTGTTCATACTTAATTGCAATCGTTTCCTTAAAAATAGCACAAATTCTTATGTTACAATAAGGAGATTTAGGCAATCTGTTTTAATGTAATGGACAGCATCATGGCTTCTATGTGTTTCTTTGTAGTTAGCTGTCTGATGTGACCATATTCACTGTATAAGGGAATTATTTTGTCTTATACTTTGATAAGTCTTAAAATTTCCCAATTAATCAAAGGCTATCTTGAAACAATGTTAATATAGTAGCTGCCAGTTCAGCTTCTCCAACTAGCAAATAGCTCCATAGAGAAAGATGCAAGACACTGTCCTACCTTACAAATGAACTTTCCATTCTCTTGTGTGATTGGCCAAGGCTTTGAGGCATCTCATTTGATGCCTATTTATTAGTTTTCAAAGTACTTTCTTATCCTCATATCCATCTTATAGGTAATAAGAAGCACATCACACTCTGAATGTGATTTTAGAAAATTGCAGTACTCATAATCTCGACATTTCTATGTGATGCCAATTCAAACAACCCATTGATTGAGAAAAATTAGGTAAAGTTGTTGCTTGACTGAGTTCTGTTGTTATCATTATTATTATTTTCACTTTTTATTTTACCAAGCATCTCTAGAGTGCTTTATACTAAAGGTGACCATAAAATTTATGTTTTTGCAAGTGAAAGGAGGTGCTTTTAATAATTACACTGGGACAACAGACATATAGCATGATGTCATAGGCCAACCAGGACATATGGGTGCCCTATATATAGTTTATAGAGCATTTTCACTCACATATTGTTGTAGGTCAGGGTTCTCCCAGAAGCAGACCCTGAGCCAAGGATTTGAGTGACTTATTAAGGAAGTGCTCCCAAGAGAAAAGAGAATAAGAGAGTAGGGGAAGCAGGACAGGGGAGGAGAATAAGCCACACAAGGATGCAATTTCAAGTGAAGTCTCAGCTTCATCTTGATATTGAGGGAAACACTGGAGAATGCATTATACCTCTGGGCAAAGAAGCTGGGCCTTTGTTCTCTCACACAGTCAGCACTTGCCTTTGGGCTAGCCCCAGCAGAGAAGGTAAACCTGTTAGGCATTTCTAGCTCTTCAAATTAGCAAAGCAGTTCCAGTGCCCCAGTGCAATACTCTGAAGGTTGCAAAGCATGCAAAAGCTTGGGAATGGTCTAGGTGCCACCAGTATATGCTATGTATACATTAATTTATTCAACCATCCCACAACTCTGCAGAGGTACGCTTTTTTATTTTTACTTTTTTAAATTTATTTTTTGTTTTTCAATTACAGTTGATATTTTAAAATATTTTATATTAGTTTTAGATGTACAGCAGAGTGGTTAGATATTTATATAATTTATGAAGTGATCCCCTCATAAGTCTAGTACCTACCTGGCACTATATGTAGTAATTACAATAGTATTCGCTATACTCCCTATGCTGTACTTTACATCTTCATGACTATTTTGTAACTACAATTTGTATTTCTAGAGGTACATTTTTAAAAAATTTTTTAAATTTGTAGAAACTATTGTGAATCTATTCAAAGAGACTTATCCAGGATCACATGGCATATCTTCAGTGGAGCTGGATTTAAACCTAGGTCTCTGGACTCAAGATGGAAAGGGCTTTTAATCGGTAATCCCTACCAGGAAGTGCAAGTAAATGATATTATAATATGGGTAGTCCTTAGTAGAAAACACTTTTTTCTTCTTTTTCCATTTAATGTGTAGCCACTATGTGTTAGAAATGATTTTATAAATAAACGGAATAGATTTTGATACAACTAGTTTCAATGAGAAGGCAAGCAGAAAAAAAAAAAACAAAACAAAAAAGGAATTTCACCCAAAAATCACTGTTTTAGCATAGTCAAAGTTGCTGCAAAAATTGATTTTAATAATTAGATCTACTTAAATAAATAAGGTTCTGTTTCTACAAGGTGAATCCACAACTGGGTTTATTGGGGGACAATATAATTGTCATTTCAAATTAAAAGAATTAATTCAGCCAAATTACAAGGTCACAAAACACAATTAACATTCGAATCAGCTCTTATCCACTGAGTTCTACTGCCTCCCTGAAAGAGAACCTTTAGTTTTGCTTTGTGCATTATTTTCAAAAGTTTTGTTTATATTTAGCATTGTCTTAGCCTCAAAATAGTTCTCTCCTCTCCTTGCTATTGCAATCTTATCTTTGGACACTCAACACAAAAGCCAGCTCCGCAAAGAAACCTTCCCTAATGCCCCAGTTGGAATGCCTATCTACTCTGGCTTTTTCAACACCATCCTACATGGGTCTCTATTACAGCTCTTGTTTGATTTCACTTCTGTCTTTCCTGCTGGATAGTGAGACCCAACTAAATTCACAGCATCTACCACAGTGTCCTGTACATAGGTAAATGCTTCTCATCCAAATTTACTTAGATGGCAGAGAAATAACCATCAGCTATTTGGTGCTACCCAATCACTGGATGAGAGCTAAAGACCTGGGCTTGAGTCCCACTCCAACTATTTTCTGGCTATATGAACTTGGTATCTTGGAGAACTCACTTCATTACTTTGAGTTTACTTTAAAATGAAGGGATTACCCAGGATGTCTCCATTGCCTCCTTGTTCCAAATATGATATAACACATTCCCCTCTCTCTCTTTTGCCTAGCACTCAAGACACAGTTAAACTGTAACTTCATTCTTTTAATGGGAATACATCTTTTTTTTTTTTTTACTCTCCACTATTTCAAAGTATATTATTTCTTAAATCATTGGGATAGGAGTCAGTGGAGGAGTCAGGGATCCTTTCAGGGTTTTTTTCTTTCTTTTTTTCTTTCTTTTTTTTTATGAGCAGAGGCTAAACAATGAGCCATTCTAAAACCTGTAAAGTATTTAAGGAAATCGGCCATCCCACATTATTTTCCCCCCTCATAGTTTAGGAATAAATGCCTGAACAGACTAAAAGAAAAAAATTACAGAAAAAAAGTGATTTAATTCTATTACTCTTGCCCTCACATAAGTTATATGGTTATATTGGCAGATTCATCTCTGTTATATTTCCAGAAGTCATTGCACTAAGTAAGTTCTACCTCCAACCTCACCTTACTTAGGCTCATGAAACCAAGACCCATTAAGAGATGGTGCCAATGAAAATCTGTCAATATTAAGGTCATTTTGTTATTAAAATGAATCAGATTTGAAGCTGATATAATTTTTCACCTATCACATTTGCAAGTATTCAAAAGAAGAATAACACCCAATTTGGTGAAACTAGCACTCATATATACTGCTAATGAGACTATAAATTGGCATTATTTTCCAGGGGAGAAATTTTGTAAGAGATAGTCAAGCCATAAAAATCTCCAAATTCTCTTACCCAGTAATTTTATTTCTAGAAATTTATCTTTAAAGTAAGTATTGTGAATTTCCACAAAGATATATTTAATGATATTCATCATGACATTGTTTATATTAGAAAACTAACAGAAATAATTGAAATATCGTGCAATAGGGAATTATCAAATCATGGTACATCCATACAATAATATTCTATATACCTATATTAGTGAGCATGTGATAGGTTATTCTGCCATAATAATATAACCTAGAAGTCCTGGTGGCTTATCAAAATAAAGGTATATTTTTCACTTGTGTTCTCTGTCTGACATAGAGTAGAAGGTGTCTCAGCTCCACATTCAAAGACAAAAGCTAATGAAAAATCTACCATAGGGTGTCCCCCACCACTCAGCAGGAAATTAAATAAACTGGTGGATGGTACATGCTAGCTCTTCCACGCTTTGGCTTAGAAAAAGTTGTCTTTCCTGCTTATGCCCACTGGCCAGAATTAATCATGTAGCCTTATCTAACTGCAGAGGGGATTGAAAATGTGGAGGGCCAGACGGAATGCTGGAATGCTCGGTAAGCACCAAGATCTCTATCACAGCACTTAAAAATTTTTTCTGTAGATTTATACCTTGATGAAATGCTCAGGATATGTAAGTGGAAAGGCAAGCTAAATGCTCTGTGTTGAGTTTAATTTCAGGTTTGTAAAAAATATCGTATCCCTTTTTAGTTAATGAATTTTGAAGACATTCTTCAATTAAATGGATCACTTTTATAACAAAATTATTTTTGAATAATTACCATTTGGCTTTGGATGTTCAACTTAAACTTCTTTTTCTCTGTATGAGTAGCTACTTTAGTCAAACACCATGCTAGGCACTGAGGATATAGAGATGGACCTGATAGTCCTTACCCTCAAGAAGTTCACAGTCAAATGGAAGAGAAAATTATATAAACTTAATTGTAAGGCAGCATTGACACTGTCATGTGATATAGAGGTACATAAAAAACACTATGGGAGAATGAGATAAGAGGAAGGCAAAGGAAAGGAGGGATAGAAAATGCTAACAATGAGAAGGTATTTGTTCTCAGCTTTAAAGAGGGTACAGGAGCTTGCAACATAAAAGGTCCCCAAAAGGTCTTGTCCTTGGTTTTGAAACCTACATTTTTTTTGGCCTTATTGCCTTACTTTCTGCCTGGTAAAATATTAGAAGTCTCATCTTTACAAGTAAATGAGGACTAGAATAGTGACGTGCCCTACAGCTAAGATCTAAGATGCCTAGGGTAGTCACAGGTATCTTCCCCATGTGGTTTTTACCTTGTATCCCACATAACAAGCCAACTCTCTAGTGAGATCAATTTAACTTCTTCACTGGAACGATTTTGAACCATACAAAGCTTGGGCTCTTAGAAGTCCCAGGCCCCCTACCCTTGGTCCTCATATAACCAATCACTGATCGGTTTTTGCTCCACCACTTCTCACCTTTCCCCTGCCAGGTTAACCATGAGACACTAATCCACCTAACTTCAAGTGCCTGCCCAGGGGCCTTCCACCTTATCACTTCCACCAGATGTGTATACCTCAGATGTCAACATCAGCCTCAACTGAACACAATTCACTGCATCCTCCTTAGAAGCCATGATTTGGAACATTGACGGCCTTTGGAGTTGATAGATAGATAATGTCAATTCCTTTGAAGGATCTCACCACTTGAAGTCCCAGCACACTCCTGGGTCAAAGCCATTTTGGTTGTAACACAGTTCTCAACTGTTCCTTTCTAGACCAGAGGTATAACTTTCAATCAGTGTCCCAGTAACATTTATCATCTTTATCAAGCACATTTACAGCCATTTCAGTGTGATGGCTTATTAAACTAGCACAATAATGATTTTTGAACACAGATTGTGTTCATAAGAAATGTGAAATCGTTTGCATCTATAAAATGTGATTATCTTTAGATTGCTCATTTTAGAGAAAAGCATTTTGTGCTTAGCACAATGAGAGATTATTTTATAACTCCTTACTGTTTCTAATGGTTAATGATGTAAACTAACAATGCCCCAGCATGCCATTCATCATTTTGAGATGGATAGCGCAGAACTGGAAAAATGTTGCCAACTTAATAAAAAATATATGAAATATTAGTCCAGGCAGCTATTGCAAAAAAAAACAACAGAAAAGAAATGCATTTAGATTAACAGGGACTGACTACACACATTTTTCTTGTGTTGATAGAGTACACATACTAAGAAAGTAACCTCACAGCCATAATCATCAAGCTGAGAGGTTAGTGTTTGAAAAGTATTTAACTGCATAATTTAACACAGAGCCTACCAACATCGTATGAATGGCACTGCAGTAAAGATTTCAAAACTAAAAAAGTATACGAAAATGTGCGTGCATGTGTGTGTGTGTGTGTGTGTGTGTGTGTGTGTGTAAAATAGCTGTGCAATAGATTAACAGTAATAAACATTCATGGGCAATACATAATTTTATACAATAACATAGAACATTAGGTTTCAATTTTTTAAAAGACAATTTGCTTATGGAACTTCTACATATTAAAAGCAAAACTAATGTTTTATGTAGTTCAGATTTAAATTTAAAAAAAGGCATTTATTTCAGTGTCAGGAAAATGCTTTAGGTTATTTTTACAATCTTTCATTTAACATCACCAAATTATGCTCTCAAGCAGAGATCTGCAAACCACAGCCCACAGGCCAAATTGGCCTACCTCCCACTTTTGTCAATAAAGTTTTAATAGAATATCGCCATGACCATTTGTTTATATACTGTCTATATGTTTGTTTTTTCATGTTACAATGGCAGAGTTGAGTATTTGTGACCCACAAGAGTCTATATGGCCCACAAAGCTGAAAACATTTACTATTTGGCACTTTACAGAAAAAGTTTGCTGATTGGTCCCTACTCTAAAGCTGCATCATCTAATTATTGCCTAATACAGTAACCACTAGCCACACATGACTATTTAAATTTAAATGAATTAAAATAAAACACAATTTACAATTCAGTTCCTTAGTCACACTAGGTCACATTTTAAGTGCTCAATAGCCACATGAAGCTAATGGCTATTGTATTGGACAGTGCAGATGATGGAACGTTCCCATCATTGCAGAAAGTTCTTTTGAAAGGCAAGGCTGGTTACTCAAAAATGTGGTCTATGTACTGGCAGCATTGACACTACTGGGGAGCTTGTTAGAAATGCAGAATGCAGACCCCCCAACAATTCAGAATCTATAGTTTAATAAGATCCGCAAGGTGATTACTATGCACATTAATAACCGAGAAGCTGTCTCTAGTGGGATGAGATAGGGGGTAAATAAATGGGGAATACATGACATAGTAATGAGAGGAAAGTGCCATCACCTAGGGGGAATAAAATCCAGAAGAGTCCCCTACATGACAGACTCCACTAGCTGATAAACCATCCTTTCCTCAGCACCTCCTCATGTAGGCCCCAGAAACTCATACTGAACACTGTACCTCAAGGCAGTATCCAGGCCAATGATGCGCAGAAGGCAAAGTCCTTTAAAACTTGGGTTGTGTTGCTGTTATTATTGCCATTAATATTAAGGCTCTTGGCAATGCCACGATCTGAAGACAGTTACACAAACTGAAAGCCTGGGAAAAGAGAGAGGCCATGCTGGACACGCCTGTGCTGAGGAGCTGTCTGTATATGCGCGGACTGAAGGCAGACCAGGAAGCTGTTTCTTGGTGCTGGAGTGGCTCAAATTCCCTTCTCTTCTTCTAGCCTGGTAAAGAGCAATCAGTGCTTAGACTGGGTGGTGTATCATTTTGTTTTGTTCTGTTTTTGTGTTGCTTTGTTTATTCAGGGTTTAAAACATTGGAAGACTAAGGAGGCAATGAGAGGTCTTCAAATAATTTTACTCCGAAAAGGCTTCCTTGTTGCAGAGGCTGAGACTGATACCTAGAAATTATGAGGAAGCAGATGTTGGTCTGCTATAAACAGAGACTGCCCATCACAGAGGAACTATTACCCCTACAAGAGTGTGAGAGGAGGACTCTGTCCAAACAGTGATTTTCCACCAAACGGTCAAAGAACCATTGGGGGTGGGAGTGAGGATGGATGGGGGAGGGGCAGTTTGTGTGGTCTGAGAAAACAAATCATGAAGTGATCTTCATGTAGATATTTAGAAATTTTAAACCACAATCAAGGACACTGTGAGATATTTTTAAAAATTAAAATGTGGTATGGATTAAAAAATGTTAAAAGTCTCTTTTAGGCAGAGGTGAAAATGGCTTCACAGGGTTATCCTCATGACCTCGGTGAATTTGTTCTGGTCCAAGGTATGACATTTCACCTTGAAGACTGAGATACCTGAATGAGTCACACATGGAAGGCAGAGGTGAACCTACTCACTGCTCAGGGGTGCACTTGTGTTAATCAGGCTCCTGAGAACAATGTATAAAACCCAAATGCTAATTTATTAATGTGCAATGAGAAATCTGTCACAGGAATCAAACAGTTGGCACAACCAGTTCATTTTCTTCCTTACCTATCGTTCAAAGTATAATCTGGACGCCAATTTGTAAGTATGCAAGAAGACTCAGTACAGTCACAGGATCTAGATAATTTTAAGGACAACACAGTCTGTCTCTCCTTTGGCAAACACATATTTAAATTCAAACCTTAATCAATGATTACTTTGTAATGTTTTATGGACTCAGATAAAAACAACCTTTTGTATTGTTTTTGCAGTAGGAATTGTTTGCCAAATAGGAAAGCTTGCTCTTGTCACACATTTATTAATTCACTTACCCATTCATTCGCTAAATAGACATAAGTGTCTGCCATGCGCTGAGCTTTCCTTAATAGGCCTTAGGGATACAGATATGAACAGAACGAACAAAAACACCAATTCTAACACTATTCTCAATGGAGTTTATATTTTAGACAGACAATAACATGAAGCAAAGAAAGCAGAGAGTGATTGGAGGGTGGGGAGTGAAATTTTAAACTAGTGATCAGAAAAGGGCTCAAAGTTAACCTTTTCCCCAAAGTTTTCCTAGCTAACCACGCCCTCCGCTCTTCTGAATGACACATTCTTTCTCTAGCAGCCTTCAACTATGGGAGTGAAACCCTGAAGCCTTAAAAGCTATTGTCTCTTTAAGGCAATGTTTCTCAACCCTGAGAGCACAGTGGAATCGCTGGGTGATTTTTAAATAAAATACCTAGGCCCCACCCTGGCACAATTAAATAAGAATCTTTAGTGTTTGGCCTAGGGCCTCAAGAGGTCTTAAAAGCTGCCCAGGTGGTCCTATTAAGCAGCCAAGGCTGAGAAACACCACTTTAAGGGGATTTTGCTTTAGTCAATATATGTTGAGCTTAATTCTTTGAAGGTGATCTCATTTCCTCTTTCCGGGGCAACACACCCTGCTCCTCCGAATTCATCTGTAGAAAAACAAAGTGTATTCTCTTTAAACTGCTACATGCAGAGAAAAGAGTTTTGTTGGGTATGGTTCAATACCCTTTATCAATTTCTAAAACAGAATCAGGAAGTAAGTACCAAACAATCCCTTTAAAAATAACTTTGAAGATGTAAAAAGAAAAACCCTCTCCAAGAGTAGGATCTCCCCTTTCTGGCAGATTTCTTCTCACTGGTAATAAAGCTCCCACTCTTTTTTAGCAGGCTCGTCAGTATTAAAGGTTGCAGCTCTTTCCCCCTTGGAGAATAGAAGATTGAGTTAGTAATCTAGCTGCAGTCACATTTAGCTATTGATTTGTTTCAGCTCCAAGACAGGTGCTGCGCTGAGAATTACAGCACTGGGTTACTGGGTACCAAGGAGATTTCTCTTACTGGGAAGACTGTTTACATGAAATTCACAAAGTAGTAGTGTACACCACTGGTGGCGAATTGGGTCATTAAGATGGAGTAAACCGGCCACATCTAACAGAAGTGGACAAGAGGACAGTACGATGTAGAACTTCAGAAAGGAGACATTGCTGACTACACATACAAAAGCATTGAGAAAAACGGGGGGGAGAGGGAGGGCGTTGTGTTATTGGTGGAATGACTTGTCACATTACCTGGTCAATCTGAAAATTGTTGACAATGCCATCAACGAGGAGACCCTGAATTTGATTCACCTCAAAGCTAACACCTGCCAAGATTTGCTCATGAGAAAGCTGATATTTGGTACTTGTCTCACTTTCTCTTGAGATAGTAACAGGGTTTTATATTAACAGGAAAGCTGTCCTTCAGGGTTACAACAGAAAGCCATGGCCCACAGGAATTCCACTGAGAATAGTAATCCCTTCCGGAGGCGGGCATGACAGTGACAGAGAGGAAGCTTACTTCTTCTCATTCATTCATTCCTTCACTTAAAAGAAACATTTGTCCAAAATGTAGAGAGGAAAAAAAGAACTGGTTTAGCTCCAGGATGTATGTCCTACTAAAGAAGATGCCTCTCTCCATTCTATTCTGGGCCCCTGAGTCATTTGAATAAAAGGAAAAACACATGTTAACAGTGTTCCAGACATTTGACCTATATTGTTGTAAACTTTAGTGGGTTAAAATTGTCCCTATCAAATTCATGTGCATCCAGAACTTCAGAATGTGACCTGATTTCAAAATAAGATCTTTGCAGATATAACTAATTAAGGATCTTGAGACTAAAATTAGGGTGATCCCTTGTTTTAATGACTGCTGTCCTTATAAGAACAGGAATGTGTTACTGAACTTCGGTTCATGTGCCTGACGTTTCGAAAGCCAAAACTCAAAATGTCAGAGTTTGGAGTAAGGAAAGGTTTGTTGATCCAGAAAGAGCAATAGAGAAGATGGAAAACTTAGCAATGTCTCAAATCCATCCTGCTCGCTAACCTAGCTTGAGGGTTTTTCAGGGGTTAGGAGGAACAAGTATGTGGCAATGTTGGTGGGCCAAGTTTTAACTGAAGGACCTTGGAACTTGGCCATTTATGGTAAGAGATTTCAGTATGGGATCTTCCTGGACAACAGATCCTTTCCTTCTGAAAGGGTTTCAGCATTTAAGTTCTGGTCATGTCCCGATCCTTTGGTTCTGGGTACAGCTGGAGGTCACTCTCTCCTCTGTACCTGCTTCCACTGCATGACTTGCAGTTTTTGTCTCTTATCTCTGAAAAGCAACTCACTATCTTGTTAAACAGGATAGAACCACTTTGAGTTGGTGCTGCGGTTACCAGAGGGACACACAGAGGCCAGGTGAAGATGAAGGCAGAGATTAAAGTTATGTGGCTATAAGTCAAAGAACACCTGGGACCACCAGAAGCTGCTGAAGAGGCAAGAAAGTGTCCTCCCTTAGAGCCTTCAGAGGGAGCATGGCCCTGCTGACACCTTGATTTTGGACTTCCGGCCTCCGGATCAATAAGAAAATAAACTTCTATTGTTTTAAGCCATCAAGCTTATGGTCATTTGTTGGGGCAGTCCTAGGAAACTGACACACCAATCCAAATCATATTTATGAGAAACACATGCTTATTGTCACTCAGGAGTGAAAACAGAATTTTAAATTCATACCTGTCTGACGATAAGGCTTGTTCCTTTCCCAGTAAACCCATACTTGTCTAAGAGAAAGGCCTCATCAATGGCCTTCGGAGCTGGAGCCACTCAAGGTTTAATGGTTTAATGTACATGTAAATTACCTGGGGGCTCCTATTGAAATGCAGCTGCTGAGTCCATAGTTCTGGGAGGTGCCTGAGATTCTGCATTTCTAACATATTCCTTGGATCAGCACTTAGGTAGCACTTTGGGTAGCAAGGTCTTAAATCAGTAGTTAACAAAGTTTCTGCAAAGGGTCAGATAGCAAATACTTTCGACTTTGTGGGCCTTACAGTCTCTGTTGCCACTATTCAACCATGCCATTTTCGCATGAAAGCAACCACAGACAATACATGATTGAGTGTGCGGTGTCTCATTAAAACTATTTACAGACATGAAAATTTAAATTTCATATATTTTTTATGTGCCATGAGATATTATTCTTTTGATTGTTTTTTAACCATTAAAAATGTGACTAAAAAAATTCTTATCTGGCTGGTGATACAGAAAGGTGGAAGGCTGCATTTGGCCCACAGTCTATGGTTTGTTGATCCCCGATCTAAATACAACCTGGTCATCTCATGATATGGGAGAGATGATCTTATTTTCAAAGGGCAGCATATATGAAAAACACCCTGGTGGGATAGAAAGAGCATCGGAGGGAGGATGAGAAACTCTAGGTTTCAAACCATACTCATGCTCCTTATTAGCCAATGACTTCTCTGAGCTGCCTCCTTTTTCATTTCTTCACTGAAATTGATAATAAAAACTGCCCTCCTTATGAGTCAATATATACACAAGTCTAATAAATTCCATTTGCCTGTGTTACAAGTAGTTGGCTTTCTGGATGTAATTTTATGTATTACTAAATTGTATTAAAATCTAACTTATAGTACCTATTTGGCTTATTTCCAACTATTGTGAAAAACGGTAGTCAATACTTATATTCCTGGGTCGTTTGAAGGATAAATGATAAAAGTTATTCCTTAGCTCCTCTTTCTTCCTGTTCCCCCTACCCTCTTGTTTCTTTGCGTTTGTATATGAATTTACTCCCTTCAGGTAAATTAATTGAGATGAAGATATGATATGAATAGACTTATGTCAACACCAACCTCAGAAAAAAAGGTACCAGTGTGCCTCGAAGGCCTGTACATCATAATACTAAAAACAATGGAAATAGATACACACGCACCTGCAACAAACAAACCCCGATGCTAAAAAGGCATCTAAGAGAGTACGGAAATGATGAATACATGGCACAAAAAGGAGAAGAGATTATGAAGCTGGGAGGCAGAAGCACTCAGAGGGAATAGAGAGTGTAGGGAAAAGAAGCCAGGAACAAGGATTGGGGCTGAGAATGTAAATCCCTTTGTAAATCAGCACTCGGCTCATTTCACTGTGGAGATGATCCTGTACATACCACTGTGTGTACAGAATGGACATGTGAACCCAACATTCCCACTCCAAAGCAATCTTTCAGAGCCAGAATAGGCTTAATTCAGATTGACACTTGCTTTTTTTATGAAGTTCATCTTTATTAAAATCCTCCCCCACTGGTGAGCCACAAAAATGACCCAGGAGACATATGACCCATATTAACTAAATGCTCAAAGATAAGGTCTGATTTGGAAATCTGCTTTCAATTTGCTAGTTGGAAGTAAACAAGGCATGGCAGTGGAGTCAAGGAAAAACAGCTTACACACAAGTTTCTACCGGTAAGAGCTATTTGACACTAAAGATAACGTTGATTTACCATTCCTGTCACATACCTTCCGTGCAGTTCAGCAAGCACTTCCAGAGCATTTACCATGCATTAGACTCTGCGTAACATCCCATCTCCACCAGTGGGTTCCAAGAGAGAAGGATATGGCCCAAACCTTCAAGGAGCTTATGGTACAGGATAAAAGACAAGTATATCAATGAATGACTGCAATATAATATACAATGGACCCAATTAAAACAAGTGTATAAAACATTCAGCAATAATGATGGGGAAGAAGTGATTTATTCTAGCCGAGGCCAAGGGATCAAGGATAATGGCATACAGACTGGGCAGAGAACACCCAAGTAAGGTTTTGAAGAAGAATAGCTAATGCTTACCATGTGCCAGGCATTAGGCTACATTTAACCCATTTGATCCTTGCAACAAGCCAACTTTCCCTAGAAGTTGGAATTGGAATTGAGAGACACTAGTCATTCTCTGCCAGTAGCCTGGACTGAAGACACAGAAGAGCAAGAGGTATGAATCAGCCATGTCAGGGTAAAAGCACACTATTGTCCTCTAAACTGACCTGTATAGAATGGCAGAGAGAATGAGCATGAATAAAGTGATGAGCATGAAACAAAGACGAAGAGATGGAGAGAGCAAGCAATAGAAAAGAAGAGAGATGGCCTGTTTA
The DNA here is from genome assembly GCA_028627145.1 of Eidolon dupreanum. Lineage (NCBI taxonomy): Eukaryota > Metazoa > Chordata > Mammalia > Chiroptera > Pteropodidae > Eidolon > Eidolon dupreanum. Next base: position 91,394,576 of record CM053505.1, on the reverse strand, counting down.
AATAGGTGTTGACAAGTTTTCTCTCACCTTTACATGGTCTCAGTTCAAGCAACTCATAGTAGGTCTCCAAGAGAGTCTGATTGGCTCAGCTTTGGTCTATTTCCAACCCCAATCTGCCTACCTATAGCTTATTGGACCAGAAACTGTCATGTGACCCACTTTCAGCCCCATGGATGCCCAACAGTGAGTCAAAAATGTCTACAGGGAAGCAGAATTGAAGCGACAGTAGTTAATTGAAGCCTGGGTCTCCTGAGGGCTTTCCAGTGCCTGCTTTCTGTTTGTCATGTTCAGCTGTCCTCTGCCCTTGGACTCCATGAGATGCCTCAGTTTCTTAACAATAAAATTCCTTGGGTTTGGCTTATGGTATTTTAAAGTAGAAATTTCAGTTAGTTGCAAGCAAAAGAATCTTACCTACAACATAAAAGAAGAATCTGGGCAATTATTTTTCAGGAGGATAACTTTTCAGTGTATCAGCATGTTGCTCAGTGAAGCTTATGTTTCATTCACAGCAGTGCATTCTAACTTTGCGACATTTAGCAGACAATAAGATTATTTCACATAATAGTATAATATTAAAGAATAAGAACTTAAATGCTTTGGGTAATACAATTTAATATTTCTTGATCTGCACTATATTCCCTATTTTTAGACCCTCTATTACAGGACTACTGATTTTAACAATTATAGGTAAGAGAGATTGAGGCAAGTAAGAAGCAGCCATATATTAAAAACTCTTTTGTGTATAAAACACAACTGAACCTGACAGATTCAACTAATTAAAGGATCCATTTTCCCATGTTGTTTGCCCATAAAAAAATGAGACTGTTCGCTGAAGGTTCCCCTAAATACTAAAAGTATTGTCGTATTGCCCAGTTTTTCCCACAGGCTCTCATTGTGTCCTGCATGTAACATGGGCAATGGAGAGAGGAGAGACTGTAAGAGTGAGTCTGAAACCTACATTCGGGCATGTGCAAGTATATCCAGGCCTGCTGGAAACGGAGAGCTTTGATTCATCCTCATTCTGCTTGCATTATCAGGCAATTTTGAGGAGCAGGTGAGGCCTTGGAAATGAAAGTGTTTTGTCACCTCAACAGCGTGTAAATGTAAGGAATTAGAAAAAGGAAAAGAGAAGGGTTGAAGAGGGAACTGACATGCGTTGACTTGTGTGACTTCTCCTTTAGCCTGCAGAATAATCCTGCAGCTAGGTATTATTTTCATCTCTTTCCCATTTTACAGAGGAGGAAACAAAGGCTCCTTAAGACTCTTAAATTATATCAACAATCATAAGAGAAAAATAGCTTTTCCATACTCATATGTTATTTTCCATGTCTCAACATTCAAAATAATTCATCATCATACTTCAAATGTAACTGTGAGAACCCTTGAGCACAATGATTCCAAGTTATGTATATTCCATGATGAAATCAACTAATGAGGATCCATGCTATTCCCCTGCATTAAGCAGCCCCTTATGTATTACTCCAGTTGTGAGGGCTGAATCCAAATATCCTATTTGGATGCAAGAACCTGTTCACCTGATTCAGAAGGTAAATTAATAGGATATGGGCTTTCTGATTCTTAAAGAAGAGAATAAAGGAAGATAATGCCACACGACCATCAACCTTCCCATCATACCTATTGTACTCAATTGGGCTAACACAAAAGGTACCCAGCAGAAGGAGTGAGTTGGGATTTAAACACAGTCATAGCTCTGCTCGCCAAGCCTGGCACAATGGCGAGGAGCTACTTCTTCCCAGAGGGAGAAAATTTCTGCCAATCTGCGCAAGGGCACTGTACACTCGCCATGTGCCTTTGGGGCTGCATAAGCCCAAAAGGTTGTAACTTTTATTGATTTAAGGCACCCTTGAAAATGCATCTTAAGCTCAGAGTTAAAGCAATTCCTGCACAGGGAAAAAACAAACAAACAAACAAACAAGCACCTGTGTGTAGTCTGTTACTGTTAGATAGCCCCAAAATAACATTTATAATAAAAGTGACTTATTTTTGGAGCCAGCAAAATCACAGTAAACCTAATTGCAGAGACTAAGGCAATCCTTTGCTTCTGGTCAGTCCATAAGGATCTACTCAACATGGGCCTAGATCAAAGGGAACAGGTCCTCTGAGATGATATCTTGCCCCTCTTTGTGCAAGGCTCTGTGAGACAGCTCTTGATCCTAACCAGGTAACATGTCATGAGACTCTAGGCCTGGCCTTTGCTTAGGAGTCTTGGTTCTGGGGTGGAGAAAGGCAGAAAGAAACCTTGAGGAAATAGAGGCAGCAATCTAGATCCAGCTCTCTAGAACAGACACCAAAGTGTCAGTTTTCAGCATGGTAGTGGTCTTTCATGATCATCTCTTACCTTTCCTACTAATAGCTTTAATAGACATTTGTTTATGATAGACTTTAAAAATAAATAAATAGAGATGATTCCTATCCATTGTTATGGACCTCATATTTGCATCCTCCCCGCCGCCCCAATTTCATGTTTAAGTCCTAACCTCCAATGTGATGATATTAAGAGGTAGGGCTTTGGGCAGTGGTTAGGTCATGAGGAGAAGCCTTTGGGATGAGATTGGTGTTCTTATAAGAAGAGAGCATGCTTTCTGTCTCTGTTCTCTACCACATGAGGGTAAAACAAAAAAAAAAACTGCTATTGGCCAACCAGGCAGCAGGCCTTTATTGGACACTGGATCTGCTTTGATCTTGGATTTCCCAGCCTCTAGAAATATGAGAATTAAATGTTGTGTAAGCCACCCACTCTACAGTAATTTGTTATAGCAGCTGGATCCTACTAAGATATCCATATTCCCATATACTCTATGTGAGAGAGAATGTATAATTAGGATATTGAGTGTTACTTCTAACTTCAGTAGGATGAGAATGTGATATTTAGATGATGTATAGGAAAGATTTAACATAGCAGGCCTGAGACTGCCATCCTTAGACAAGCTTGCTTTCAGAGTCGGCTTTTGGCTAGAGTTTTGGAACTTGCATTTGGGGAAGATCCCCAACAGTCCCTAGATGAAAATAGTGTCTTACTGTACCTAAACTATTTGTACAAACAATATGGTCTATGCTGTGCTCCTGCTTTCCTTCTGAGAGTCTGGAATCCTGGTGCGCACTAGGCAGAGGGTGCCTGCAATCCTAGCCCCATTAAAAACTGTGAACTCTGAGTCTCTAATGAGCTTCCCTGGTAGACCACACTTCACAGGTGTTGTCACAATTTCACGCATCCTCTGTGACTCCACTGGGAGAGAACTCTTGAAAACTTGTGCCAGGATTCCTCCAGATTTGGCCCCCACGCTACTTTTCTCTTTGCTGGTTTTGCTTTGTATATTTTCAGTGTAATGAATCATAGCTGTGAGTAAGATTGTATGCTGAGTCCTGTGAGTAATTCTACCAAAATGTTGAATCTGAGGATGGTCTTGGGGACCCTCAAAATAGGTGAATGCCAACTGTCATGGGACTTACAGAAGGAAACAAACAAAAAGGTGAGATCTGCTAACCTAAACAATAAACTGCTCAAAAAACCCCAAAAAACAAAAAACAAAAAACAAAAAAAAGCCACCTCCAAACCACTGAATACATGTTAATCTTTATCTTGTTTTTTTTTTTTTTTTTCTCAAATGTTTAGAGGTAGCTTATGGCAAGGATATGAATAATAATACAGCATGATCTCATTATATAAAAATATATATATGGGCATAGGGAAAAAGACTGGAAAGAATACACTAAAACATTAACAGTTGTTTTCTCCAGATGAAGTGATAGAATTCTAATGCTTAGATTTTTTCTTCTTCTTGTATATAACTGTATTTTCCACACATTTCATAATAAGCACATATTGCTTTTATAATGAGACTTTTAAAAGATTACGTAAAATTGGATGTTAAAACATAAGAATAGAAAAATCAGGCAAAATACACAAAAATGCAGGAAGCCATGACTAAGAGAAAAGAAATATCAAAAACAGATGCACAGATTGTAAAGACCTCTAAAAATTTTTAACATTTCTGCCTCAAATTTGACTGTGAGTTCCCTGGCAGTGGAGGCAAAATACAGACATAGTTCAGTCAGTCATCAAGAAGGCACAGTATTTCTACTATTGTATATCAAATTACCACACACTCAGTGGCTTAAAACAGCACTCATTTATTAGCTCACAGTTCTGTAATTCAAAGTCCCGTGGGGTTCTTTGTTCAGTGTATCACAGGCTGAAATCAAGGATTCAGTCAGGACTGAGTTTTCATCTGGAGTCTCTGGAAAAGTCTGCTCTGCTCCCAATTTTATTTTCTTTTTTGGCAGAATTTAGTTTCTTGTAGTTGCTGAACTGAGGTCTCAATTTCCTTGCTATATGGCCTCCTCCATCTTTAAACAAGTAGTAGTGGTATATTGTATTTGTTTTGTGCTTCAAATATCTGACTTCTCTGTCTATAACTTTAGATTTAAATGGCTTGTGTGATTAGGTCAGGACCACCCAGGTAATCTACTTTTCTTAAAATTAACTGTGCCACATAACATAATCAAATCATGGAATGAAATCTGTCATATTCATAGTCTCTAGATTATATAGGAAGTGTGCATCAGGGTGTGGGGGATATTGGGGACCATCTTAGAGTTCTACCTACCACATATTGAATGTGTAATGTTGTATGTTTTGGAAAATATGGAATTTAACCACTTTGCATACATGTAGTCTATCCACTCATTCTGTGTCCAGGGATAGTCCTAGAGGAACACAGATAGCAGCTTGTGTGAATGCCCATCACATTCAAATGCCCCCTTTAATTCTAATGTTTATCTTCTAAAGAAATATGCTAAAAATAAGCTGCAAAAGAGGGAGAAATTGGCTGAAGATGGTAGCGAGGACAAGTGCTTTTGGAAAGAATAAAAGGTGATTGACATAGGAGGCAGCCACATGTTGGGAAAATAACTGAGAGTCCAAAACCAGAATTCCTAGACTGTCTCCTGTGGACTTTGCCCAGTCTTCCCCATCTTTTTTGTATAAGGAACAGTCTGAATGATTCTAAGTGCTGTCCCAGCTTCCTATGTGGGAATACTGGAAAGATATTAATGGCAATTATTCCTTGTTTCTCGAAGTGTGGTTCAAGAACATGCAGCATCAGCCTCACCTAGGAGCTTATTAGAAATAAAGTTTCAGACCTCACTCACTCTGTTTTTCAACCAGATCAGTGCATGAGCCATTACAGCTTGGGAAGTGCTGCTTCAGATCCTTACTGCTCCATTTGTGAACCCTGCTGCCCAGACTTGCTACAATCCGGAGGATCCTGGACCTACAGTCCTGTCAAAGTCCAGCGGGGTTCCCCATTTATCACTTCCACCTCTTCAAAAATGAAAAGACCTGCTGACTAACAATGGACTAGGGTTATGGCTGTAAACTCAGCTCACTTCAAGGAGCTACGGTTAGGCTGATCCTAAAATTCATATAGAAATGCAAGGGACCCAGAATAGCCAAAGAAGGAGAATGAAGTTGGAGGATTCAAACTTCACAATTTCAAATCTTGCTGTAAGCTACAGTAATCAAGGAAGTATAGTACCAGCTAATAAGAACAGATATTAATAAGAACTAAGGGAATAGTACAGAAATAAATCCATATATCTATTTGTGATTTATTTTTGACATGGGCGTTAAGATGATCCAACAGGGAAAAAAATAGTCTTTTCAAGAAATAGCACTGGAACAATTGAATATCCATATGGAAAAGAATGAATTTGGACCCCTACTCCACACCATAATAAAAAATTAACTCTAAATGGATCAAAGACCTAAATGTAAGAGCTAAAACTATAAAACTCTTAGAAATAAACATAAAGACAAATCTACATGACTTTGGATTTGGCAATGGTTTCTTAAATATGACACCAAAATCACAGGCAACAAAAGAAAAACTGGATACATTATATTTGATAAAATTAAAAGCTTTTGTGCATTAAGGAACACTGTCAAGAGGGTAAAAAGACAACCCACAAATGGGAAAAATATTTGCAAATTATATATCTGATAAGAGTTTAATAGCCAGAATATATAAAGAACTCCTATAACTCAACAACAAAAAGACAAGCAACCTCAATTAAAATGTGAGCAAAGAAGTTCAATAGACATTGCTCCAAAGAAGATATGCAAATACCCAAAAAGTCAATGAAAAGATGCTCAGCATTATTAGTTATTAGGGAGTTGCAAGTCAAAACCACAATGAGATACTACTTCACACTCTCTAGGACAGTTATAATAAAAAATAAATTGGAAAATAACAAGTGTTGGTGAAGATGAGGAGAAATTAGAATACTCATACATTGCTGGTGAGAACGTAAAATGGTACAGCCCAAAATATTCTGGCAGTTTTTCAAAATGTTAAACGTAGAATTACCAAATGACTCAGTAAAGGAACTTCTAGATACATGCCCAAGATATTTGAAAACACATGTTCACACAAAACTATGTTCACGAGTGTTCATAGCAGTATTATCCATGATAGCCAACAAATGTGGAAACACGACAGAAGTCCACAAATAGATGAATAAACAAAAGTGGTATATCTATGTAATGGACTATTATTCAGCCATGAAAAAACCAGCTATCGATAAAATCTGCAACATGGATGAACCTTGAAAACATTATGCTAAATGAAAGAAGTCAGATACAAAAGGGCACATTTTGTATGATTCCACTTTTATGAAATATCCAGCATACGCAAATACGTACAGACAGAAAGCTGATTAATGGTTGCTGAGTGATGGAGAAAGGGAGGAATTAGAATTGGAATTGACTGCTAATAAGTATGGATTTTGGGAAGGGAGTGGTGATGGAAACATTCCACAATTAGATAGTGGTGATGCTTATACAACATAGTTAATATACTGAAAACCACTGTGTTGTACATGTTGAAATGCTAAACTCAACATTCTGCGAGCTATACCACAATAATAACACAAATATGTAAAAAAAGAAGCTACCGAGCTTACTTCTGCATACTTCTGCGATCTTCTGACTGCAGGCATCAGAGGCAAAGCTAGAATTTCTCCTCACTACCCACTGAGGTGAGCGGCAGAAGGGAGGCAGTGTTTAATTAGTTTAAGAGAAATGAAATGAAATCACACCATGAAATGAAGTGATGAAATGTCTCTCCATTCAGAGGGAATATATCAACTGTAAAAATGAAACTCTTTCCTTCTCTAGGGATAAGAGCAAATGCTGCTTCTCTCAAAGTGTCAGCTGGTCCCTTCCTAAGGAAAGGAATTCAATCATCTAGTTGTTTGGTCTCCAAGCCAGTTGACAGAAATTGTTTTTCTCTCCCCACTGAATGGACTGTTTTCAAACTTCTGTTGATGGTGAATTATTTCCCTGCCATCTGCAAAAAGTCTAAAAGCTGGTGGGGTCAATGAAATGTACCCTGGGATGCTCTCAATCGGATGTCCTGCCAAAGAAGCTGTAATGGCAAGAGGGGGTATCTTTTCCTTTTTTGCGAATATGCTAAGTGTAAGCATTTCTGAAAAGCATTTCGTGATGTCTCAAGCGAGGATGAAACTTCTCTCTTCCTCATGCATTTATATTCCTCTTTGCCTAGATCACTGCTTCTCATTTAATATCTCAGCTTAGACATCACCTCTTTTAGGTAGCCACTCAGAATACCTACAGTTGGTAATGGGCTTGGAGGGGATGTTTGGTATTTGAGCCTTTCCCAAACAAGAAAAGGACCCTGTATTCATTTTCTATTTTTATATAACACATTAGTTCATACTCAGTAGCTTAAAATAACACACATCTTTATCATATCACAGTTTCCATGGCATAGCAGTCTGAACTGCATCTTCTGCTCAGGGTCTCATGAGGCTGCACTCACGCGTGTCAGGTAGGCTATGTGATAATCTAGAGTGTAGGGTTCTCTTTCAAGTTCATTTAGGTTGTTGATGGAATTAAGTTTGTTGCTGCGATAGGACAGAGGACCTTGGTTCCTAGTGGTTTCCCTCTTCAGAGGCAGTTCACAACCTGTTGGTTGGTTTCTTCGAGGGTAGCAAGAGAGCATCTCTGCTCCTTTGAGACTCTGACTTTAGGGAAGGCCTAAGACCTTTTTAAAGGGCTCACCTGATCAGGTCAAGCCCACCCAGTATACTCTCTTTTGATTGACACATAGTTAACAGATTAGAGAGCTTACTTACATATGAAAAATTGTTTCACCTTTACCATATAATGTAACATAATCACAGAAGTTATATCACATTATATTCACAGGCGCTGCCCACACTCAAGGGGTACCCTCCACTATTAGAGCTACTCAATGATCAGTGCTCTGCTACAGGAACCTCCTACCTTTCCACATACTACATACTAGTCTGGGCTTGGGCCATATCTAATTAATTATTGTGCACTGTAGGCATGTGCATGCATGGACATACACACATACACACACATATTCTCACTTTAACAAGCCTGTAAACACAGATGCTACTATCATTAAATTCATTAATAAGTTAACTTTTTAAAAATTAATTAATTAGTTAAATTTTTATAGTGACATTGGTTAATGAAATGCAATAAGCTTCAGCTGTATACTTAAACAGTAAGGCACATATATATTTACAAAGTGTGTTCACCTCTCATAGTTAGATTTCTTTCTGTCACCACATATTTGACCCTCCCTTACCCTGTGTACCTCCTCCCTTCCCCCTCTCCTTTGGTAACCACTAGTCTACTGTCCATGTCCCTGAGTCAACTCTTTTTAACACAACCACAGCAGATTCCTCCTCTCGAAGACAGAGAGAGAGAATATGAGGGAAATCTTTTCCCTTCCAATCTTTCTTATTGTAGTAAATGATACTGCCCAGTTACTTAACTGCATGTGCCCTATACCTACTGTTGCTACCTATCTCATCTTCTCCTTCATATCCAATGCATTACCAAGTCTTGTCTCAACCACTAAAATACATATCCCAAATCTATCCACTTCTCTCCATCTCCACTGCTATCAGTCTATCCCAGGCCACCATCATTTCTTGTCTAAATAATTATAGTAGTCACCTAATCCGTCCTTTAACTTAAATTTTTGCAAGCTGCCCTACATTCTAGTTCCAATGCAGCAGCCAAAATTCTCTTTCTAAGGTTTAAACATATCATGCCTCTCTCCTGCTTAAAATCTTAAACAGTCTTACATCTAAGTCCAAAATACTTGATGTGACCAAAAAGACTCAACACTATCTGGCCCCTGTCTCCGTCTCCAACGTCATCTTGTCCTATTCTCTCCCACAATCACCAACCACACTAGCTGCATTGGCCTGTTTGTGAACATGTTAAGCTCATTTCCTCCTCAGAGTCTGTGCCCTGGTTGTTTCCTCTACCTGGAGCATTCTTCTCCTTGAACTTTGAACCCACAACTGACTCCTTTTGCTGTTCAGGTCTTAGCTCAAATGCCACCTGCTCAGTTTTAACTTTTCAAGTCACCTAATCTAAATGAGTCCTGATCCCTAGTCCCTATCAAGTCACCTTGTCCATATACTTCATAACCATTTGTATTATTTGTTTTTATGGTTATAACCTCACTCCCTACTAGAATGTAAGCACCATGAAAGCAGGGACCTTATAGATCTTGTTCAATTTTCTGTCCTCTGAATCTAGATGACTTTTTGGTGTGTATTAGGGTAACTTTGTACCCATATATACATGTACTTGATATGTATTAGGGGACATTTATTAAACGGGTTTTCTCCATTTTCAGATGAGGAAGGAAGCTTGAAGGAGTAACAGAATTGTCCTAATGTTATACAATTAGTCAGTGTCTTTAAAGGTAAAAAAAAATATGTATCTTCAAGAGGAAGAATAACAGTAACCATTTCTCTAACAAGGTTACCAGGCACTATCTTCACTTAATCCTCAAAACCACTCTAAGGTGTAAAGTGGTTAGTGGGGTGAAGGGGTAGGTTTAACAACTAATGATTGATTTATTGCATATTCATTGTTCAATGTAACCAGTTAGACAAGTCTTTTCCATCAAGTAGCTCTACTAGCTTATTGGGCCTCAGAATCTGGATTCTTTGCGTCCAAATTGCAAAGGTGGGAAAAGAAAATTTTAAACAGTATTTCATGAATTTTAGAAGTCAGCAATGGAAAAGAATGGGTATAGCGTATAACAAAGTAATACTTAAAACAAAGTAAGCAAACCTGTATCGCAAACGTAGTGGTGAGGGAGAGACTCCACATGGAGGTGGTTCACACATCTTCACATTTCATTGGCTGGGACGCAGTCACATGACCAAAAGGTCAGAAAGGGGCGGGGATATTTAGTACTTCCTGTGAACCCGGAAGAAGAAGAGAAGAGAAGCGACCGTTGGTCCTCGTAAAGATGGCTTCGTTCCTCTTGACTGGATTATTGATCTCCCTGAGCAGACCATTGGTCCCGCGGATCTATAGCAGTCCGGGCCACGTATAAGAAGTTTTTCTTGGGTAAGTCAAAAAAAATAAAAGTTTTTTTTCTTCATAAGCCTGCACCGTATTTTAAAAGTGAATGTCGTTCCTTTTGTCTTTATCTTTTTTCTTCCCTGAACTACTACTTGTCCTTCAAATTAGAGTTCTACAACCTTCTACAACTCATTACCTGGTTAGAAATTTCTAAATTTCGAAGATTTTCTTAAAATATATAATTTTAAACTTTGTGTTCATATCGAGGAAATTAGCTTAAATAACAAAGTTCAATAGAGAATATGAAAGTAATGGAAAGTAATTATTTGTAAATATTTAGACAAGATCTAAAAGCCAGTATTTTAATAATGTACATGGCATTGTAAGGAAAATAAAATATAGCCAGGGACGATGCAATTAGATTGAACCATATAAAGGTTAATTGAAAAACTGAAAATCTTGAGATATTTTTCTCTCTTTAATATCACAGATATCAATTTTAAAGGAAGAAATGCCTTAGTATAGTGGTAATTTATTTTTAAGCATTTTCTTTGGAAACAACTTCAGACTTTAAAAAGGTTGCAAGATAAGAATGGTACAAGCAAAACCATATCCTCTTAATCCATATTTCACTTTTGTATTTTACATTTTGCTCCATTTGCCTCATCATCTCTATTCTCAATCTTGAACCACTGAGAATCAGTTGTTTGCATCATAGCCTGTTTCTGCTAAATATAAAGTGTGTATTTCATAAAAATAGAGATATTTACATAGAGGTTATATCTAAATAGTACCATAGCATAGGAAAGAGCAAGAAGCCACCACAGTTAACACCTGCTATTGCAAACCTCATTGTATTGTATGGTGATTGTTTCTCCTTCTTTTCCTTTTGCTAGATTTATTTCTCTGGAGGGCAAGGACCATAGCTGACTATCTCTGAATCCCTGTGCCTGGCACATGGTAGGTGTCTGTGATTTTTTAAAAAATTTTATTATGTTGGCTAATGGTGGAAGGATTGAGGTGTGTCTCATATATATATATATATACACAAGAGAGTTAGGTTTTTGCTCTGTGAGTGAAATTAAAAATTATTTTCTTTTACTAATCAAGTAAACCTCATTTCCATTTAATTTTATGAATTATGTATTTATTGTCAATTTTGGCATATTCTTTTACAATTATGTGTATATTATTGTATTTACTATGGTTCTATATAGTACGTGTATTCTTTGCTCTTTAATTTAACATACACATATATTTTGGGTACTTAGGCAAGTTTTCATTTTTGTTATATGGTTATCTTTGTGTTTATACATTTTTAAATACACTTACAGTAGACCCTTGAACAATGAGAGCGTTAGAGGCACTGACCCCAGACCATTTGAAAATTTGCATATAACTTAAGTAGGCCTCCTGCATAAATATGTAGTCTCTTATTTTCTTATTTTACCTATTGATGTCTAGTTTATCATTCTATATTAGTATCATAACTTCTACCTGTTGCCTATTCTCTTTTCCTCTTCTGCTTCCCCTTCTCCCATTTATTGGTTGCATGGCTTTTACTATGTCAAAATGTATAACGTTTATACATGAGCCTTTTACTCTCATTCCTCCCAAATGAGTTTTGTTCTTTACATGTATGTATAACATCAGCTGTTCATCCACTTACCTACCTACCTACCAAAGTGCTTTACAATCCTTTCACTGATGTTTTCTAGCTATCTCTTAGTTGGAAGAAGCTTATCTTCTAGTACAGGAGTTGACAAACTGTTTTCTCTGACAGGCCAGATACAAAGTACTTTAGCTTTTCAGGCCATACTGTCTCTGTCACAAATACTCAATTCTGCTGTTGTAGTATGAAAGCAATTATAGACAATAAATAAATGAGTGTAGCTGTAGTCCCATAAAACTTGATCTGCAGACACTGAAATTTGAATTGCATATAATCATTACAGATCACAAAATATTGTTATTTTTTTGATTTTCTTTCAGCCACTTAAAAATGTGAAAACTATTCTTAGCTCAGTCCCCATACAAAACGGGACAGATAGTATATGGTTCATGGGCATACCTTGGCAGCATTTGTTCTACATGCCTCAGAAAAGGCTCATGAGTGCAGAATTCCCTAAGCTTTTGCACGTCGAAAGCTGCGTGTGTGTTTTTTTTAAAATAGTCTTGATACTTGAAGGTAGCATTTTGGATATGAAATTGTTGATTCATACTTTCTTTCACTTAGTACTTTTAAAAAAGTGCTCCATTTTCGCCTTGCCTTATATATTGTTTTAAAATATCTGATACCAGTCCAGTTTTTTGTCTTTATATGGTATTTGTTTTTGTCTGGAGGTCTTGAGGATTTTATTTATTTTTTTAAATCTAATAGTTGAAATAGACTGTATTTTGGAGGTAATTTGTATTTTCAATGTATAGGTAGACGTAGGTCTTTTTTTATTTCTGGAAAGTTTTCTGGAATTATAATTTTAGTAATAGTTGTGTTCTCTTATCCTTTTCGCAGGGACTGCAATAATATGTCATTCCTTCTTTTCTTGTTTTCTTTTTCCATTATTTTCTCTTTGTTACCCTTTTTACTTTTCTAATCTCATTTTCATTCTATTGGTTGTTTTTCTACCCCTTAACATTTTTAGTTCCCCCAATGAAATTTTGACAAGTTCTAGTCTCAGTTGGGCACCTTGTAATCTATTCTTTTTTTTTTTGTCTTCAAACTTGTTTGTCTTTCCTTTTTTCCTTTTTATTATTGTGACATTGGTTAACTAAATCCAGTAAGTTTCAGGTGTACAATTCAACAGTAAGGAATATATGTATTGCATCATGTGTTCATCACCTGTAGATTTCTTTATGTCATCACATATTTGACCCCTTTTATCCCATATACCTTCCCCCTCCCCTCTGGTAACCACTAGTCTATTATGCATGTCCATGAGTCTCTGTTTGTCTTGTTTGTTGCTTTTAGGTATATATCTCACATATAAATGATATCATGTGGTTTTCAACTTTTTCTGTCTGGCTTATTTCGCTTAGCATGACTATCTCAGGGTATATCCATGTTGTCACAAATGGCAGTGTTTCATCTCTTCTTATGGCTGAATAATATTCCATTGTGTATATGTACCACAGTTGCTTTAGTCAATCTATTGTAGGACACTTTGGTTGCTTCCATGTCCTGGCCACTGTGAATAGTGCTGCTATGAACATCGGTGTGCAAATATCTTTTAAGATATGGGTTTTTAAGTCTTTGGGGTCAATACCCAGTGGAGGGATTGCTGGATCATATGATAGATAAATTTTTAGTTTTTCGAGGAACTTCCATACTTTTTTCCATAGTGGTTGTACCAATTTTCAGTCCCACCAACAGTGTATGAGGGTTCCTTTTTCTCCACATCCTCTCCAACATTTGTTATTCCTTGTCCTGTTGATTATAGCTATTCTAACAGATGTGAGATGGTATCTCATTGTGCTTTTGATTTGCATTTCTCTAATACTAGCGATGTTGAGCATTTTTTCATATATTTATTGACCATTTGTATGTCTTCTTGGGAGAAGTGTCTGTTTGGGTCCTCTGCCCATTTTTTAATTGGATTGTTTGGTGTATTTTTTTTGTCATTATTGAGTTATATGAGTTCTTTGTATATTTTAGATATTATGCCCTTATCAGAGGCGTTTTTCACAAACATTTTCCCATTTGGATGGTTGTCTGTTTATCTTGTTAACAGTTTCTTTTGCTGAGCAGAAGCTTTTTAGTTTGATGTAGTCTCATTCATTTATTTTAGCTTTTATTTCCCTTGCCTTTGAGGTCAAATTTATAAAATCCTCTTTAAGGCCAAGGTCCATGAGTTTAGTTCCTATGTTCTCTTCTATGATTTATTGTTTCAGGTCTTATATTCAGGTCCTTAATCCATTTTGATATAATTTTGGTGTTTGGTGCCAGGCAATAGTGTAGTTTCATTCTTTTCCATGTGGCTTTCTAGTTTTCCCAGCACCATTTATTAAAGAGGCTTTCATTTCTCCATTGTATGTTTTTGACTCCTCTGTTGAAAATTATTTGCGTCTATAAATATGGGTTTACTTCTGGACTATAGATTCTGTTCCACTGGTCTGTGTGTCTTTTTCTGCCAGTACCATTCCATTTCGATTATTATTGCTTTGTAGTATAATTTGAAGTTGGGCAGAGTGATGTCTCCAGCCTTATTTTTTCTCAGGATGGCTTTGGCAATTCAGGGTCTTTTGTGGTTTCATACAAATCAGATGATTTTTTTGTTCTATTTCTTTAAAGAGTGCCAATGGGATTTTGATGAGTATTGCATTAAATTTGTATAATGCTTAGGTAATATGGTCATTTTAACTATGTTGATTCTTCTTATCCAAGAACACAGAATATCTTTCCATTTCTTTGTATCTTCTTTGATTTCTTTTAATAGGGTCTTATACTTTTCATTATATAGGTGCTTAACATGTTTTGTTAACTTTATTCCTAGGTATTTTATTATTTTGGTTGCTATATTGCAAAAGGAATTATTTTTTCCACTTCTTTTTCTGGCTCTTCATTATTAGAGTATAGGAAAGCTATGGATTTTTAGATGTTGATTTTGTATCCAGAATATTTACTGTATTTGCTTATTGTTTCTAGTAGTGTTCTTGTGGAGTCTTTAGGGTTTCCTATATAGAGAATCATGCCGTCCACAAATAGTGACAGTTTGACTTCTTCATTTCCTATTCAGATGCCTTTTATTTCTTTCTCTTGCCTGATTGCACTTGCTAGGACTCTATTCTTCATTTCTAAAATAACTTTTCCTTTTTCTATCAGTTTTTAAAATTAACTTAATTCTTCATTTCTTCCTGTTTTGTCCATTTCTGTTTTTAGCTTTTGAATTTATAATTCAAGGTGATTTTTAAAATATCACCAAAGGTTAATTAGTGTCTATTTAATTCCATGTTGAGTATTATCTTAGATTTTTATTTTTTGTTTCATGATTGTTCTTCTGAGGTTGGGGTGACCTCACCTCAGTTATATGTATTAAATTTAGTTTTTAAAATTTTTTGCAAAGCTTTGTATGGTCTAATTAATCTTTTTGTTGTTCATTTTTTGATATTGTGTGTTTTATAGGATTCCTAGTTTAATGACACACTACTAGTATATCAAAGTCTAAATACTGTAGTGGATTTGTTATTTTTGTTTGTTTTATTTGGTAGGGAAAGGATGTATTTCCTCTGATATTATGGGTCTCTTGTTTTGGATGACCCTAAAATTTTCTCTTGTGCTCCTTTTCCACTTTACTGACCAATTGCCAGAAAATGCTTTTCCTTTCCTCTTTCACCATTTTTCTCTCATAGAAGCTATGATTTTTGAAGACTGCTCCTTCAAATTACATGTACTTTTAAAGTTCAGACACTTTTTTTTTTTAGTGTTTTCGGACTGAGGATGGATTTATGTTTTCTCACAGTGGTTTTATCTACCTTAGGCCCTGTTGCTATTTCCTCTCTTTTCTCTTTGCTCAGTTTTTGTGTAGGCTTATTTTTTCCTTCTTGTTCTTTTTTTTTTTTTTTCTGGAGGAAATATTAGGAGATAGAAATGTAGGTTGCTTTGGTTGTCTTCAGCTACCTTAGAAGTCCCTAAAAATGGATACATTTTGGCAGAAAGGCTTTTTTTTTATGCTATGGGAGAGGAAAACCATTAAAACACACTTTGTATTTTTGTAAAGACCACCATTAAAATGCTTCCAAGGTCAAAGAGATCTTAATTATTTCAATTTATAGTAAGTCATACCACTATCAGAGAAACATTGAGAAACCTGCAATAGATATTTTGATGACTTCATGCAGTATTTTAGAACTCAAGCTATTTGTCCACATTTGCCTTGGTCTTTTGGATATTGCCAGAAACTTTACTTTGGGGCGATGACAGTATGAGTAATCCATGCTATTGAGTCATGTTCAATTAATGTAATTATAAAAGTGAGACTAAGAGTTTTTTTTAAATTCCTGGTAATGTAAAATGATAAACAAGTCATCTGAATTGTCAGTCATTTGAGAAAAGGTCCTTCAATCATTTTAATCATACTGAGATTGTTACAGGATAAAAAATGCCTATATTCCATATAGGTGGGATAGTATGTTATCAATTAAAATGTTTGCTATTCTTATATATTACAAATAACATGTTACTATCATCAAATATGAAACCAAATAAATAATTCCCTAATGATTGTGACTTTGATGGTTCAATGATGATGTTTATTAAATGATCTTAAACTCTTTAGTTCATTGGTAGCAGATTAATACCTCTCCAAATCCATTAGATTAGAAATTCTAAGAAAGCAGTACAGTTAATGTGCAATCTGTAATTTACATTCTATTATACTTTAAAGGAATATTCTGAGCTGCCTTTTGCAAAAGTAAGACATAGCTGACAATTATATGTCTTTTAAAGTTCTATATCTGATAGATCCCTAAAATAGAAATAAAATAAATTAAGTCAAGATTCATTCCTGCACAAATTACTAAGAATTTGCCCTTTGGATAGTAACATTAACTCTTTATTGCCTAATCGATGATTTATGCAACACTTGTCTTTTAAAACTTATTCAACCTAGTCAAATTTACATCTTCAACTTTAAGAAGCTTGACTTCTACCACACTTCAGTTATGCACAAGCATAACTGGAGCCCCTCCCCACTTTCTCTCTCTCCCACTATCTACCTTTTGCCCACTTTATCCTCCTTATGCCTTCTTTTCCTTTTTTCTTCCTTCTCTACCTAATCCTTAACCCTTTCTAACCCACCTCTGCATGCTCCACTTGTTTTTTTCCTGGGTTGGGAGTTGCTAAAACTGAACTACTGAACCCTAAGCAAACTATGTCTTTGACAGAGAGATATACTTTAGAAATTTGGCTGATATCACAACAGTATATGTGGTCTATTTTGTATTGTTCTAACATTTCAAGATAGACTTAGATAATTTCCATCACACATGCCAAGTTGTCCCCCCTCTATTATGCTCACATTCTATGAAGATCATTTATTCCACTTATTGCCTTCATCACAGGGACATGAGTCACAAAATAATGAGACAGATGACTAAGGAACAATATATTAAAAATAATAATGGCACTAATTCCATTCCAGAGAAGAACAAACTAGGAAAGAATTTTCCCTTCCCATGTATGTTGTTTATAGTCTAAGGAGTTTAACTGAATAGCAGGGAAAATAACCATCTCTAGAATTATGTATTTGTGCTTTCCATCCAAGTTGTTCAAGAGTTCAACATAAACCTGGAGTTACCTAATACTCTAGAACAGGGTAGGCACACTATGGCCCACAGGCCAAATCTACCCCACTACCTGGTTTTATAAGTAAAATTTTATTGGAAGACCAAACACCCATTTGTTCATGGCATTATTTATGGTTGCTTTCTTGCTACAATGGCAGGGTTGAATGTCTGGAACAGAGATGGCCTTATGGCTTGCAAAGCGTAAGTTTTTACTTTCTGGCCCTTTATAGATGCAGTTTGCTGACCCCTGCCCTGTTGAAAGAGCAGAATGCCATGATAATTCAGTAACTGTACCAACAAGGCATGGATCAGCAGACTCTCTTCTGTCTATCATAATTGAGCCATATAGCTGTTTCATCTAGCTGAATCCCTCCTTTCTCTCCCCTGTCTCAATGCCCCTAATCCTTCATCCCTATCACACTACCACAGCAGTCTCAGGAAACTACTGGTTTTGTTGGTTTCTTTTATTTTTATTTTTTTGCCAGAACTCCTCTATATAATTTTTAGGACCCTCTGTTATCACAGCTTTATTCAAATTGACTCCTTCTGATTTCCCATCATGGTCTCCTTGTTCAGATAGGTTAGTAATCTGTATGTACCCTACAGAGACTATGGTAAGGTCCTGCCTATGTGCATGTGCCCAAGCTGCTTTCACTCTTGGAATGTCCTTCTTGCCTCTAGATGGCATATCTAAATCTTCCCTATTTTCTAATGTCCAACTTCAGAATCCTACTTTGGTATGCTTCTTCTTAGCTACTCAGTCTACAGAAATTGATCAGTTTTGAGGACTATTCTTGCACCATATGGCTTCTAGTAACCTTACAGATGCCAATCAATAGTTTTCATTGTAGAGTCTCCCATTCTTCTTTATATCTATGTATTTTAATGTTATTTTAAAAAATCTATCATCCTATCTACTCTACTCTCACCGCTTTAAACAATTGGAAGAAAAGTGTCTACTGTCACTTGAAGATATTTTAGTGATAATAACTAGGTAGTATTTTTCTAGAAAACCAGAGTACATTGTGAGTAAAGTCTTTTTTGTCAGCCTAGCAACTTCTTCCTGCCTCTGTAAAAATTCATTTCCCTAGTCCATACTTAAGTCACAATTGCTAAGAAGACAAATGCTACTTTAATGTGAAGGAAATCAAATGAACCATAGGAACATTAACATTTTCAAAATTAGATGAATAGTAAAGAATATCAATCCAATTGAATACGTTTTTAGGAAATCATGATTTCCTAGGCCTAAATATGACCAGAATATCTTGAAAAACAAATTGGTACATAAATGTGCTGTCAGTAAGATTCTATTTTTTCCTCACTTCCACAGTACTGTTTCTTAAGCCCAAGCTGAATATTTCACTATGGCAACATGAAGTAAATTACCCAGCATCAGATTGAAATGGAAAAATTCTAATATATATATATATATATATATATATATATATATATATATATATATGAGATACAGTAAGCAAATATATCACTATAAGTGCTTAAGAGTAAGATCTTTTGTTGGCTGTCCTGGTTTCTGTGAAAAATAATCTCAAAGCTAGTCCTGCTTTCCTATCTCTTTTGCTATCTCATTAACTACAAGCTACCTCTACTCTAACCTTTCTTTTGTTCAAATACATCCCACATATTACATACTAAAAACTTATTTGTTGCTTATCTGAAATTCAGGTTCAACTCAGGGTCCCACATTTTATCTGGCAGCCTGACCCTAAACTGTTCACTTCATCAGATTCCCGTTGCTGAGAGTGGGTAACAAAGAGCTCCATCTCTTCTGCCAAGCACCAAAGCCAGAAACCCAGAAGACATACTAGAGACTAGAGACTTCTCTCTTGGCATCCTCTCTATCAGTAAGTCATGTCTATACTATGCACTTGATGTCACTAAACCATTAGTCCCTCTCCATTCCTAATGCCACTACCTTAAGTTCAGCCCTCATCGACTTCTGCCTGGATCTCTGTAATAGCTTCCTGAATGGTTGGTCTTCCTACTTCTCCTCTGGTCTCCTTTACATTCATCTCCATCAGCTCCCTGCCTATCTCTCCACACTTTCTCCACCTTCCTTGCATGGTATGTTCCAGTCATGCTTGTTGTTTGAACATGCCATCTTATTTCTCATCTCTGCCTTGATTCCAGTGACCTAGAATAAATGTCCCCCCTCGTTTGTGTGAAACTACATTCCCACTCTTCTCCACCTGCTGAGCACTTGCCTTTTAAGACTCAAATGTCTCTACCACTAAAAGCTGTTTCTTGTTACTGTGAGTTCCCTCAACTAATGGATGAGGCTTCAACACGCATCTTGCATACACTGAACCTTTCTAAGAACACAGTGAAGTGGATTAGTGGTAATTTGTCAGAGAAAACCACAGTGGTAGATGGCTTTATAAGACACATGCTGCTTTGTACATGTAACCAAGTCATCACTGCCAAAGGCAGAGTGCCTTTGTGCCGGGGTTCAGTTCAAGAGACAGGAAATCAGTCTAGGGTCCAAGGGCCAGGCTAATTCAGAAGGAAGGATGGGATGGGAAATTGGGGGTAAATCTCTCTTACTCACATTTACTTTGATTTTTGTCATGTCTTGTTTTATATTAATTAATTATTTAATTAAGTCATTTATTTACTTACTTGGAACTGGTAGCCTACATCACCATCTAAGGAAAGCTGACAAATCATGAAAAATGGAGATGGGTACCCAACCTTGTGTTCATAAAATAACTGCTAGTGTGAATAGCATGGAAGAAAAATTCATCCTTTTTTAGAGTGCCTGGTTACAAAATTCTATGGATTGTTATATAAGGAAGAAGTAGGCCAGTTTACAGAGGCCAAAGGAAAGTCACCCCTAAGATTTTTAAAGCAGCTATGTTTAGTTGGAAACGTGGCTAACTTTAAGAAACAACCCTTGAAAAAAGTTACTGCTTTTTTGTTTGTCCTCTACTCAGCACCTTTAAATGTTGGTCTCCCCAGACAACCTTTTAAGAATTAGATCATTTGTGACTATTCCCCTAATAAGGCTTTTGGGTAACATCTAAAACCATAGTTCTCAACCTTGGCTACACATTAAAATTACAGGGGGAGCATTTAAAAGATACTGATACCAGAGACCCACCTCCAGGGACTTTACTTGGTCTGGTGTAGGGCCCTGGGCATTGGCATTTTTTCTAAGGCTCCCCTCCCGGTGATTCTTATGGGCAGCCAGGTGGAGAAGCACTGATCTAATTCAATAATTGACCTCTCACTGAGGCTTCAGTTTTACTTTATGTAAAGTATACTTTATAAAGTGTACCTGTCTCAAGACCAATCAGACCTGGATGCAAGGCTGCAGGCTGGTTGAATGTAGGGTCAGTCTGTGCTTCTCCCTGTAGGTGCTGTTCTTCAGTCAGGTGTCCAGGTATTTGCAGTCTATAGCCCGTGGCCCAGATAGCTGAAAGGTAAAACAACACTCCTGATAACTTCTTCAGTCTCAGAAGGGGAATTCATAAAGAAGGGTCCATCTGTAAGACTTGACCTTATACTTGGTACTAAAAGGTGTTTGCTCTTTATTTATTTATTTTTAATTTTTATTTATTTATTTTAATTAGTTTCAAGTATACAGTACATTGGTTAGACATCTGTATAATTCATAAAGTGATTCCCCCATTTGCTCCCTCCCTCCCCTGGCCCTCCACCTAGTCAATGTATTGCTAACTGCATTACCTATTCCGTGATCCCCATCCCTGTGACCATCTATTAACTACTAATTTAACCCTTCTTTAACACTTCGCCCCATTCTTCCAGTCCCCCAATTCCCCTCCCCTCTGTCCATCACCAAATTGTCCACTATATTTGTGAGTCTGTTTTTGATTAGTTTGTTCTTTAGGTTCCTTATATTCGACATATAAGTGAAATCAAATGGTATTTATCTTTCTCTGTCTGACTTATTTCACTCAGCATTAGAACCTCTAGGTCCTTCCATATCGTTGCAAATGGTAGGACTTCATTTTTTTAATGGCTGAGTAATATTCCATTGTCTGCATGAACTGTAATTTCTGTATCCAGTTGTCTGTTGATAGGCATTTAGGTTGCTTCCATAGCTTGGCTATTGTAAATTGTGCTGCCATGAATATTAGGGTGCATAGATCTTTATGAATTATTGTTTTGGTTTTCTTTGGACAAATACCCAGAAGTGCAATTGCTGGGTCAAAAGGTATATCCATTTTTAATTTTTTGAGAAACCTCCATACTGTTTTCCATAGTGGCTGTACCAATTTGCAATCCCACCAACAATGTATGAGGGTTCCCTTTTCTCCATGTCCTCGCCAACAGTTGTTCTTTGATTTATTGATGGCAGCCATTCTGACAGGTGTGAGGTGATATCTCATTATAGTTTTAATTTGCATTTCTTTGATGATTTGGGACTGTGAGCATCTTTTCATATGTCTATTAGCCATTTGTATTTCCTCTTTGGAGAAATATCTGTTCAGGTCTTCTACCCATTTTTAAAATGGATTGTTTGGTTTTTTTTTTTTGTTGTTAAATTGTATGAGTTCTTTATGTATTTCTGGATACTAACCCATTATCAGATGTGTCATTTGTAAATATCTTCTCCCAATCAGTCAATTGTCTTTTTGTTTTTTTGATGGTTTCCTTTGCTATACAGGTGTTTGCTCTCTCTTTTTTTTAATGCCTGGTATTCCTAGGTGGTCTCCCATCCAAGTACTAACCAGGCCCAACCCTGCTTAGCTTCCAAGATTAGATGAGATCGGTCACATTCAGGGTGACATGGCTGTAGATGGTGTTTGCTCTTTTTAACCTTGAGAAAGATACTATCTGATAACCATCAAAATGTTCTCTGTATCTATGAATCTGTTTCTGTCATGTTTGTTCATTTATTTTGTTCTTTAGGTTCCACATATAAGTGAAACGATATGGTATTTGTCTTTCTCTGTCTGACTTATTTCACTAAGCATAATATGTTCTAGGTCCATCCATGTTTTTGCCAATGGTAAGATTTTATCTTTTTATGGCCAAGTAATATTTCATATATATGTATCATCTCTTCTTTATCAAATCGTCTGTTGATGGGCACTTAGGTTGCTTTCATATCTTGGCTATTGTAAATAATGCTGCAGTGGATATAGGAGTGAGTATGAGTTTTCAAATAAGTTTTTGGATTTCTTTGGATAAATACTCAGAAATGGAATTGCTGGGTCATAAGGTAGTTAATTTTTAATTTTTTGAGGAATCCCCATACTGTTTTTCGTAGTGGCTGCACCAATTTGCAATCCCATCAACAGTGCGTGAGGGTTCCCTTTTCTCCTCATCCTTGCCAGCACTTGTTCTTTGTTGATTTATTGATGATGGACATTATGACAGGTGTGAGGTGATACCTCACTACAGTTTTAATTTGCATTTCTCTGATGATTAATGATGTTGAGCATCTTTTCATATATCTATTGGCCATCTGTATGTCCTTTTTGGAGAAATGTCTGTTCAGGTCCTTTACCCATTTTCAGTAGGATTTTTTTTTTTTTGGTGTTAAGTTGTATGAATTCTTTATAAATTTTGAATTATTACCCTCTGATAGATTGTATCATTGGTGAATATCTTCTCCCAATCAGTTGGCTGTTTTTTTGTTTTGTTGATGGTTTCCTTTGCTGTGCAAAAACTTTTTAGTTTGATATAGCCCCATTTGTTTATTTTTTCTTTTTTTCCCTTGCCTGAGGAGATATATCTGAAAAATTCCTGTTAGCAATATCAGAGCGTTTACCGTCTATGTTTTCTTCTAGAAGTTTTATGGTTTTGGGTCTTACATTTAAGTCTTTAATCCATTTTCAGTCTATTCTTGTATGTGTTGTAAGAAGGTGGTCCAGTGACCTTTTTTTTTACATGTAATCTGTCCAGTCTTCCTCACATAATTTATTGAAGAGACTCTCTTTACCCCATTGTAGATTCCTGCCTCCCTTGACATAGATTAATTGACCATATAGGTGTTGATTTATTTCTGTTCCATTGATCTATATGTCTGTTTTTATGCCAGTACCAAGTTGTTTTGATTACTGTAGATTTATAGTATGATTTAATAACAAGTAGTGTGATACCTCCAACTTTATTTTTCCTCAAAATAGCTATGGCTATTCCGGGTCTTTTGTGCTTCTGTATAAAATTTAGGATTGTTTGTTCTAGTTTTGTGAAAAATATCATTGATGTTTTGATAGAAATTGCATTGAGTCTATATATTGCTAATGGTAGTATATACATTTTAATGATATTAATTATTCCTTTTCATTAGCACAGTATATGCTTTCATTTCCATTAGCATACCTCAGTGAGACATTTCCATACTTTTAAATGCTAGTTCCCCATTCCTCCCTTTCCCCAGCCCCTGGCAACCACTATTCTACTTTCTGTCTCAGTGAATTTGGCTACTTTAGATACATTATGCAAATAGAATCATATAGTATATATATCCTTTTGTGGCAAGCTTATTTCCATTAGCATAATGTCCTCAAGATTTATTCATGTTGTATCATGTATCAGAATTCTCTTCCTTGTCAAGGCTGAATAATATTCCACTGTAGTATAGACAACATTTTCTTTATCCATTTATCAGTCAGTGGACATTTGGGTTGCTTCCCCCTTTTGGCTGTTGTAAATAATACTCCTATGAATTTGGGTGTACAAATATCTGTTCAAATTTCTGCTTTCACAACTTTTAGGCATATAGTCAGAAGAGGAATTGTTGGATCATATGGTAATTTTACTTTTAATTTTTTTGGCATTTAGGCTTCACAAATATTTTTTTGATTATTTTTTTAAGTTTATTGGAGTAACATTGGTTAATACAATTATATAATTTTTAGGTGTACGTTATAATTTGATATCTGTATATTCTATTGTGTGATTACCACCCAGAGTCCAATTTCCTTCAGCTACCATATATTTGATCCCCTTTACCTACTTCACCCTCCCGAAGGGTAAAAGGGGTCAAATACTTTTAATTTTTTAAGGAACCGCCACACTGTTTTCCATAGTAACTATACCATTTTACATTCCCACCAGCAGTGTACAAGGGTTCCAATATCTATATATCCTCAGCAATTTCTGTTATTCTGTCTTTTTTATAGTAGCCATCCTAATGGATGATAAGTGGTATCTCATTGTGATTTTGATTTGCATTTTCCTAACAATCAGTGATGCTGAGCATCTTTTCTTGTGCTTATCGGACATTTGTATGTCTTCTTTGGTGAAATGTCTAGTCAATTCCTTTGCCCATTTTCGAACTGGGTTTTTAAAATTATAATTAACACACAATATCCTATTAATTTCAGGTGTATAACATAGTGATTTGACATTTAGATACATAACAAAATGATCCTCATGCTAAATCTGTCACCATATGAAGTTATTACAATCATTGACTATATATCCTATCCTGTACATTACATCCCCAGGACTTATAACTGGGTATTTTTATCTCTTAATACCCTTCACCTGTTTCATCCTCCCACACACAACTCCTCCCCTCTCTGGTAACCACCAGTTTGTTTACTGTATCTTATGAGTCTGTTTATGTTTCATTTTGTTTTGTTTGTTAATTTGTTTTGTTTTTTAGATTCCACATATAAGTGAAATCATACCATATTTGTCTTTTGCTATCTGACGGTTCACTGAACATTAAACCCTCTAGATCCATCCATATTATCACAGATGGCAAGATTTCATTATTTTTCATGGCCAAGTAATATTCTATTGTGTGTGTGTGTGTGTGTGTGTGTGTGTGTGTGTGTGTGTGTATATATATTCTCTTAATTTTTTAATAATTAAAAATTTAAAATTATAGTTAGCATACAATACTACATTTGTTTCAGGTGTACAACATAGTGATTAGACATTTATATAACTTATGAAGTGATCATTCTTTATAACTTTTATAAACCTAGTACCTATATGACACCACACAGTTATTACAATATTATTGATTATATTTCTTATGCTATACTTTACATCCCCATGACTGTTTTATAACTACCCATTTGTACTTCCACCTTTTTAACACATCCCCCCAACCTCCCTCCCATCTGACAACCTTCAAAATGTTCTTGGTATCATCAGGCTTTTTTTAAAATTTGATCTTTTTATTTTTATTTTTTTGGTGATATTGGTTAACAAAATCCATTGTTTCGGGTGTACAACTTAACAATATGGCATATATATGTATTGCATTGTGTGTTCCCCTCCCATAGTTAGATTTCTTTCTGTCAGTACATATTTGACCCCTTTTACCCCATCTACCTCCTTCGTCCCCCACCCCCACCCTCTGGTAATCACTAGACTATTGTCCATGTCCATGAGTCTCTGTTTGTTTGTCTTGTTTGTTTGTTGCTTTTAGGTTTATATCCCACATAAAAGTGATATCCTATGTTCCTTTTATACTATTATGCTACTTCAAATTATGCATGAGCTTCAGGTCTGTGGTAGTCAATGTCAATCTTAATAGCTTATTCTTTCACAATTTGTTGTATTTTATGGAGCTTATGCTTTCTATTATCAATTTATAAGTGTGATAGTGTATGAGCTATTTTGAAAATACAGTACCTTAAATAGCCATAAATGAAAACCAGGAAACTTTTTGAAGTCTTTTATAAACAGAATATACAGATACTGAATCAATTACAATGTATTCAATATAATAATTATTTTGCTTTGATTATAAAATGCAAAGGTTCTTGCTTGGGTTGCTCATTCTGGTTATTAAAGTCAGAACTAATAAATCCTAATATTTTTTTAACGGATTTCATCCTTCTTCTGAAGTTTGAGTCCATCTAGCTGTTTGCATAGGCATTCTTATCTCTTAACAGGAAACTTTATATTGTCATAGAATTTCATGTCATATATTAAATTTGAGGGAAATAAATGAGTCTCTTACTGTTATAATTTCCGTAGCACAGAGCATAAAATACATGCTCAATAAATAGGGGGAGAGTAACTAAAACAGGGTTGCTATAATGGCTTAAATGAGATTGTCACCATGTTGTGCCTCTGCTCAAGAATAAACAATGGCTCCCCATTCTTTAAAATTAAGTTAGAATTACTATTGTCTTCAGTGTTGTTTGTATGCTAAAATAAAAAAAATAATAAATTTCACCTCCCATAGTTAGATTTCTTTCTGTCACCACATTTTTGATCTCTGTTACCCCATCTACCTCTCCCCACTCTCCTCCCCACCTCTGGTGAACACTAGTCTATTGTGCATATCCATGAGTCTCTGTTCATTTGTCCTGTTTGTTTATTTCTTTTAGATTTATATCCCACATATAAGTGATATCATGTGGTTTTCAACTTTTTCTGTCTGGCTTATTTCGCTTGGCATGATTATCTTGAGGTCCATCCACATTGTAGCAAATGGCAGATGATTGGATAAAGAAGCTGCGGTACATATATATAATGCAATATTACTCAGCCATAAGAAGAGATGAAATACTGTTATCAGTTTGTTTTTGTTTTATTTTTCTCTAGATTCCACATGTAAGTGAAATCATAAGGCATTCTTATTCTCTGTCTGACTTACTGCACTCAGCACGATACCCTCTAGGTCCATCCATGTTGCTGCAGATGGCAAGATTTCATTTTTGTATGGCTGAGTAATATTCCATTGTATATACGTACCGCCTCTTCTTTATGCATTCATTTATTAATGGACATGGAGGTTGCCTTCATATCTTGGCTATTGTAAATAAGGCTGTAGTGACCATATAAATTTGCATATCCCTTTGAAGTAGTGCTTTGGGTTTCTTTGGATAAATACCCAGAAGTGGAATGACTGGGTCCTTCATTGTCTCTTGTTATAGCCTTTGTTTTAAAGTCATTTTGTCTGGTGTAGGCATTGCTACCCTAGTTTTTTGTTTGTTACCATTTTCATGAAATATCTTTTTTCATCTCTTTACTTTCAGTCTGTGTCTTTTGATCTGAAGTGAGTCTCTTGTAGACAGCATATGTAAGCATCTTGTTTTCTTTTCCATTCAACCACCCTGTTTTTATTGGAACACTGAATCCATTTACACTTGAAGTAATTGTTGATAGATATGTACTTTTACCATTTTATTATTCATATTTTTGACCTTTTTTCTTCTTCTTAAAGAAGTCCCTTTAACATTTCTTGTCATACCGGTTTGGTGATGATGAGCTCCTTTAGCTTTTTCTTATCTGGGAAGCTCTTTATCTGTCCTCTGATTCTAAATGATAGCTTTGCTGGGTAGAGTAATCCTGGTCCTAGGTCCTTGCTTTTTTCATCACTTTGATGTTTCATGCCAATCCCTTCAGGCCTGAAAAGTTTCTGTTGAGAAATCATCTGACAGTCTCATGTGACTACCCTTATAGGTAACTAACTGCATGTCTCTAGCTGCTTTTAAGATTCTTTCTTTGTCTTTAACCTTTGGCATTTTAGTTATGAGCCTCTTTGGGTTCATCTTGTTTGGGATCTCTGCACTTTCTGGGCGTGTATGTTCATTTTCTTTGCCTGCTTAGGGAAGTTTTCCGTCATTTTTCAAATAGGTTTTCAATTTTTTGCTCTCTCTTCTTATCCTAGTACCCCTATGGTGTGAATGTTAGTATGGTTCGGTGTTGTCCTAGAGGCCCCTTAAACTATCATTTATTTGAATTCTTTTTCTTGTTGCTGTTCTGATTAGGTGTTTCTTGCTACCTTATCTTCTAAATCACAGATTTGAACCTCTGGTTCATCTTATCTACAGTCGATTCCCTCTAATGTATTCTTCATTATTGTGTTTTTCATTTTTGACTGGCTCTTTTTTATGTTTTTTATCTCCATTTTTGTTTTCTCTTTGTTGACGTTCTTGCTGAGATCATTGAGTATCCTTATAACCAGTGTTTTGAACTCTGCATCTGGTAGATTGCTTTTCTCCATTTTGTTTAATTCTTTTTCTGGAGCTTTGTTTTGTTCTTTCATTTGGGACATGTTTCTTTGTCTCCCCTTTTTGGCCACCTCCCTGCGTTCGTTTATATGTATTAGGTAGGGCTATATGTCTCCATGTTTTAGTACAGTGGCTTAATGTAGTAGGTGTCCTGTGAGCACAGTGGCGCAATCTCCCTTGTCATTTGAGCTGGGTGCTGCAGTTGTGTCCCTTGTATGGGTTTTGTGTGCCTTCCTGTTGAGACTTGGTTGCTGTTTACAGGTCAGTGGGAGGAACTGAACTTCAAACCGATTGGTTGTGAGGACTGGCTGTGACTACAGTGGTGGAGCTGCTGTTCAGGGGCTGACCCTATGGAACAGGATTCTCTTTAATAGTGCTCTGGTGCCTGCTCAGTCTCCTCTTTGGGTGTGTCATCCGCAGAGATGGCCAGGCGGTGTTCCATCTTGGTCTGAGGCCGGCCACCGGGTGCGTTGGCCCCCGGGGCCTCTTGGGAGAGACCCCACCGCAGGCCAAGATTAGCCGCAGCCTGTGCCCTGCCCGGAGCCACCTGACAGGAGCCGCCAAACAATCCACAGATGGCTGCCACCTGTGCTAGACTTGGAGGTGCCGCGTGAGGCCAAGCCGGGATCCGAGGCTGGCTGCTGCTAGTGCCGAGCTTGAGACTGCTCAGTAAGAGGTATGGGGCATGCTGA
The DNA here is from genome assembly GCA_028627145.1 of Eidolon dupreanum. NCBI lineage: Eukaryota > Metazoa > Chordata > Mammalia > Chiroptera > Pteropodidae > Eidolon > Eidolon dupreanum. The sequence goes on along the minus strand of CM053505.1, from coordinate 91,365,270 downwards.
GGGCAAATGCTACTTGTTTGGGGTTTGTGAACCTTTGAGATATTTTAGGGAAGTCTGCAGCATGAGCTAGGGAGGCAATTTGCATGGAAGAACCACTGGGAGAGGCTTGGGTGGGCCCGCAAGGTGGGTAGGATGGGGTCTCAGGGAATCACCAGGGCGGAGTGATCAGAGTTAGCCAGATTAATGGAGACTCAGGTGTGGCAGCTGCCTGCATCTGCATGCTGGGAGTCGGGAGGGCTCAATAAAGAATCAATGATTTGGTCAGCACTTCTATCTGAGAGAAAATGTCCTCTATAGCCCTCACCCAAAGCCAGACAACTCAGTTCTTCTCTGTATGTCCCAGCACCTTTCGAGCTGCTGCCTCAGCACTGGACCTCAGAGCAAGTGAAGCCGCCAGCAAGTAAGTCTGTGCGTGGTCCCTTTTAGAGGAATTTCAGCCACCCTTATCTCACTCAGCCACAATCTCCACTGTTTTTTATGGCCAGAGGCTGTGAGGGCCTTCTCTGACCGGCACTGGAACCCTGGGCTCGGGAGCCTGGTGTGGGCCTAGGAACCCTTGGACCTTTGGGGGAACCTGCGCAACCAAGATATCCCTCCAGATTTTTAACCGCCACATGTGGGTGTGCGACCAGCCCCGTGTTTCCTCCCCTCCTGCCAGTCTCAAGGTGTCTTCTTTTGTATGTCTTTAGTTGTAGGACTTTTGTGCAGCTAGATTTCAGGTAATTCCCAATGATGGTTGTTCTGTAGTTTAGTTGTAATTTTGATGTAGTCATAAGAGGATGCCAGCACAGCGCTTACCTACACCTCCATCCTGACCGGAAGTCTCTATATCGCATCTTCTTTATCCATTTGTCAGTGGGCGCTTATGGAATGGGAGCAAATATTTTGTTTTAATATCTCTACTATTGTAAATAGTGCTGCAATAAATATAGGGGTGTATATATTTCTTGGAATTAATGTTTTTGTTTATTTAAATACCCAGAAGTGGAATTGCAGATATATTGTAGTTCTATTTTTAATTTTTTGAGGTACCTTTATATTGTCTTCCACAGTGACTATACCATTCACTGTACATTCCCACAACAGTATATGAGGGTTCCCTTTTCTTCACATTCCAGTCAACACTTATTGTTTGTCTTTTTGATGGTAGTCATTCTGATAAGTGTGAGGTGATATCTCATCGTTTTAATTTGCATTTCTCTGATGATTAACGATCATGTGCCTATTGGCCATTTATATGCCTTCTTCGAAAATTGTCTATTCAAGTCCTCCATCCAGTTTTTAATTAGGTTGTTTGTTTCTTAACATTAAGTTGTATAACTTCTTGATATACTTTGGATATTAACTCCTTATAGGATATATGATTGTCAAACGTCTTCTCCCATTCAATAGGTTGCCTTTTCGTTTTGTTGGTGGTTTCCTTCACTGTACAAAAGCTTTTTTGTTGGATGTAGCCTCATTTGTTCATTTCTGCTTTTGTTGCCTTTACCTGAGGAGAGTGGTCCAAAAAAATCTTGCTAAGACTGATGTCAAGAACTTACTGTCTGTGTTTTCTTTTAGGAGTTTTATGGTTTCAAGTCTGGCATTCAAGTCTTTTTAAATTCATTTTGAATTTGTTTTGTATACGGTGTAAGAAGGTAGTCCAGTTTCATTCTTTTGCATGTACCTGTACAGTTTTCTTACCATGATTTATTGAAGAGAGTGTCTTTTCCCTATTGTGTATTCTTGTCTCCTTTGTTATAGATTAATTGCATAGGTTTATTTCTGGGCTCTCTGTTTTATTCCAATTATCTATGTATCTGTTTTCGTGCCAATATCATACTGTTTTGATTACTCTTATCTTTGTGGTATAGTTTGAAATCAGTGAACTTGATACCTCCAGCTTTGCTCTTCTTTCTCAAGATTGCTTTGGCAATTCAGGGTCTTTTGTGGTTCCATACAAATTTTAGAATTCTTCTAGTTCTGTGGGGGGAAAAAAGCCATTGGTATTTTGATAGGGATTGCATTGAATCTGTAGATTGCTTTGGGTAGTATGGACATTTTAGCAATATTAATTTCTTCAATCCATGAACACAGTATATCTTTCCATAGGTCATTTTTTTTTTTTTTTGTAATTTTGAGTTGTAGAAGTTCTTTATATGCTGGACATTAACCTTTTATCAGCTATACGATTTACAAATATTTGCTCCCATTCCATAAGCTGCCTTTTCGCTCTGTTGATAGTAAATACCCTTTGATGCACAAGAACAGTGGCTTTTAATGTGTTCTGCTAAACCTAGTCTCTGCTTCTCTCCCTATCTCTCCCTCTCCTCTACCCATCACCTCTCTCCCTCACATCTTTTCCTCTCTCTTCTTTACTCCCCAGGCCTCCTCTGTCTCAATACCCTCCCTACTATCTTTTCCCTCGCTCTACCCTTCCCCCAAATGTGTAGAGTCTCTCCTGTACAAATTCCTTCTTTTTCCTCAAGACTCACTTCCTCCATAGTCTTTCATTTTGATTTGAAGACTCGAGGTAGACATAGCAATAGACATTGCTTTCAATCCTTGAGCTTCAATAGTTTACAGAGCTACAATATTTGTATAGCTGCCATTTTTTTTCTGCAAGGAGCCTAAGTAAGCCTTGTTGGGCTGGGTCAATTCACCAAATGAAAGAAGGCTGTAGTAGCTTGGCTTTCCAGCATTGTTTGGACTCCAGTTCTTGTATGCAGTGCTTCCTGAGCATAACATTTTGCTACCAGGAAGGATCTGTGAGCATGGTGCAAAGGAGGCAGAAAGATCTACTTATTGTGGTTATTATAGAACAATCTTTGTATATAATATAATGGAACAAACCCTGAAAGGGGAGTGGGCCAGGGAACTCCACCAAATTTCCCCCAGAAACAAGTATGTGAAGACTGCTAGGATATTAATTCCTATGCAGGTCAGCTCTTACGGATCACATAAACAAGTGAAAAATGAAAGCAGAAATTTTTATTACCGTGAAACGGTGTGAGTGTTAATATGATAGGCAACAAAACTACTTTGGAGACACAAAAATATAAGGAAAACCTTAAAAAAGTGTCAGGAAACATACCAACCAATAAACATAAGTAGCCTCCATTCTGATAGTAACTTTATTGTGAAATACACAACAAAAAATACTTCCACTAAAAGGGTAAAAAAATGCACAGAGATGCCTCATGAATAAATTATCATCAATTTGTTCTTGTCTTTCACAGCATTACTATTTATTTTGCACAAATCCTATGAAGTGGACAGTTTTTCACTCTAGAATGTGTTTTATTTTATTTTCTTGAATTATTAATGGTACAATTTATTAGCCATATGTCAACATCACAGACATATTTTTCACTGAGGGGAGAGTGGCTTTGGTGTGAAAAAGGAAACAGCTATGGTCTCCTGACAGCAACTCCATTTTCCCTCTCTTGCCCCAGGAGGGTGCTCTATTTTCCTGCCATGATTTTTCACAAAGGGGACTGTGAATTTCTCCCACTTCCTTTTCAACAGAAGTTGAGGAAATTCCTGTACTCAGTGATATAGGGCTGGGCATCTGGGGATTTGAAATACTGACTTTCTAGCAGGTCCTCATTTATAGCCAGTGCTAAGCCGTGGCCTCCCAGCCAGAGCCTTCCTGCTTTTGTATTCACTGGCATTGCTGTGTTAGCACCTCTAGGGAAAATCTCCTTCTGAAAATATTTTTTTTGTATAACCTGGAAAGTTTCCAGAAAGGCAAAAAGTATAAAGTTTCGTTATTTCATTCCCTCAAAAATGCTTTGCTTTCCCCATGTTTTTCATCTTTTTTTCTTAATGACTCTATCTTGTTTGCTCTTGAATGAAAGGATTATGCTATCATCATGGTTGAGAGTTTAATTTCACATTATCCTGAGGGATGTACTCTTCCAAATTAACCTCATGTCAGTGCAGTCATGGGAGTTATATGTGCATTTTTGGATAACAGTGGTTGGCAAATATCCCTTTAGGGTTTACGTTATGTAAAAAAATCGGGGAAAAATACTGAAAATCGCTATGAGAACATCCTGTTCAGTGTTCCAGAAAAGGTCTTTTACCATCTTACTAAATTCTTAAAACTACAGTATGGAAGAGATATAATAACAAGTGGAAATTTCTCTTCTAAAGACCAACTAAATCTATACCTTTTAGATCAAAGACGGTAGTATTGCCTGAATTCTAACTATAAAGCTTTCCTTTCCAGGTCCTTTTGGCCCAGGGGTGCTAATTACATTTCATCCTTTGGCCATCTTGATCAAGCTTGGCATTTCATGTTAATCACCAAGACAGCCCACGTAGTTTGGGAGTCCAAACAGGTAGGTTACTGTTCAAATCCATTAAGTACTCATAAAACAGTCTGGAAGCACATGAACTCAAATATTAACAGTGATTGTTTCTGGGTGGTGGGATTATGGATTATTTTGTTCCTTTCACTTTTCTGTCTTTGCTAAATTGTTCACAATGAGCAAGTACATTGTTTTTAGGATAGTAAGTTTTCTTTAAGTATTTCTTTGAGGGAGAGGACACCTACTCCATTAGAGGTCTTTTATTTTTTTATACCTATCTTACCATAAATTCCTAGGGAATGGGCTCCAGAAGCTCAGGCTCCTTTACATTCATTCTCACAAAGTGTGCTGCTCTGGGTGGAGCAGGCTGGCACTTAATTTGAACCCAGGTACCTTTCTCTTTGGTTTCCTTCTTTTTTTGATCATTTTCTTTCACACATTTCAGGATGCTATCTTGGCTCTTAGAGTGGTTAATATGCTCAATACATACATTTATTTTCTGGGCAAGAATCTTTCCCTTAATCTGTTTGTTTACAACAATGCCAACCACATGCTGGGTAAGACTGTAGACTCTTCTAGTTTTTTCCATGATAACGTTGGTGGGGTATTCCTTTTTGCACATTTTGCTTATTCCCTTGATGTCTACAATATCACCTTTCTTGTAGATCCACGTGTATGTGGCCAAAGGAACAACTCCAGGTTTTCTAAAAGGCCTAGAAAACATATAGCAGGTACTTCGCCTCTTTCTCTTTGTGTTGGTCGTTTTGGAAGATGGCGGGTCTGGCCAAGAGGAAGGCAGGTATTGTTTTTATAATTCTACTCATCTTCACAGCCTGAGACAAGGGCTCACATAAAGTGTTCTTTTGGGAAATATTCTCAGAGAGTAGAGTTAGAAGACTAGAGAAGAGTGAAACAAGGAGTTACCACTGTGCTGAACAGAGACTCAGTGCCTGCAATAGAGGTGATCATTACATAATAGTGTAAATGTACTTAATGCCACTGAACTGTACACCTAAAATGGTTAAAATCATAAATCTTATGTACATGTTACCACAATAACAAAACATATTTATTGTAGCACAGTTCTGGTGAAGGTCAGAAATCAGAGTATAGCATGGTTCAACTAGGTCCTCTGATTAGACTTTCATAAGGCCAAAATCAAGGTGTCAACAGGGGTATGTTCTTTTCTGGAGACTCCAGGAATGATTTGCTTCCAGGCTTATTTAGTTTGCTGGCTGAAAACAGTCTCCGTGTTTTAGGACTAAAGCCCCTTTTCCTGGCTGGCTGTCAGCCAGGTACCAGTCTGTACTTGTAGAGATTGCATCACCCCGGTACATGGCCATCTTCTCCCTGTGTGTCTTCACATAATCTTTTCTCTTCGTCTCTGTCCACATTTCCCATTTTTATGAGGATACTAGTCATACTGGATTAGGGCCTACCTCATTTTAACCTGATTACCTCAGTGAAAAAGAAACCCTATTCCAAATAAGGTCACATTCTGAGGAACTGGGAGTAGGGCTTTGACACATCTTTTTCAGAACACAATTCAGCCCATAACACCAGGTAACATAACATGTTTCCAAGATTTAGGGATTAGGATATGGACATCTTTTGCGGGGAGGGGGACACATTTTTCCCATCACACCTTCAAACTTTCTTTTATGAATGTCTGTTAGACTAATTCTCAGAGTGATTAAACTGTTCTTGAAATTTGTTATCACTTTGTAAATATTGACTTTATTAATCCAGAATAAATTTGTAAGGGGAATCACCATTATATTTAAAAAGATGTTCACGACTGTCTTTAATTATCCAGGTGATTTCTGGAGACAAGCGTTAATATTTTCTGATTATCCTGCAGAACCCTGTTCTATGGGCTATTGTACAGATATGTATATTGTAAAAACTCCACTTAAAAGGCCTTATTTAATATTGTATTGGGAATACTTTGAGGGATAAATGATAACCTATTTCCTTACTTTCTTTTTTTCTTGCTTTCAAAATTCTTTTCTTTCCATATAATAATCTCTTTGAATTAAGAATCAAATTTTCTTGCAGGCCTTCAGCATTCATTTCTATTTCTTTTCCTTTTTTACTTTCGAGATTCTTTTCTCTTTCCCTTACCTTTTCATTTACTCATTCATTTATTCAACAAACACTTACCGGCCTTCTCTGTGCCAGGCATATTTTAGGTACTGGAAAATACAAAGGTGAATCAGGCCTGGTCTCAGGTCTCTGCTGGCTCACAGTATAGTTATCTTCTTCCAATTCATTTATTATGTTGTCTTCACAAATAGACCATCATCAGTGATCTCCATGCCCTTGTCTCCATGTTCCACCTTCTAAACCCTTAGCACAGTGCCTGACCTATTATGACCTTAGGTTTTTGCCACCATATTAAATTTAACTTTTTAGTTGCGGCTTCTTTAGAATTTTCACCTATAAGTGGCACAGACACCAGTGGTGCCTTGCCTGACTTCCTCTTGGTCCACCTTTTCAACTATAGCTGTTGCTGTGGCAAACAGATGCAGGCCTCAGAGCAGTTCACTTCAGCTGTATCACATACCCCTGCTTTTTGCCAAGAGTCTTGCTACTACTTCTGAGTGGTAAACCTTCAGGAACTTCTTACCATTTGGTTATGTTGCAAATAAGATTACCAGATAAAATACATAACACACAGATAAATTTGTATTTCTGATAAACTTTTTTTTTAGTAAAAGTATATTTCAAATATGTTATGGAACAGACTTATACTAAATAACTTTATGGTTTATATGAGATTAAAACTTAACTGGGCATCTTCTGTTTTTGTTTTTTAAATCTTACAACCTTACTTGTAAAACTGGAGGAGTGAATGAATTAATAGCCACTAGGTGTATCCTTTGACCAATGGAGGAAGGGATCCAGTGGATACACACCCCTCTGTTGTCCCCTGTGTAGACGATTCTGAGACACATTTTAAGTAGCCTCTCAGACTGAACCACGGTCGACCACAGTTATGATTAACTTAACAAAGCCTTAGTTTGTTTTTTCGCCTTCCTCTGTTTCACTTTTCCCAGTCTTTCTCTCCAGTTCCTTGGGATCACTACCTGCATGCCAACCCTTCTCTCTACCATGGCTTTTGGAGGAAACCCAAAGTAAGTACCTTATTTTCCATTATTATACTCAGGTACTATGCCTAGTTTAATTGTGAAGCTGGATTGAAATTCTAATTTTGATGGAGTAGTAAGGACATATAAGTCATAGTCTTAGATTGTTCATTTTTGGCATTTTAAGTGTGTCTAGATGTGTTGGTGAATGGAAGAAATAGACCTAAGAAGTGGGAGAAAGAATTTAGAGAGTATTCACATCTAGGGTTGAAATACACTGGTAAAGTGTCTTGGAAGAAATTGATCAGAGGTTCAAGATAGAATACTGTATATACACTTCCACCTCTCTTCTCTCCAAAATTCTGTTGAATTGCTACACATAAAATGTTTTTATAGAATAAATTCATATTAGCATTGAAAAATAAGAAAGACTACTTTTGGGAGATCTGGTATTTTGATTAATTTATACAAGATAGAAAAAAACTGAAGACACCATATTGACTAAAGAACTAGAGCAGGGGACAACTTAAAGCAGCCCCAGCAAAGGGCTTCTACAAAGGTACAGATATTTCTTCTCAATTCCAAGCTTGAAATAATAGGTGTAAGATGAGGAGTGGATGCTGAGTTGGTAATACAAGTAATATATTTCCTTCAGAAATAGCTGGGTAAGTCGAATGCCTATCCTTTTGTCATATATCTATTTATCTACCTATCTGCCTATTTACCTACCTACCTACCTACCTATAATTAGCTGCTTTGTAAACAAAAATGAAAGAAAATTGAGAGTCTAGAAATTAGTAGACCCTCAGGGTTTGAAACTGAGTTTAAACTTCAAACAGTACAAAATAAAGTTTTTGAGCAATAAAAGCAGATTTGATATCAAGACTTATAGTAAGGAAAAAATAAAAACATATGGCTGCTTTCTTATTGTTAAAATCTTTAAATCCTTTAACCTGTTAGTGCAGTATCAAATTAAGGGTATAATCCCCACCCTCATTATTAAAAACTCTCAATAGATTAAAATTCCTAGAATAAAGATCCAGCTAAGTGTATGACACCTCTCATTTGAGCAAAATGGCAAAGAAGAGCCTACAAGATGGCGGAATCAAGAGCCACAGGCAAATAATAGACAGGAAAACTATTTGAAGGAAAAACAACCAGGGCCTAGTGCCAGGGCAGTTCTCTAAGCTTAGGCCAGGGTCCCTTCCAAGCATCTGCCCAATGAGATTTCATTATTGCTATGGGCAATGCAGTTATGTTATGCCTATTTCACCACTGTATGTTGGACATGTGGATCTCTGATATAGAGACTACCACATATCACCCTGTGCTTTGAGATTCTTGACTTTGAGCTTGAAGTAATAGTTGTATGGTAGTTAAGGTTATCTTTATTAGAGAAGAGTTAAAGTGGGAGGGGAAGGCCAATATTTGTTAACCAGTAGGTTAGACTACATCAGGTCTTTTTTATTGTTCCCCAATGTGAAGTCCCCCTTATTCCTGGGGATCATACTCCTTAGCCTTTTTGAAGTGGAACTGAGCACATGGCCTGCTTTGGCCAATAAAATGCGAGCAAAAGTAACATATATCCCTTCTAGAGAGAAGAATTGACAGTCTGTATACTTCACCAAATTCTATATTCATTGGCCATGACAACCATCATTGCTGTGGCTCCTAAAGAGTGGCAGCTCCATCGGCTTGGGTCTTGGAGTGAGCATCTGACCCGTGGTGAACCTGTAGTGTGAGTAAGAAATCAAGCTTTGTTTTTATAGGCTACTGAGATTTGGGACATGTTTGTGTAGCACAACCTAGCCTATCCTAACTGATACAATGTGCTGATAGTACCACACGTTTTGCCATTGAATTAAATAGGTCTCTAGTCATCCAGCCTGTTCATGTCGCCTTGCCATCAAGCTGCCTGACCACTAAGGTGATGCTACATATTTTTTAAAATTTTTGTTTCATCCTACTTCTGGTACTAGTTTCTATATTAGGTGAAGTTAAGCTTTAAAAAGTACACCTTGGCAGTTTTCAATACAAAGACTCTGAAGACACTGAACTGAGAAGACCCATCTAGGAAGATAATATCGTTATCTAGGTGAAAGTTATCTAGGTCCTACCTATGGATACTATGTTGGTAAAAAATGAATAGATTGCCCAATCAATTGTTTTCAGTTATTGCTATCCATAAAATAATGTGGTGTTGATCTCGTCTGATAACTAAGGATAGCAAGAAACTAGATGATGAATCAAACTGTTGGACGGCCCATTATATCTATCAACATAACAAACCAAACAGATTGTTTATGATTGACTAGAACAGTAAGTTTAGAAATTTTAATGAATCTGTTGCAGACTTGTCACTTCAGCCAAACAGTGTAAAGGAAGCCAATGGAAATATCCTTCTTGCTTTGTTCCGGTAAAAGGAATTCAGCAGTCAGCATGAACTCCTCTGCTTAGAAATGCAGACACAGGGCCCTTGGGGCAAAGGCTTGCTCACTTGCTGTCAGAATCCCCATCAGGACCAATTTCAAGCCCAGTGAAGTATATGAATTTGAAATTAATAGAAAATATATATTAAACACTCAGGTCAAGGAGACCTATGAAATGGTACTTAATTTTGAGAACAGAAACTTGCAGGACAAATGCATTATGAAAAATGAATGTTTTCAAATGGCAAGGACTTTTTCTCTGTATCTATAAAGAGCCCAATAGGGGACCATTCTTCCAAATAGAATACAGGCTCTCAGGACTAGGACTCCAATTTAAGGCATTCAGTTGCAAATGAGGAATTCATCATGTACCCAAAGAGAAAATCACTCCAGATTCCTGTCATGTGGCTTTGATTCCAGGCACTGCTGTTTGGAGCAAGTTAATCCTACTAAAATAATTTAGAGAACATCATTATTCCTTTAGTACAAAGAAATGTGTTTGATTGTTTGTATTTACTATGTGCTATTTTACTTAAAGGCGATTTCTCTAAGCGTGTGTGACCAAAAAAAAAAAAAAAAAAAAAAAAAAAGGAAAGAAGCAGGAGAGAAAAATGAAAGAAATGCCCCCAACCGTCCACAAAAAGGTCTATAGTTCCTGTCACAGTTTCGGTTCCCTGGAAAGCAAACTCTGAGGTGAATTGTATGCAGGAAGTTTACCATTGAATGGTCTCAGGATCAACACCTGTGGGGGTATGAAGGAAGGAGGACTGAGCAGAAGGAAATGTTTGATGCGAATCAAAACAAGGACCTCAACCCAACACCCCAGAGAATTCTGGAGCCGAAATATCCCTTAGGGTAAGTGTCTGACCATTCTTGCTCCTTCCAGCTCTCTTCAGTCAGCCCCATACTCTTCCCCTTAAACCCCCCAGCCCCACATGTCCTGACTAGTTGTTACATACAGGCTGCCCCAGAAAAGGAGTTGTGATTTGGGGGAGAGTTGTCTCTCTCCAGCTGTGGGAAGGTCCTAGAAATTGACTCAGCTGAGGGAAACCAGTCACCAACACACCCAACAAATCAGGAAATAAATGCTTCAGTCCTGGAAGTGGGTAAAGTGAGTGGCACATCACAGTGTCCGCTACAGATCTCCACAGCTCGATTTCATTGTGAATGTGTGTGTTGATGGTGGGGGAGGGGGAGAGGCAGTAATGGAGAGGGAAGTTGATGGGAGTCAGACTTTCTTTCCTGTAGAATCAAATAACGTCAATCTCATTCAGCTTCTTTAGCTGCAGATGAAGCCATCAATGTTATTTGATTTAAAAGACTCTAACAAGATTCCCCAGACTTCAAAGCTAGGAAGAACCCTGAAGATCTTCCAGTCAAAAGCCCCAGAGATGTTAAATGCCCAATGTCAGAAGTTAGGCTAGTGCTTTATATGCATACATGATGGCCAAGGCCTGACAGAAGTTAACTGGGTCTGATAGTGAAACATAGATTGTTATCTCAACGGCCATTTTCCCATTCTTTTATTTTGAAAGAGCTCCTGACTTCAAGTTTTGGGAAGGGGCAGCATACTGAATAGGACTGGGATTAGATAAACCAATTGAAGTGCTTAGGGCACAAAACCTAAGGAGACCCTCATTCTCTGAGTCATACAAGGTACACACAAATGAAGAAGACACTCAAACGGTAATTACAAATGCCTGGCCTTAGGAATGAGTGCCTTCTTACATTTTGTACTCTTGATGCCTCACTTGCCTCACCCTATCCCCAGCACTGATGCTGAGAGGATGGGCCTTTATCCTTAGGAAGGGAGGAATCTCATTCCCCTTCAGCAGAGATTGGTATAGGGAAAAGCGTTTAACCCATTACTAGTCAGTGAGATGTAAGAGGACATCAACTGTAGAACTCCCAGAAAAGGTTTTCCTTCCTGATAAAAAGGAGAGAGTGAAGGACAATTTTCACTGTCTTTGGACAGAGTTATATGAAGATGTGATGCCTGGAGTTATTACAGCCATCTTGCAACCATGAGGGGACAGACCAACTGGTGAATGCCAGATGATGGAGAGGAAAGCCTAGTTCCTTCACGTAGTGCTCTGGAATGAAGCAACCTTAGAACTGCCTGCCTTAGGACTTCTGGAGAGGTGAGATAATACATTTCTACTGCTTAAGTCATTTTTAATCAAATGTTCTGTTACTTACTGACTAAATTAACTCAACTGTTATAGGGGATCTTTTCCTAGCCCTAAAATATGAAGCTTTGTCCCACCTCCTCATAAGGAATTTGACCCCCATGAGCACAACTGTCTTTCTCCATCAGAACCTCCCCTTTATCTAAAAAAATACATTAACCTGGAAAGTGTTGGAATTTGGTAACAGCCTGCCTGAGTTGATATCACTGTTTCTCCACTTACTACTTCGGAGACCCTGGACTAGTGACTTTACTGCTCTGGGCCTTATTTTTCTCATTTGTAAGCTTTAAATAATATTGGTATTTAACCTCAGAGGGTGGTCATGAGGCATATTGAGATAATATATGTAAGCGCTTGATATAGTGCTTGGTAAATAGTAATAATTCAATAGATGTTATGAATTATTAGCCTTTAATAACTATTAGTGCTATTTCTGGGGCATTTATTTGCAACATATAGAGGTCCTTTGTTATCTTTTGGACACCAGGCATCCATTTACCTTATCAGGAAATAGCCATTTGAGACTCTACCTTTCCCCCATTCTTGGTCCATTTGGATCAGGTGGCACCTCACCCCACAACTCAGTTGAGAGGCTATGTGACCCGGGACTAAACCATTGACCGTATCTCATTTGACACATATGACCATGATTATAGTGATTATTCAGGTTTGGGCATGCAGTGAAATAAAAACCAGAAGGGGAAAACAGTGATGCCATGAGGCCATCCCACTGAGATCAGCAATTATAGGACCTGGTACTAACAGGGGGTGGGGAGGATTCATACTTAAATCAGTCTAGCCAGAAGCAGAACCCAGATCTCTGATGCAGAGGCACCCTTTAAGCAGAACCCGGATCTCAGATGCAGTAAGACCATGCCAGACATCTAGTCTGAAGTATAGTCAAAAGATGGAGTGACAGCCAGAGAGGTTTGGAAGCCACGTTGATTAAAGTATGTAGATTAGTTCAGAACAGTGGCTGTGGACAGGAAGGAAGTACAGGAGTTCTCTTTTCTGTAATGCCTTGTGCAGTTATGAAGACCAGGAATAAACACCCGCAAGGATCATTTGCTGGTTTTGATGTTGGAGCCTTTTTGTCAGGAAATGACCCTTGGCCCCAAAACAAAGAGTCTTAAATTTTATTGCTTTGGCCATTGCTTCCATTTGGAAAAATGTCTAGCCTCCAATTATTGTTGGGTCAGGCTCAGCATGATTTTGACCAATTGGTAGTTTAATTCAGAAATCACTGGTGGTTACTTTAAACTCAGAGGATGCTGCCTGCTGGGCTGCACCAGATTTTGTGGTCAGTCAGTCAGAAGGCAGAAGCATCCAGAATGCCAAGACACATAGTAATTGTCACTTTAATGTAATTGACAAAATTGATAACAAGAAATTAGAGTTTCATTATAATATTTTCGAGAATAACTAACAATCCACAGGAGATTTCACACTTGTTTCATAACATCTAGTCTTTGTCGGAAGAAGCAGGTGGCATGTGGTTTAATACAAGCGCATTCCTTCTTAGCAAACACTTTCCCCTCTGCTGGGAGTAATTCAGAGTTCAATTTAGCCTGACCACACCTGACCCAAGCTGGCATAATGGTTTTTGATCAGAACATTTTTATTTTTGCTCCCAGCACATAGGAAAGCGGAGTTATATGCATTTTAGTTTACAGTACTAAGTTATCTTCTTCTGCTTTTATTCACTAGTGTGCCCACTACCTCGTTCAGGTCTCAGAAAATCACAGTATAGCAAGTTAAGAAAAAAATAAGTCATCAAATACATCATAAAATATAATGATCTGCAGTACAGTCAAGATGATATTAACATGTTCAGAATGGCTTGTTTATCTCTGCTTTTACACTGAGGATTAGATCAGCTGCATTTAAAACTCTTTTTGTTTTCTGTGCTATTTTTGAATGGTTTTTTTTTTTCCACTTAGGTAAATTCAAAGCACTGAAGCATCTATCTTCTTTTCTTTGCCATTTTCATGCCATCTTCAGAAAGAATGCTTCTCTCTGTAGCCTGATGGTCTGAGGGGCTTGCTCTGGATTCCAGTCTTCGCATTTGGATATTTTTAATTTCAGTATTCATTCATGGTCTCAAACAGCAGCAGCTCTCCGCTTCCTGTTACTCACAGATTTCTGCCATCCTGAACAGTCCTTCAAAGGGCGTATAACATAATTGAACTTCTCTGAATTTTAGTTTCCATATCTGAAAATAAGAGGGTTAGATGGAAAACCTCCAAGTTTCTGAGTCACTGACATCAGTTCTGGTCTCTATTAGCTAGACAGCAGCAGCTTGTACTCACTTTATGCATCACTGCTGTTTCCTTGCAGAAGTCATTGGGGAGGATCTGTATTACTTAATCACTGTATTTGTGAGAGTATTATGGCAAGTTACTTCCTAAAACACCCAGACCTCTTTCAAAAGTTCTGGTGTCTAGACTGTCCAGCCACTTCAGGGAAACATGTTTTCTCCTCAGTGATTGTTCTCTTTCCCTTTTTGTCTTTACAAGCTGTATTTCACTTCTTACTTTTTTTTTTTTAAACCTGGGCTCTATCGCTCTGTCTTTGTTTTCTTGGCCAAGAATTTGCCTAGCTTCCACTTTTGGTGGTTACACCCTTTAATTGCCAGTGCCTTGTGCTGAATTTGTTGTCGCTGTTGGAGCTGGGAGGGGAGCTGCTGAGTGTTCCAGCTGCTGACTGTTGTTATTCTCAGAATGGGTTATCTTTAATAGTCTCTGTTTATGATGCGTCCATGACAATGGCTCAGGTGCTGGGCAGTGACCTGGGATGCACTGCCAGTTTCTCTTCATCTTATCTCCATTATGTGGTTTTTAAGTCACTTTTTTGCTTTCTGTCTCTACAACCGTGGATTTTTGTGTCCAGTGCTCTCTACTGTACTGCGTTTTCCACCAAGAATTTCTTTCCATTCATATTTTATTTCCACCTGCAGCCATTATGTGAGTTTCCCATGGAGACCTGGATTTGAGACCTGGCTTTTTTTCTCTTAAAATTAGGCAAATCTCTTTATCTCTGTGAGCCTGTTTCTCTCTGCATAAAATGTAGATGATCCTTTTGTCCTATTGTTAATGTGAGGATTGAATGAGATAATGTCTGTGACAAAGCCTAGCCCAGTGGCTGACACACAGTGGGGCTTAGAACATATACATTCCTTCCCTCCTCCTTCCACCTCTTCCCCCTCTTTATTTTGCAACTACCCAAATACACACAATAGGCTATTTGCATAGTCCCACAAAATATGTCTCTCCATTGGGCCAGGAAGCTTTTCTTCAACAGGCTTTCCTGGCATATTTGGAAAGGCTTCTAGAGCCACCCAAGTAAAACTAGATTCTATTCCCAGAATTCAGTTTGTGTCACTGGTTGCTATGGATATCCATGGCCATACTGTAATACCTTGTTCTCAGTGGCTTCCCTAAACATGATAAATGTCCATGAAATAATTACTTCCAATTCTTCTCATACTTTTAATTCCTTTTCTCTACTCCTTATATCTTGAAGTAAACAGTCATTGTGTCTCCTTCCTCTCACGCTTTCTCAAGCGAACACCATCTGTCAGAGTGCTTACCCTGCCAACAAGCCATTCCCAATTTGGGCTTGAGTACCTGAACTATCCATCAACACTAGTTCACAGTATTTCAGAGATGTTGCAAAGTCTCATTTATTCATTTGTCTATTTTTTTCTTCCAGAGTCAGCTTTAGCTTCTGAGGAATCCTCTTTGCCTTCATCTGCTAGCCTTCCAAATTCTTGGCTCCAGTCCTTACTCATTGGCTCAACTTCGCAGTCATAACCACTTCTGCCAGGCATGTAGAATTTTTGACATTACTCATTATCTTTGTGTGTTCATGGTGCCTCTTCTCTACCTAGCAAAAGCCAAACCTAATCCACTGCTCTGTGTTCTTAATATCCCTAAAGAGTATAACTCTTTATAATTCTGTGGTTCTCTTACCATCCCTAGTTCAAGAGGCTATGCGCTTCTAAAGGCACAATTGCTTCAGTGATCCCAGCCCTATTTTTATGTCACCTTGCTCTTTTTTGGTGTTTTGTTTTCCATGCAGTTATGCAAATTTTACATTATTAGAGAGAGTCCCCATACATCATAGAAGACAGTACTCAGGCACCTGCTGGGTGGGCCCAATAGGAGTACTGAGACTCAGAACCAGAAATTCCTTTTGAAATTTTTCAAACCTGATCCTCTCTCTAAAGTAACAGCCTCATTCTGATAAGTGGCTGTCTGATTGTGATAGATTTCGAAGTCATTATCTCATGAGGACACTTTTGGCCTCTTTTAACTAGTGAAGAATTTATTTGAACATCGGGCAAAAATCTGCTTTCTTATGGTTTTCACCAAGTGAGCTAGGGTCCTAGTTTTTCCCTGTTGAATCATACACTTCTTTTATGCGTGATAGTCCTTCAAATAGTCGAAGACATCAATATTGCCCCTGCTGATTTACTTCTTTTCCAGACAACCTCAGTTCTTCCATTGCCAAAGCTTTCATACTCTTTACCATTATTCACCTGTAGATACAATCTAGTATGTCAGCATTATCTCAAAATGTGGAATTAAACACTAGGTCAGAACATCAGGTAAAGCCTGATCCTCACAGAATAAAAACTATCATCTCCTTTTTCTACATAGTATGCTTCTGATACAATGCAAAATCATAGTCGTTACTCAGCAACTTCGTTACACTATTGACTCATTCTGAGCTTGCAGAAAATGATAAACCCTCTTTTTAAAGAGTTCATGCTTAGACAAAGCTCTTTAATCTTGTACTTAGGTAATACTTCTGCTTGTTTTATTTCATTTTGGTCCAGATACTGAGTTCACATTTACCTACATTAACTTTCACTTGACCAAATGTTCATAATTTCAGCCCATTGAGTTAATTTTGGATCCTGTGAATTTAAAAAGAGTAACCTTCAAAAGTGGTTTTCATTTTGTGAAACAAATACCATTTTCCGTATTTTTAAAATTTACATCATTATTATATTCTGCTCACAGTTTGTTACCATCTGTCATACTTTATTTAACTTGGAAAGTCTGTTTGAAGACTGCTTACAGACCTATGGGGATTTGACTCTTTTAAAAGCCCAGCGCTTATGTCTGAAAGTAAAGTTAGTTCCCCACTTATAAACAACCTTCACTATAGCCAAAATGTATGAAAGGAGAGGGAGGAGGTGGTATTCATAAAAATCAATTTTTTTTTCGTAAAGCAGATTAAACATGTCACCCAAATGGCTAAGTTGCAAAGGAAGGCTTTTAGATTTTGGTGCCAGATCCAGTTAGTTTGAATCCTAACTTCCTCACTCCTTTGAAGTGTCACATTGGATCATTTGGTTATCCTCTCTATGTCACCTCATCTAAAAATTCTAGCCTTACGGGATTGTGGAGGGGATTATGTGAGAGAATAGCTGTAGAAGAGCCTGGCTCAAAAATACCTAGCATATAGTTGGTACTCAATGATGTTGTGAAATGGTCAAACTCTGTCTTTTCAAATTCATGATTTCTTTATCACTTCCACCAAGCCTTGAAATTCCTCTCTGTGTTGTTGATACTTAAATTCCATTACTACATTGCAGTTTTTTCCCTAACCACAATGATAAACGCTTCCCTGAAAACCTCTCTCATTTACCCCCTATGTCCTGGACTGCACATACAGTTCCATTTAAATTAAATAGAACAATACTCAACAAGAGCAGATGCTGGTATAGAGTGCATTTCCAACCTACAGAGTTCTAGCATATGGAGAGCCAATGTGAAAGTGAAAGCTGATCTGATCTGAAGGGAAGGCTATTTGCTAGAGGGAATCCTGGTGGGCTTTGGCTTGAGAATCTCCTAACCCATTTCTCATCTCCCCAGTATACTTCAGAAAGGTGCCTTTGGAATGGAAGTGAGCAGAGGGTTTGCTCTGGTCAATGTCATTTGAAAAATGTTTTGTTTCCATCCCTTGTAACTTGTGAGTTCATCTGCTTGTGGCTGCTTTAAGCCTGGGCAATTACTCATCAGCCTCACAGCATCTTGATCTCTTGTTGGCCTCCCAGTTGAATGTATAGTCATCAAGCTTTGTAGGAAATCAATGTAGCTTTTGGGTAAGCCTTACAGCCCTGGAATCAAACAAGGTGATCTAGATTTAAACACAGATTGTCTTACCTCTGAGCCTCCATTTCTTCATCTGTAAAATGGGGATAATCATTGAGTGCACCTTTATGGGTTAATGGATTATTGTGATAATTATAGTAATACTACAGTATCAGGTATAGAATAAGCACTCAATAAATGTTGACCGTCATCACTGTTACTTTACATAATGATTTTGTCTGCTACAATTTATAGTTTTACTTCTAAAATAAAATATATGAGCTACCCTGAAGAGGTTGGTTAGTATGTTCTTAAATTATCTTTAAAAAATATTACTAATTCTTACTCCTCCTATAAGAAAAGGAAGTCCAAAAATAAATTAATGAATGTATTAAGACTAATTTGCATCAGTGTTTGAAGTGGGCAGGACTGGAGAGAGACAGAAAGTAGAGAGAACTATTAGGACACTCTTGTTTTTGTTTATGTTGAAAGAAGCCATAGGGATGGAAAGAAAGGTGAGGATGAATTCAAGAGTCATTGGGTAGGTGAGACTGGGATAACCAATTGAATTTGGGGGATCCAAAATGAATGTAAGTTTGAGCTCAAGTGATGGGGAAGGTGGACATGCCAATAAGAGACATGTTAAAAGCACCAGAAAAGGAGCACTTTCAGGGCTGATGCATTTTCTATGTTGAATTTGATGACTAGTGCAAACACATTCCCCAAAGCCTGGAGCTGAACTAATGCTGTATGATTGCAGAAGTGTTGTTTAGTACAAGTGTGGAGAAAGGAGCTCAGAGGACGTAAGATTGAATCTCAGATGGGCTGAGAATACAGGTCTGGCTTGGGACAGTGAGAGGGTCCAGGGAAGTGACAGAGTCCCAGAAAGTTCTGTTTCATGGTATCTGAGGATCAGTGATACAAAAGTAAGAATGTCAGATACTGTAGAGATATAAAGGGACTTGAGGACCAATAAAGGAAAAGATGATTAGATTCAGTTATTGTGACATCATTGGTGGTAGGACAGGGAGCAAGAGAGAAACTGGCGATTGTTGAACAAGTCGCTGAATGAAAAGGGTGCACATTTTGCAGTCTGAGAGAACTAGGCTAAGAACTTGGCTCTGCCCCTTAGGCTGGGGCCAGTGTACTCTTAGCCTCAACTGCCATATCTATAAGAAGCAGATAATAATAGTACCTGTTGTACAGGGTTGTTGTGTAGACTGAAGGAGATAGTCATGAAAAGCACATAGACAGGTCCTTGGTTTTCTGTAGGCTCTCAAATTGTTGGCATTATTCCTCTTGAAGAGATAGGGCATATATTTGACTCAGCTAGCTGTGGCTTTCAGATGTCAGGCTGCAAAATGGACACTGATGATCCAGGAAAAGATCATTTGTGGCATGTGACATGGAGCCTCCCCTTCTACACTAGGTGCATGGATAGAGAGAGTGAGAAAGAAGCCAAGTACATGACATTGCCAAAAACATTCCTGTGTGGCTATTTTCCAAACTGCTAGAACTTCAAGTATGGTTCTATTTTACCTTGTCCAGTCACTTCTCCATTTAGTGACGGAAAAACTTAAATATCAGACTAAAATGATAAATTCTCCTTGTTCAGGCTATTCAAGTGAATTTCCTCTATTGGGGTTATGACAGCAAGGTATGTGAATTTTTAATAAAATGTTTATAATTCACATTAATCTCAGTGTGTTGCTCTTCCCTCTAGAATGAATGTTCTGTTAATGAAAAAAATCAGAAAATGAGACCTAAATTTTGAGAAAATTTGTTAAGTTTTGCTGTACTGTTTGTTGACGTAGTAAACCATTAAAATCAAAGTACAGACCATATCTTACTAAGCCATATATCAGCAGTAATATGTATATACTTAGAATTTATAAAATATTTTGAAACAAGTTGTCTCATTTGTCCCTCACAGCAAATCCCTGAGATACTATGATAATAACAAACCGTTTATGACCCATATCACACGTGTCACAGTGTTCCCAGTGATTTGCATATATCAACCTATTTAATCCTCAAGACAGTGCTGTGAGGTGTAGGTGCTGTTATTGTACTTATTTTACAAACAAAGAAGCTGAGGCACAGTGACTTCAGGCAAGTTGCCTAATGTCAACTTGGCTAGTGAGTGGTGGAGCCAGGATTTGGGGCCCGACTGTGGCTTTAGGGCCTATGCTACACAATTTGATTTGTGGCCCCCTTGAAGTAATGACACTGTGTCTTCATAGGATTGTTGTCAGAATAAATGACAGAATAACAGTGGGGACAGCGCCTGCCTCATGAACATCCACCTGGGATATGTTTACTGTGAGTACCTTTTGTGCTGTTACTTAGAAAAGCAGGTAGGGTCTTTTTGTAGATGCAAGAACGTGTGGGGCTTGGAGAGGTTAATGCCTTGTTTGGCCTGAATTATTTATCATTGAAAAAATCTCTATGGAGATTAATTAGTACATGTTAATTGCATCAGATAAAACCATATAAACATGAGTAAAGGAAAAGATAATAATCTCACCTACCAGACCTTCATTCCTACTCACCTGAAGTGAGCGATTTTAATACCGGGCACAAGTCTTTCTGTACACCTCTTGTTCAAGCAAAACATTGACACATATGTGAATGTGCAAACATCTGCAGGGTTCCAGAAGGAGGCTTGGTGTCATTGGGTATAACAGCAAAGAGACTATTAAATGTAGATTCCTCTTCAACTTGCTGGTCTAATTTAAGAATAGGTTATGGAAAAAGTTTTAGGTCAATAGGTCATTGTGGTTACATATCTTAAAATGTAATTCTTTAATTCATTTTGAATAATACATTTTGGGATCCTTGTAAAGAGAGGCTCTTGTTTCCCAAATATCTAAGTTACTCACCTTGGTTACTCCTGCTTCTTTGTCAAAGTTCTGGGCCAATGCCACAGTGAGTTAATGTCTATTGCATATAATTCTATTTGGAACCCTTAAGGTGTATTCATTCTTTATCCATCTTTTTTTTTTCTCTTAGCTACTTATCTTGCAAATGAATCTAACAGCTCCCTTCAAGATTCCTGGAGGGGGGTACCCTTGTGGTTCTGAACAAAATACTTTTAGGCTAATTAAAGAAAAATCAACATCTTTCCAGCTTTAGCTTTCCTTTTTAGTAAAATTCCTGGAATACTCACTCAAATAGTCTCACATTTTACTGTAAAGTATAGTTTTGTTTTCATGTCATTCCTGAAAAAAATTTGTCAAAGAGTTTAGACATTATAGATTTTATCACTGTCACAAATACCTTCCCCACCCCATACTTTCTAATGGAGTCTTGCTGGTCTGTAAATAAAAAATTGATTTTTTATACATCTTTTATATTTGTTGCACTTGACAAATACCTATTTGACATTCACTTTGTGCCAGACGTGTTATATGATTTTTGTGAATACTAAAAACTTTTTGTATTTGTTCACTGCCGTATCCTCAGGGCCTGAAACAGATAATGCCATCTGTACTTTTGATGTAGTGTGACATTAAGAACGTGTCATAGTCCTTAAGTGCTGGATAGAACGAGCAGCCTCTTGCTTTAGGACATTTCCTCTCTGGACACTGATCTGGGTTACTGAGCTCTGCTTTGGCATCTGGACTTTCAGGTAAACAGTTTACTATGACTTTGCTGAAAACCAGCCCAGGTTTGCTCTGGCAGCCACACTCCTAGGACCGTGGTAGGCTGTTTAGCAATGTAACCACAGGGTTTAAATCCAGCTAGTTAACAGGTTCACTCACAGCCCTCATCCCTGCAGTTCTGGAGCTGCCCAATTGGAAGTTTAGATGCCATCAGCAAATGTGTTTTGTGAGACGCAGTAAAGTGGTCGGCGTTCTCAACTGTGTGTCTCGGCTCCCTCATTTGAATCTTGCTGTAATTCAGAGAACTAGAAGTACTCCTTGCATCTACTTTAAAGGATGGCTCCCCTTGAATTTTAACTAATTAAGTCCTTGTGTAATCAATAACTTGGCACTGAGCCATCCTCCAGGAAACAAAGCTGTCTGCTATACAGAGTTTCTTCTCATTGGGCTTTGCTTAAAATGCTCTTGTATAGTGCAAGCTGAAGAGAAGCATTCTTACCTCACTTAAAACTACTCTGTGTTAATCCCAGTCAATGTTTGAATGGTATTAGAGTTCTAAATGTAAATTTTAAAAATCATCAGAGTGCATCATTCGGTTACATGGCATGTAAAGTGATACCGCACACTTTATCACTGTGCCCTGCTATTTCCCCAGTATTTCTTTCATCTATATGATTCCCCTGACTGTCAGTGTGCCAGCCAGCACCACATTGGACCAATTACTCCAATTTTAAAATGGTAATGGTGATAAATATCCTTCATTAGCCTCACCGTTTGAAATTTTATCAGAATGTGTACATACCCATGTGTACTTGCGGATGAATTTAATGTTTTTTTTTTTTTTTTTTTTTTGTCAAATTTGGGGAAATTTATATGTGAGATTTTCTAGTGCAGTTATCATAAAATGTACATTGAATTTAGAAGAAAACTCATTACAAACATCAAATGTTCCCTTTCAGTAATTGTTGCTTTCTGGAGTGCCGGACGTGAAACCTGAAACTGACCCCTATATGTGGAGCAAGGAGAAGGTGAAGAGGTGGGCCACTCCAGATTGGTAGGTGGCAAGTTTAATAAGTGAAGCGACTTACTTGAGGCTTGTCTTGGGCAACTGAAAGACCAGTAGATCTCTATACCCACACGCCACAGTCCTGAAAGTTTATATATAGTTCTTTACGGGGTTCATAATGTATACTGTCCAGAGGGTTTTAACACATTGCTCTTTCAAGGTGTGTCCTTGAAAATGGCTCTCACTGTGGGAAACGGTGGGCAGATCTTACATTCCAAAGACGGGGGAGGAGTGAGGAGCCTCTGACTGCCCAGGTCCCAGACAGCAGTCATTTCCTCTTGATGATCTCCTGACAGTGATATGAATATACATCTGTTTATTCAAACCTCCTTTCTTATGACTTAGGAAATGTCTGTGCTTTCTCCTTAGAGGTTTAGAACAATTTTCTATATTATTATTCCTTTGCATTTGATTTTTTCCTTTATGCATGATTTTGCACATGTAATTATATATAATTTACAAATATAATTTATACATATATGTAAGTTATATTAATATGTTATATTATTTATGTATAATTTTTTCCTACTACCTGATTTGAATAAGTAGTTTTCATAATTTTTAATGTATTATTTTGGGATTTCTAAGTAGATAATATCCTCTGTGAGTTTGCATTACATTGTTAAAATCAAGTGAATGCTGTACATTTAATAATAAAAAAGATTTAAAGAAAAAAACAGCCACCACATTCTCATACATATTAAGTGCTACCTGTGGCCATATTGGAAGAGTTAGGCAGCATCACCGATCTGGGTGCTCCCTCCCCAAATGAATCCCAAAATTCCTTGAAAACCATTTGGTCATAGTCAATGTCAATACTGCCTGCAGCAGGGCTCAAACCACAGGCATTAGAGACAGGTTGTTCCCGGCACCCACATGCCAAGTGAGTGGATTTTGGAGTGCAAGCAACATATTATTGGTAAATATGTGCTGTAGCATCAAACTCACGTCTTGGTAATGTAACCTGTGTAGTGTGTTGGTTCATTTGCATCTTAGCAAAGCCTTTTCCATTAGTTTCGCTCTCCACCTGTGCGGCTGCTCTGCCAGCCAGGGAGGAGGTCTAGTGATTACATCTGCTGAGAGGGCCGGGGAGCGGATTCCAGGAGAGAATCCTTCTCTGACCCGGGCCCAGCACCTGACAGGGAGAAAGCACTCAATAAATACTCATTATTGCAACCCTTCTATATAGCAGATAATATTTTCTTCTGGAAGAAGTGAAAAATTAAAATTGGAGATGTTAAGTGTAATAGTAAATAAAGGACATTCATTTTCCTGAAACTTTAGAATTAAATTGTTTCCATTAGAGGAGTTACAAGTGATCAAATACATAGAGAAAAATAGAGATTTTAGAAAGTGGTAGAGGATTTCTGGAGCCCCTGTTTCTCCCTAAGCCATCTTTAAGGCATCCATTGTTAAAGGGGATCTGATAAGCACACAAAGTTACTTATGTGCATATGCACACATCCCGCACATCCCTCCCAAATTCCCCCATCCCCCACCCCAGGCGCCTTCAAATATGCCCTGCCTTGTGCTCACCCACACTTTCGCCTCAATCCATGCTGAGACACCTCAGTCTATACCAGTACACAGGTAATCTTTAAAAATTATTTTATTTTAAAAGCAGGGGTCATGCTTTGCATTTTAGCCTTCCTATTGTTTTTCTTACTTAAAATAATGCCGTGGAAGTTCCTGCAGGCCACTATTTGTATCTTCTATTTTAAAATTCATTGTTCTAACCCGTGTAAAATCACTAAGTATAAATTTGGAAGTGCTAATTTAACAATTTAAGTTTTGGACAGTTATCTAATTTTCCCAACAGCGTTCAATCTCATTTCTTTTTTTTTTAAACGCTGTCCATTCCTTCATCCAAAACCATACCATTTTAATTTGTTAGTTTTATAATTCTATTTTAGTATCTGGTATGAGAAGTATCTCTCATTACTCTTTAATTTCATTTTGTGAATGAATTCTCCAAAGCTGAGCTGACACAGGTGACTATTTAAATTTGAATTTATTTTGAACTAAGTAAAATCAAGTTCCATGTCCTGTGCTTAATTGGGCAGCTTGGATGTAGAACATTTCTATAATTTCGGAAAGTACTCTTGAACAGCACTGTCTCCAGTGTCACAAATTTTAGGATTTTTAATGCAGTTACCCTAAACTGCAAATGAGACAAAAGTCAATATCTTAAATATATAAACTTGCCCTACTGCAAAGTAAAAATATCCATTGATTCCAGGTTTTTTCAAATGGTTCAGCAACATTTTTTAGCTTTATTTGGATAGCTTCTTGGTTCTTTGCTGTTGTTATTCAAAGAGTGGGTGTTACCTGATTTGTACAGAGAGGAGGAGAATTTGAGACCTAGAGAAATTGAGGGACCGGGGAAGAGCATGCAGTGGCTTCATATTTATTTTGTATATTTTTGTTGGTATTCTGCTTAACAAATGTATCACTTGCTCATCCTAACCGGAGAAATGCTGCAAAGAGGCACAAGCAGAAATTGAGTGGTCTTCCTTGACCCGACCTTTACTCCACTGCCCCTCCCCCCTCCCAGTTTGCTTGGAGGCTCTGGCCTGGACTTCCCAGCTCCAACAGCTACCACCTATCCTGTGGCAGTTGAGCACTTGATTCTGTTCCCGATATCAGTGTCAGCGCCCACCTCCCTGGTGGCCTTTGAAATACCTCATTTTACAGCACAATCGGCCTGGCCAGTGTCCCTCATTACTCCGCTTTGTGAGTAGTTTCATGAACTTTCTGGCCCCATTAGTTGTCGCAGATGAATTTTACTGTCGTTTGGTGCTCTAACTGTTTGGAATGTCATGGCTCCGAGGGCAGAATTGCAGTTGAGAGGCTCAGGCCCTCCTGGTGGTGATGGGCCGGCAGGGCCCCAGGCGTGTGCTCGTTTCCCTCCAGCCTAGTGCGGGTTCTGAGTGTTTCTTTCCTTAAGTCCGTCCGTCCGGGGCAGATCTCTGCTGGGCTCCTGCTAGTTTGTCTGTCTTCCTCCTTTCTGTAGTGAAGGACTGCTGTCGGTGCTCACTGCTCTGAGAGAGTGCAGCTGAGCTTTTATTCCTGTCTGCCTACCTTGCTGAACCGTCTTTTGAGTTCTCAGATTTTCTTGATCGGTCTGGAGTACTTGGTGAGGTCACTGTCTCCTGTGCATGGTATGCTTTGCAAAGCATCAACCTGGAGAAGGGCCATCTCTCCGCAAACAGAAGGGGCTGTGCGTGGCCAGCACAGTGATCTAGACAGAAACCCCCAAGGCTTTCTGGGCAGCGGCGTGAGGCCCAAACACACTAGTGACATTTAGTAAAAAGAATGGTCATTTAACCCCGGAGTGAAGTAAGTGGAGCCTCTAAGGCGCTTCTCCGCGGTGCTAACAGTCTGGTGTGTGGCTTCCGAGTAAGAAAAACGTGCATGTAAAGGGTTTAGTTGGACCTAGAAACAACGCTGTAACCATCTCTCATCATTTTCTGCCAGTTCCCAATTCACAAAACTGTTTTCATGTTGGTTGGCTCGGTTTTTCTTCACAATGAAAATGAAAGTTAAAAGCAATACTAAAATAGTTATACATGTGGTATAGTTACGCAATGTACAATGTGTAAATATATATAGTAAGCAATAGAGATGCTTTTCAAAGCACTTAATGCTACATCTAAGAGTTCAGCAAACATTTGATAAATGCTTAATGTTATTGTTGTTTCTCCTCCCCTCCTCTATTCTCCTCTCTCCCCTCGCTCCTCTGCCCTTCCCCACTCCTCTCCCCTGTTCTCCCCTCTCTTCCACCCCTCCCTCTTCTTTCCTATACCTTCCTCTCCTCTTCCCTCCTCTTACCTTCCCTCTTTTTCTCATCTCTCTTCCTCTCTTTCCTTCTTCCCTCTCCTCTCTTCTCTGCTTCTCTCCTTTCTTGTTCCTTTCCTTGTCTTCCCTTCCTTCCTCCTTTTCCTTTTTTTTCTCTCTCCTTTTCTCCCCTCCCTGCCTTCCCTTATCTTCTCCTCCCTCCTTTTTTCTTCCTTTTCTCCCCTCACTTTTCCCTTTCCCAATCCCCCTCTCCTTTGCCCACAGCTCTCCTTCCCTCCTCTTCTTCTCTTCTCCATTTCCTTCCCCTGGTGTCTTGTCTTCTCTCCTGATCCCTCCCCTCCTCTCTCTCCTTTCCCACTTCTCTTCTTTCTCTGTTTTTTTTTCCCCTTCCTGTTCCCTTCTTTTCAATATTTTTCATTACTGCTGATGTATAAATATTAATTTACAGTATAGTGATTAGACATTTATATACCTTATCCTGGTAAACGTACTACCCTGTTAAAATATTGACTATATTCTCTATGCTATATTTTACATGACTGTGACTATTTTTATAACTGGTAATTTGTAATTAATCCCTTTCATATTTTGCGCCTCTCCCCCAACCCCCTTCTCTTTTCCTCTCCTTTCCTCCCTTACTCTCTTCATTCCCCTCTCTCCCCTCTCCTCTCTTCTTGCTGCTGCTGCTTCTCTCCTTGCAGCAGTCCCTCTCCCATCCTCCTCTCCTCTCTTCCATCTCTCCTCTAGTTTTTCTTCCCTTCCTTCTCTCCTTCTCTTCCCTTTTCCTCCTTCCTTTTTTTCTTCACTCTTCCCTTTCCCATTCCCCCTCTCCTTTGCCCGCAGCTCTCCTTCCATCTCCCTCTTCTCTTCTCTATTTCCTTCCCCTGGTGTCCTATCTCCTCTCCTCATCCCTCCCCTCCTCTCTCCCCCCTTCTGCTTCTCTTCTTTCTGTTTTTTTCCCCTTCCTTTCTCCTTCTTTTTTCAATATTTATTTTTCAGTTATTGTTGACTATAAATATTATATTAATGTACAACATAGTGATTAGACATTTATATACCTTATCCTGGTCAATGTGCTACTCTGTTAAAATATTGACTATATTATCTATGCTGTATTTTACATCCCTTTGACTCTTTTTGTAACTGGTAATTTGTACGTAATCCCTTTCATATTTTGCGCCTCTCCCCCAATCCCCTTCTCTTTTCCTCTCCTTTCCTCCCTTATTCTCTCCATTCCCTTCCCTCTCCTCTCCTCTTTGCTGCTGCTGCTTCTCTCCTTGTAGCAGTCCCTCTCCCATCCCCCCCTCTCTTCCATCTCTCCTCTAGTTTTTCTTTCCTTCCCTCCCTCCTTCCTTTCCATTTTCCTCCCTCCTTTTTTCCCTTCACTCTTCTCTTTCCCATTCCTCTCCTTTGCCTACAACTCTTTCCTCCTCTTCTCCATTTCCTTCCCCTATCTTTTCTCCTCATCCCTCCCCTCCTTTCTCTCCCTTCCTGCTTCTTTTCTTTTTCTGTTTTTCCCCCTTCCTGTCCCCTTCTTCTTTTCAATATTTATTTTTCATTAATGCTGATGTATAAATATTAATTTACAGTATAGTGATTAGACATTTATATACCTTATCTTGGTAAATGTACTACCTGTTAAAATATTGACTATATTCTCTATGCTGTACTTTACATCCCTGTGACTATTTTTATAGCTGGTAATTTGTACTTAATCCCCTTCACATTTTGCACCTCTCCTCCAACCCCCTTCTCTTTTCCTCTCTTTTCCTGCCTTACTCTCTCCATTCACCTCTCCCCTCTCCTCTTCTTGTTGCTGCTGCTTCTCTCCTTGCAGCAGTCCCTCTCCCATCCCCCTCTCCTCTCTTCCATTTCTCCTCTAGTTTTTCTTCCCTTCCCTCCCTCCTTCCCTTCTCTCCTTCCTTCTCTTCCCTTTTCCTCCTTCCTTTTTTTCCTTCACTCTTCCCTTTCCCATTCCCCCTCTCCCTTGCCCTCAGCTCTCCTTCCATTTCCCTCTTCTCCATTTCCTTCCCCTGGTGTCCTATCTCCCCTCCTCATCCCTCCCCTCCTCTCTTTCCCTCCTTCTCTTCTTTCTCTGTTTTTTTCCCCTTTCCTCTCTTTCTTCTTTTCAATATTTATTTTTCATTACTGCTGATGTATAAATATTAATTTACAGTATAGTGATTAGACATTTATATACTTTATCTTGGTAAACATACTACCCTGTTAAAATATTGACTATATTCTCTATGCTATATTTTACATGACTGTGACTATTTTTATAACTGGTAATTTGTAATTAATCCCTTTCATATTTTGCGCCTCTCCCCCAACCCCCTTCTCTTTTCCTCTCCTTTCCTCCCTTACTCTCTCCATTCTCCTCCCTCCCCTCTCCTCTCTTCTTGCTGCTGCTGCTTCTCTCCTTGTAGCAGTCCCTCTCCCATCCCCCTCTCCTCTCTTCCATCTCTCCTCTAGTTTTTCTTCCCTTTCTTCTCTCCTTCCCTTACCTTTTCATCCCTCCTTTTTCCCCTTCACTCTTCCCTTTCCCATTCCCCCTCCCCCTTGCCCTCAGCTCTCCTTCCATTTCCCTCTTCTCTTCTCCATTTCCTTCCCCTGGTGTCCTATCTCCCCTCCTCATCCCTCCCCTCCTCTCTTTCCCTCCTGCTTCTCTTCTTTCTCTGTTTTTTCCCCCTTCCTTTCCCCTCTTCTTTTCAATATTTATTTTTCATTACTGCTGATGTATAAATATTAATTTACAGTATAGTGATTAGACATTTATATACTTTATCTTGGTAAACATACTACCCTGTTAAAATATTATAGACTATATTCCCTATGCTGTACTTTACATCCCTGTGACTATTTTTATAACTGGTAATTTGTACTTCTTAATCCCTTTCATATTTTGTGCTTTTCCCTCAATCCTTCTCTTTTCCTCTCCTTTCCTCCCTGACCCTCTCCATTCCCCTCCCTCTCCTCTCTTCTTTGCTGCTGCTGCTTCTCTCCTTGCAGCTGTCCCTCTCCCCTCCCCCTCTTTTCTCTCTCATCTCTCTAGGTTTTCTTTCCCCTCCCTTCTTTCTTTCTTTTCTTCTTTCCTTCCTTCTTCCCTTCCTTCCTTCCAAGTAAGCTAAGCTTGGTGTGTGTCCTAAGTTAATGTGCATTAAAATATTTGTCAGTATTTAAAAAATACTTAGGTAGCACTTGGTTGTAATTGAATATAAAACAAGCAAAGATACGTGGAGCAAAAGAAATATATACTATGTATACTAGGCATGCTTTTGGGTTGTCTTTATAGAATTCATTTTATTCTTTACTTGAGTTTAAGTTTTTAACTCATATGGGAAGTAGTTGTTTGGAGCAGTGATAATCTGAATCTACTTTTTCTCTCCAAATATATAACTTGCCCATTATCATCTGAAACCTCCCATTTTTCCCCCTGAACTCTGTAGCATCTTAATCTCTTAACCCATCCCCACTCTCCCCTCTACTCTTTATTGTAGTTTACCATGTCATTTCACATGACAAGTATCCATTCTTACTTATTATTTTTGTGATCTCAAAAAATATTTGCAGTGTTTCACACTTTCAGATGAACTTGACTTAGTCGATTTTCCAATCAGATCACCTTGAGATTTTTAGTACAATAGCTAAATCATGAAATAATTGGTGAAACATTAATTTACTTCTAATATTGATGCTCCCTTCTGGGTTCAAGTGTATATATCAATTTAATCCCTGTTTTTAGGACTTTTGTAAAATGGTTCTAGTTGTCTTTATATAGGTCCTCAACAATTCTCATTAAGATTCTAATCAGGGAACTTATTGTATACGTTAATTTTCTTACCCTAGTGTGTGGTTCTGTTACAACATTGTTTTGGCTAATTATTGCTACATAGAGAAGTGATTATTCTTAAATATTTGTGTGTGTGTGTTTTTTTGTCTGTCTACTTATTAAAATATCTTTTCAGTTCTCAAAACTTTTCATTTGATTCTCTTGGTGTTTGTGGTTTGTTAGTAATAGAATTTAAAGTCTGGTAAACCGCAAAATTGAAACGAAACCAAGCAGGAGCTGTAGAGTGGTGTGCTGGCAAAGCCAGGCAGATGTCTTACTCTCTGGATTAGGGCATCCTGTAGGTAAAGGCTCTGCATGGAGATGGGACCTGGAGATGGGACCTGGAGATGGGACCTGGAGATGGGACCTGGAGATGGGACCTGGACTCTCAAGGACACAATTCATGGGGCTTGGATGCTGCAGATCAGGTACTGCTCTGGTAGCCACATGAAACACAGATTCACTAGGGAACTTAAGGTAAAAAGAACAGCAATTTAATACATTACAGGTTGAACTCTGGCAGTAAGCATAATACTCACTTCCCGCTAGAAAGAGATATAGGGTATAACTAGGTAAGAGTGATATACATATAGATATTTACTGTTACATTAAAAAAAACCTAATGTGATGATTAGCCTGAAAGTTTGTCTGTTGTTTTGTAGTTGATGTTATTATTTTCACATATTGCATCTCTTTTGTTCCTCATTTTAAATCTGCGTGATAGGAGTAATAATTTTATATATGACAGTATTTTTTGGGGGGGATAAGGATTTAATAAAATGATCAGTATAAGGCATTCAGCGCTCTGACATCTACAAAGCATTTCCTAAATGTTAATTGCTAATTAGAGTATGCATTATCATCTCCTTTTTTAGAAATGGAGGATCTGCAATCTTGGAGAGGGTAAGGATGTGTTTAAGGTCATATAGTGAGTTGCATTGGAAGTACAGAGTCTCACGTGACAGAGCGGAGGGATGAAAGTCCTTAGTGTCTCCAAAGGGAGCTCTGTTGATGGGTGGTGCAGAGAACTGCATGTCAGTCCCAAGCCAGTGGCTCTGACAGGCTCTCAGAAGGCAGAGCCTTTGGCTCTAGTGCGCCTGTCCGTGATGCTCTCAGGTCAGGCTTGAGCATCGTCTGTCTAAGGTGTTTAGCTCCTATGGTCCTTAAAGGTGGGATCCTCATGCTTATCAGCTCCTGCAGATCGGGGCTTATCCAGGGTAGTCGTGGCTGATGTCTCTGTGTGATGTTCCTCCTCAGTCATCTTAGCTGATTTCTCTCTATTGTCTGAATGTTGGAGCACCCCTGGGTTCCATCTTAGAATTCCTTCTTTAACGATATTCCTTCTTTCTATCAATATCCTAATAATATTCCCCTTATGTGCCGGTTGACATCACTGTCATGGCTTCCGTGGACTCCATGTTGTAAAGTTCAAATAGTCCTCATTTCTTTCTGCTCTGTACGGTGTTGGAATTTTAATGAAGAATTCTGTTTTGAGTAGGCTTTCCCCTTGTATTCTATTTGATTAAGGCTTGGTTTGTAAGGAAACTATTGATATCAGTGTATATTTCTCATCTTTCTGCTCAGTTTTCTGGTCTGGTTTACTATTTTTTATAGTTTTTCTGTGAATGATTTTCACTATTCTATGCCTATATTATTTGCATATTGTTTGAATTCCAGTAGTAGAGCCGTGCAAAGCACCTTTAGTATAATACATCAACTAAGTAAATGATATCTCGAAATTATCAAACAAGTTTTGAAGGCTTCTTGCCTTTCTGTTCCATTTCCTATTTCCCTTCCCCAAACCTCAGACATTTATTTTAGTCTGGATTTTTTTTTCACCTCTGTTATAAAAAGGGCCCTCAGGTAAATAAATGTTTTGCAGGGACTAGGAATCCAACTGATCAAGGTATGCCCAGGCAACTACATGAAAACCAAACTCATTGGAATCAGTCTGGTATAAAACATTACTATCTAATGGAAACATAATGAGAACTGTATATGTAATTTGAAATTTCCTAATAATCACACTAAACAGTTAAATAGGTGAAATTAATGTCAATATATTTAATTTAATTTGATATATCCACATTTTTATTATTTCAACATGTAATCAATAAAAAACATTAGGTAATTTACATTTTTTTCTGCTGTTTGATTAATGGTATGTATTTTAGTCTTGGATAATACCTCACAATTTAGGCAAGTCACATTTCATCTGCTTAGTAGCTACGTGTGGCTACTTGTTAATGGTGACCAGATCAGACAGTACAAATCAAAATAATTTTAAAAAAAAGCATTCAGTGAATTTGGCCTAGATAACTGGAAGGGTGAGATGGGGAAGTCTCTTTTAAGAAGGTTGGGGGGAGGTCAGTTAAATTCCAGATCACCGTTAGCATGCAAATGGATATGTTGGGTGGGCTGTTGTGTTTCTTTGAGATCTGGAGGGAGGCCTAGGCTCCAAATTTAAAATAGGGTGTCAGAGGCATACAGATCTTATTGAAAGTCATGAGACTGGAAGCATTCATCCAAAGAATAAATGTAGGTAGAGAAAGAAGGAATTCTAAGATGGAACCCAGGGGTACTCCAACATTCAGACAATAGAGAGAAATCACCTAAGACAACTGAAGAGGAACAGCCAGTGAGTGATATAGGAAGAAAGACAGTTGTAAATAGGAAGTGAATATGTCCTAAGTAATTTTGGGGGAGATATGAAATGTTATGTTTTGATAATATAATAGCTTTGCTTCTCTGTTACTTTTCAGGTTATCCTAAGAGTCAAATGAGAAAATCTACTTAAAAGCCCCAAGTATATTGCCTGCTGTGCAAGTAGGATCAGGAAAATGTAAGTTCTTCTCATTGTTCTTCTCTAATTTTTTTGTTCCTTTTACTCTTCATAATGTTATAATTAGCAATGTTAGTGCTAAATTCTACTGCCATTACTGCGAGTAATTTGGCACTGACTCATTTTATCATGCAACCTGGGAGCTGGTTAATAATCACCTTATAGCAGAAGCAATCCCTGGGCATGTAGAAGTTAAATCTCTTGCTTTTTTAAAAGTCTAATTTTCTGAGGTAATTCTCATTTAATCTAGTGGTGAAAGAGAACGTATGTGGGGGAGAATTCAAAGTTGTATACTTTGCCCTACTGGGGCAATTTTGTTGCTGTTTGAACCAGTAAAGCCCTGGCAAGCACCTGGACATCAGACAGTATTGAGACCATTAAACTCTAAATATGGGCAAAGGGCCAATGCAGGTCCTTTCCAGCCAATAGGAAAGGAATTAAAGATCTTGCTCTTACCCTGATCCAGTAAGACATAGGTTATGCAGTTCAGCTTTTCTGTCCTTCAAGAAAATTATGCTGCCTTCCTCAAAGATGTCTGGAAAGGATACAATGAGTTTATGTTTTGCATATTTTACATTTTTTTTTACTATTTCATTTATTTTTTATTTTTATTATGACTGATTATTGCTTGTAGGTGAGAAACATAGAGATTTAGACATCTTTACTTTTTGCCTTACCACCTTATCTCTTGACCCTTCTCATTTTTAAGACCATTTAGCATGTGTGGTGACACCTACAGTTTTCTGAAGCAGTTTTAAATGGTTCAACATACTGCGTAATCCCTCTGTTCAGTGGTTTAAATCATGAAATACAAAAAAATATATATTTTTGGATTGTACCTCAGCAGTACTCAATTCTCTTTTTCAAAGGTTTATTTCATTCACAGAACTGAGTTCTAAAACCATAATTTGTAGGGATTTTGCATCCTTTTCATCCAGCCTTACCATGGATTCTTTCTGAAGCACTAATACCTAGAATAGTTTGTTTATGGTATAAATGACAGTTTCGGGTCATATCAAATTTCGTGGAAGAACTTTTGGCACTTAGGTAAGAAGATTGTAAATTGGAATTAGACCTGTCATATTTAAATGATATTCAGTAGCTGTGGAATTGTGGTTGTGATTCAATGATTGCATTTCCATGTCTCTTGCTTTTTAGTCACAAAAAGTATTTTCTACATTTCTCCTCCATAAATCCTCATGAAAATTCTGAGCTATAGAATCATGGAGAATTTCTTTGGTTTAGGTTTTTTGTGTCAAATAAGAAAATCTACAATAATGTCTGAACTATATTACCTGCCCAGACAGTAATCATTCAACAGGTTTTTCTTATTATATATTATTACCACGTCTCTTACAATGAGTGCCATCAGCCCTAATAATACTAGCACTACTTGTGTTAATGATAAGAGGAGCATATTTAGTTATCACTCGTGGGGTGTGGTGTAGGTTTTGTTTTTCATTTACATATTGGAATATATTTTGCTTGTTGTTACTCAATTTGCTTATTTTCTATAACTGCGGATAACTGTTTAGTAGAGATCATTTTCTACATCGTTAAATATTGAAGCCACCACAAATGTGTGTGTGTCGGGGGGAGGGACAGTTAATAGTTACAAATGTCAGACACTCGATTTTGTCTGTCCAAGA
Source organism: Eidolon dupreanum (assembly GCA_028627145.1). Taxonomy (NCBI): domain Eukaryota; kingdom Metazoa; phylum Chordata; class Mammalia; order Chiroptera; family Pteropodidae; genus Eidolon; species Eidolon dupreanum. Next base: position 91,330,372 of record CM053505.1, on the reverse strand, counting down.
TTTAAAATGAACAAAGAAGGATTTTTATCAGCTTATTCTGTTACTCTGAGCTCAGCATCAGTGTGGCATAGAAGTAGTGACTATAGATGTCTCTGTCTGGTTCCTGCTCTCAGGAGTTAAGCACTGAGTCTTTTACAATTAAGTCTGATGTTACCTGTAGGTTTCTTATTGTTGCCCTTCAGTTGATTGAAGACATAAATCTCCTCTGTCTGGTTCACTCGGATTGTTTTGAAATATAGATGTTAGACTTTACCAAGCACTTCTCTGGCTCTGTTGAGATGATCACGAAATTTCCATGTCATTTAGTTAACATGGCTTTGCCCTGGTTTCTCCTCCCCAGTAGCATCTGTGTTCTCTCTCTGAGCAGTTGCCTTAGACAGTGGATGGGCTCTCCTCATGGATTGCGGTCATCAGTTACTCAAAGTACAACATCAGCCTTTCTTCTCATCTGTTTTATTCAGTTTTTGTTGTTTTAGGCAGGTTATAAATTTTGTTCCTCCATCTAATCTGGAAGCAGAAATCTTCAATTATCAAATGTTAAGAGCCTGGGAATCCTGGGACTTGTAGAAACTAATGTTTCTCTAGTGTCTCATAGCAAGCCGTTACTAATTAATTCTTAATTCTTTAATGTCACCATGTATTTGACCCCTTTTATTCTGTCTACCTCCCTCCTCCTCCCCTACTCCCTATTCTCTGGTAACCACTAGTCTATAGTCCATGTCCATGATTCTCTGATTGTCTGTCCTGTTCATTTGTTGCTCTTAGGTTTATATCCCATGTATAAATGATACCATATGATTTTCAGCTTTTTGCAAGTGATTTTTAAGATGAAATATATTGCCGTATTAATGAAGCTATTAATAACTCACATAACTTGTGAACTAAGGCAATGATTTTATAATGTGATATTTTATAATCTCACATGCCAACTGGTATCCTCTTGGCTGTATTGAAAATATACACATTTGGCATATTGTATGATGTGCCTAGAAATGAATGTAGGCATTTTTACCGGTTCCAGTTATTGTAGTTTTGTACTTTTTTCTTACATGAATACTGGAACCCACTCTGCCCATTATTTAACTTGTTTACTCCTCAAAATACTCCATAGCTATCCATACTAATGGATATTCATATTGATTATATATGATTATATAGCTAATATTGGAATTTAATATTTAACTAAATATCATCAACAAGAAATTCGTTTGCAGCCCTGAGGCAATGTTGCTGCCATTGGCCCTTTGCACATACATTGATCTTCACATTAATTAACCTCAGTAGTTCTTCAGACTTTTAGGCCCTAACTATGACCCATGGGGGTTAATCTCAACAATTAGGAAGAGCTTGCTAGCTCTTTGATATAGTTTCCTAATAAGTTATACTTTTCAGATTTTGGTACTTTGATGTGATAGTTCAGAATTCTTCTTTGTTGTAATCTGTGGTGGAGGCTTTTGGATTTGTATCTTTGAGAATTTAAATTGATTTTTTTCCTTGGGAAATGAGCCATTTCAACTTCCAGTTTTGTTGTAGGAAACTTTCTTTGGCTTTGTAAACCAAGGTCATTTTGTGTTAATTACTCTACTCTTTGATAATGTCATTTTGAATCTGCTGTGGCCAAGTCCCCACATTTCTATTCCTGTCTGTGGTTTTCTTGATTAACATCATCCATATATATTAAGAGGTAAACATTAGAAGTGCTTTCTCAAATTTCCTTTAAAATATTATTGACAAGTCTACGACCATGCCACCTTGAACATGCCCGATCTGTTTTGATCTCTGAAGCTAGGCAGGGTAGGTAGGGCCTGGTTAATACTTGGATAGGAGACCACCTAGGAATACCAGGTGCTGTAGGCATTAAAAAATATATTATTGATGTTGTTGATTATATATGGGTAATGAGTGAATTTGAAAAAATCAATACAATAATGCAACTACATAAGTGTTGCTCATCCCGGTCACAGTTAAATTTCCAGTTACATAATAGTTTATTTTTGTTTGCAATTTTCCAAAATATCATTCTGTTTTCTGTGCAGATAACAGAAAAACAAATTGTAAATTTATTTTTAGGAAATTTAAACTTCTTAAATGTTCTACATGCATTCTTATTTCAATAGTCTTTGGCCGGAAATTATTGATATTCGGGGACAAAACTGATAATTTTTAATAGGAATTCAACATGTTATGGACATGATATTTAGCAATTTTTTGTTGTGCTAATATCATTGCTTTTGAGTTTCTATTGATTTTCAGTTTTCAAATGTATTTTCACGTGTCATCTCCTTTGGTACTCATGATATATCTGTGTTATAGTATTATTAAATTTCATTAATACATGTTTGTTTCAATAATTAAATGAGAAAATTCATATGGAAGTTCCTAGTATAGCTTCTGTCAGGTAAATAATCATTAACCAAATGTTTAGTGTTGTGTTGCTAACTATTGCTTCTGCTACAACTACTACTATGGCTATTATGTTTATTATTAACACAAAGAACACTTTTTAAAAATTAGTTTCAAGTATACAGAACATTGGTTACACATTTATATAGTTTATGAAACACTCCCCCCCCGCCCGGAGTTGCTCTATCTTCTCTCTGGCTCTACACCTAGCCATTACCTTACTGATGACTGCATTCCCTATGCCATGCTTCCCATCCCGTGACCCTCTATCAACTACTAATTTGTACTACAAAGAGCACTTTTACTTATCACTTTCTCAGTCATTTCTCAGGCAATTCTAGGATAAGATTAATAATGATTTTATATGATGAGTGATGTGAGTGAATTTGAACACTACTGAGATTTCATCTAAGAACCCATAATGGCAAGTAAGTGATCATTAAATCAGTGTTAATTGTCAATGTTAATGGTTAATGATTATGATTTTTATTAATACCAAATTTTTCTTTATACAGATAGAAGCCTTTTGTTAAAGTGACTTGTTGAAGCTGCTAGACGCAGTAAAAGTGAGTGTTGTAAATTTATTTTCTTTTTCTATTGGTTTTTTAATAATCTGTACACTTATCTCACAGTAGTGAGTCTAAGATACACACACACCCCCACAACTTTTGCATTCCTATTCCTTTTAATAATGTTAACCCATGGTAACTTAATCCTGAAATTCGTTTTCTGTGTTTAAACATATACTCTGTCCCTAAAATAGAAACTAGTGTGCCAACATTTGCATTTCTGTGTGTCTTGTGTGTGTCATTTTGCAAAATATTGCATCAGACTATATAATATGGTTAATTCAAGAATGTGAAAAGATTTATACTGTTTTAGATCAAAAGCATTTTATGTTTTAAAATTCATCTCTGTAATTAAAGTGGTATACATTTGGGTTAATGATACAAACTGAGAATGCAAAACAATTTCCAACATATACGTGTTTTCCTACATACCACAATATCTTGCATTTTTGTCTAGCAAGTCTCTTAATTGTTTGAGCAATAACCCCATGTGTTAATTACTTAGCTTTTGACAATACCATTGAATCTGGTGTGGCAAATGTTTTTACTCTCTCTGAGGATTTTTGGAACAATATAGCTCATTCATATTTAGATCTGAAAAATAAAATCACTTTGTAAAGTTTCCCTGAATATCTTTTGTTTTCAGTGTGCTTTGGTAATGATGGAATTGGAGCAAAATCCAACATCCTTATGAAACAGATCTTTCTCACCTGCTGATTTTGGAACATACCATACAGTCTTGTTTTCCTCAGGAAAGCCATGCTGTATTCTTAATGATATCTAGAAATGATAAATGCTTTCTTAGCAATTTTTTTCTGTTGATTATATTTTTATCCCCCTTGTCTTTGCTATTATTATTGAACACTATAAAATAGTTTTCCCAATCCAACTTCTCTGTGAGTTCTTATATTTAGATCATTCTAATTAGATTATTATGATTTCGAGTTTTTATAAAATGGATTTAAATAAAGCTTTAAATGATCAATTATTAACTGATTTAGAATGCAATGCTAAACAAGTTTTGGCAGATAAGGAATCTAATCTTGTGATGATAAAATTGTTTTTATTTGTTATTTTTCAGATAACAAAAGTATCTTGTCCTTTAGCTACATAATCATTCATCAAATGATGCTTATTGCTGTTACAACTAACACTTCCATAACTACTGATATGACAACCAATTTTACAAGTATTTCTAAGATAAAGTTAAATTTTTACCTTTTAAAGGGTGAGAAACTCTTGGATATTTAGAGGATAGACAACTTGCTAATGTGCTGCTCCAAGTACACTTTTTAATAAGTATATGTCTAATGATTTTTAATGAAAATTTCTAATGGTCAACATATCTAGTAAAATGAGAACAATGTGTTTAATGATTAACTTATTACTTTTTATAAATGCTGTCTTACATATTTGGTTGTCCATGTGTAGCTACCTAGAGCTTGACATCTAAAAGTGTTTGCCATTGTGCCACCTAGACCCCAGGCAACCATGAGTACTTGCATGCTTTTAGTGATTAAGAACAAGTAGTGGGATAGTGAGGGTAAGTCCTCACTAAGAAAGGCTTTGTCTAGGTTCATATCGTGTGAATGTGTATGGTAAATCTGAATAGGAAATAACTAATGTCATTAACATATGTGCCTTTAGTGGAAATAGATACTAATTATATAGATACTATTTATATTAAATAGATACTAATTATATAGAAGGTGACAGAGATACTTTTCTTTATTCAAAGCTCAAAAAATTCTATGGTATAAATCAAGTTTATATAATTTAAAAATTTTTTTTCATTTAAGTATACTTGGTATACAATCCTATATTGGTTAGTTTCAAGTGCACAATATGATTTGACATTTTTATACCTTATAATGTGATCACCCCACTAATTGTACTAATCATCGGTTACCATGTAAACCTATCACAATATTATTGACTATATTTCCCTCCCCTTTCACCCATCTCCCCTTCCCTTCCCTTCTGGTAACCATCCCTTTGGTCTCCTTCTGTGTCCATTTTTGTTTTGTTTTGTTTTGTTTTGTTTGTTTTGTTTTTAGATTCCACGTATAAGTGAAACCATATAGTATTCATCTTTCTCTGACTTATTTCACTTAGCATCATTTCCTCTAGATGCATCTATGTTGTTGGCAATGGCAAGATTTCTTTTTTCATTGATGTATAATATTCCAGTGTAGCAAGGTTTCGTTCTTTTTATGGCTGAATAATATTTCATTGTACATATGTACTACCCCTTCTTTATCCATTCATTTGTCAATGGACACCTAGGTTGCTTCCATATCTTCATTATTGTAAATAATACTGCAATGAACATAAGGGTGCATATATCTTTCCAAATTAGTGTTTCTTTTTTCTTTGGATGAATACCCAGAAGTGGAATTGCTGTGTGTTGTGGTATATCCATTTTTAGCTTTTTGAGGAATCTGTTTTCCATAGTGGCTTCACCAGTTTTCAGTACCACCAACAGTGCTTGGGGGTTCCCTTTTCTCCATATTTTCACCAACACTTATTATTTGTTGACTTTTTGATAATATCTTTTCTGACTGCTGTGAGGTAGTAACTCATTGTGGTTTTGATTTGCATTTCCCTGATGATTAGCGCTGTTGAGCATCTTTTCATATGTCTGCTGGCTATCTGTATGTCTTCTTTGGAGAAATGTCTTTTCATGTCTTCTACACATTTTTTTGATTAGATTATTAATTTTGTTGTTATTGAGTTAAATGAGTTTCTTACGTATTTTAGATATCAACCTCCTATCAGATATATCATATGTGAATATATAACCCCATTCAATGGGTTGTCTTTTTGTTGAAGATTTTCTTTGATGTGCAGAAACATTTTAAGTTTGATGTAATCCCGTGTGTGTGGGGGGGGGTTTGGTTTTGTTTTTCTTGCTTGAGAAGACATATCCAAAAAAATGTTATCAGACTGATGTCAAATAGTTTACTTTCTATGTTTTCATTTATGAGTTTTACAGTTTCAGGCCTTACATTTAAGTCTTTAACCCATTTTGAGTTTAAATAAGTTTATATAATTTTGATGATTAAACTAGTCAAAACCCAGTCTAAATACTTTATATGAAAGGTTAGTAAGCATCAAGTTGATGTATATATTGGTTATTATTATTTTTTATTATTACTTTTAATATCAAAATGTCAATCATTATTTCAGTGATGGGAAATATTGGTGAATATGGAGTGTAGTAAATTGTTTATGGGCTCTAATATAATGAGTGATGTAGATTTTATTGTTTGAAAGAATGAAATGTCTTTAGTGATTTTTATTAATAATAGATGTATGTAGTATGATTTCAGTAAGTAGTGAACTTAAGCAGAATAAACAAACTTTTCAATATTCCATGTACGTATTTTAACTGATGTGAATTTCATAGCCTATTAATTTTCAAAACCTTTTCCATATATGAATGAGAGTTTATTACTCTGGTATAAAAGTAGCTAAAATGTATGAGGGGATGCACATAGTTTTTATAGAATGAGATCATGGTATGTGCATTCTGTTATCTGGTTAATTCATCAACATAAGACATGGATATTGATCTATATTTTAAATAGTGTACTGTGTTTGTATTTTAAAATTCAACTATTTAATCCATATGGGATACATTTGGATTTGCAGTATTCATTTACGTGAATGTAGATTAAAAAAAAATTTTATTGAATCATGTAGGTTCTCCATTCTATACCAGTCACATTTGTATAAGTTGTTAAGCTAGTCCCACAATTTAGTAATTGCTAAACTTTTGATGGTTCTGTTTAGGAAAGGGGGAGGCAAATTATGTTCCCTACTCATTTCATTTGTCTGTTTTTTGACCAGTCACAACTATTTTTATTCAGTGGTTATATACATCATCTTCTTAAGTTTCCTTTAATAAATGACATTGAGTTTTGATTATAGGGTGCAAATTTAGGATGTTGTGGAATATAAACATCTTTAAAAAGTTCTGTTTACTTATCCTGCACATGATCAGTTATGCAACCCAGCCATTTTCAACTCAAGAAAATTATGCTGCTTCCTTCATGACAGTATACACAGTACACGATAGGTTTATTCCTAGCAGAATTTAAGAGAGAAATTAAATTTAACAAGTAGGCAGAATTCGTGCAAAATTTATTTTGGTATATAGGTCAATGAAAGAATTGGCCTGGGAGATCCAACTACATTGTCAATACTTAATTATCACTACTATTATTGCTTCTGTTACTGTCACTGCTGCCACTGCTACTACTAATACTAGGACTGTTTATGTATTCTTTGCTAACATTAATGGCAGGTTCCATTATTACCTTTTATCCAGTAAGAAATCCCAGGATTTGTAGAGGATTACAATTGCCAGATTTCCTATTGCCCCAAAATGAGTGGAAAAATTGTATTGATTTTTAAGGATCTAATAATTTTTATATGACTACTAAAATATGGAAATAATTTATAATGAGATATTTAATAATTTCCCACCAAATATTGCTTCCCCACCACATCCCATTTTTAACCAGTGATATACCTGGTAGATATCTTCCAATAATATTTTTCATGAGAAATATTATTGAATGGTAGCAATAATATCCATGTTAAATTACAATGCCAGTGGTGTATGGGTTGGTTTATATGCTATATAAAATGTAGAACAGTCCTGGCTTATCATTATGTTTTAGTTTACTTTCCAGAAAACTGCATAGATACCCATAGCAAAATAAATATATTTTTATTTATATTCAATTGAAACTTGAAGCTGCAGGCAATGCATGGGGATGTGGATTAATTAGATGCAATTGATAGTCTTTCTAAATGCTTCCATTGAATTCTTTACAATTTTAGCCAAAAACCACAGCGTTTAATAATATCATTATAGGTTGTGCATATTTATATCGTATTTGTTGTATGCTGTTGCCAACGTATTTTATAAATTACCTCTTTTGAGTTTGTTTTAGCTACTGGGTTAGGGCCTGCATATGAGACCAAATTCAAAATTGTCTGGGTAGGAAAAAAAAATTGCAGTAGCTAGAGCATTATTGCTGCTTGTTGATACCATTGGGTCTTGGAAACCCACTTAGGCCCCAGAAAACTGAGAAGCCCTTAGAACCTAAATGCAGGCAATGGAATAGTGTTTTTTTTATCTTTTCTAATAGTAGGTTAATATCTTGTGTGTTTGTAAGTAGTCTCTGAATTGGGAATTGTTTTGATATTAAAAAAATAAGAGTCTTGACAGCTGTAGTAAGGAACATTGTGATATACTACTCAGTGATGCACCTATGTCTCATTTTAGGTTACTCAAGTATCTTACATAGGTTGCTCCATTCAGACTTAATAGCAAACCTGTGATATAACCTGAATGATGATTTTAATATGAATGTTAATCTCAAGCAAATGAAATGATCTCCAAATGTATATTAAGCACTCTGCTTGTCTGATGAGAGAGTATTGAGCAGATGTTAGTTATTTGTTAATCAAATTGAACAATTATAATACATTTTCAGAAGGAAATCATTTAATGTAGAAAGATTATACAAGATTCCACAGAAAAGAAATGGTATAGATTGTTTTCATTTTTATGAACTGAATTTGTCTTAGTTTTTCAAAATAAATGTATTGTTGTTCTACTATAATTAGGGAAACAGAGAAAATATATTTAATATTGAAATATATTAATTCTATACTCTATTCTTAACTACTGTTATCTTTCTGATTTCTTAAAATTAAAGAAAAACACTTTTCTTAGCCAAACAAGCTTATGCTATGTCTAACAAAACAAACTAAATAGCTTTGTATGTCTTCACATATTGAAACTTTTTCTTCCTAGCAACTTACAATTTGTTATTTTTCTTTTGAATACATTCTTATTTTTCTTATTTTTGTTTTCATGCTTACTGCATGAAAAGGGGGAAACAATTGACTTTTGCATCTTTCTGACCTACCTCATTTCCTTACTTATCAACCAATTCTTTTAAAAATTTCAGAATATAGAGACAGAAAAATATAATTTCAACAATCAGAATTTCAATTAAGTTAGATGATATCCAGAGGTGAGAGGACAAAAAAGACAGCTCCCAGATCTAAATTCATTTCTCTCCTGGAAGTAACAAAGATAAAGTTCAGTTTCCTCTAAAGTATGGGAAAGGGAGGTAAATTTCTCTCCTCTCATCTCCGATGTATCTCTACTTCTTGTTATAAAATATTAGATGTTTTGTCACTGTTTATACATGTGCCTTGAAGAAATTCATGGGGAAAAGAAAGATGTGGTAAGTGTTTCGGAAGATTTTGTTTAAGCTATAGAAAGAACCAAAGCATTTACAAATTTCCATTCATACCATATGGAAAATCTAAAGGTTAGATAACATAAAGATGTTTTCTAATAGAAGAAAACAGAACAAGAACAGTCTTTTTCTCTCTTGGGTTTTCATAATCACTCAGGTAAACATAGAGCGGATGTGGAGGAAGGGATGCAAGTTGGAGAGCAGTGGGTCTCCGTTATCTAGAGTTATGGGAAAATCTTGGTACTATCATCATGTTGTGGTGGGGAGACAGATGAAAACTACTTTGAGAGCATGAGGATATGCTGGTCAGTTATTCTATCTAGAGGCCAAGCTGTGTGTGGTGCCCTTCCCAGAAAGATGCCTACTATTTAATCTTTGTTCAGTGGGTGTCTCTCTGGATAAATTGGCTGCTCAACAAGAACATTCTTTGTGGTGGCCTTTGGACTGTGTAGGTGGATGTGCATGTGTCCCTGACTTGCTTGCCTTCAACTCAGGGAGGCCCTGCTGCCACCTGGGACTCAGGCATCCTGAGATGATTTCAGTGACCACTGCAAACAATGTCAACAGCAGCAGATTAGAGAAGATAAAGATGCCTTCGGATAAAAGAGAAAAAATACTGAAGCTTGTTCTCTCTCTATATATCATCATGATCATCTAGGAAAACAGAGCAGGTGAGGGATACCCACCAACTGAGGGTTATGAGTTAGATGGTAGAGTGCTCAGTTAACTGTAATCAGTTTATGCAAATATCGTGGATAGTGTTATTGTGATATGGTGGGGAGGGAAATAAAAGCCATATTTGAGATTTCATGGGAGACTGGCCATATCCTTTTCTTTGAGTCAGATTGTGTGCAGTTCTGTCCCCAGAAATGCCTGTTCTTTTCTACTGCATGTCAACACAGCTTTCTAAGCTGAGTGATGCTCAACAAAAGTAACATTTTCAGAGGCGTTTGAACACATGTAGAGATGTGTGTATGCTTGAGTTTTCTGTCATGACTCTGGAGGGCTGAGTGTAATCTTGTATATTCAAGATGATAGGAATACCTACAAGATAGATAAAAAAAAAAAACACCTGATAATAAAAGAGAAAAAAGGAGAAACCTTATCTTTGGATTTTTGTAATCATACATGAAATCGTAGAATACCCAAAGGGATTCCTAATTTGGGAGAGGGCAAGCTGGAGGGTGGCCATTATACACTGTGTCAGGTAAAGGAAAAATCTGGATAACAGACATTATGTTGTGTTAGAAGGCTATCAATGATAAATTTAAAAATGGGATGTGGCCTGGGTAGTACCTCCACCTTGAAATGATGCTCTGCAGTACACTACCCAGCAAGTTGATGGTCAGTTAGAATACATGAAATCATGGCCACCTGGGTAAAGAAACATTAGGAACATTGTGGTGACCTCTAGACCTAGTGCATGGATGTACATCTGTCTCTGATTTTCTTGCATTGACTTGGAGGTCTCGCAGCCATGTGGATCTCAGGCATCCTGAAGTGATTTCAGTAATCTATACTAATAGTGTGAAGACCAGCAGGTTAGAGAACATAAAGATGCCCACTGATGAAAGAGAAAACAGGGTCCAGCTTGTCCTCTCTGCATCATCATGACCATCTATGTAAACAGAGCAGATGAGGGATTCCCACTGATTGATGTTAATGAGATGGATGGTAGGAAGTTGAAATAGTCATAGTGTATGCTAATATTCTGGGTACTGTTCATTGTCATTGAGTGAGAAATGTAAACAATATATGAGATTTTAGTAGACACTGTGCAAGCCAAACCATGAAGCACTGCTCTGTGTGGTGCCCCGCTTAGAAAGGTTCAAATCACTTAGACTATGTGTAATTTGGGCCTTTCTGAGTAGAGCAACACTCAGCAAGAACACCGTTTGGTTTGGCCTTTGGACTGGGTGGATAGACATGCATGTTTCCCTGTGTTGTCTGCCTTCCACTAGGAGGGCCTTTCTTCCACTTGAATTCTCATGCAACCTGAGATAATTTCAGTGATCCATTGTTAATGAGGTAAACACCAGCAGGGTGGGAAAAATAAAGATGCCCTCAGATAAGAGAGAATACAGGCTCAGGCGTGTTCTTTTTGCAGCGTCATGATCATCCAGGTGAGGGATTCCCACTGATTGAGGGTTGTAGTTTTGCGTTATGGTGTTAAAATAGTCTCAGTTTGTGGAAATGTGTTGTGATGTGGTTGAAAGAGAAATGAAAAGAATATTTGACATTCCAGAGGCAACAGAGCAGGTTTGCCACAATGAAGCCGTGTGCTGTGCTGTGCCCTACCTGTAAAGGTGCTGATTACCTAGATTGTGTATAATTGGTTCCTTTCTGAGTAGAGCAACACTCAGGAAGAAAATCATTTGAGTTGGCCTTCAGATTGTGTGGGTGGCTATACATGTGTCCTTGAGCTGAGTGCCTTGAACTGCCTTACAGCCACCTGAATCTCAGGCATCCTGAGGTGATTGCAATGATTCACGCTAACCATCTGAACAGTAACAGTATAGAGAAGATAAGGATGCCCTTGGATGGAAGAGAAAACAGGGTCAAACTTGTTAATGTTTGTGTCATCATCATCATCCAGGTAAACAGCAGGTGAAGGATTTCAACATATTGACATTTGTGAGTGGAAGGTAGGGTTGTCATATAGTTTCCATTTACTCAAATATATTGGATAGTTTTTGCCATGCTGTGGGCAGAGACATGAAAACTGTATTTGAGATTTCAGTGGAGACTACGCAGGTCTTCTTCCATGAGTTCTTTGCAGTGCCCTACTTAGATAGATAGGTGCCTCTTTGTAGTCTACATGTAATTTGCATGATTCTCTGTAGAGCAACGATCAGTAAGAACATGGTTCAAAGAGAATTCAAGGGAGACTGAGCACATCCTATCCCTTAAGCCAAGGTATGTGAAGTAATCTGATCAGAAATGCCTGTTACCTTCCACTGCATGTGAACAGGTACTTCTGAGCTGAGTGATGCTTAACAAAGTCAACATTTTTGAGGCCTTGGACCCACATAGAGATGCACGTGTTTCTGAGTTTTCTGTCTTGAACTTGGGAGCATCATGGCAGGCAGGCATCAGGGTGTGATCTTGGGCATATTCAGGGTGATTGTAGTGTTTTTTTTCCTGTAAAAATGGGGAATACCTACATGTTAGAAAAGATAAAGACATCTCACAATAGAAGAGACAACAGGAGAAACCTCCTTGTCTCTGGGTTCTTGTAATCCTTCATGTGATCATAGAAGACCCAAAGAGATGCCCATGATGGGAGGACTGCAAATTGGAGGGGCATTGGTAGACACTGTCCAAGTAATGGAGAAATATTCACAATAATCATTATGTCGTGTTTGAGGGTGATTGATGATACATTTCAGTTGGGATGTGGACCAGGTAAATAGTACCACCACCTCGAAGCCATGCCCTGTGCAGTGCCCTACTTAAAAAGGTGCCAATTGCTTGGACTGCATGTAATCGGTGCCTTTCTAGGTAGAGCAATGCTCAACAAGAATATCGTTCACAGTGGCTTTGGGACTGTGGGTGGACTTGCATTTGCCCTTGAGCATCCTGCCTTCAACTTAAGAAGGCTGCGTTGCATGTGGATCTCAGGTCCTGAGATGATATCTTTTTTTATACCATTTTTTAAAATTAAAAATAATATGGCTGACATTGTTCATGGAAATGGAGTAAATTTCAAGTATACAGTTCAACAGTATGTCATATATATGTTGCATTGTGTTTTCACTGCTCAGAGATTTCTTTTTGTGATCAAATATTTGACCCCTTTGTTCCTACCTACCTCGCCCCTCCCCTCTTCCCTCTAATAACCACTAATCCACTCTCCATGTCCATGAGTCTTTGCTTGTCATGTTTCTTTATTGCTTTTGGATTTATATTCTGCATATAAGTGAAATCATGTGGTTTTCTACATTATCTGTCTTATTTTGCTTGCCATCATTCTTTCAAGATCCATCCATGTTGTTGCAATTGGCAGTATTTCATGTTTTCTCATAGCTGAGTAATATTCCTCTGTATATATGTACCACATCTTTTTTATCCAGTCATCTGTCTTAAGACACTTCAGTTGCTTCGATGTCCTGGCCATAGTGAATAATTCTGTTATGAGCATTAAGGTGCATATATCTTTGCGGGTAAATGTTTTCAAGTTTCTGGAGTAAATACTGAGAAGAAGGGATTGCTAGACGATGTGGTCCATCAACTCTCAGTTTTTTGAGGAACCTCCATACTGTTTTCTGTAGTGATTGTACCAATATGCAGTCCCACCAGCAGTGTATGAGGGTCCTTTTTCCCTACATCCTCTGCAACACTTGTTATTCTTAGTCCTGTTGATGATAGCCATTCTAACAGATGTGAGGTGATATCTCATTCATGCTTTGATTTCCATTTCCCTAATAGTGAAGTTGAGCCCTTTTTCATATCCATGTCTGTTCAGGTCGTCTGCCCATTTTTCAATTGGACTGGTTGTTTCTTGTTGTTAGGTCCTTATCGGAAGCATTGTTTGCAAGTATATTCTCCCATTCGGATGGTTGCCTTCTTGCCTTCTTGATGGTTCCTTTAGCCATGCAGAAGCTTTTAATATTGATACAGTCCCACTTGTTTATTTTTGCTTTGACTTCCCTTGCCTTTGAGGTCAAATTCATAAAATGCCCTCTAAGTCCAAGGTCCATGAGTTTAGTTCTTATGTTTTCTGCTACACAATTTATTGTTTCAGTCTTCTCATCATATCCATTATACATTTTTTGTGGTTTTTTTTTTTGTTGTTGTTGTTTGTTTTTTTTTTTTTTTTTGGTGTTAGGTGCCAGACAGTAGTCAAGTTTCATTCTTTTGCACGTGGCTTTCCAGTTTTCCCAGCACCATTTATTGAAGAGTCTTTTCTTTCTCCAGGGTATGTTTCTGGCTCCTTCATCACAACTTATTTGCACATGTAAACAGGGGTTTGCTTTGGGACTCTCACTTCTGTTCCACTGATCTCTGTGTCTGTTTTTCTGCCCATACCATGCCATTTTGTTGATTGTCACTTTGTAGTAGAATTTGAAGTCAGAAAGAGTGATAGATACCTCGAGTCTTGTTCATTTTTCCCATCCTTAGATGCTTTCAGTGATACATTACTGGCAGTGTGAACATGGACTGGTTAAGAGGTTAAAGATGCCCTCTGTTGAAATAGAAAACAGGTTCCAGATTGTTATTTCTGCATTATTGTGGACATCCAGGTGAACAAAGAAGGTTAGGGGTTTTCACCAATTCAGGATTATGAGTGGGGTGTATGTAGGATGTTCAGTTAGTCCTATCTTATGTAAATGTTTGTATACTGTCATGATGTGGTGGGAGAAAACAGGATATTCATGTTTGAGATTTCAGGGGAGAATGTGCAGGTTATCTTTAATGGAGCTTTGTGTGCTGCCCTGCGAAATAGGTACTGATCCCATGGTCTATGTGTAATTCGTGTCTTTCCCAGTAGAACAAAAGTAAATAAGAACATCGTTTGAAGAGATTTCAAGGGAGACAGACCATGCCTTTTGGCTTGAGCCAAGCTGTGTGCAGTGCTCTGTCCAGAAATGCCTATTCCCTCCCACTGAATGTGAGCAGGTACATTTGAGTTGACTGATGCTCAATGAAAGCATCATTTTCAGAGGCCTTGGACCCACAGGGAGATGCTCAGATTCCTGAGTTTTCTGTCTTGAACTCAACACCATCATGGCAGGCATTGGGATGCTATCATGGTGATTTTAGCGTGCATGAGTGTATCTTTTTTTTTTTTTTTGTAAAAATGGGAATACCTACACATTAGAAAAGATGAAGACACTTCACAATAGAAGAGACAAGAGGAGAAACTTCATTGTCTCTGGGTTCTTGTAATGCTTTATGTGATCGTAAAAGACCATGGGAGGGCTGCAAATTGGAGGGGCATCAGTAGACACTGTCAAGGGCAATGGATATATCTTGATAAAAATCATTATGTGGTATTAAGGGCGATCAAAGCTACATTTCAGAGTGGGATGGGGATTGGGCAGGATCTTTTCCTTGAACCCATGCTCCATGCAGTTCCCTACCCAACAAGGTAGTGATGGCTCAGACAGCATGTAATTGCCGGCTTTCTGGGTAGAGAAATACTCAGGAAGAACATCGTTCACAGTGGCTTTGAGACTGTGTGGGGGGACCTGTATGGCCCTGACTTTCCTGTCTTAACCCAGGAGGTTCCCTATTGCCTCTTGGGTTTCAGGCATCATGAGATGATACTGGTGATCCTTTGCTGACCATGTGAACAGTAGATTTCAGTAGACACTGGGCAGGGCCTACACATAGAAACTGGCACTGTGTGGTGCCCTACTTAGAAAGGTGCAGATTGCTTAGACTAAGTGTAATTTGAGCCTTTCTGAGTAGAGTAACACTCAGTAAGAAAATTATTCACATTGGCTTTTGGACTATGTGAGTGGACATGCACATGTCCCTCTGTTGCCTGTCTTCTACTCTGGAGGGCCCTGCTTTTGTCTGAATCTCAGACATCCTGAAATGATTTCAGTGATCCTTGACTATCAGTATGAACACCAACAGCATAGAGAAAATAAAGATGCCCTGGGATGAGAGAGAATACAAGTGCAAAATTGTTCTCTTTGCATCGTCATGGTCCTCCAGCTCAACAGAGTTGGTGAGAAAGTGCCTTCCCAATGATTGAGGTTTGTCAGTGGAGGGTAGGGTTTACAGATCATCTCTGTTTATGTAGATATTTTGGATGTTTTGTGATGTCATGGGGAGAGAAATGAAAACCCTACTAGAAATTTCAGTAGAAGCAGTACTGGTTTTACTCCTCAAAGCTGTGAGCAGTTCCATAATTAGATAGGTCTGCTCTCCCATGGTCTACGTGTGAATTCTGTGATTTGCTGTAGAGCATCAATCAAAACGAACACTGTAGAGAATTCAAGGGAGACTGGACACATTCTGTCACTTAAGCTAAGGTGTGTGCAGTGCTTTTCACAGAAATGTGCCTGTTCTCTTATACTGCATGTGAACAGGCATTGCTGAGGTGACTGATGCTCAAAAAAGGCTATGTTTTTGGAGGCCTTGGACCCAGGTACAGTTGAGAATGTGTCATTGAGTTTCTTCCCTTGAGAGCAAGAGGATGTCACAGGCCTCTGGGTGCAATCTTGGGCAAATTAAGGTGATATTAGTGTTTTCATTTTTGTAATAACGGGAATATCTACATGCCAGAAAAGATGAAGATACTTAGTAATAGAAGAGGAAAAAGTAGATAACTCATTGTCTCTGGGTTCTTGTAATCTTTCATATGATTGCAGAGGAGATGGCCACCATGGAAAGGCTGAAATTGGAGGAGCAATAGATATATCTTGATAACAATCATTGTGTGCTGTTCAGGGCAATCATAGCTCATTTTCAGACTGGGATAGGGACTGGGCAGGATCTTTTCCTGAAGCCATGCTTCGTGCAGTGCCATACCTAACAAGGTAGCAATGGCTCAGAAAACAGGTAATTGTTGGCTTCCTGGCTAGAGCAATGCTAAGGAAGAGCATCGTTTATAGTGGATGTGAGACTGTGTAGGGGGACCTACATGTGCCCTGACTTTTCTGCCCTTAACCCAGGAGGGTTCCCATTGCCAAGTGGGTCTCCAGCATCGTGAGATGATACCAGTGATCCTTTGTTGATCATGTGAACAGCAGCAGGTTAGAAAAGATAAAGATGCGAGAAATAAGAGAATAAAACTCAAGCTTGCTCCTTCTGTATCATGATCATCCAGGCCAGAATCCAAAGGATTCCTACCCATTGAGGGTTGTGAGTCTTCAGGTACAATGTTGAAAATGTCCCACTTTCTGGAAAAAGGTTGTATGGTGTTGTGACAAGGTTGCAAGCGAAACAAAACCTGTATTGGAGATTCCAGGGGAGTCTGGGCAGTATCTTTACCTTGAAGCTGTGCGTTGCGATGTGCTCTGCTTGGAAAGGTCTCAGTGACTTAGACTATGTATAATCGGTTCCCTTCTGAGTACAGCAACACTCAGCATGAACACCTTCATGGTGGACTTTGCACCATTTTGGGGGATGTGCTTGTGTACTTGAGCTGAGTGCCTTGAATTGAGGAACCTTTACAGCCAACTCAATCTCAGGTACCCTGAGATGATTTTAGTGATTCATGCTAACTGTGTGAACAGCACAGGAAATGGAAATTAGAGATGCACTTGGGTGAAGGAAAAAACAGCCTGAAGCTTGTCATTTTTCGGTCATTCTTTGTCTGGTCAACAGAGTCGGCATTGGATTCCCTCAGACTGATGGTAACGAGTTTGATGGCAGAGTGCTCAAATACTGACAGTTTATGCTAATATTTTTCATAGTGATTGATGCTGTTGAGAGAGCAATGTAAATAAAATGTGTGATTTCAGTACATACGGGGCAAGTCATACATATAGAACCACGGCACTGTGCGATGTTGTACTCAGAAGGGGCAGGTTACTGAGACTGGGTGTGACCTGAGCCCTTCTGAGTATAGCAATGCTCAGTTAGAACATCATTTGTGTTGGCCCTAAGGCTTTGTGGGTGGACACGGACATGTCCTCCGTTGCCTGCCTTCCACTCAGGAGGGCCGTGCTTCCATCTAAATCTTGCGCTACTTGAGATGATTTCAGTGTTTTACTAACATTGTGAACACCAACAGTGGGGAGAAAATAAAGATGCCCTTGGATAAGAGAATACAAGCTCAATCTTGTTCTCAGTGCGTCGTCATGATCCTCCAGGTCAACAGAGCAGGTGAGAAAGTGTCCTCCCACCGATTGAGGTTTGTCAGTGAAGGGTAGAGTTTTCACATAGTCTTGGTTTATGCAGGTATTTTGGATACTTTTGTGATGCCGTGGTGTTTGAAATGGAAACCCTCCTTGAGATTTCAGTAGAGGCTCACTGGTCCTCCTCTGCTCACTGGTCTAACGTGTGTAGTGAGTGCCTTTGGATGGTGTGGGTGGAAAGACACGTGCCCCTGCATTGCCTGCCTTCCTCTCTGGAGGGCCCAGCATCCACCAGAATCTCAGGCTACCTGAGATAATTTCAGTGATCCTTGACTAACAATGTGAACACACAACAGAGTAGAGAAAATAAAGATGTCCTTGGGTAAGAGAGAATACGAGCACACAAGCTTGTTCTATTATCACATGAACATAGATCAACAGAGTAGATGATGAAGTGCCCTTACACTGATCGAGAGTTGCCAGTGCAGTGTAGGGTGTTCACATAGTCTCTGTTTATGCAGATATTTTGGACACTGTTGAGATGCAGGAGGGGGAGAATTGAAAACCCTACTTGAAATTTCAGTAGAAGCTCACTGGTCTTCCTCCTCAAAGCTCTGTTCAGGTTGTGCCCTAGTTGCTTAGGTGCGATGCCATGGACTATGTGTAATTTGTGCCTTTCCCTATAGAACAAAGGTAAGTAAGAACGTTGTTTGTGATGATAAGAGAGACTGGCCATGTGTTTTCACTTTAGCCAAGCTGTGTGCAGTGCTCTATCCAGAAATGCCTGTTCCCTCGCACTGCATGTGAACAGGTACTTCTGAGCTGAGTGATGCTCAATTATATCAATGATTTTGGACTCCTTAGACCCATATACATATGGGCGTATTCCAGAGCTTTCTGTATTGAACTTGGCAGAATTATGGCAGGCTTAGGGTGCGATGATTTTAGTGTTTTATTTTTTATTTTTTGTAAAAACTGGAATACCTACACGTTAGAAAAGATTAATACTTCTCCAAATAGAAGATATAACAGGAGAAACCTCATTGTCTCTGGAATCCTGTAATGCTTCATGTGATCATAGAAAGACCCGAGGAGATGCCACCATGGGATGGCTGCAGTGTGGAGGGCCATCGGTTGACACTATCTAGGGCACTGTATATATTTTGATAAGAGTGGTAATATGGTGTTGAGGGTGATCAAAGTGACATTTCGGAGTGGGATAGGGATTGAGTGGGATCTTTTCCTTGAAGCCAGGCTCCACGCAGTGCCCTACCTTAAAAGGAAATGATTTTTCAAATAATGTGTATTTGCTGACTTTTTGGGTAGTACAATGCTCAGGAAGAACATCACTCATGGTGGCTTTGAGACTGTGTAGGGCGACTTGCATCCTCCCTAACTTTCCTGTCTTTACTCAGGAGGGCTTCTGTTGCCTCTTGAGATTCTGACATTGTGAAAAGATACCAGTGACCCTTTCCTGACCATGTGAACAACAGCAGGTTAGAGAAGATAAAGATGTCAGAGATAAGAGAGAAGGCAACTCAAGCTTGTTCTCTCTGCATCATCATGATCATTGAGGTTGGAATCCAAGGGATTCGCACCCATTGAGGGTTGTGAGTCTTACGGTACAATGTTGAAAATCTCACTCTCTAGAAAAAGGTTGTAAGGTTTTGTGATGAGGTTGAGAATGAAGCAAAACTTGTATTTGTGATTCTCATGGAGCCTGGGCAGCTTCTTTACATTCAAGCCATTTCCTGTGTTATGCCTCACTTGGAAAGGTCCCGATTACTTAGACTATTTGTAATCAATTCCCTTCTGAGTAGAGCGATGCTCAGCAAAAACACCTTCATTGGTGGACTTTGGACCTTTTTGAGGGGATGTGCTTGCATCCTTGAGCTGGGTGTCTTGAACTGAGGACCACTTACAGACAGGTGGATCTCAGGCATCCTGAGATGATTTCAGTGATTCATGCTAACTGTTGGAAAAACAGCAGGATGAAAAGTTAGAGACGTCCTCAGGTGAACTAGACAAATTGAAGCTGGTACTATTTGCGTCCTCATGATCTTCCTAGTCAGTTGAGCATGTGCTGGATTCCTTCAGTAATGGTAATGAGTTGGACTGTACAGGATACAAATAGGCACAGTTTATGCTAATATATTGTATGGGAATTGATGCTGTTAAGAGAGCAATGTAAACAATATGTGTGATTTCAGTACATACTAGGTAAGTCATACATATAGAACCATAGCACTGTGCGGTGCCATATTCAGAAGGGGCCAGGTTACTTAGACTAGGTGTGACCTGAGCCCTTCTGAGTAGAGCAACACCCAGTAAGAACATCATTCGTGTTTGTCCTTGAGCTTTGTGGGTGGACAAGCACGTGTCTTCCATTGCCTGCCTTCCACTTAGGAGGGCCTTGCTTCCATCTCAATCTTACACTACTTGAGATGATTTCAATGTTCTTTTACTAACATTGTGAACACCAACAGGGGAGAGAAAATAATGTTGCCCTTGGATAAGAGAGAATATGAGCGCAAGCTTGTTCTCTTTTCATCCTCATGATCTTTCGGGAAAACAATCAGGTGGGAAAGTACCTACCCACTGATTGAGATTTGCCAGTGGAAGGTGGGGTTTTCAAATAGTCTTCATTTATGCAGATATTTTGGATAGTTTTTTGATGCCGTGGGGATTGAAATGAAAACTCCTAATGAGATTTCAGTGGAGACTCACTGGTCCTCCTCCTCTAACTTGCGTGCAGTGAGTGTCTTAAATAGGTAGGTGCCAATCCATGGTCTACGAGTAATTTCTTTGATTTGCTGTAGAGCAAGGATCAGAAAGAGAATCATTTGTAGAGAATTCAAGGGAGACTGGACACGTTCTTTCCCTTAAGACAAGGTGTGTGCAGCGCTTTTCCGAGGAATATGGCTGTTCACTTATACTACAAGTGAACAGGCATTTCTGAGGTGAGCGATGTTCAACAGAGGCAACGGTTTTGGAAGCTTGGACTCAAGTTCAGTTAAGCATGTGTCATTGAGTTACTCCCTTGGATTCTGTAGGTCATGAAGGCCACTACATGAAATGTAGGCCCTAGTCAAGTAATTTTAGTGTTTTCTTTTTTATTATTAGGATTTGTAATATCTACATATTAGAAAAGAAAGACACCTCACAGTAGTAGAGAGAACAGGAGAAACACCATTGCCTCTGGATTCCAGTAATGATTCATGTGACTTAGAAAACCCGAGGAGATGCCCATCATGGGTGGACTGCAAATTGGAGGAGTAATGAATGTTATGTTTCTTGATAACAATCATTCTGGTAACTGGGTAGAGGAATGCTCAGGAAGAATAACATTCACGGTGGCATTGAGACAATGTGGGGATACCTGCATGTGCCCTGACTTTCCTGCCTTTAATTCAGGAGGGCCCCGGTTGTCACGTGGGTCTCAGGAAACCTGAGATGATAGGAGTGATACTTTGCTGTCACTGAGAACAGCAGCCAGTTACAGGGGTAAAAATGCCACAGATAAGAGAGAAGACAAACTCAAGCTTGTTTGTTCTCTCTGCATTGTCATGATCTTCCAGGTATAGGGAGCAGGTGAGGGATTCCACCAATTGTAGGTTTTGAGATGTGTGGAACGGTGTTGAAAATGTCTCAGTTTTTGGAAATAGATTATCCTGTGTTGTGACGAGGTGTGAGAGAAGGGAAACCTGTATTTGAGTTTCCAGTGGACACTGGGCAGGTCCTCTCCATTGAAGCAGTTCCCTGTGTTATGCCCTTCTTGGAAATGACCCGATCACTTAGACTACATGTAATCAATCAGTTCTCTTCTGAATAGAGCAATGCTCAGCAAGAACTCCTTCGTTAGTGGAATTTGGACCATTTTAGGGGGATGTGCTTGCGTCCGTGAGCTGAGTGCTTTGAACTGATGTGCCCTTACAGCCGACAGAATCTCAGGCATCCTGAGATGATTTTAGTGATTCATGCTAACCGAGTGAACAGCACAGGAAATGGAAATTAGAGATGTATTCGGGTGAAGGAGAAACAGTCTTAAGATTTTCATTTCTCCATCCTCATTCTTTCTCGGGTCGACAGAGCAAGTGTTGGATTCCCTCAGACTGATGGTAAGGAATTAAACAGTAATGTTGAAATAGTCATTGTTTGGTAATATTTTACATAGTGATTGATGCTGTTGAGAGAGCAATGTAAATAATATGTTTGATTTCAGCAGACGCTGAGCAAGGCCTGCAGAGAGAAGCCCGGTACTGTGTGGTGCCCTATTCAGATGGGGACAGTTTGCTTAGACTGTGCGTAATCTGTGCCCTTCTGAGTAGCACATCGCCCAGTAAGATCATCGTTCGTGTTGGCCCTTGGTTCTTTTTGGTGGACACGCACGTGTCCCCCCATGGCTGACTTCTTCCACTTTGGAAGTTCCTGCTTCCATCTGAATGTCAGATATCCTGAAATGATTTCAGCGATGCTTGACTATCAGTGTGAACACCAATAGTGTCGGGAAAGTAAAGATGCCCTGGGAGTAGAGAGAATTCAAGCGTAAGCCCCGTTCTCTTTGCATCGTCATGATCCTCCAGGACAACAGAGTAGATGATGCAGTGCCCTCACACTGATCGAGGGTTGCCAGTGCAGTGTAGGGTGTTGACATAGTCTCTGTTTATGCAGATATTTTGGATACTCTTGAGATGCAGGAGGAGAATAGAAAACCCTACTTGAGATTTCAGTAGAAGCTCACTGGTCTTCTTCCTCAAAGCTCTGTTCGGTTTGTGCCCTAGTTGGTTCAGTGCGATCCCACGGACTACGTGTAATTTGTGCCTTTCCCTATAGAACAAAGGTAAGTAAGAACGTTGTTTGTGATGATAAGGGAGACTGGCCATGCGTTTTCACT
>CM053505.1:91268803-91298719 GCA_028627145.1 Eidolon dupreanum | reverse complement strand
CGTGTAATCGGTTCCCTTTTGAGTAGAGCAACGCTCAGCATGAACACCTTCGTTGGTGGTGGACTTGAGACCATTTAGGTGGAATGTGCTTGCGTCCTTGAGCTGAGTGCCTTGAATCGGGGAATCCTTACAGCCAACAGAATCTCAGGCATCCTGAGATGATTTTAGTGATTCAATGCTAATCGTGTGAACAGCACAGGTAGTGGAATTTAGAGATGCACTGGGGTGCAGGAGAAAACTGTCTGAAGCTTGTCATTTCGCCGTCCTCATTCTTTCTCTGGTCGACAGAGCCAGCGTTGGATTCCGTCAGACTGATGGTAATGATTTGGTCGGAAGAGTGTTCAAATAGTCACCATTTATGCTGTTATTTTACATAGTGATTGATGCTGTTGAGAGAGCAATGTAAATAATATGTCTGATTTCAGCAGACGCTGACAAGGCCTACAGAGAGAAGCCCGGTACTGTGTGGTGCCCTATTCAGATGGGGACAGTTTGCTTAGACTGTGCGTAATCTGTGCCCTTCTGAGTAGCACATCGCCCAGTAAGATCATCGTTTGTGTTGGCCTTTGGTTCTTTTTAGTGTACACGCACGTGTTCCCCCATGGCTGACTTCTTCCACTTTGGAAGTTCCTGCTTCCTTCTGGATGTCAGATATCCTGAAATGATTTCAGCGATGCTTGACTATCAGTGTGAACACCAATAACGTCGGGAAAGTAATGATGCCCTGGGAGTAGAGAGAATTCAAGCGTAAGCCCGTTCTCTTTGCATCGTCATGATCCTCCAGGACAACAGAGTAGATGATGCAGTGCCCTCACACTGATCGAGGGTTGCCAGTGCAGTGTAGGGTGTTGACATAGTCTCTGTTTATGCAGATATTTTGGATACTCTTGAGATGTAGGAGGGGGAGAATAAAAACCCTCCTTGAGATTTCAGTAGAGGCTCACCGGTCCTCATCCTCTAACCTGCGTGCAGTTGAGTGCCTTATTTAGATAGGTGCCGATCCATGGTCTGCGTGTAATTTCTGCGATTCACTGTAGAGCAAGGATCGGAAAGAAAACCGTGCAATGAGAATTCAAGGGAGTCTGCACACGTCCTTTCCCTTGAACCTCGGTGTGTGCAGCACTTTTCCCAGGAATGTGCCTGTCCATTTATAGTACTTGTGACCAAGCATTTCTGAGGTGAGCGATGCTCATCAAAGACAACAGTTTTGGAGGCTTGGACCCAAGTTCAGTTGAGCGTGTGTCATCGAGTTTCTCCTCCCTTGAGTTCTGTAGGGCATGTAGGCCACTGGATGAAATGTTGGTCCTATTCAAGGTAACTTTAGTGTTTTCTTTTTTATTAGTAGGAATGGGAACATCTACATTTTAGAAAAGAAAGACACCTCGCAACAGAAGAGAAGAGGAGAAACACCGTTGTGTCTGGATTCTAGTAATCATTCATGTGACGCAGATGACCCGAGGAGATACCCATCATGGGTGGGCTTCAGTTTGGACGGTAATGTCTGTTTCTTGCCAACAGTCATTTTGTGGTGTTAAGGGTGATCAAAGCTACATTGCAGGGTGGGATCGGGATCGGGAAGGATCTTTTCCTTGGAGCCATAGAGCATGCAGTGCCTTGCCCGAAAATTGAGCGATGTCTCGGGGATCGGGTAATCACCGGTACCTGTGTAGAGCAATGCTCAGGAAGAACCACGTTCACGGTGGCACTGAGACAATGTGGGGATATCTGCGTGTGCCCTGACTTTTCTGCCTTTAATTCAGGAGGGCCCCAGTTGTCACATGGATCTCCAGAAACCTGAGATGATAGCAGTGGTACTTTGCTGTCATTGCGAACAGCAGCAGGTTACAGGGGTAAAAATGCCACAGGTAAGAGAGAAGACAAACTCAAGCTTGTTCTCTCTGCAGGCCATGATCTTCCAGGTATAGGAAGCAGGTGAGGCATTCCCAACCAATGGTACGTTGTGAGACTTGTGGAACGGTGTTGTAAATGTCTCAGTTTTTGGAAATAGATTATCCTGTGTTGTGACGAGGTGTGAGAGAAGGGAAACCTGTATTTGAGTTTCCAGTGGACACTGGGCAGGTCCTCTCCATTGAAGCAGTTCCCTGTGTTGTGCCCTTCTTGGAAAGGTCTCGATCACTTAGAGTACGTGTAATCGGTTCCCTTTTGAGTAGAGCAACGCTCAGCATGAACACCTTCGTTGGCGGACTTTGGACCATTTCGGTGGAATGTGCTTGCGTCCTTGAGCTGAGTGCCTTGAATTGAGGAACCCTTACAGCCAACCCTTACAGCCAACCCTTATTTTAGTGATCCAATGCTAATCATGTGATGAACAGCACAGGTAATGGAAGTTAGAGATGCACTCAGGTGAAGGTGAAATAGTCTCAAGCTTGTCATTTTTCTTTTTAATTCTTTCCCTGGCCAACAGAGCCATTGTTGAATTTCCTCAGAGTTATGGTATCTATTTGGTCGGTAGAGTGTTCAAATAGTCATCATTTATGCTATTATTTTACATAGTGATTGATGCTGTTGAGAGAGCTATGTAATCGATATGTGTGATTTCATTCAGTACATACTGGGTAATTCATATATATAGAACAACGGTACTGTGCAGTGCTCTACTTAGAAGGGGCCAGGTTACTGAGACTTGGTGTGATCTGAGCCCTTCTGAGTACAGGAACGCACAGGAAGAACATCATTTTCATTGGCCCTATGGCTTTGTGGTTGGACATGGACATGTCCTTTGTTGCCTGCCTTCCACTCATGTGGGCTCTGCATCCATCTAAATCTTGCGTGACTTGAGATGATTTCAGTGTTTTTTTACTAACATTGTGAACACCAACAGGGAAGAGAAAATAATGTTTTCCTCGGAAAATAGAGAGTACAAGCAGAATTTTGTTCTCATTTCATCATCATGAACCTCCCAGTCAACTGAGCAGGTGAGAAAATGTCCTCCCACCGATTCAGGTTTGCCAGTCAAAGGTAGAGTTTTCACATAGTCTCGGTTTATGCAGGTATTTTGGATAGTTGTGTGATGCCATGGTGTTTGAAATGAAAACCCTACTTGAGATTTCAGTGGAGGCTCACTGGTCCTCCTCTGCTCACTGGTCTAACATGCATGTAGTGAGTGCCTTAATTAGATAGGTGCTGATCCATGGTCCACGTGTAATTTTTGTGAATCGCTGTAGAGCAAGGATCAGGAAGAATACTGTTCATAGGGAATTCGTGGTAGTCTGGTCTCGTTCTTTACCTTAAGCCACAGTGCGTGCAGCGCTTTCTCCAGGAATGTGCCTGTCCACTTATACTACACATGAACAGGCATTCCTGAGGTGAGCAATACTCAGCTAAGGCACCGTTTTTGGAGGCTTGAGCGTGTGTAATTGAGTTTCCTCCCTCGATTTGTGTATGGTATGTAGGCTTCTGGATGAAATGTTTGTCCTCTTCAAGGTAATTTTAGCATTTTCTTTTATTAGTCAGAATGAGAATATCTTTATGTTAGAAAAGCAGGACACCTCACAGTAGAAGAGAACAGGATAAGCAACATTGCATCTGGATTCTAGTAATCATTCATGTGATGTGGAAGACCCGAGGAGATGCCCATCATGGGTGGGCTTCAATTTGGACAGTTATGTATATTTCTTGATAACAATCACTATGTCGTGTTAAGGGTGATCAAAGCTACATTTCAGAGTGGGATCCGAATTGGGAAGGATCTTTTCCTTGAAGCCATACAGCATGCAGTGCCTTGTCCAAAAATCGAGCGATGTCTCAGGCAACTGGTAATCACTGGTATCTGGGTAGAGCGATGCTCAGGAAGAACCTCATTCATGGTGGTATTGAGAGAATGTGGCATACCTGTATGTGCCCTGACTTTCCTGCCTTTAATTCAGAAGGACCCCAGTTGTTATGTGGGTCTCAGCAATTCTGAGATGATAGGAATGATACTGTGCTGTCAATGTGAACAGTAGCAGGTTACAATGGCAAAAATGCCACAGTAGTGAGTGAAGAGAAACTCAAACTTGTCCTCTCTGCATCATCATGATTTTCCAGGTATAGGGAGCAGGTGAGGGATTCCCACCAATTGTAGGTTGTGAGACTTGTGGAATGGTGTTGAAAATGTCTCAGTTTATGGAAATAGATTATCTTGTGTTGTGATGAGGTGTGAGAAAAAGGAAACCTGTATTTGAGATACTTGTGGAGACTTGGCGGGTTCTCTACATTGATGTAGGGCCTTGTGTTATGCCCTACTTGTAAAAGTCATGATCACTCAGAGTACGTGTAATTGGTTCCCTTTTGAGTAGAGCAACGCTCAGCAAGACAAACTTCGTTGGTGGACTTTGAACCATTTTGGGTGAATGTGTTTGGGTCCGTGAGCTGAGTGCCTTAAACTGATGTGCCCTTTTAGCCACCTGGATCTCATGCACCTGAGTTCATTTCAGTGATAATGCTAACCATGTGAACAGCAACAGGAAACATAAGGTAGAGACAGCCTCGTGAAGGAAAAAACATTCTGAAACTTGTCTTCTTTGCATCCTCATCATTTTTCTGGTCAACAGAGCAGGTGTTGGATTCTATCACTGATGGTAATGAGTTGGACCGTAGAGGGGTCAAATAGTCACAGTTTATGCTAATATAATACGTAGCGATTGATGTTGTTGAAAGTGAACTGAAAATGGTACATGCGATTTCAGTAGGCACTGGGCAAAGCCTTCAAATTGAAGTCTCCACTGTGTGGTGCCTTATTCAGAACGGAGCAGATTGCTTATAGTGCATGTAATTTGCACCGTTCTGAGTAGAGCAACATTCAGTAAAAACATCGTTTGGTTTGGTGTTTGGACGGTGTGGGTGGACACACACCTCTCCCTGCTTTGCCTTCCTTCCTCTCTGGAGGGCCCTGCACCTACCAGAATCTCAGGGAATTTGAGGTAATGTCAGTGAACATTGACTTACAATGTGAACAGCAATAGTGTAGAGAAAATAAAGATGCCCTTGGATAAGAGAGAATACACAAACCTGTTCCCTTTGCATCGTCATGATCCTCCAGGTGAACAGAGTCGATGAGGAAGTGCCCTCTCACTGATACAGTGCAGTGTAGGGATTTCACATAGTCTCCATTTATGCAGATATTTTGGATACTCTTGAGATGCGGTAGGGGGAGAATAGAAAACCCTACATGAGATTTCAGGAGAGACTCACTGGTCTTCCTCCTCAAAGCTCTCTGTTCAGTGAGTGCCCTAATTTACTAGGTCTGATCCCAGGGACTACGTGTAATTTTTGTCTTTCCCTATAGAACAAAGGTAAGTAAGAACGTTGTTTGTTATTATAAGGGAGACTGGCCACATGTTTTCACTTTAGCCAAGCTGTGTGCAGCGCTCTATCCGGAAATGCCTGTTTCGTCGCACTGCATGTGAATAGGTACTTCTGAGCTGAATGATGCTCAACAGAATCAATGTTTTTGGAGGCTTTACACCCACATACATATGGGTGTAATCCAGAGCTTTTTGTCTTGATCTCAGCGGCGTTATTGCGGGCATTAGAGTGAAATCTTGATGATTTTAGTGTGTTGTTTTTTTTCTCTTTGTAAAATCTGGAAGACCCACATGTTAGAAAAGATAAAGACACCTCCACATAGAAGAGATAACAGGATAAACCTCATTGTCTCTGTGTCCTATAATGCTTCACGTGATCATAGAAGTCCCAAGGAGATGCCACCATGGGATGGCTGCAAATTCGAGGACCATCGGTTGACACTGTACAGGGCCTCAGATATATCTTGATAAGAATTATTATGTGGTGTTGAGGGTGATCAAAGTGACATTTTGGAGTGGGATAGGTATTGGGCAGGATCTTTTCCTTGAAGCCAGGCTTCACACAGTGTCCTACCTTACAAGGAAATGATGGCTCAGATAATGCATAATCGCTGATTTTTTGGGTAGAACAATGCTCAGGGAGAACATTGTTCACAGTGGCTTTGAGACTGTGTTGGAGGAAATGCATCTTCCATGATTTTCCTGCCTTTAATTCAGGGGGCCCCCATTGCCTCTTGAGTTTCTGATATTGTGAAAAGATACCAGTGATCCTTTGCTGACCGTGTGAAAAACAACAGGTTAGAGAAGATAAAGATTTCAGAGGTAAGAGAAAAGAAAACTCAAGGTTGTTCTCTCTGCATCATCATGATCATCGAGGTCAGAATCTGAGGCATTACGACGCATTGAGGGTCGTTGTCTTGTGCTACAATATTGAAAATGTCTCACTTTCTGAAAAAAAGTTGCATGGTGTTGTAACAATGTTGGGAATGAATTGAAAACTGTTTTTGAGATTCCCTTGGACTCTGGATAGGTTTTGTATATTGAAGCTGTTCGCTGTGCTGTGCCTTACTTGGAAAGGTCCCAATCACTTAGACTACATGTAATTGGTTCCCTTCTGAGTAGAGCAATGCTCAGCAAGAACACCTTCATGGTGGACTTTTTTACCACTTCGGGGGATGTTCTTGTGATTTTGAACTGAGTGTGTTGAACTGAGGAGACATTACAGCCACCTGGATCTCGGGTATCCTGAGATGATTTCGGTATGTATTGTAACCTTGCGTATAGCAACGGACAAGGAACGCAGATAGACCCTCGGGTGAAGGAGAAAACAGTCTGAAGGTTGTCCCTTGCATCTTCATGCTTTCCCCGGTCAGCAGAGCAGGCGCTGGATTCCCTCAGACTGATGGTAACGAGTTGGACAGTAGAGTGTTCAAATAGTCATTGCTTATGCTATTTGCATAGTGATTGAAGCTGTTGAGAGAGCAGTGTAAAGAATATGTGTGATTTCAGTAGAAGCTGAGCAAGGCCTACACAAAGAAGCCTGGCACTGTGTGGTGCCCTAGTCAGAAGGGGGCAGTTTGCTTAGACTGTGTAACCTGTGCCCTTCTGAGCAGTACAACGCCCAGTAATAACATTGGGTTGGCCCTTGGTTCTTTTGGGAGGACACGTACGTGTCCCTGTGTTGCCTGCCTTTCACTCTGGAGGGTCTTGCTTCTGTCTGAATGTCAGACATCCTGAAATGATTTCAGTGATCCTTGACTATCAATGTGAACACCAACAGGGTAGAGAAAAGAAAGATGCCCTCGGAAAAGAGAGAATACAAGCACAAGCTTGTTTTGTTCTCTTTGTATCATCATGATCCTCCAGGTCATTAGAGTAGGTGAGGAAGTGCCCTCCCACCGATTGAGGGTTGCCAGCAGAGTATAGGGTTTCCACATAGTCTCAGTTTGTGCAGATATTTTGGATAGTTTTGTGAAGCTGTGAGGATTGAAATGAACACCCTACTTGAGATTTCAGTGCAGGCTCACTGGTGCCTCCGTGCAGTGAGTGCCTTAATTATATAGATACCAATTCATGGTCTACGTGTAATTTCTGCCATTCACTGTAGAGCTAGAATCAGAAAGAACACTGTTCATTGAAAATTCAAGGGAGACTGGACATGTTCTTTTGCTTAAGCTACAGTATGTGCAGCACTTTTCCCAGGAATGTGCTTGTTCACTTTACTACATGTTAACAGGCATTTCTGAGGTGAGCGAAGCACAAGAAAGGCAATGTTTCAAGAATCTTTAGACCCAATACAGTCGAACGTTTGTTATTGAGTTACCTACCTTGAGCTCTGTAGGGCATGAGAGGCCTCTGGATGAAATCTGGAGCTATTTAAGGTGATTTTATGTTTTCGTTTTTGTTTTCATTTTTGTAAAAATGGAAATACCTAAATGTTAGAAAAGATAAAGACACCTCACAATAGAAGAGAGAATAGGATAAACATCATTGTCTCTGGATTCTAGTAATCATGCATGTGATCTTAGAAGACCCTAGGATATTTCCACCATGCTGGGGCTGCTTTGAATACATTTTGATAACAATCATCTGGTGTTGAGGACGATCATAACTATATTTCAGAGTGAGATAGAGATTGCTCAGGATGTTTTCCTTGACTGCATGCTCTCTGTACAGTGCCCTACCCAGCATGGTGACGATGGCTCATACAACGTAATCTCTGGCTTCCTGTGTAGAGCAATGCTCAGGAAGAACATTGTTCACGGTGGCTTTGACTCTATGTGTAGTGATTGATGTTGTTGAGAGTGAACTGAAAACGATGTGTGTGATTTCAGTAGACACCGGGCAAAGCCTTTATGTTGAAGCCCGCACTATGCGGTACCCCATTCAGAAAGGAGCATGTCGCTTATACTGCATGTAATTTGCACCTTTTTGAGTAGAGCAGCACTCAATAAGAACATTTTTTGGTTTGGCCTTTGGATGGTGTGGGTGCCTGCTTGTACTCTGGAGGGCCCTGTGTCTGCCTGAATCTCAGGCTACCTGAGATGATTTCAGTGATCTTTACTAACAATATGAACACCAACAGAGTAGAGAAAATAAGAGAGAATACAGGTGCAAACTAATACATCTATGTCATTATCATCATTTGTAAACAGGGCAAGTGAGAGATTTCTATCAATTGAGATTTGCGATATGAGAGTAGGCTTTATCCATAGTCTCTGTTTATGCAAAGTTTTCCATAATGTTTTGATGTGTTGTCGAGAGCAAAGAAAACCACTGGATGGCCCCCGTTGTCATGTTGCTCTCAGGTGTCCTGAGATGGTTTAAGTGATCCTTTACTGACAATGTGAATATCAGCAGATTAGAGAATATAAAGATACCAGAGATAAGAGAAGACAACCTCAAGCTTGTTCTTTCTGTGTCATCATAATCATCTAAGTAAGTAGAAAATGTGAGGGAATCCCACTTATTGAGGAGTGTGTTCAAGTATTTGTACCTTCGGTGAGAGAAATGAACTCTATATTTGAGGTGATAGAGGAAACTGGGCAGGTGCTCCATATTGAAGCCAAATTCTGTGCTGTGCCCTACTTGGATATGCCCCAATTGCTTAGACTACATGTAATTGGTTCATTTCTCAGTGGAGCAGAGGGTCCTGCTTCCATCTGATTATCAGGCTTCCTGAAATGATTTCAGTGGCCATTGCTTATCATGTTAACGCCAACAGGTTAGTCATGTTAACGCCAACAGGTTAGATAATATCAAGATGTCCTTAGATGAAAAAGGTAACAGGCTGTTTCTTGTTCTTATTCTGTCATCATGATTATCCAGGTAAACATAGAGCAGGTAAGGGATTCCCACTGATTGAGTGTTGTGAGTTTTATGGTATGGTGTTCAAATTATCTCCATTTATGCAAATATTTTCATTGTGTTGTATTGTAGATTCAGATAAAGGAAATTAATATTTATATTTTATTTGTTTTTGGACAGGTCCTCCACCTTGAAGCCATGCTCTGTGCTGTGCCCTACTTGGAAAGGTCCCAATCACTTAGACTATGTGTAATTGGTTCCCTTCTGAGTAAAGCAACGCTCAGCAAGAACATCATTTTTAGTGGCCTCCTGACCGTGCGGGGTGGATATGCATGTGTCCTTTAGCTAAGTGGTTTGAAATGAGGAGACACGTAAGGCCACCTGGATCTCCAGTATCCTGAGATGATTTCAATGAGTTATCACTAACAGTATGAACACAAACAGGTTAGAAAAAATAAGGATGCCCTCAAATAAGACAGAAAATAAGCTCAAAATTTTTCTGTCTGCATCATCATGATCATCTAGGTAAACAGAACAGATGAGGAATCCCACTGATTGAGGGTTGTGAGTTTTGTGGTACAGTGTTCAAATTGTCTCAAAATGAAAATATTTTTTGTTGTGTTGTGGTTTTTAGAGAAAGGAAAACAATATTTGACAATTTAATGGATTATGAGCTCCACCTTGAAGCCTTGCTCTCTGCAGTGCCTTACTTGATAAGGTGCTGATTACTTAGACTACGTGTAATTGGTTCCTCTCTGAGTAGAGTAACACTCAATACAAATATCATTTGTGGTGGCTTCAGATTGTGTGGGTACTTGCTTATGTGTCTTTGAGCTACTGGCTTGAACTGAGGAGGTCCATACGGCCACCTGGATCTGAAACAACCTGAGATGATTTCAATGACCATTGCTAACATTATGAACCACCAACAAGTTAGAGAAGATAAAAATGCCTTCGGGTAAAAGAGAATAAAATCTCAAGCTTATTCTCTTGCATCATCATCATTATCCAGGTAAATAGGGCAAGTGAGAGATTTCTATCAATTGAAGTTTGCAGGTCGAGAGTAGGCTTTTTCCATAGTCTCAGTTTATGCAAACTTTTTGCATAGTGTTGTGATGTGGTGGGGAAAGCAATGAAAACCATATTTGAGATTTCACAGGAGACTGACCACATCCTTTCCCTTGAGCCAGGCTGTGTGCAGTGCTCTGTCCAGAAATTCCTGTTTCCTTATACTGCATGCAATTTGGCCTTTCTGAGTTGAGTGATGCACAATAAAATGGAGGCCTTTTATCCATATATTGATGTGTGTGTTCTTGATTTTTCTGTCTTGAGCTCAGCAGGGTCCTGCCAGGCATCTGGGTGTGATCTCGAGCACAATCAAGATGATTTTTGTCATCCATTCATAATAATGGTAATACCTACAGGTAAAGAAGATAAAGACACCCCATAATTGTAGAGAAAAAATGAGAAACCTTATTATCTCTGGGTTCTTGTAATTTTTCATGTAATCGTAGAACACTGGAATTTATACCCATCTTGGGAGGGGTGTACGTTGGAGGATCATTGGTAACACTGTCTTAGGTAATGGAAAAATCTTGGGAATAATAGTTATTTTGTATTTGAAGTTGATTAATATACGTTTCAGAGTAGGATGGGGATTGGGCAGGCCCTTTTTGTTGAAGCCATCCTCTGTGTAGTGCCCTATACAGAAGGGTGCATGTGACAGGAGTCTTTCTATGTAGTATAGTTTCCAACAATAGCAGTGGTGTGGGCCTTGGGTCTTATGCTGGGCATTGAGCTGCTGTTTTTCTTGGGCACTCTTTTCTGAATAAGAATTAGTGGGATACCTGTATCTCAGGCATTTTGTTGATTTTTAGCCTCTAACTGTGACAAATAGGCCAACTTTTAAGAATTTATTCTCATAGTTTATCTTGATCATTGTCTCTAAGTATAGAGTAAGGCTAGCAAACTTTGTGGGTTTGTAGGAAAAATTTGCATTGTCATAGATATTTGCATGGGATATGATTAGTTTATGTCTAGCCATTGTAGTTTTGGACTTTTATTTTTAATGTTTTTAATATTTCATATTTTTTCACTGGTGGTTTACTTACCAACAACAAGCATTCTGACTTCTTATTTTTCTATCCTTGTTTATTTTACATTAATTACCATTGTATGGTAACATTTATGGGGTTCTGAAATATTTTTCAATGAAACTATACCATATAATCTCTCTAAATGCATGTAGTTATTAGCAACCCTGAAATACTTTTTTTTTGCAAGGGTTTATTTTATTTATACAGCTATTCTATAAAATAATGATTTGGGAATGTTCTCTGTCCTCCTACAGGTTTGCTATGAACTCTACCTGAAGCACTCATTTGTAGAGAAATTTAAATATGTAAAAAAGGTAATTTAATTAATATTAGAATTAAATACATGTTTTTATTAAGAAATATATTTTTGTGATGGTAATGAAAATCTACATGTGAAAATCTGTAAGAAATTCCAAAGTATATTATCTCCTTGCTGGATATGTCTGTTTTGTTCATTGTGGTAGTGGTATCATGGGTGCTTCATTCGTGTGACAATTTACATATTTGTAGTTCTTTGTATGTCATTTATACCTCAAAAAAGCTGTTATAAAAGAAAAACAAAGTATATTGCTTCCCATTTAAGCAGTCCTTCAGCAAGTGATTTATGATTACTACTGCCAGTACTCCTTCTGGTCCTGCTGCTACTGTCACTTCATGTAGTACTAATACTACTCCTGCTGTGTTTATTAGGAGCACAGAAGACACTTTACATGATCACCTTTTAACAAGATGGTATTTCTAGCAGTTGTAATGACTTTAGGACCTGCCTATACCGCATAGGATGTAATTTTAAAGAAATATATTAATATGTTGATATTTATGTTTTTAAATTCTCAGCAAATAGAAGAAAATGGAGAAATGATTTTAATCATTTAATAAAATCTCAAAAGAAAATTGCTCCTCTAGAGCATATTTTTTTTTTGTTTTTTAAAATTTTATTAAATTTATTGGGCTGACATTGAGATTTTATAAGCTTCAATTATAAAATTCTGTAATATATCATCTATATATTGCATTGTGTTCACCATGCAAAGTCAAGCCTTTTTCCATCACCACACATTTTATTCCTTTTACCCTCTCCTACCTCCCCTAACCTTCCTCCCCTCTTGTAATCACCATACACTGGTGTCTGTGCCTTTGAGTTTTTTTTGTCCTGTTTGTGGCTTTCTGTTTTATATCCCATGTAACAGATAGGGCATTGTACTTCTAGAGCATATTTTTAACCACTTCTATATACCTAGTGCTTAACACAGCTATATTTTTCATGTGGCAAGAAATATATAGGTACTCATGTTCATTTCTGCTTCAAAGTTTATTGCTATATATTCTTTTTTTAATTTGTTTGTTCTTTAGAACACCTCATGTGTATCGATGAGTAAATAGATATATAAGTATTTTCATTCAATTAGATCCTTGAAAGCTAAGTGAAGATATTGGGTAGAGAATATATTCATGGTTACAGATGACAATACATTTTGGTTTTTATCTAGCCTCAATTTCAAATTACACAGCAGAGCTTTATCAACACATATGTTGCTTTAAACTTACCTTCTCTAATTCATCCATGGTGACACTCTTTGAATGATTGCATTTCATGTTGATTTTAAAGGTTGTTTCCTGCTATCATCAAAGCTCATTATTGTCTCTTTTGTTTAGGTCACCCTTACTGAGTTCTACTACATTAGGCCTGCATGTGTTGTTGACTTCAAAGTTGTAAAAGAAACAACATTCTTTTCCAACCACCTGGAGGAAGGTTGCTTCCAGTTGATGCTGTGATTCTCATAATCTCCTTGAACCCAGACACCTGGAGAACACTAGGCTGAATGATGGTCACGGATATAGTGAAATCAGTTTTCACTTAAATGCAGGGTTTCTTCATTTACTTGTGAGAAATTTCCTTTTCCTGTGGTTAAAATGAATTGTGTGATAATAGAGTTAATGATGTGTCTGTCACAAGATTATAGAATCATTAAGCATCTATCTCCTCACCCATTTTGACACAAGGTCTGTAATAACAATTTTATATGATGGGGTATTTTGAGTATGAATTTAATCCATGTATGTAATCTAAGAACCCAGATTGGCAGGTAAATTAGCATAAAGCCAGTGTTAAGATGGTCATTGTTAATGTTTAATAATTATGGCTTTATTAATTAAAATTTATAATCCTTTTCATACAGGTAGGAAGCAATGGTTAGTATAATTAAAAGACATGGTTATTTCCCCAAAGAAAGTGAGGGTTGCATATTTATTTATTTATTTATTTGGTGTTAATTTTTCATAATAAATATAGTTTTATCTCAGTGACCAGTGAATTTAGAGATATATATAGATCAATTTCTATATTCCATATATATATTTAACATTATTCACTTTATGGTACCTTAATATTCAAATCCATCTTTTTCTTTCTAAACAAATGTATATGTAATGTTTAAATTTATGTGTCATCTTGGCTAGGCCTTGCTATCTAGTTTTTGGTCAAACTCTAGTATAGGTATTGCTGTGAAGGTACTTTTTCAGATGAGATTAACATTTAAATTAGTAGACTTTACAACTAACAACAGGACAAACAGAGACTCATGGACATGGACAATAGACTAGTGGTTACCAGAGAGTAAGGGGGGAAGAGGGAGGTAGGTGAGGTAAAAGGGGCCAAATACATGGCGACAGAAAGAAATCTAACTATGGGAGGTAAACACATAATTAGATATGTATGTATGTATTTTACTATTAAATTGAATCTTATCTGAAACTTACTGGATTTCGTTAACTGATATCACCATAAAAAATAAAAATAAATAAGTAAAATTAATCGTTAGACTTTAAATTAGATTACCCTCTATAATGTGGCTGAGCCTCATCCAATCATTCAAAGGCCTGGATCCCCTAGGAAGAGGCAGTTCTTTCTCCAAAATGCCTTTGGAATTTGAAATGTAACATCAACTCTTCCTGGGTATCCACCCTGCTGGCCTGCCCTTAAGATTTTGAGTTTGCTAGTCCCAACAGTTGTCCTTAAAATAAATATCTCACTCTTGCTTTCTCTTCTGTATGTGTGTGTATTTGTGTGTGCATAAATCTGATTGGTTCTATTTCTCTGGAGAACCCTAACACATATTCCATGTCACCTTAAAAGAAGCTGACATATTTCTCTGAGTATGTGTAATGTGGCTATATTTTTTTAAAAATGGGATCATGCACTGAGCTTTATGTAATATGGTCAAACCATGAATATGAAAAGATTGATATCCTTCAACATGCAATGCTTTTTCTGGTTTAAGTTTTCAACTGTAACTCTTTATTTAATGGTATCTACTTTAAGGTTACTGATATAAACTAAGAATGCCAGTTTTTAACCATTTATATATTTCACCATGTGCTACAAGAACAAAAATTCTTTTCTAGCACAGTCTGAGTTATGTGAGCAATAACTCCATGTGTAAATTTCTCTTTGACATTACCATGTAGATTTGATGTGTGCAATGATCTCCTTATTCTTTCTTTTTGAGGATTTTCAGGATAATCTAATCCATTTACATATAGGCGTATTATTACCTCATGATACACTAGGACTATAGAGTTATTAAAAGTTTATTCAGTTCTGGGCTATGTGAGCATCTAACCACAGAAATGTTTCATATACTTTGTCTCCAAGGTACATAGTCATTCACCAAATGATTCTTATCACTGTTACAACTACACTAATATGACCAAAGCAAGTGTGCTAGTATGACTAGTATTATATAAGCATCGCTGAGATGAAGTTTAAATTTTACCTTCTAATAGGTAGGAAGTCTATTGGTTAAATACATACATATTTGAAATTATGTGTTTGAAAAACTAAGATCATACTTTATACCTATTTAATACATCATGAATATCTTCACTGGTAAATAAGATTTTAAAAATCTGTCTTAAATGCCTACACTTTAATCCATGCAGAATGTGTGATAGTGAGGAAAATGAAGTGAGGATTTGATTATTTTTCCACTCAAATAAGGAATTAACTGAACATTATTTTAGCTATTCCTTTTCTTCCAGTGAAATCTGATTTTTTGAACCTATTTCACACCATTTCAATTTTGTAACTTTAACATAGACAACAAATTTCAGTATCTTGTGTATTTATTTTCTATCTGCTTACAATTTTCTGAACTACTTTATCATCTTTCAAAATTTTTCAATTGATTCTCTGGGTTGATTACAACAATATTATCATTAGGTTTTATGTATTGATTTTCTACATTGATTTTTCTAAAATAAATAGAATGTTTTCTCAGCCTAACTAGAGAAAATCAGTAAAATTCAACATTGAAAACATAGTAACAATCCCCACTCAAATGCTTTATGCTGAATTTTTTCTTTAGACATTTTTTATAACTTTAGATCATTTACATCATTATCCATGCTCAAACATACATATGTATACAAATGTATATGCATATGTATAAAATATATTGTGTGTGTCATAGTCAGAAAATCTGAAAGTCACCCTGCTCAAGTTCAAAACACACACAAACAATTCTCTTGATTTCATATGACATTTATTGGGATTTATTGTTGAGAAAGGAATTTTATCATTACTTCTACACCTAAATAAATTTATGATACCATGTTTCTTGACACATTTATTTATTTTGAGGTAAAGTTTACATACAATGAAATTTATAATTCTTAAGTGTACTTTCAATGAAAATTTACTAATTCATATACCTGTGTAACCAAGCCCCTATCAAATAATGAAATATTACCTTCCCCCCAAATTTCCTCATGCCCTTTCCCCCTCCAACCCCCTCCAACCCCAGAGGGAATTGCTTTTAATTTTTTTAGGCCACAAATTAACTTTACATGTTCTAGAACTTCATGTAGTATATACTCTTAGTGCACAGCTCTTTCATAAGCAAACTGCTTTTGCCATCCATCCATTTGATGTACATATCAATGCTTGGCTACTTTTTATTGTTGAGTAGTAGTATATGAATACATCACCATTTGTTACCCATTCTCTTACAGATGGACACCTGGATTATTTCTTGTTTAAGGCTATTATAAATAAAACTGCTATTAACTTCCATGTACAAGTCTGTGGACCTATATTTTCTTTTCTCTTATATAAATACTTCAGAGTGCAAATGCTGGCTTACTTTTAGTTTTATGAAAAATTGACAGACCTTTTCCCAAAGTGTTATATACAATAAAATTTACCAATTTTAAGTATCAGTTTTGATGGATTTTGGTAATAGTATACAGTGATGTATACATAAGTCAAGATATAGAACAGTTCTATAATCCTAAATTTTTTCCTCATATTCCCTTGCATTTAATAATATCCTATCCTTCTTTGGATCCAGGCAACCATTAAAATGATTTCTCACACAATAAGTCTGCCTTTTATAACATTTTGTAGAAATGCAGTCTTTTTTGTTTTACTTCATTCACTAAGCATAAGGCATTTGAGAGTCATCTGCGTTATTATTGCATATATCAATTGTTCTTTTCTTTCTATTGCTAGATATTATTCCATAACATGGTATGCCATAATTTGTTATTCATTTGCTCATTTTTGGACATTTGGTTTGGTTCCATTTGGGGGCTGTTGTGAATAATGTTGCTGTGAATGTTCATGTACATATTTTTGCATGGACATATATTTTAATTTCTCTTGGGTAAAGGTAGTAGTAGAATTACTGGGTCATAATAATACACATATTTAACTATAAAGTACTGACATACAGTTTTTCCAAAGTGCTTACCAATTTTGCCTTTACACCAGCAATGTATGAAAGTTACTTTCCCCACAAACTCAGCAACAGTTGGTAATATCAGTCTTTTTGTTTTATCCATTCTGGTGTATATGCAAGATATCGCATTTTGGTTTTAACCTTCGTTTATCTGATGACTAT
The DNA here is from genome assembly GCA_028627145.1 of Eidolon dupreanum. Lineage (NCBI taxonomy): Eukaryota > Metazoa > Chordata > Mammalia > Chiroptera > Pteropodidae > Eidolon > Eidolon dupreanum. The sequence goes on along the minus strand of CM053505.1, from coordinate 91,281,607 downwards.
TGGTGTTGAAAGTCTTTTTTATAAGTTTATTAATCACATATATATCTCTTGTGAAGTGTCTGCAGATTTTGCTTATTAATCTGTTGCTTGTTTTTCATCTTACTGAATTGTATAAGTTCTTTATACATTCTGAATACAATCACTTGGTTAGATTTGTATTTTGGAATAATTTTCTCCCATTTTATGGCTTGTAGTTTTGTTTTCTTAAGTAGATCTTTTTTTACTTTTAACATTTATTATTTAGATATGAGAATACATATTATTTAAAGTGTTTTTGTTTACCAATATAAAGAATTTTTAAAATCATAGTTAACTGGTAATTTAAGAATGCTTGGATTCATCGATCACCACCCTATGATCACCTCATAGTGATTGCTAATATAAATAGTAGTAGTCAAACAGATAAAAATACCTTGTCAATGTTTTGAGAAACTCAAATTATTTTTATTTATTTTATTTTATTTTATTTTATTTTATTTATTTTTATTTTTATTATGGTGACATTGGTTAATAAAATCCAGTAAGTTTCAGGTGTACAGTTCAACAGTAATAACTATGTCTTCTGAATGGCAATATTTTTTATCTTGAAGAAGTCTATTTTATTAAATGTTATTTTTTGTGGGCTTTTCTCTTTAACAAATGCTTGACCTAATGTCACAAAGATTTTACTCTAAATTTTCTTACATAAATTTAATAATGTTCCTTCTTATGGTTAGCTCTATGATCCATTTTGACTTAACATGTTTGTGTGACGTGAGGTAAAGGTAGAGGTTCATTTTTTCTGTACAGATATCTAAGTTTTTCAGTATCATTTCTTGAAAAGCCTATCATATCTCAATTGAATTTCACTGACAAATTTGACAAAGATTAATTGATCTAATTTTTTATTCTATTCTGGATTCCGTTTAACCTCAAAACAATATCGCCATGTCCTGAATACTATAGCTTTATAGTAGTTCTTGATATCAGGTAGTATAAATTATCCAACTTTGTTCTTTTTTGGAAATTGTTTAGGTATTCTAGGACCACTGCCTTTCTGTGTAAGTTAAAATTGCCAATTATTCAAAAAAGCTTGTGAGGATTTTAATTGGGATTGCAGTGAATCTATATATTAATTGGGATGAGTTAACATCTTAAAAACATTGAGTGTCTTCCAACTCAAAATATGACACATCTTTCCAGGTATTTTGTACTTTAATTTCCTTTGCAGTGTTTTGTAGTGTTCCACATACAAGTTTCCACATTTTTATTTAATTTATTCTGAAATATTTTTGTCATGCCATTGTGAATGATGTTTACTTAATTTCATGTTCTAATTGTTAGTTGCTGTTATATAGAAATGCAATTAATTTTTTATATAGTGAACTTGTATCCTGTAACTTAGTTAAATTCATTAATTCTAGCAGAATTTGTGTAGAATCCTTAGAGTTTTCTAACATGATTATATCATCTGCAAATAAAGATAGTTTTACTTTATTTCTTTCATATATGCACTTATTTTATTTTTTTCTTCCCACAATGTATTAGTGAGGACCTCTAGTACAATGAAAAATAAATGCACTGAGAGCCAATGTCTTAACTTGTTCTCAATCTTAAGTAGAAAGAATTGAGCTTTTTTACTGCTGAATATCTTGTTAGTTGTATATTTATCATCGATGTCCTTAATTAGACCTTTCTTATATTTATAGTTTTCTTAGAGTTTATTTAAAATGAAAGGGCATGTAATTTTGCCAACTTTTTCAACATCTGTTGAAATGATAGTTTATTTTGCTTTAATTTCTAAACATGATATAGTACATTGATTGATTTTAGAATGTTAAACCAATCTTGTGAGATTTTGAAATATTACTCCTATATATCTCTATTACCTCTTCTTCCTTTTTGTATTATTATAGTTATGCATATTACATCTGTATCTAATCAAAAACCCAACAGTACATTGCTATGGTGATTACTTTAAATAAGAAAGGAGAGCAAGGATGTGTTTACAGAGTTTGTTATATTAACATCCTTAATTACTACTATTAATTACTATTTCTGGTTCTTTTTATTTGTTCTTGTAGATTTGAGATACAATATGGAATGCTTACTCTGATATAACTTTCTTCCCACCCACCTCATTTTTGCTATTATTTACAAATATATTATTTTTCTCCATTTTATATGCCCCTCAATACAATACATATTATTTTACATAGTTGTTTTAAAATCATTTAAGAGAAGGAGGGAGGAAAAATATGTATTTCTATAGTCTTTTATAATTATATAATTGCTTTTATCATTATTAATGCTCTTTGGGATAGTTTTTGATTCGAATTAGCATTTGAAGTCACTTCCTTTCAGCTCCAAAAGCTTACTTTAGTATTTCTTTTAAGATGGTTCACTAGCAACAAATTCAGTTTTTGTTTATCTGGTAATTTCTTTATTTTGTCTGCACTTTTTTTTTTTAATAATTTGTTGGAGGTAAGATTTTTGGTAGTTCTTTTTTTTCAGTGCTTTGAGTATGTCTTAAATGCTTTCTGGCTTCCATTGTTTCTGGTTAGACCTCAGCTCTAATTCTTAGTAGGGTTCTTTTACACATAAGAAGTTTTTCTCTTGCTGTTTTCATGATTTTGTAATTACATTTCAGCATTTTTACTATGACTGGATATGAATCTCTTTGCACTTATTACATAGAGTTTTTCAGTTTTTTGATGTTTAATTTTGTTTTCTTAAATTAAATGAAATTTAATTTGGAAATATTTGTAGCCATTATTTCTTTGAATAATTGATTTTCCCGACAGTGTCTCACTTTTCTCTAAGACTCTGTCCAATTTTCTTTTTTTTTTTTATATTGCATAATCTCTACCATCTTTCTTCATCTTCGCTGATTTTTTTTTCTGCCAGTTCAAATCTACTGTTAACTGCCTCCCCGCCCCACCGCCCCCCGCCCCACAGTGAAATTTTTTGATTTCAGAATTTCTGTTGGGTTCTTTTTTAACAATTTCTAGCTCTTTATTAGTTTGCTCTTTTTGATGAGACATTGCCATCATTGCTTCCTTTACTTAGTTAAGCATAATTTCTTTTAGTTCTTTGAACATATTTTAATGGCTGCTTTGAGGTCTTTGTTCTTTTAAATCTAATATATGGGCTCTCTAACCAGCAGTTTCTGTTGTCTGGTTTTATTCTTGTGTACATGTCATGCTTTCCTGTTTCTTTGTATGTCTTGTATCTTTTATTGTCGAAAACTCAATATTTTAGGTAATATATCAACTCTGGATTTTTACCCCCATGTCCTGTTTTTATTGTTTGCTTTTTTGTTTGTTTAGTTACTTGACTGACCTACCTCAGTGAATTATATTTCCCTCACAATATGACGCAAGTGATGTTGCTTTTCAGAGGGTGAAGACTTGATAGTGCACAGTTACCATGGGATAACAGTGGTTTTAGCAAGACTGTCTTTGACTTTCTCTGATTTCTCTGTTCAGCTGTTCACCTCATTTGGTATCACACCCAGTTATTAAGCTTCACTAATTGCCAGTTGATTGCTCTATTTTTTGACAATGCCCTGGGGCATAAAATGCTCTATAGTCTGATTCAATTAAATTCTGGCAGAGATAGCTTTGGAGGCCAGATTTTGAGGCTTGTCCTGACTCTAGGAGGGCTTTTCTTACCTGTCCTTTTCCATCATGCAATTTAACTAACTGGCCTATGGTTTAACTTGTTGCTCTAAATTAAGGAGCTTCTTGCCTCCTCTTATTTTCTTACCACGAAATGGCTGTTGTTTTTACGAGCACCCTCAAGTCTTGAACTTCCCCACACTGTTTTTAAATAAAGTCAATTCCTATGGGACTGGCTTTGGACCTCTCTTTTCTACTGCCTCTTCCTTGGACAAAGTTTCTGAACCACTTATCCTGGTGCTGAGCAGGCTGGTAGACTGTAACAGTCTTAGCTTACCTCTCCCTATGTGAGATGTCCTCCTTATCAAGCTAGGGTAAAGGTAATAGCACCCCAGTGTTCTTGGGCAACCACACCTCAGATAGAACCTACATCCTAAGAACATGGGATGTATATAAGAAGGGAATCTCCAACGCTTGACTGCACTCACAAGGAATTTAACGTTTTCAACTTGGCAATGGGAGATGAGAAATGCTGGTGCCCTGCCCCACCCAGTTATATATCATAGCACTTAATTGAGAGCTGAGAGGAGAGAGCCTATCTTCTCATCTACAGTCACCAGGAATTGTTCCTTCAGCCTGAGCTGGGGGGAGAGAGAAGTAGGTCTTGGCTCAAGTGCCATAGACTTTTGCCTCTCTTAACAAGTTTTAGTAAATTTTGTTTGAATGCATTTCTTCATTTAATGTGTGCACTCAGGACATTTTCCAGAGAGAGTGTGTGTGTGTGTGTGTGTGTGTGTGTGTGTGTGTGTGTGTATCCTTGATTGTCTTTAATATTTTTATATTTTATTATTTTAATATTTTATTTTATTAGTTTCAAGTATGCAGTACATTGGTTAGACATTTGTGTAATTTATAAACAATCTCTCTGCTCTTTCTCTCCTCTGGCTCTCCACCTAGCCATTGCATTACTGCTGACTACATTCCCTCTGTTGTGCTCCCCATCCCCATGACTATCAACTACTAATTTGTACTTCCTCAGCCCTCCACCCCATATTTTTTAAATAGTTTTCACAAGCTATGCTTCTTTATCTGGGGAGTGACTTTGCAAAACTCCTCATGCTGCCATCTTAGAATTGAAACTCTCATTACTTAATTTTCCAGGATTCTTTTTATTAACCTTAGTTTTTATTTCTAGAGTTAAACATTAACCTATCTTTCTCCTGATCTCTAGGTTTTTATAGAGAGTATTAAAATATCTGTTTGATGCATTGTGATATTTGAAAATGTCAAATCCCAATTTATCTTGTAAGTGACCCCCCTTGCCATATCAGAGAAGTTAAACAGTAATTTTTTAAATATTGTGTAAGAGATCTGGCACATAGATAAATATTTTGGTGTTGGTGTACACTTTGAGTCAGCTCTTATACTGTTGTGCTTATAGTCAATGAAAAGTATAGACTTTTGGGGGCCTTATTATGTTAAAGAAAACTTACAGCCGTCTATAAAGGTAATTACTTATTAGAGTGAACCCTAATGTCCACTTCCTGCTCACTGAGCATTTAGGTTCTGAGTAGGAGCCAAACTTGTTATCAATCAATGTGCATTCTTAGACTTTAAGCTGTTATTTTAATAAACCATTGAATTTGCCTATTACTATTCATTGTAAGTGTTTGTAATACTAGCGGTCTCATCTTTGCATGAACTCTCTGATGTGGTAACAGTAGTTTCTATTTCATTTCATTTTTGTGAATAGAAAACTGGAAAACACATGTAAATATATAGAGCAGAGTGCTTGACCTGTAAGCAACATGTAATTCTAATCTGCTACTGTTGTTCTTATTATTAATAGGTATTGTTTATTCTCATCTCTGTAAGAGGTGAACTTGAAATTAGTTTGATTAAATACCATTTGGTATGTCACAAAAAAAGCCTTATCCAGTTTTTTTTCACATTTTTAAATATGTCTTGTCATATTTAAATGTTTCATTTGAAAAAGAGAACATAATTATTGTTGCTAAAATACATACAGAGAAAGTGATGATTTTAGCCACCAGTTCCCTTTGATCTTACTCCTGCCCTTACCCCAGATACCTGTTATAAGCAGTGTCCACATCCTCGTATTTACTCAAGCTAACACATACCCTTTGTTGACCATGCGTTTTCATATATCACACTCATATAGACATACAGGGATTTTTTTCATTTTTTATTTACTTTAGAGATTACAGTATACATATTATTCAATAAATGGATTTCCTACTCAAAAACATTACTCATATATATTCTTCCAGGTCATATTTTGTATCTATAATGTAAACTGATATTTAACTTTATTATTTCCTCAAACATAAAATTTTTCCAACAGAATTTTTCTCATAAATTTGATCCTTTAATCTAGATTTTAAGATTATTTTTGCCATTATGACAAAGCTGCTTTATCCCTTAGTGATGACATAGAAAATTTTATATTTTATATCAGTTTTGAGGTCTGCTTGGTTAATCTCGCCATCTTACATTTGTTCATAACCTGTAATTGCCAATGCCAATAGAGTTGAATTGACATTTTTTTCTTCCCCCATATTCTTGACCTAAATTGTAAAACATTGTCCAAAAAAATAAACATTTTGGCAGTATTGAATTTTCCCATACATGAAGAGGACTATGTATTTATTGACTTGTTATTTTATATTATACTGTAAAGTTTTTAAATTACTTAGTATAGGCCCTGAAATATTTAGATAATTTTATTACTGGGTAATTTACTTTTTTACTTTCTTTGTGAGTTCTTTTATCTGCCATTGTATGTTCTGGTTGATTATCATTGCGGCACATGGAAGTTACTGAGTTTATATTTTTTCTGAATAACTTTCTAAATTTTCATTTTAATTGTATTTTCTTGAATTATCTCTGTGGATAATAGTGGTTTTATTCTAGGTCTCTTGAAACAAAATATCACCAAATGTATGCCATATTCACACAGTGCTATGAATTACCAAAAATCAGAATGGCAAAAACAGATTACTGCATAGTGGCTACGCTAATTTACAGTCCCATCAACCCTGCACAAGGGTTCCCTTTTCTTTACATTCTCGCCAACACTTACTGTGTTTTGTCTTTTTGATGATAGCCATTCTGACAGGTGTGAGGTGATAACCTCATTGTATTTTTTACCTGTATTTCCCTGTTGATTAGTGAAGTTAAGCACCTTTTTATGTGTCTTTTTGCCATCTGCATGTCTTCTTTGGAGAATGTTTATTTAGGTTTTCTGCCAATTTTTGAATTGAATTATTTGTTTGTTTTTTTTTTTGATATTGAGTTGTATTAGTAGGTTGCCTTTTCAATTTGTTGATAGTTTCCTTTGCTGTATAGTCGAATATAGTCCCATTTGTTTATTTTTATTTTGTTGCCCTTGCCTGAGGAGACACATCAAAAATATATTTCTAAGTCCAATATTAGAATTTACTGTCTATGTTTTCTTCTATGAATTTAATGGTGTCAGGTCTTACATTTAAGTCTTCAGTCTATTTTGAGTTTATTTTTATATATGTTATAAAAAAGTGGTCCAGTTATATTTTTTTGCATGTAGCTGTCCAGTTTTTCAAATACCTTTTATTGAAGACTTTTCCCCATTGTATATTCTTACCTCCTTTGTTGTAAATATAATTTATTTATGTAAGTGTGGTTTTATTTCTCCGCTCTCTATTCTGTTCCATTGATCTATATATGTTTTTCTGCCAGTATCATACTGTTTTGATTACTGTACCTTTGTAATATAGTTTAAAATCAATGAGCGTGAGGTCCTCAACTTCAGTTTCATTTACTTCTGCTATGGTCTTTATTATTTCCTTCCTTCTCCTAACTTTGAGATTTGTTTGTTCTTATTTTTCTAATTCCTTTAGATGTAAGGTTATATTATTTGAGATTTTTCTTGTTTTCTTGAGGCAAGCCTATACTGCTATAAATTTCCCCTTTAGAAAGGATTTTGCTGTGTCCCATAGATTTTGTAACATTTCCATTTTCATTTGTCTCAAGGTGTGTTTTAATTTCCTCTTTGATTTCTTCACTGACCCATTGTTTGTTTAGTAGCATGTTGTTCAGCCTGCACGTGTGTTTTTTTCCCCAGATTTCTTCTTATAATTGATTTCTAGTATCATACAGTTGTGATAGAAAAACATATTTGATATGATTTCTGTCCTAAATTTGTTGAGACTTGTTTTGTGGCCTAATGTGTGTGATGCATCCTGGAGAATGTTCATGTGCACTTGAAGAGAATGTGTATTCTACTGTTTTTGGATGGAATGTTCTGTATATATCTATTAAGTTCATCTAGTCTTATATGTCACTTAAATCTAACGTTTCCTTGTTGATTTTGGTTGGATGATCTATCCATTGACATAAGTGGGGTATTTTAAGTCCCCTAGTATTATTGTATTACTGTCAATCTTTCCATTTATATCTGTTAATATTTGCTGTATGTACTTAGGTGCTTCTGTGTTGGGTGCATAGAGGTTTACAAGTGTTCTATCCTCTTGTCGGACTGATTCCTTTATCATTATGTCATACCCTTGTCTCTTGTTACAGTCTTCGTTTTAAAGTCTGTTTTGTCTAAGTATTGCTACTCCAGCTTTCTTTGGATTTCCATTTGCAGGGAATATTCCTTTCCATTCCTTCACTTTCATTCTGTGTTGTCTTCAGATCTGAAGTAAGTCTCTTGTAGGCAGCAGAGATGTGGGTCTTATTTTTTTAATCCATTCAGCCACCCTATGTCTTTTGAATGGAGCACTCAGTTCATTTACATTTAAAGTAATTATTGATATAAAAGTACTTATTGCCATTTTTTCATAATGGCTTTATAAATGATTGGTGTACTACTACCTTAACTTTGTCTGCCTCTACTAGTGAGATATTTTCCTTTCATATATTTTCTTTATATATATATATATATATATATATATATATATATATATATATATATATATAAAATTTCTAGTTTTTTTTTTTAAGAAAGGTAGACTGCCACTTGCAGTGCCTCATTTGGATGTGTCTGGAGTCTTGGAAACTTGACTACCCTACAACCTCCTACAAATGGACCTTGAGAGCTTGTTTGGAGGTTCTAGCAGGGGAGCGTAGCTACTTGTATACCCTTTGCCAAAGAATGGTCCTTTCCTCTATCAGGAAAAGTCCTCCTCTTCAAGTGAGCACGCAGTTTTGGGAGGGACACACATGGAGTGGTGATGGAGGAAGGGGACACTCGCCTAGCCAGCCAGATCAGCCAAATCAACCCTGGTGATCAATGGAGTGACAGATGTCACAGCCCAATCGCCCTCACATCTTTATTTCTAGTTTTGGCCCTTTCTTTTCCACTTAAAGAAGCCCCTTTAACATTTCTTGTAATCCTGGTTTAGTGCTGATGAACTCTCTTAGCTTTTGCTTGTCTGGAAAACTCTTTATCTCTCCTTCTCCTCTGAATGATAACCCTGCCAAGTAGAATATTCTTGGTTGTAGATTTTTTCCCTCTTAACATGTGGAATATATCATGCCACTTCCTTCTAGCCTGCAAAGATTTTGCTGAATAATCAGCTGATAGCTTTATGGGGGTTCCCTTGTATATAATTAGTTGTTTTACTCTTACTGCTTTTAAGATTCTCTCTTTACCTGTAACTTTTGACATTTTAATTATGATGTATCTTGGTGCAGGCCTCTTTGGGTTAATATTATTTGGGACTCTGCTTCTTGGACTTGAATGTCTGTTTTCTTTGCCAGGTTATGGAAGTTTTGAGCTATTATTTCTTCAAATAAGTTTTCTGTTTCTTTTTCTCTCCTCCTTCCAAGACCCCTATGATGCAAATGTTACTACACTTGATGTAGTCCCAGAAGTCCCTTAAACTATCCTCAGTCTTTCAAATTTTTTAAATTTTGCTCTTCCAATTGAGTGAGTTCCACTGTCTTGGCTTCTCTGATTGCTTATGCATTCTTCTGCGTCATATGATCTGCTGTTGATTCCGTTTTTTACAGTATTATCTCTTTGTTGAAGTTATCACTGAATTGAACCACTGTTCTGCAGAGTTTGATGAGCTATTACTTTGAACTCTTTATCTAGAAGATAGTTTATCTCCATTTCATCTAGTTCTTTTTCTGGTGTTTTGTCTTGTTTGTCTGTTTGGAACATATTCTTTTGTCTCTTCATTTTGCTTGTTTGTTTCTATGTACTAGGTAGATCAGCTATGTCTCCTGATCTTGATAAAGTGGCCTCATGTAAGATGGCGTCCTGTGGGGCACAGTGGTGCAATCTCCTATGATCACCAGAACCAGATACTCCAGAGGTGTTCTCTTTGTGGACTAGTGTGGCTTCTTGTTGTTGCTGAGCCACAAGTGCTACAGATATACTGGAAGGTGAGGCCATACCCTGGCCTGGCTGGCTATGAGGCCTGGCCACAACTGTCATTGGGTATGTTGGTGTGCAGGGCAGCCCCCATGTGCAGCTGGCTGGTGGGTTTGACCATAAGCTGCTGGAGCACTGGTGTGCAGGATGAGCTTCCAATGTGGTTGGCTGCGAGGCTCAGCCTCAACTATTATAGACACTGCTGTGTGCTGGTGCTGACTAAGTCTGCCCACTAAGTGTGAAAAGGCGGGGCTGGAGTCACTTTGAAGGAGTACCAGCAGGGCTGGGTCCTCAGAGAAATACCATCACCTCAGTGTGGTTTTCTTTATATCCTTAGTTGTAGAAAATCTGTTCTGCTTAGTCTTCAGGTTATTCTCAAAGATAGCTGTTCTACATGTAGTTGTAGTTTTGCTGTTAATGAGAGGAAGTAAGCTCAGGATCTTTCTACTTTGCCATCCTGAACCTGAAGCCAGGAGCCTTGCTCTGGAATGCCAGTTTAGCTTGTCCGTGAAATATTTCTTGCAGTTGGTGCACAGTCCCCTGAGTAAACCTGTTTCCAGATTGCTGTGGCACTCCATACTTTCAATTTTCTAATGTTGTACTCGCAAGTAAGAAATTGGAAGGGTATATGGTAAAGATTAGGTTAATGTTAATTATTTCTGATTAACATGAACTTTGTTCAGCAACAGCCCCCCTCCTCCCATCAGTGCTTGAATTGCACCATATTGCTTTAATCATTTTAGCTTTAAAATATCACCTAGAGTTATTTACTTTGTGAAAATTCATGGAACTGTTTTTTTACACTATACACTTTTTTGCATGTATGTTATACCTCAATAGAATTAAAACAACCAAACAAACCTTCCCAATATAATAATCATTCCAGAACAAGAGAGCACCCTAAGTCTCTTTTCATGTTTTAAAGGTATTTTGTTTTCCATTTAGAATAAACATAACATTTTCTCAATAATATATGACAGAAAATAAAAAATCGGTCTCTTTGTACAAATGCTCCAATCCATACCGAGTTTTTAACCCATTTTAACTGCCTCATTTATATAACTCTTATGTTCTATTATGTAAAGCTTATACGAGTTCTTCCACTTATTATCCTAGGGTTATTTGAATCATTTCAGTCCTATATTATTAGGAAATAACAGTAATTTCACTTTCTCCAGTTTACTAAAGAATCATATTTGTATTTAATAATGATATAGCTTAAATATAAATTTTGAAAAACTCAACCCCTATACAGTTTAGAGTCTGCTCATCCTCCATGGAGGTATATATAAGTTATAAGGACTTTTTCTTCATTAGTATATTTTTCTTATTTTTCAAAATGTTGAAATAGTTGATCATTTTGTTTTTAGAATTTTATCTTTTTTTCTGTTGTGAATATAAATACACCTTAATTAAATAAGTATAATCATTATTTTAGTTATAATCATTAAGTTTAATGCAAAATATGTGTATTATCTTGCATATAAATAAATATTGCAGCTAGTATAGGATCAATTACTTAAGATCCCAAGCAAATGATTGACCTAACTTTATTTTCACTTCTTAAGAAATGTACATTTTTGAGTAAAAAAAATTACAATTAGTAATTTCAGAGCCTGGTCAGTCAAATTAAGTAAAAGCTATATGAAAAATAAATTAATGACCTCCCTCACAAATGTCCAGTTCTACATCTTTGTTTTAACCAATATTAAGCGTCTGATAAATGTATTTCTGCATTCTTCTGCATGCTTAAGCATATATTACAAGCCTGGACCATTAAAGAGGATAGGAACTCAATAGATATTCAAAAAATGGATGATGTACACATACATACATGTATATATTCTTTACCTTCTTCATCCTTCCTCTACTCCTTCCCTTCTGGTAACCACCATTCTCTTATCTGTAGCTATTAGTTCATTTTGTTTGTTAATTTGTTACTTTTCATTTTATATCCCACATATAAGTAAAATCATATTGTTCTTGCCTTTTCCATCTGACTTATCACTTAGCGTGATACTCTCAAACATCCATTCATGTTGTCACAAATGACAGTATTTCATCTTTTATGGCCTAGTAGCATTTCATTGTATCTATGTACCACATCTTTATCCAATCATCAGTCGAAGGACACTTAGGTTGTTTCCATGTCATGGCCACCATGAATAATGCTGCAGTGAACATAGACCTGGGTATGTATTTTACAAGTAAGTGTTTTCACATTTTGGGGGGAAGATATCCAGAGGAAGAATTGCTGGGTCATATGGTAGCTCTGGTTTTAATTTATTTATTTTTTTTTGAGGAACCTCCATACAGTTTTCCATAGTGACTGTAAAATCTGCATTCCCATCAGTAGTGTACAAGGGTTTCCTTTTCTCCATGTCCTCTCCAATACTTGTTATTTCTTATTGATAATAGCCATTCTAACAGGTGTTAGGTATTAGGTAGGCTCTGTTCTTCCCCTCATGTTGTCTCAACAGGTAGCCATTAAAACCAAGGCTGATAATAGCATTGTTTTGCATCTATGCTCTTCCCTGCTTTTGACTGCTAGAACTTTGCTTTGGAATCTGGACCTTCGTTTAAACTGTGGAGAGAGATTTTTGCCAGCTTCTCCAGATTTGCGTAGTTAGACATCTGAAACCAAAACTCATGAGAGGTATTTAGATCTCCAGCCTTTGCACTATGCTATTCCCTCTGCCTGAATTCACATCTTCCCAGATAACTGCTGGGTTGACACCCTAAATTCCTGCAAATCTTTGCTCAAATGTCACCTACTTACTCAACCAGGCCTATGCTAGCCTCTTATTTAATTCAGCATCATGA
>CM053505.1:91081676-91268303 GCA_028627145.1 Eidolon dupreanum | reverse complement strand
TTGATATAAAGTGAAAGCAGTGGTTTTTCTTTGCTTATTTCTTAGTACCAAACTTACTGAAATGTTTTACTACTGTTCAAAGTTTGAGAGGCTTGATTTTTACATGTGATTTAGAAACATAAAAGGTACCTATATATTTGTATTGTAAAATCTAAACTAAAGCTCATTTCATATTGTCTAAGTAGGAAAATTTTACACATGCACAAAAGTCCATGTATGGGCTTTAATAGATTAGTAAACCCTGTAAAATAAAAAATAAATTTATTTGATCATAAATATGTTTTTCAGAATAGATGACCATAGATTTCAGATCCTCAATGGTATCTATAAAGCAAAAAGATGATATAATATTACATGTTTTAAAAATACATACATACACCATCTTTTAAAATATAGCTCTCTAACCTACTCATTAGAAGTTTTTTTTTTTTCATGTGAAACAAACTCGATATTTTCCTCCCAAATAGCTAATGTACATCACAGACTTTTAGGAATCTGTTTTGTGTCATTGATAACTTCATTACTTTCTTCAAGTCATTCCTCAAATTTAATCATACTGAAAAGACCTATGAGGAGCAACCTGCCCACCATCCTCAGGCATGAGGATTCCAATTCTCTTTATTCTGATAGACTCTGTTTTTTTTCTACCACATTGACTATATTCAAATCTAATTTTATTATTTGTGTCTTTTATTTACTGTCTCTCCCCCAAAGTAAAGCATAAGGTCCAATAGGGAGGTATTATTTATTTTCACAGAAAATGCCTTGTGTGTAAACAGTAGCACTTACACATAATAGGTGCTCATTAAAAAATTGCTGAATGAAAAAAAAAGAGTAATAGAGGCAAATAGCTAGTAAGAAAGATTGCACAGAGTACTCTCACATTGGTTAGTGGGCACATAAATTCTAAATAAAATGGTTACATGTTAATTTTTAAATATTTCATATGCATGGAATCAATTGTCATGATAATATAATCTTTTATATTTCTAAGTAGGTTTTTAACTTACACAAGTGTTTTCCATATGTTGAATAAGGATTCAATCCTAACATCAATCCTGTGACGTGGAATTAATGATGGTATCTAACTCTTTTGTGAGATTATATATACGAGGGCCTTTCCATACTTCCTGACCTGGTAGTAAGCCTTAAGTGAATGTTAATGATTAGATTATGATTTTTATTGTTGCGGCTATCATTATTAAAAGCAGTTATTTCATTCTCGATTCTAGGCTGGAAGTGTGTATTTAGAGTAAGGATAAGTGACGTGTTTAAGCACACAAAGTGAGTGGCTGATGTTATTCATTTTTAAAAATATGAATGTTCTTTGTCAATAGCATTAACATTTGAAGTAGTCCATTCACAGTTTACCTAAAGAATTTGGATATATAAATTGACAAATTTAATAACCTGTACCAAAAATGAATTAATTCTATACTTTTTTCATTATCTATATTAAACTTGTGCTCCCTCTCCCTCTATGCACCAAAACAGACAGTAACATATATATACATAGAACACTCCATATATTTTCTTGTTTTTTATTCATTTTACAAGAATAGGATCATTTTATGGAAACTATATTAGTATTATCCCACACATTTCTCTAAAAATTGGTTTTCTTCTTGCACGTATTTTCAAAAATATCCCTTTAGGTCATCATATACTTTATTGTTTCATGTTTTAAAATCCAACTAAAATCCAAATGGAATTCATTAGATATGATTTCCAAATAAAATCAAATTATATTTTCCTAAAAAGATCCAGTATACACAACAGAATTTTAGGAAAGTCATTTGTTTCCTTGATTTCTCTTTCATTTTTAAAGCACATACCACATTGTCTGAATTTTATAACTTGACATTACCTTTTAGTTACTTTTGTCCTCACTGGCTGTTATGGCTTAAATTGTATCCCCCAAAAATATATGTTGCAGACATAATAGCCCAGCATCTCAGAATGTGACTTTATATGGAAATAAGTTCATTGTTGATGTAATTAGTTAAGACCAGGTCATACTGAAGTATGGTGGGCCCTTTATTCAATCTGACTGGTATCCTTGTAAGAAGAGAGAAATTTTAACACATGCACAAATAGAGAGAAGATGGGCATGTTGTAAAGGTGGAAATGGTGATTGGAGTCATGCTGCCACAAGCCAAGGAATTTTTGGACCACCAGATGCAGGAAGAGGAAAGAAGAGAATCCTCTCCCAGAATCTTCAGAGGGAGCGTGGCCCTGCCAACACCTTGCTTTAGGGCCTGTGGCAACCAGAACTGTGAAACGAATCTATGTTGTTTAAAGCCACTCGGGTTTGTGATACTTTGTTATGGATGCTCTACGACACTATTACACTGGCCTTAAGTATTTTTCTAAAGTTGTTAATTCTCAGTAAATATTTTTACAGGTGAAGTTTTAACAGCTATTTGTTAAATAACAGAAACTCCCCATGGAGGATTTTAATCTGATTGTCTTAAAAATACTATAAATGAAATTGAGAGAATTAAATGTCTCTATAATATCAGCTTCATATTTGGCAGCATGGGTATATATCTATTATCTAAACTTTTTTATATAATACAGCTTTGGATTTTAATTATACATCCTGAAATTTATTCAGTAGGTATTCTTAGTGGTTTACATTTTGTCTTTCTGTTGTATCTTTGTTTCTTTTTCTTTTCTGTATTTTACTCGTTTTACTCGTTTCTGTAATGTAATGATTATATTGATATTTTTCAATTTGTACTTTCAGTCCACCTTCTAAAAATATATTCTGTAATCTCATTTCCTCATTTGACTATTTTTATTTTTTTCCAGCTTTGTTGAGATAATGATTGAGAAATAAAATTGTACATATTTAACTTGTACATTGTGATTTTTTGATAATTGCATACATTGTAAAATGATTACTACCATCAAGCAAATTAACATTAACCATCGCCTCGCATAGTTACTAGTTATTTTGTATGTGGTGAGAACACATGAGATCTACTCTCAGCAAGTTTCAAGTACATAGTAATATTATTAACTATATTCCGTGCCGTACATTAGATCTCCAACACTTACTGATCTTATAACTGAAAGTTTGTATTTTTCAACTAGCATTTCCCCATTTCCCTCAACCCCCAGCCACTGGTAACCACTGATCTACCCTGGTTCTATGAGTTTGACTTCTTTAGATTCCTTGTATGAGTGAGATCATGCAGTATTTTTGACTTTTACTTTCTATGTAGATAATTTTTATAATTTGGATACATTATATCAACATAACAAAGACACATGCCACATTGGGGAAATTCCCTCGCCTGTTAAGCACATGGATACATCAGTAGCGTTGCACTGAGAGCCCCGGAAATTGAGTTCCTTTGTGAAACCCAGGCTCTCAGGAAATGTGATTGGAAGAACTTTAGTATCAACTGGCCCAGGGTTGTCCAAGTGGCCACACGAAAGCCCAACTCACTAGAAAATTTTTGGTTTGAAGAAAGGTGATTTACGAATGAAAATTCAGCCCAGCTCTCAAGCAGAATTACTATATATACAGCCTTGGGTGTGTGCACATGATGTGTGTGTAGACATATTCACATTCTAATTAAAATACCAAAATATAACTTTTTAAAAATGTTTTCTTGGTTTCATTGAAATAGACAGTGGGTCGTATTTATATTGTATAATTCAATGAGGTTTTTTCACTCATAGTTGGCATACAATAATACACCAGTTTCAATTGTACAGTCTAGTGATCAGAGATCCACATAACTCATAAAATGATCACCCCACTAAATCTAGTACCCCTCTTCCCCTTTATATTTATTACAACATTATCTACCCTATGCTAAACTCTACATCTCCATGTTTATTCTGGAACTAACCATATGTACCTCTTCCCTTTGCCTTTTTTTCCATTCCCCCAAACCCCCAATTTAGTATCCCTCAAAATATTCTCTGTTATTTATGAGTTTATTTCCTCTTTTGTTGTTGTTGTTCTTTAGATTCCACATGTACATGAAATCATGAGGTATTTGTTTTTCCCTATCTGACCCATCAGTCCCCGCAATAATCTCCAGGACCATCAAGGCAGTATCTTTTTCCATCCTCTTCCTTTTAGTGTGTGTGTGTCTTTAATCTGAAGTGAGTCTCTTGTAGGCAGCATATGTAGGGGTCCTATTTTCTTCTCCATTCAGCTACTCTTGGTTGGAACACTTAATTCTTTTTCATTTGAGGTACTTGTTGATAGGAATGTAGTTATTACCATATTTTACCATTCTTTATTCCTGTTTTTTTTTTAGGTGAGCCAACCCTTGGTTTACCTCACAGATTGCAAGGACCTTGTTAGCTTACAATCCCTTATTTTTTATTTATTTTTTATATCTACAGCACCTGGTCTTCCTAGGTGGTCTCCCATCCAAGTACTAACCAGACCCAATCCTTCTTAGCTTCTGATATCAGATGGGATAGGGCTTGTTAAGGGTGGCATGGCCATAGACAATTCTTTCTGATACATGTTTTTTCTTCTTAAAGAAGTCCCTCCAACATTTCTTGTAATATTGGCTTAGTGTCGATAACTTCCCTTAGCTTATTTTTGTCTGGGAAGATCTTTATCTGTCCTTCGACTCTAAATGATAGCTTTGCTGGATAAAGTATTTTTGGTTGTAGATCCTGGGTCTCCATCATGTTGAATATTTTGTGCCAAACCTTTCTGTCCTGCATGGTTTCTTCTGAGAAATCAGCTGCCAGTCTTATGGGTATTCCCTTATAAGTAATTATTCATTTTTCTCTTGCTGCTTTTAAGATTCTCTCTTTGATTTAACCTTTGGCATTTTAATTATGATGTGTCTTAGTGTGAGCCTCTTTGAATTCCTGGTTTTTGGGACTTTCTGAGCTTCCTGAAGTTGTATGTCTATTTCCTTTACCAGGTAAGGGAAGTTTTCCATCATTATTTCTTCAAATAGCTTTTCAGTGTCTTGTTTTCCTTCAGTACCCCTATGACATGGATTTTTTACATTTAATAATGTCCCATACGCTACTTGAATTATTATTAGAGTCTTGGCTTCTTTTTTTCTTGACATTCTGATTGAGTGTCCTTGGCTTCCCCATCCTCTACATCAGTGATTCGATCCTCTTCTTTGTCTGCTCTGTTTTTTTCCATCTAATATATTCTTCATCTCAGATCATGTGTTCTTCATTTGTGATTGGTTCCCTTTTATAATTTCCATTTTCATTTTTATCTTTTTTTATCTCTTTGTTAAAGTTCTCGCTGAGTTCATCTACACTTCCCCTAAGCTCATTGATCATCTTTATAACCAGTGTTTTGAACTCTGCATCTGTGAGGTTGCTTGACTCCATTATATCTGGGTCTCTGTTCTGTTCTCATATGGTTTCTGCTTCTTTGTCTTCCATTTTGGCTGCCTTTTTGCATCTGTTTCTATGTACTAAGCAAAGCTCTTAAGTCTCTCAGTATTATTAGCATGGCTTTGTGTAGTAGGTGTCCAGTGGCACAGTTCTGAGAGGGGTTCAGCTGCAGGCCAAGTTTAGCCTCAGCCTGTGCCCCTCTGGGGCCACCTATTAAGATTCAGCAAGCAATTCACAGATGCTGTGCTTATAGTCGCAGTAAGAAACCACACCAGAAACCAAGGCCAGCTGCCTCCAGTGTGAGTCTAGGTGCTGCCCAGCAAGGGGCACTTGACTGAGGATACAGCTGGATGTGGCTTGGGTGGGGCTATGAGTTGGGGGAGGTGGAGTTTCAGGGAATCCTCTGGGCAGAGCGACCTCTGTTATCCAATTTGATGACGTGTCAGCTATGGTGGCACTGTGCACACTGGGAAGGGGGAGGGCTCGATAGGGAACGATGAATTCTGTGGGCACCTCTGCCTGGAAGAGAGACTCACATTTGGCTCTTACTCCAACAACTCAGTGTCCCCTTGTAAGTCCCTGGTGGCTCCCGTCAAGCCCACCTGGCACTGGTGCTCAGAGCGAGCAGGTCCGTCACTGCAAAAGTCCCATCATGGACACAGCTCCTTTAAGAGGCGTCTGCCACTGTTGCAGC
The DNA here is from genome assembly GCA_028627145.1 of Eidolon dupreanum. Taxonomy (NCBI): domain Eukaryota; kingdom Metazoa; phylum Chordata; class Mammalia; order Chiroptera; family Pteropodidae; genus Eidolon; species Eidolon dupreanum. The sequence continues at coordinate 91,262,263 of CM053505.1, read as the reverse complement.
CTCTGTCCCACTCGGCCACTTGGAACTGGGCAGCCTTGCGTCCTCGCCCCGTCCTACCTCCTCCTGTTGCAGGGTGATTTCTTATTTCTCTCCCTAGTTGTATGGCTTATTCATCGAGATCCCAGGTGACTTTCCTTGCTGTTTGCTCTGTCACGACTTTGATTTGGTCGCAAGAGGGATGAACAGAGCCTCTATCATCTACACCATTTTTTTCTCCCCAAAATATTCTTAATTATCTATTGTTATGTAAAAATTACTGTGTGTTTTCATTATGTTTATACAGATATGTCTCCTTTGATCCTCGAGATAAGTTTCTAAATTAGAAATAAGGAGAGACTCTCCTTTGTAGGAATGATGTGATAATTAGAAGGCAAATCCCATATAGAAACAATGAACGTATCTGACACATCTCAGCCCTTGGTCAATCCTAATTGTATTGATTTTATTTAAATTATTACCACTACTAACTACAGTTTTGAGAACATGTATTATTTTTCTAAGATTGCATTTTCACTTCTGGATATTTATCCAAAGAAAATCAAAATAAAAATTCATAAAGATGTTGCACTCCAATATTCATGAAAGCACAATGTACAATAGCCAAGATATGGAAGCAACCTAAATGCCCATCAACACATGATTGGATGAATTATGGTTCCTATATACAATGGAATCTTACTCAGCCATTAAAAAATGAAATCCTACCATTTGCAATGACATGGAGGGATGTAGAGATTATTAAACTGAGTGAAATAAGTCAGAGAAAGGTAAATACCATATGATTTCACTTACATGCAGAATCTAAGGAACAAAAAGAACAAACTAATCAAAAACACTCACAAATATAGAAGACAATCTGGTGACGGTCACAGGGGAGGGGGTTGGGGGGCTGGGGGAAAGTGGTGAAAGGTTAAAGAAGTACAAATTAGTAGTTGATAGTTGATCACAGGGATGGGGAGCATGGCATAGGGAATGCAGTCAGCATTAATGTAATGGCTAGATGGAGGGTCAGAGGAGAGAAAGAGCAATCAGGGGGATCACTTCATAGACTATATAAATGTCTAACCAATGTACTATATACTTGAAACTAATAAAAGTTTAAAAAAAGATTGCTTGGAAAACTTAAAGGTAATAGAAGTAAACTGACTTCATTAACTTTGCAGGTGACATGAGTGACTTACATGTTTAAACAAATACATACACACAGACATATAGTGTTTGGGGTTGTATTTTACAAAATTGCATCTCACAGTAAACATTCTGCAATTTTCTCAGATGATACATCATAGATACCATAGATTTCTGTTCACCTCCTGGTTTATTGTCATGTGTCCTGATAAACCATGCTGGATGAGATTTATAATGTGTTCTAAGTTCTGTATTTTTATATTTTTCTTCTGCCTGAAAACAAAATTATCTAATATGATTGGCATTATTAGTTTCTTAGATCTTTGGAAATGTGAGAGAGCTTTCCATGCCTTTTATATTTATTTAAGGTTTTATTTTTAGAGCAATTATAGGTTCACAGCAAAATTGAGAGCAATGTACAGAGATTTCTCTTATATCCTATCCCCTCACATGCATGACCTCCCCCATTATCAACATCTCCCCCCAGAGTGGTACATTTATTACAATTGATTACCCTCCATTGACATCATATCACCCAAAGTTGACACTTTTTGTTAGGATTCACTCTCGGTGTTGTACATTCTGCAGGTTTAGACATATGTATAATGACATGTACCCATCTCTCTAGTATTATAGAGAATACTTTCACTGCCTTAAGAATCTTCTGTGTTCCACCTATTCATTCTTCTCATATAGCCCACCAACTCCTGACAGCCATTGACCTCTTTACTGTCCCCATAGTTTTATCTTTTCCAGAATGTCATATATTTGGAATCATCATATACAGTATTTAGCCTTTTCAGATTAGCTTCTTTCACTAAGTAACATGTATTTGAGTTTCCTCTATGTCTTTTCATGGCTTGAGAGCTCATTTCCTTTAGTGTGAAATAATATTCTATTGTCTGGATGGACCAGAGTTAGTTTATCCATTCACCTACTGAAGGACATGTTGCTTGCTTCCAGTTTCGGCAATTACGAATAAAGCTGCTGTAAACATCCACGTGCAGGTTTTTATGTGGATGTAGTTTTCAGGTACTGAACATTACTTGATCATTTTGTGCATGTGTATTATATATTTTCTCTTTCTATTATAAATGGGATAATTTTAAAATTTATCTTTTGAAAAAATAAAATGAATCTATTGACTATTACTGGCATATCATAAATTGATCAATTTTTGTATATGTATTTTCTGTCTGCCCAAATTGCTGACCCCTTCCCTAACTCTCATTATTTTCCAGATGATTTTTCAGTTTTCTCTAAATGAAGGATACCTAATTTCAATACGTTGAGATGTAAACCAGCAGACTCAAACTAGCCAGTCAGCACGACTGCGGCTATGTTAGGGGACTATGCCCTTCTACTCCCATTGACAATTGATCCTTTAGACCTATGACATTCTTGTGTATTCAGGTATGTGGATATCATATAAGGAGTTTGGCTGGACTATGCTGCCAACTTAGCCATAGTTTTCCCTAGTATCTACCACAAGTCCAAAGATATCTTTTGGTATTACAAATTATAATTTAATGGTGTGGGTTAATCTTGTGTGTTAAGAATGCTTACTCCAATCCTTATGTACAGTTTGGTAAGTTGTTTTGATTAGGAAACCAGCATGTTACAATATTTTCTTAAACTTGATTTTGAATCTTATGATATAAGGTAGTACTTAGGATTTTATGTTTCTTTTCATTTACTAAGTTTTTTTCAAGCATTTATCTCAGTCAGTGATAAATTTTAAGAAGACAGTTAACTTCTCCAAGTCAAAAGACTCCTACTCTGTCTTGTTCAAGGTTAAACAGCAGTTGGATAGCCGGTATTTGTTTGTTTTTTCCCTAAGGAGAGTTTATAGTTTATATGTGTCTGTGTGAGAGACTTCTTTGAATATTTCTTCTAAATTCATCTCTAGATGTTATATAGTACTTATTTTTTCATTATTTTTAATGAAATATGTCATGTTAATATGTCATGTCTATAAATAGTTGTACATTTTTCTTCTATATTATCTCATATATAGACAAATTTTATCTTTGAAACAAATCTGATGTCACTGGGGAAAAAAATCACTAATGTATTTTTACTGGCGATCTAATGAGATCTTCCATATAAAATCTCATATCACAAGATCTACCATAAGGTAAGCATTCAGTAGACATTTATAATAATCTTTCTCGTTATTGTTATATTTTGCTAGGTACTATTACCTCCTTACCGCATGTGAGATGAATTGAACTTGGAGAGGTTGATGTCACACAAGAAATAAAAGGTGCTCATTTCTTTTGCTTTTTTTTTTTGGTATGAAATGTACTGCAAGTTTTCAATTTTTTAACCAACAGATGTTCATTATCTCTAATTGAGTGAAGTATAAAAGTAATATAAGAAATTAAAGGTCACTCTGAATCCTATCCTGCTGAGATAAACTCCATTGCAATAATAGAAGACACGCTTTCATATATCTTTTTATACATATATTATATATTATACATCACATATAATATATTATTATATAGTGTGTGTATGCATGTGCATATATATACATATACATATATACATATATACATATACATATATATAACTTTGGTCATATGCCACATGTTGTTTTTATTGTGGATATCTTTATCTTCCTCTCTCAATGCCAGTGCTTCTTCACCTTTTCCTGATATTCCTGCAATTCCCAGTAAGCCAGGTTAATAATATAGCATGTATTTTGAAATATTTTTCCCCATATGCATAATATCCTCCAGTCTTATTTTTCTATCCATATAAATATTTTCCCATATAAAAGTATTAGGTTTTTGTCACTGTTTTATAAACTGTCATCGTACTATAATTAATTTTTTATCATCTTACTTTTATCATGCAAGAATACCTCATTATCTTTCCAAGTCATCTGGTATAGTGCCAGTCCATTTTTTTCAATAGTCAGGTAATAGTCTATAGTAAGAGTACACCACATTCAAGTCATCCATGTCCCTATTAGTTATAAATGTTTCCTTTTTTCTTCATTTCTTGCTCCTAGAAATAATGTTACAATGAAATTTTTATGTCCATAAGAAGTTTTACTTTTATTTCAGGAATATCATTGATATGCCAAGATATATCTAATTTTAATATATATTGATAGGCTACCTTTAAAAATGTAGAGCATGTTACATTTCCACCATCACTGTTTAAGACACTTTTAGCAGCTTCTTGTTACTGCTGCCATTCAAATGAGTGGGAAGTGGTATCATCATGTTACTTAATTTGAATTTCTCTGTCTTTTAGACCTAGAGCTGAACATTTTTTCAATTGGTTATTGGACATTTGTGTTTGCTCTTCTCTGAGTTATCTATTTGAGGAATCAGAAGCATTTTCCATTATTGAGAAGAGGTCCTTTCTTATCATTTGTTGAGAATATTTTTCATCAATGGATATTGGATTTTATCACATTTATCAATTGATAGGGTCATGTGATTTTTCCTCTTTAGCCTATTCATATGGTAAATTACTTAATTTATTTTAAAACTATTTTAGAGCAGTTTTAAGTTCACAGCAAAATTGAGAAGAATGTACAGAGATTTTCTGTACACCTTGACCCCCACACATACTTAGTCTCCCTTGTTATCAACATCCCTCACCAGTGTGACACATTTTTTAAAATCGATGAACCTCCATTGATACATCATAATCACCTAAACTCCATACTTTACTTTAGGGTTCACTCTAAATCTGTACATTCTACAGATTTCAGCAGATGTATAATAATATGTATATATCACTATAGTGTCACACAGAATATTTTCATTGCCCTAAAGAGCCTCTGTGCTCTGCCTCTTTATCTCTTTTTCCCACCAAATCCTGGAAACCACTTATCTTTTTCCAGTCTCCATAGTTTTACCTTTTCATATACTATGCAGCCTTTTCAGATGGGTTTCTTTCTCTCAGTAATATATATTTAAGATTCTTCTATACCCTTTTGTGGCTTAATAACTTATTTCTTTTTAGCACTGAATGATATTCCACTGTCTGGATGAACCACAGCTTGGTTATCCATTCACCTATTGAGAGACATCTTGGTTGATTTTAAATTTTGGCACTTGTGAATAAAGTTTTTGTAAACATTTGTATGCAAGATTTTGCATGGGCATACAGTTTCAACTCCTTTTGGTAAATAGCAAGGAGCATAATTGCTGGATCATACGATAAAAGTATGTTCTGTTTTGTAAGAAACTGCCCAACTGTCTTCAAAATGGCTGTATCACTGTGCATTCCCACCAGCCGTGAATGAGAATTCTTTTTGCTCAACATCCTAATGAGCATTTGGTGTTGTCAGTGGTTTTGTATTTTGTCCATTCTAATAGGTATATAGTGGTATCTCATTGTTGTTTTAATTTGTAATTCCTTAATGATATATAATGTTGAGTATCTTTCCATATGCTATATATCCTTTTAATAAAACCCAGAACTTACTATATCCACCATTCTACAAATTGCTTTTCTTTTCTCCTCAACAATATTGAATACTGAGTACCTATCCCTATGTTGATTATTTTAAAATTTATTTTATTTAATAATTCTACATTTAAGTAATATGTTATACATTGATAATACTTGTGAAGTGAATATTAAGTTGAAAGCTTTCCTGAGAGTATCCCCTTCAACCAATAGCTATCAATCTTTTTATATTTAAAAATGTGTTTTCATACGCACTGCCTCATTTAAAAGACCAGTCAAGGAAACTGTTATTTTTTAATATATTTTTTTAAAATTTGTCCATTACAATTGATATACAGTATCATATTACTTTCAAATGAACGAAGGAAACTATTATTTTTAAGGAAGGAAGTTCAGATACTCACTTGTTGTGTGATCTTTAAACAGCATATATAACTTCTCCCAGCTTCTAATTTCTCATTCAAATAACACTCATGCTTACAGATAACAATAATGATTATGCTTGTTTATATTTATGAACCGTTTGTCTCTTAGGTAAAGTTTTAAGTATTTCTAGGTAAATTACTCTCATTTAATTTCAATAGACCTAAGACATTGACATTAGTATTATTTCAGTCTCACTCATTTGGTCTTTTGAATGAGGCAGTCTGTTTTGATTACAGTAATGCAAACGTTGTTCAGAGCCAAATCAGGTAATATACTGTGATTGTATTTCCTCTATATAGGACATATACTTTGTTTCTCCCACAAAGTTAATTATTTTGTTATAATTTTCTAAGTATCTATTATTAGTTTCTCCTTATCCTGTCAGTAGAGATATAAATCTCCTCTTAATACTTTCAAGTACATCAAGAATGTCTCATTTTCAATTTTTTTGGGAGACATGCCTTCTGGAGTTTTCTGTCATCCTACTCTATATACTGTTCTCTAGGCCTATTATTTATGGGAGAATAGGAGGTTGAGGAGTTCTGGGGTTCTAGCTGCTTCTTATATAGGCATTCAGGAAATTTTCCTGTTTTTAGCCCCACCTCTACCCCCATCGTCACAAGTACCTGGTGTTTCCAGTTTCTGGGGATTGTTTAGATTTGGAGATATGCAAATCAGGCTGCTTCTGGATTTACCTACTACCAGATTCACCTGGGGCTTTCTCTCTCTGCTAAATCATTTTCCACTCATTCATCTGTATCTTTAGTGCATTGTAGAATTATCAGGTGTTGAATTTCCCCCATCTTATCTTTTAGATGTGGAATAAAATAATAAAGATTATTTCTAGAATCTAGTTCTTAAGGCAAACTATTGATTGAGACTTTGCTCCAGCTCCTGCTTAGTTATCTCTCTATGTGTGTGTGTGTGTGTGTGTGTGTGTATACATATATATATATATATATATATATATATATATATGTGTGTGTGTGTGTATACATATATATATATATATATATATATAATTATAATATATCTATATCTATATAATAAGGTATTAAGCCACAAAGCACACCAAAGCCTTTTTGGTATAAAGAATGAAAACTTATTAGGAGAGAGTTCATCTTAGCTCATTAGAAGAATTGCTTGAGATACTTATAATCTAGTATTATGTTCTAAATTGTAAAGCAGTGCATTATCCAAAAATGAGTTTTGTTTGAAGTGAGATGGACAGTTGTAGGTATGTGATCTCTTCCATTTTTGTAACACTTTTTAGTTAGCAAAAGTACTTTTACTTAGGTTGCTTTATTCAGTCCTCATTACAAATTTGTTGCGTAGAATTAATGTCATGTATGTCAGACATTTATTGTGAGATTTAAATGGTCTAATCCTCGTAAAAAGTTAACATACTTATGTTTAAATAGGAATTCATTAATAAATAAATAAGAATTCATTAAATATTAATAATCTTTATTATTTTATTTTAAATAAAAAGTAATAGTGTTAATTTTACCTCAGGTCCAAAGAATTCAATTGGTTATACTTCTTCATGAATGACATACTCTTTATATAAGCCTATGCGTGTTCTGCTTTTATTTAGTTAGTTATTTAATTAGTTATTTTTAAGCCTATCACTGAAAAGAAAAGCTAGGATATTGATAATAACATGCATGTAACTATATATATAGCTGTCCCTACCAACTCATGGCCTTCCTCCACTAGAGGTAACCATTGCCCTGATTCACATTCAGCCATTCCTTACTTCCTTTTCTCTTGCTGTATGTAAGCTTCTTTGTGGCTTTAATTTTTTTGTACTTTGTCATAAAGTTTTATTTTTATTTTTGTGTACTGCTCTTGTTCATTACATTTGACTGTTATGGAACATTCCGCAGTGTGTATTTATCATAGTCTTTTTACCTGTGCTCCCGTTGATGGACATTCAGTCTGTTTCTCGGTTTTTGCTATTGTGAGAAATGCTGCTATGAGATCTTATACGTGTTGCCTGTTGTAATGGATAAGAATTTCTGTTGGGCCTTCCCTAGGAGTGAAATTAATGGACCATTGGTTATACAAATGTTCAGATTTAGGAGGTAATCCTAAACTATTTCCCAATTTAATTCTAAGTTAACATTCCCAGGAGCAGTATATGACATGCTGTGAATTGACATCCTGGCCAACACTAGGTGTCATCAATCCTTTAAATTTTTGCCAATAAAATGGAGGTAGATGGTATCCCCTTGTGGTCTTGACTTGCATTTCTCTGATTAATAATGATGTGGAATATCTCTTCATAATTTTCTTGTTATTAATACTGAGAATGAATATTTCATCATTAAAACATGTTTGCTATAGGTTTTTGGGAGATATACTATTAAGTAAGTTTTCTTCTACTCCTAGTTTCTAAGAGTGTTATTATGAGTGAATCTTTAATTTTATTAGATGCTTTATTGTGAGGCTGCATTCTAATTTCCCACCTTGCCAGGGCTCAGAGCCATGACTCTGTCTTGCTCATTACTGTAAAAACCAAAGCCTTCAGGTTACTGGCCCTGGCATGGGCCTGCCTACCATCCACCTCATTATTTCCATTTACCCTTCTGATTGTTTCTTCCTTGTGGATTTATTTAATTTCTTTTTTTATACATTTTGTGGTGTGACAGTGGTTAATAAAATTATATAGGTTTCAAGTGTACAATTCAATAATACATGATATGTGTATTCTTTTGTGTGTTTACCACCCAAAGTTAAAGTTCCTTCCGTTACCATATATTTGATCCCCTTTACCCTTTTCTACCTCTTCCTTTTTCCCTCTGGTAACCACTAAAATGTTGTCTATGTCCGCAAGTCTCTGTCTTGTTTGTTTGTTGTTTTCAGTTTTATATCCCACATATGACTGAAATCATATGGTTCTCAACTTTTTCTGTCTGACTTATTTTGCTTAGCATGATAATCTCAAGACCCATTCATGTTGTCGCAAATGACAGTATTTCATCTTTTCTTATGGCTGAGTAATATTTCATTGTATATATGTACCCGTTCTTTATCCAATCATCTATTGTAAGACACTTTGGTTGCTTCCATGTCCTGGCCATGGTGAATAATGCTGCTGTGAAAATCGGAGTGCGTATATCTTTACAGATAATTGTTTTCAATTTTTTGGGTAGATACCCAGAAGAGGAAATGCTGGGTAATATGGTAATTCTACTCTTAACTTTTCGAGGAACCTCCATACTGTTTTCCATAGTGGATGTACCAATTTGCAGTCCAACCAGCAGTGTATGAGGGTTCCTTTTCCTCCGCATCCTCTCCAACACTTGTTATTCCTTTGTCCTGTTGATGATAGCCATTCTAATGGATGTGAGATGGTATCTCATTGTGGTTTTCACTTACATTTCCCTAATGGCTAGTGGAGTTGACCATCTTTTCATGTCTGTTGGACATTTGTAGGTCTTCGTGGGAGAAGTGTCTGTTCAGGTCCTCTGCTTATTTTTTAATCAGATTGTTTGTTTCTTTGTTGTTATTGAGTTGTATGAGTTATTTGTTCATTTTGGATAATAGGCCCTTAGAGGCATTGTTCGCAAATATATTTTCTCATTCGGATGGTTGCCTCTTTGCCTTGTTAATGGTTCCTTTTGCCGTGCAGTCCCACTCGTTTATTTTTGCTTTTACTTCCCTTGCCTTTGAGATCAAATTCATAAAATTCTCTCTAAATACAAAGTCTATGAGTTTAGTAACTATGTTTTCTTCTATGCAATTTGTTGTTTCAGGTTTTACATTTAGGTCTTTTACCCATTTTGAGTTGATTTTGATATATGGTAACAGCTAGAAGTCTAGTCTTATTCTTTTGCATGTGGCTTTCCAATTTTCCCAGCATCATTTATTGAAGAGGTTTTCTTTTCTACATTGTATATTTTTGGCTCCTTTGTTGAATATTATCTGCCCATTTATACAGGGGTTTATTTCTGAGCTCTCAATTCTGTTCCATTGGTCTGTGTGTCTGTTTTGCTGCCAATACCATGCAATTTTGATTATTGTCACTTTGTAGTGTAATTTGAAATCAGGCAGGGTGATGATTCTGGCCTTATTCTTTTTTCTCAAGATAGCTTTGGCTATTTTAGGTCTTTTGTGATTCCATACAAATCTGATGATTTTTTGTTCTCTTTCTTTTTAAAAAGTGCCACTGGGAATTTATGAGGATTTATTAAATTTGTATATTGCTTTGGGTAATATGGCCATTTAAACTATGCTGATTCTTCCAATCCATGAACACAAAATATCTTTCCATTTCTTTGTGTCTTCAATTTCTTTTAATAATGTCTTATAGTTTTATAGTGTATAGATCCTTCACATACTTCAATAGGTTTATTCTTAAGTATTTTATTTTTTCTTTGCAGTTGTAAAAAGAATTGCTTTTTTTTCATTTCTTTTTTCTGAAATTTCATTGTTACTGTATAGGAATGTTGTGGATTTTGTATGTTGATTTTGTATCTGGGAGCTTTATTGTTTATTGTTTCTAATAGTTTTTTGGTGTAGTCTTTAGGTTTTTCTATATAGAGAATCATGTCACCTGAAAAAAAATGACAATTTGACTTCTTTATTCACAATTTGGATGCCTTTTATTTCTTTCTCTTTCCTGATTGCTCTAGCTAGGACTTCCAATGCTATATTGAATAAGAGTGGTGAGAACGGACAATCTTGTCTTCTTGATCGTAGAAGGAAGGCTTTTAGTTTTTCACCATTAAGTATATTAGCTTAGGGTTTGTCATATATGGCCTTTATTACGTTGAGGTAATTTCCTTCTATATCCATTTATTAAGTGTTTTAATCATAAGTGGATACTGTATTTTGTTAAATGCTTTTTCTGCATCTATCAATATGATCATATGATTTTTATCCTTTATTTTGTTTATGTGGTATATCACGTTAATTGATGTGCATATGTTGAACCATCCCTGTGCCCTTGGGATAAAGCTCACTTGATCGTGGTGTATAATCTTTTTAATATGTTGCTGTATTCAGTTCACTAGTATCTTATTCAGAATTTTTGCATCTGTGTTCATCAGAGATATTGGTCTATAATTTTCTTTTTTCGTGTTATCTTTACCAGGTTTTGGTATCAAGGTAATGTTAGCCTTATAAAATGAGTCAAGAAGTATTGCCTCTTCAAATTTTTTTGGAAAAGTTTGAGAATAATAGGAATGAAAACATCTTTGAATGCATGGTAGAATTCACTGATGAAGCCATCTGGTCCTGGACTTTTGCTTTTGGGGAGGTTTCTGATGATTATTTCAATTTCCTTACTGTTGATCAGTCTATTTAGATTTTCCAGTTCTTCTTGATTCAGTCTAGGAAGGTTGTACATTTCTAAGAACTTGTCTACTTCTAGGTTATTGGATTTGGTGGCATATAATCTTTCATAGTATGATACTTTGTATTTCTATGGTATCTGTTATAACTTCTCTTTCATTTCTCATTTTGTTTATTTGTATCTTTTCTCCTTTTTCCTTAGTGAATCTAACCAGAGGTTTGTCAATTTTATTGATGTTTGCAAAGAACAAGCTCTTTGTTGTATTAATTTTTTCTTTGGTCGTTTTGTTCTCAATTTCATTTAATTGTGCTCTAATTTTGATTATTTCCTTCCTTTTGCTGACTTTGGGCTTCATTTGTTTTTCCTTTTTTAGTTCTTTAAAATGTAATGTTCGGTTGTTTATTTGGGATTTTTCTTGTTTCTTGAGATAGGCCTATAATGATATGAATTTTCCTCTTATTACCGTTTTTGCTGTATCTCAAAAGTTTTGATATGTTGTATTTTCATTCTTGTTTGTTTCTATGTATCTTTTGATATCTCCATTTATTTATTCTTTGACCCAGTTGTTCTTTAGTAGAACATTGTTTAACTTTCACATATTTGTGGTTTTTCCCACTTTCTTTTGATGTTGATCTCCAGTTTCAAAGCATTGCATTTGGAGAATATGCTTGGTATGATTTTAATCATCTTAAATTTGTTGAGGCTACTTTTATGTCCCAACATTTGGTCTATCCTTGAGAATGTTCTGGGTGCACTAGAGAAGAATGTATTATCTGGTGTTTTGGGATGAATGTAAAAGTAGATAATGTCCAGTTGTGTCATTTAAAGTTGGTATTTCTTTATTGATTTTCTGTTTTTTTGGATGATCTATCCATAGTTGTCAGTGGGGATATTTAGGTCCCCTACTATAACTGTTTTTGTCAGTTTCTCCCTTCAGTTCTAACAGAACTGTTAGTTGCTTTTGCTACTCTCTGATTGGGAGTATATATATTGATAATTATTATGTCCGGTCCCCTTTATTATTATCAAGTGTCCGTCTTTGTCTCATTATTGTTTTTATCTTGAAGTCTATTTCATCAGATATAACTATGGCTACACCAACTTTTCTCTGGATGTCATTTGCTTGGAGTATCATTTTCTACCCTTTCACTTTGAGTCTATATTTTTCCTTATGGCTGAGATGTATCTCTTGAAGGCAGCATATGATTGGATTTTGGTTTTGATCCAATCTACAATTCTGTGCCTTTTTATTGGTAAGTTCAGCTCATTTACATCTAGGGTGATTATTGATATATGAGGTTTTCCTATAGCCAAATTGCCTTTTGTTTTCTGGTAGTTCTGTGTCTCCATTGTTTCTTTGTCCTTGAGTTTCTGTCTGTTATTTTAGTTTGGTGGTATTCTATGATTTTTCTGTCTGTTACCTCTTTTTTATGTCATGTGTCTCAGTTCTGTATTTTTGTATGGTTACCATTAAGTTTATGAAAAATAAATTTTCATATATACAGTAGTCATTTTTCTTCTTTGTGTGTCTTATCTCCATTCCTCTTTGCAAATTGAGACCTTTACTCCCTTCCCTTTTCTGTTTTTGTTGTCTCAAATTATCCCTATTTATGAGTTTATTTCTGAGTTGTAGTAGCTATTGTGTTCTCTCTTCTTCATGGATTTAGACCCATACTTTAGTATGAGCTCAGCTTTACATTGAAAGAGGGGATTATGTTAAAAATATAGATTCTAATTAAGTATATCTGGGGTCAAACCCAAGACTTTAGATTTCTGAAAAGTTCTTATGGGCTACCTGTGCTACTAATCCTCGAACCAAACTTTGGGTAGCAAGTTTCTACCTCGACCAGCACAGTACTAGCATCAGGATTGCAAAACTAGTTCTCACATCTAGGCTCTAACAAAAAGAGTTTGCAGGGATTTTGTGGCCAGCTTCTCTTAGGTTGTTCCGGAAGCAACATGAAAATCAAATTTACTGAATAAACTATGGTATAAAAAAAATGGCACTTTACAAGTTGGAGTTTATTATTTACTAACAAGAATTACTTATAGCTCTTATATCCAGACATATTGGCCAGTAGTTTTCAAATAGGAAATGGACATATTATGAGTAAATGTGTATCATTGGACATGAGATTGAGTTTTACCATATAAATGGCCTATATTGCTCTGATATCTTGTTTTGCCAAAATATTTTGGCTCATTTGATCCCAACAACTAATCTGGGATGCAGATGTAGTAACATCCTTTCTCTGCCAAGGTTCTTTTTTTTTTTTTTGTGAGTGTTAAATGGGATGATGCTCACAAAAACACTTAGTCACTGACTGACATGTAAGTAATCACTCATGAAAGGTTATTTTTTATTTCTATTATTGTTATTATTTACACTATTTGCATGTATTTTTTTAGGTCATAAAACTTAAACCTTGTTGGAGGTCAAGTGACATGTGTAATATCATGTGTGTAATCATAATCATAGCCCAAGAATGGCCCAAGTTTGCTTTTCTTTTAAAAATGTTTTCTTCTATAATCTTTCATTACAAAAGTCATGCTTCCTCATCCTAATTAACAAAATAGTGCAAAAATAAAGGACAATTGAGTAATCTCCCCTCATAATGCCTCATTCTTGATCCCTTGACAGGATTCCCAAAAATGATATTGCATTTACATAAACACCTGTGCATTTTTTTTTCTTGTGGCTTAAGCAAATGCTTATCAACACATATATTTATATCAGGAGCATATCCTGGGTTATTCCTTTGGGAAAAAAATTGAATCTACTAAAACAAATTGTTTCATTTGCAATTTCCTATCGTCACATAACAATACATCATGAGCATTTCATAAGTCAATAGATTTCCTTTGTTTTATATTTTAATAGTCCTCTTTATTCCCATGGAATGCATTTAGTTGCATGTTGTGAAGCAGCATTCTATCTTTTTAATATGTGCAGGTCTCTAATCTTACCAGGTTATAATTTTGTTTCAGTGAAATTTCTGTCAATTTCAGAGGCAATATCTGGTTTTTAAAATAACATATTATTACAGTGCCTTTTAGAATTTGACATGATGAATGTTCCTTATTTTTTCCTATTGTGTTATATTTCTTTGATAAACCCTTTAATTTTGAAAATAAATATAACAATATTTTCTCAAATTATCAACTGGTCACATATGATATGATATGACATGACATGCTTTAAAGTAATCCATTGGATGGCCGGGCCAGAGAGAGAACAGCAGATGGCGTAGAAAGGAAATGTTTAGCCTTGAGTTGATAATTATTATAGGTGAGTGGTAGGCAAACATTACCTCTACTTTCATTTATATTTGAAATTTTCCATATTAACAAATTTAAACATGTAGATTTGGCTTCTATTTTTCACTTTTTAAAACAATGTCACTTTGGAATTTTTGATGAAAAAAATGTAACTAATTTGAGAAAAACTAACAACTTTACAATATCCAGACTTCCATCCATTGTGAAGAGTATACACGCCAATATTTTCAAGCCTTCTTCAATACTGTTTAGAAAAGGTTTTTAGAGCACTTCATATACTACTAGAATAACTCTTGACCATTTTATTTCTAGATGCTTTATGTTTATCCTTATTCTGGTGAATAATTTATTTTCCAACTGATTATTATTGGTATTGCAGGAAAATATTGAGTTTTGCTTACTTTTTTTTCTGACTACCTATCATACATCAACTATGTTAATACTTATCAGGTAATTTGGGGTATATAATTCTATTAACTATATTTGATGCAACATTAAAACCAAGGTTAAAAATGCCTCACCATTCCAGCTGATTAGTGGCAATTACTGCCAAATCGAACAAATCAGAACAGTTGCTTTTTTTAGTCTATATCCTTACCTGGTCCTTACCTGGCCACCCCATCTTTTAGACATAGGACATACATCTGCAGCATGGGATCTGGGTCCTAAGGTAGAAAATTTTAAGAGACAACCAGAGATGTGACAATAACCATATGAAATTCAAATTCAGTACTTGTCTTCAGATACAAAATGGTGATTTATGATTAGATGATGAGAAAGGTAGGCAAATTTAGCTAACAAGCAGAATTACTCATTAAATCAAAATCCTGGATATAGGCTTCTATGTTCTAAAACAGAATGCCAGTATCTTCTTTATGTATGTGTTTTCTTGCATATAGATTCAGAAGTCATCATAATATAATCCCTTCGGTTTGTTCCTCAAACTTTACAAAAATATTTTTTCTTACATTGCTTATTTGATCCTCAAAAAACATCTTTTGAGAAAGATGAGTATCTAATTGGTAGGACTATAGTGAAGCCCAGTGAAATAAATCATAGGAAATCATTTAGCAAAATGTTTGATAAATTATTAAATACTCAGTATATGTTTATTTTTATTATTCTGTATATTATTACTAATATTATGCCTTATCTCCTTATGATATGTGTGGAAACTTCAGAATTGAGAACGTTCAGGTATTTATTTCAAGACCCATGAGAATAAGCAGCATATATTAAAGTTATTTTTATTTCATTGTCTTTATTAGTATTTTAAAATATCAAAGCAATACTTAGTCCTGCTAAATAGGAAAATTATGCAAAGTTGAATTTTTAAAGTTTTAAATTTTTTTTCATTTCCCATTATTCTTCCCTCCTTACTAATTTTTCACAAATGCCTTATGCTCCATTTTCTGGATACAGTGAAATATGTATAAATACAGAAATACATATATGATAGAGTTGGTGGTTTTCATTTCTTTAAAGATGGAATATCACTCAATTTACATTTCTACTGTCCTTTGTCTAATACAGATGGATACATTTTGTCTGACCTTTTCCCAATATAGATAAATACATGTGTCCATATCAAAAAACTTCGAAGTTTATCCTTTAATAGTTAATCTTTTAGTTAACATGAAAGTATTTAGTGCAATACAAAAAGTGATTGAATACCTTGTGCATTTTACACAAATACTCATGTTGATTGATATCATTTGAGTTGATGATTCTGTTCCTTGATTTTTGAGGCATAGTCATGATTTGAATCATTGTAGTTTGACCAAAATAATACTTTGTACTATGACAGATCTTCTCTTCTCCTTTCCTGAAGCTTTTCTTTTTTAAAAATATAATTGTATATATTTAAGGTGTACAACATGATGATTTGATATAAATACACATAGTGAAATAATTACTACAGTCAAACTAATAACATTTCATCTCCTCACCTAGTTACCTTTTTTTTGGTGGTGAGAGCACTTGAAATCTATTCTCTTAGCAAATTTCCAGTGTCCAGTACAGTATTATTAACTGTAGTCACTATACTGTATATTGGACCCTCAGACTTATTCATTCTACATGACTTCAACTTTGTACCTTTAGACCAACATCTCCCCATTTCTTCAATTTCCTCTGCCTCTGATAACCACATTCTACTCTCTGCTTCCCTGTATTACATTTTTTTAGCTCCCACATATAAGTAAGATCGTACATTTTTTTCCTTTCTGGGTATGGCTTATTTCACTTAGCATAATTTCCTCCATGTTCATTCATGTTGTTGAAAATGCCAAGATCTCCTTTTTAAGGCTGAATTCTATTCGATTAGATAGGTAGATAGGTAGATAGATAGGTTATAGATGATAGATTGATAGGCAGACAGACAGACAGACAGAGATCATTTCTTTATCTATTCATCCATCAATAGATGCTTAGGTTGTTTCCACATCTCGGATATTGTGAATAATCCATTCAGTGAACATGTGAACAGAAATATCTCTTCAAGGTATTGATTTCATTTTCTTTGAGTGTATACTCACAAGTGGAATTGCTTAATTGAACAACCTCCACACTTCTTTCCATAGTGAAAAACAGTCCAAAATCTGCAGGGCCGGCCAAGCAGGCTGAAAACTCAGGCAAGCTTTCTGTGTTGCAGTCTTGAAGCAGAATTGTTTCTTCTTTAGGAAAGCTCAGTCTTTGTTCTTGAGGACCTCAGCTGATTGAATGAGACCCATCAAAATTATGGAGGGTAATCTATTTTACTCAAAGTCTATTATTTAAATATTAATCCCATATAAAAAATACCTTTCACAGCAACATATAGACTGGTATTTGACCAAATAACTGGGTACCACAGACCAGTTGACAAAAAACTGATCTGCACCCTTAACAGGGAAGGATTACTAAAGGCACTTAAACCTTAGTTAGGTATGTAAGGAGGTGTTAAATGGATATTTGACATACATGTTTTAAGTAACTATGTTTTCTTACACATGGAACAGAATTTTGTCATAATAAAATGAATTGTTTTCTGACCATTTTCATGTCAACAAAATATCCCCCTCTTTGATGGCTCATTTGACCCTTGCAACAAATCTGTCATGCAGAGGTAATCATATTCTCTGCATCATGGGTTTGTTGTCAAGATTAAATGGGATACTTTACATGGAATCAACTATCAAGCTTCTGGATACACACACACACACACACACACACACACACACACACACACACACAGTGAAAGTTAATGGTTATTTAACAGTGAATATTTTTTCTATTTTTACAAAATGGAAATCTTAAGGCTTTGATGAGGCAAAGCTAGAAAACAATTGTTATATATTTGCTTCAAATAAAAAGTTTTAATATTTTTAACTACAAAAGTAATATTTATACTAAATTGTAAAGAAGGACAGCTAGGCAAATTTATTGATTTCTCCACTTAATGTGAACACCAAACTAATGTTTTGCTGTAGAAACTGCAACTTAATAGTGGAAGTTAGTCTTAGTGATTAAGGAATATTCACGGAACCCAAATCCTGGCTGGTCTATAACAAGATATTTTTCAAAGAGGAGTATGCCGTATTACAAAATATTCAAATACTTGCCAAATATAAAATGAAATTTCTTTGTAATATCATGTATCTTGTTTTTCTGTAGAGTTTTCATTTTCTCAGGTATTTTCACATATTTTGGCCCATTTGATCTGCAGAAGTCATAATACATAATACATGCCCTGGATTTATTCTGAAAATTAAATTAATCCATGTTTAGGCATTTAATAAATTGATTCAAGCTCTCAGTAAGCATTTATTATCATTTTCTTCATTAGTCTTGTTTATTCTAAAAGCACACATTTTTTATCTTTTTATATAAATCAGAATACCTTTGGCTTGGAAAATTTGAATGAGGAGGTAAAATCACAAAACCATCAAATGGCCCATTTTGCTTTTTTAGAAATATTTTCTTTTTAATTACAAACATAACAGTTTCTCATAAAAATTAAAAAATCCATCCCCTTACCACTACTTCCACTGCCCTGCCTTCATGTTAAATGTGCCAACGGCATATTTTTACAATTTTCTATGCTCAGACAAATGCATAATCAACCTGCTGAAAATCAGAAAATGGAGTGTTTGATTGTTGCTTATTTCTAGAAAAGTGATATCAGTCTATGTGGACTTTTTCATACCTTGTTCTTCTTATCTAATATCTCTGTCAATCCAGAGCTATTAGGTAAGAAAGTGGGCTTTTGTTGTAAAATTCAGCACTTTCATAATGCAGATTGCTGTTGTGAAGTGTAAATTTAACTTCATTTAAATCCATACATACAGAATTTTCCCAACAACATCTGAGCTAACAGTTTACATCTGTGGGTTTGAATCAATACTAAAATATTTTATTATTGTATCTCTACAGTAATATATTTTTATTCTCTGTAATTAAAAGTATTGTTCATTCTTCTTCTTAATTGGAGTTTTACAGAAAGGTTACTTTTTCTTCCAAATGAACTCTCATATCAGTTTGTTTTGAATAAAAAATGTCACATTGTTATTTAATTAATGTAAAAATATAAATGAATTTGAAGAAAACTATCTATCTACCTAATTGAATTTTCTCGTATTATGCATTGATTTTTCAGTTTATTTTCTTGAGTTTGAAGTTTCTATGCAGTTAGATCTATCATCCCTACATTTTCTATGTTGCCACATTAAAGCAGTTGTATACCACCTTCATCCCCTGCCATTCCCTGCTCCCTTGCAGTCTCAGGATAACCGATAAATAGCCTGGTAACATCCTTTCCTATGTATAATATATGGTATTTAGTATTAAAATATAATTATACTCAATATATTCTCTAATTTATTTTATACAGTACTCCTCTTAGGTCATGATACATAGTGGATATTCTTGTAGACCTTTAGATTAAGGTTTTATGTTTTAAAATTCAACTCTTTAGCATATGTGGAAAGCATTTGCATGTATGCTGTGAATGAGGTTTTTGATATTGTATAGTCTGCAACTGTAAATTTTTCCCACAGCATTTGAACCGTTGATTCTGTTACGTTAGTCTTTCTCACAGTTCTTGTTTTAATTATTATAGCTTTAGAATAAAGTTTCAAAGCAAATATACTCCAATTTTTGGAGATTTTAAAAAAACTTTTACAATTTTTGCTTGTTCAGGTGAAACTGAATGTCTTTTTTTTTCAGTTAAAAAAATAGAGTCACTTTGGAACATTTAGTATAATTAACTTTACTATAATGGCTCTCCCAGGATCATAAATATGTATTAACTGGTTTTTATATTCAGAACAATTTGAAAGTTTTTTTAAAGGAATCTTGACTAATCCTTGCTAATTTGATTTCTACTTATTTTCATTAGAAAAATATTTCCTAGATATTAGCACACCAATGTTCATAGCAGCATTATTCACAGTAGCCAGGACATGGAAGCAACTGACATGTCTTATGATAGATGATGGGTTACAGAAGCTGTGGCACATATATACAATGGAATATTACTCAGCCATAAGAAGAGATGAAATACTGCCGTTTGTGACAACATAGGTGGACAACATAGGTGGACCAGGGCTACATGTTGCTTTGCAGAGCACATCGGAAAATACCTCAGGTAAACTTTTGGAATGAATTTTCTGCCATTGCAAGAGGTCTTTTCATATAAAGTCACAATTTAACCACAAGCTTAAAATCATCTAGAAGAAAAGTTTATTCAAACTACTTATATCTTGGAAATTTGTCAAAGTGATATTAAAGTTCATCTGTAATACTGAATGAATAAGGATGGTTAAATATACAAAGTATGAGAAGAGAAATGAGAGATATTTAATATGCAAATAGTAAACTATGTTATAAAGCTATGATGAGTAAAAGAACGCAGCACTGCCATAGAAATGGGTAGACAGCTGAACTTGCTCAAACAGAGTTAAGCAAATGTATCAATTTTTTTTTGCATAGCCCCTAAAATATTATTGCTAATTTGTTTTTAATATTTTACAAATTTTTTTTCTGTTGCAAATGAACATTTTTCCATTGTATTTTTTGATTTCTTGTTGTTTTTTGGAAAGCTATTTATATCAGTGTATTTTATTTCTGCCTACACATCTAACTGAAGTATCATACTAGTTCACATCATTTTCAGTTGATTCTAGGATGATAGTCATGTCATCTATGTCATGGATCCATTGCAACATTAAAACCAAGTCACAGGTTTCATTGTCATAATCAATAAGTGATGTGTTGTCTAAGCCGCTTCCTTCCTAATTGCCCACTATAGTCTTTTTAATGTCATTTACTAACCCTCGTATTTACCATCATACCCCAGTAGATGTGGTTAAAATCTACAAGAAGTTGACTTTAAGTAAATCGCCCTCCGTAATGTGGATGGACCTCACTGACACAGCTGAAAGCCTGAACAGCAAAAACCAAAGCTTCCTGGAGGAGAAATTCTGCCTCGAGACTGCAACATCAGCTTCTACCCCTGAGCCTGTGGACCTATTTCAAATCTTGGACACACCAACGAAACAATCTAGTAAACCAGTGCTTTGAAATAAACATATATACTACATATCCTCTATGTCTCTCTTCCCCTGGAGACTCACAACACCCCTCTTAAAATTGTCTTTGGGGTTGTCTTAGCTAACCTGATCAACGCAAGTTGAGACTTTCTGGAGAGATCTAACACTCTAAAAGGCAGCCAGAAGGCCTCTTGGTCTACATAGAGCTTTGTAAAGTACAGGCTCTGCTGGTATTTTCTTTTGAAAGACTGGAATGATGATTAGTATTTTTCATAGTTTTGTGTGAGAAATTTTAATAGTTAACAATATTGCCATAGTTTAGAAGCAAAATGGTAACAGGGAAGAAAGAAATGAAAATAGGTAGGAAAACGGGCACAAATGAGCTTTTTTATATGGAGAAAAATATTAGAATGGCATTTAAAAAGTGAGAATGTTGATTGAAAAGTCTTACTTAGATGGGAAATCAGTTCCATGAAAGGCAACAAAAGCATCTGGAGTGTGCCTGGAAGTAAGATGGTGGCATTGCCACCCAGTTTCCTGTTGTCTAAGAGGACACAGAAGAGGACTACAGTGGTGCCTGTGACCCCAGGTGGAGAGACACTGAGAGGATGGGTAAGCCACACAAAGTATAAGCTTCCAAGCAGATTTTATTTTTAACAGTGAGAGGCAGTCTAGCCAGATGTCTGGATTTGAATCCCATCCCAGCGTTGCCACTTCCTGCTTGTGACCTTACAAATTACTTGCTCTCTATGCCTGTTTGCTTATCTATTAAAAGGGGATAAAAATAGTAATGAGGATTGAGATAATAGATGTAAACCACTTAAAGTAGCACCTGCCATGGAGAATGTACTAAATACATATTAATGATAATTTAAAAATGCAGTCTAATGGTGAGGATTGAAGTTATCTAGTATTCAGATTACATCATTCACTTCTTGGAAGTTCAGTGCATATATTCTAAATAGGAAACCAACTTTTTAGTAATAAATGTGCTTTGTTAAGTACATAATTTACTATAGAAATTATATCATTTGCATCCATGTTGGTTTTTGCCAAAAAATGTTTTTCCATATTTTTTCAATTGAATTTCATGAAAAATGTGTGAGTTTGATGTAATAATAGTGTTCGCATGAAGATTAAATGATATAATTCTCATAAAAGTCTCACAACAATTACTTCAGTGGTTTTATTATTTTTTATGGGTGTAATAATTTGAAGCTTTGAAACCTTAAGTGGTTTCTTTCAGTTGGCATAACACTTGAGTGGTACGGGTTCTTTCCTGTTGTTAAATTACAAAATTATTTTTCCTTCTTAAATTGTATTTATTCACAACTATAATATGTGTACATTACAAGACTGGAGTAAGGCAAATAAATATAAGAAGTTTCTGATTCTTTTTACCTTCTTGATTTCTATCCCCACTGAGATGGTGGAATGCCACATCTTGGTGGATATTGCACTAGTTTCTTTCCTTCTCTAGCTCAAACGAATACAAACCTATACACACATATGCAAAGTGTTCATTATTATCATTTGCTCTTACAACAATTTTAAATCCTAAATACATTACTTTGCTATCTGATTGTCTCATGCCAAAATAGTTCAGAGCATCTTTTCTAAGTCTAAGTTGTCAACTGAGCGATATCTTGCTCTCCCCCACCCACCCAGCCCCAAGGGAATAGATGGCAGTGCCTGGAGTTACTTTTACTTGCCATACTAGAGGGAGAATGCTTACTGGCATTTAATGGGCAGATCAGGGATGCTGTTTTACATCCTGTAACGGTAGCCATCCCCCATCCCAACAAAGAATTATCCCACCCAAAATGACAGTAGTGCCAAGGTTGAGAAACCCTGCTGTAGGTCAGTAGAGCTACAGGAAATTGTTTATTTAAATAATTGTACAATATTCCATAATGGTGATCAACCACAATTTACTCCATTCTACTGGTGATGAATCCATTTAGTTTTTGTCAGCACAGACAATGCTCCAATAAACATTCTTGTTTATAGACCTTCTTAAGCTGATAATTTTCTTTCTCTTAGGTAGATTCCCCAGTGTGAAACTGCTGGGTGAATTTCTTAGATTTTAATAGATTTCTGTATGATTTTTCAAATGACTTATAATAATTTACACTCCACCATTAATAAATAAGAGTGCCATTTTCTCAACATTCTCTCTAGGAAATGGATGTTATCAGTCTTCTATAATTTTATCCAATCATGTGGGTAAAAAAGTGATGTTTTATTGTTATCTTAATTTGCATTTCCTTAATTAAGTAAGATTAAGCTTGAGCAGCTTTTCATATATTTATTAGCTATTTGGATATTTCTTATTAATCCCTATTGATAACTTTTGCTGACTTTTTTTCTATTGTCTTTTTATTGTCTTTTAAAAATAACTTCTGGAAACACTTTGTATACTGTGGTTATTACATTTTATTTGTCATGTGTGATACAATTATTTTTTCATCTTATATTTCTCTTTCTGATATGTTGTATCTCTTTTCATTTAACTAATTTTAATTTTTATATATTTGTTATTTAATTTTTAATGCATTCTTTTTATTTTTTGCCTTGCTTACAATAATAAATCTCACTCCAGATTCATATAAATATTATTCTAACTTTTGCTAATTCTTTATTATTGTACATTTTACACTTAGATCCTTAATCCATATGGAATTCACTTTTTATTTGGTGTAAGATGAGAGTCTAAATTGTTTTTTTTTACCCTGTTAGAATTATTTCTGCACCATTAATTAATAAATCATCTTTTTCTTACTAAAGAAAAAAACTTATTCCTATGTATTCTTGAGACTTTTGTTTTGGACCTTCACTTCTCTTTTAGTCATCTATCTGTCATTTCTATGTCAGTACTATAGTATTATAGTTTTATTGTCAGTTTTCATATCTTAGGTAAATCTCTCTTCACTATTCTTTTTCATAAAGGTCTTAGCTATTCTTGGACAATTACTCTCTTCTGTAAACATTAAAATCATTACATCTTGTTTCAAAAATAAATCTATATCAGTCTGAGAGGGCCTTGGCAGGAAAAAAATGACACAGTCACTTAGATACTTAGGGAGAATTTAATAAAAGGGCATGTGTAAATGAGATATGACTACTAAAAGAGGATGGTGAAGCACCTTCAGGCTAGCTACAGCAAGTAGCTATTTCTTACCAGGTCTAGGTCTGAGGGTCGAAGGGAAGGCAGAGATTACTAGAGTCTTGGAGAGGGTTACCAATGGGAGTTGTAGTCTTCTGTAGAAGACACAGCCAACCCATGGCACCGGCCTGGATGGAAGCTAGGGAGATAAATGTCCTGAATTTACTCTCTTACCTTCAGAACTCCTGCAAGTGTTCCCTATTGGCCAAACCCAACCAGGAACCAGAGAGTTAGAGAGGAGGTTGGTGGAGTCCATACAGATCACCCTCCTGGAGCATAGGTCAGGATAGAGAAGGGGAGAGGTACATCTAGAAAAGTAGATAGACTATATCCAGCCCATAATTCATTGGAATTCTGATACAGAATTTTATTTATGTATTAATTTTGTGAGGGTGGGAGATTTTTATATTAGTTCTTTCTGTCCAGGAACATAGTATATATCTCCATTTTTTATATCTTGTTTTATGTTCTTCATTAAAATTTTATAATATTCTGCACATAGATCCTTTGCCTTTCTTGAGAAATTTATTCCTATATGTTATTTATGTGCATCAAAATCTCATATAAATTCTAGTTTGGATTTTTTTTTTCCCTCTGATGTTTTCTAGGTATGTAGCCATATCCTGAGCATATAAAGAATTTTTTAATTTTCTAATATCTATTCTGATGATTTATTTTGTTTTGTAATTAAATGACAACATCTAAAACAATGTGGAATAATAATGGTGGTAGTAGGCAATACTTTGCTACTTAGGATTTGATTTTTTTTAATTATAAAAGAAATACGTGATTCTGTTTTTATTTTTTTGATCGTAGCATACCAGATTAAGCTAAAATCCCTTTTGAATACTACTCACAACTGTTATCCTCTCCTTCCCTTCCTTCACCTCAGTTCCTTAATTTGTAAAATGGGAATAATAATAATAGCTACCTCATAGGTTATTGTCAGAATTAGGTGATATTATATATGCAAAATACTTAGACTGGAGCCTGACACATAGTAAACTTCCAATAAATATTACCTACCATTATTATTATTATCACCACCCATTAGAAACTTTGTTATTTTATTGTAACTCCTTAGGAAACTTACTTAAGAGTTCTGTATCTACTG
The DNA here is from genome assembly GCA_028627145.1 of Eidolon dupreanum. NCBI lineage: Eukaryota > Metazoa > Chordata > Mammalia > Chiroptera > Pteropodidae > Eidolon > Eidolon dupreanum. The sequence continues at coordinate 91,236,881 of CM053505.1, read as the reverse complement.
ATTTTTAGAGGTTCTTGTATTCTCTAGATCTTAATCCTTATCATTGTTACAAAAGTTTCTTTCATTCTGTCTCTTTTTGTTTTTAAATTTTGTTTATGGTAGTTCCTACTTTATAGAAGTCTTCTGTATGTTGTGATTGATTCATTATTTTCCTTTTTAATTTTTTTGGATTTTAAGAAGAATTTACCTACTCTCTAGTGATTAACATAATTTTATTACTATTTTCAAATCCTTTTATAGCATTTTTTAAGTCTATTAAAATTGTGGTGTTATACCTTTTGCTAAGGTAGTTTCTGGGTAATCATAGTATTTCCTGCTGCTGTAAGTTATTTATCTTTTGTTCACTCAGCAATCGTTTATTGAATTGCTACAGTGCATTGGGCACTTTTTTGGATGTTAGAGACACTGCAGTGAAAAAGTTTGGCAAAAACCTGTTCTCCTGGAGATCATATTCTATGGGGGTGGGATAGAGTGGGGAGCAAGGAAATAGAACAAGTAAACAAATCAAGACAAGTTTGTTTATCTATAAACAACATGAAGAAATTAAACAGTGCTGTCTTGGAAAGCAGGTGGGATTGGGGAAGGGAGTACTACCTTAGATAGGACCACCCAGCATAACAAGAAGAAGCCAGTTATACAGTACTCTGGAAGCAGGGTGTTTGAAGCAAAGGGGGAGTCAGTGTAAATACTCTGAGGTGGGATGGAACTTGGCAAATCTGAAAAACAGAAAAGGCTGGTGAAGTGGAGCATAGCAGATGAAGCCGAGAGTGAGAGGGGCTGGGGTAGGCAGGATCAGGTCATCTAGGGCCTTATGACTCATGCTTAGGAGATTGGGTTTTTGTGCTAGGTATGGTGGTATACCACTGGAGGATTTTGAGCAGGAAAATGACATAACTTCACCTACACTTTTCTAGGTTTGCTAATAATATGGGTTATAGTATATGAACTAATGCAGGCCTCTTAACGTATATCCAAATTGCTTTCTGGTTGTACCAATATTCACTCTAAAGGGTATATAGTTCTTTCCATCTCAGTGTATCCTTAATAGCATTGACTATGTTGTTTAAAAATTGTTGCTAATTAGTTGGTTAAATAAATAAATAAATAAATGTATTTTGCTCTCTTGATTTGCATGTCTTTAAGTAATGGTGATATTGCATTTATTTTCTTTTTCATTTTTATTGGTCATATGAATTTAATTTGGGAGGATTAGTCTACTCTTGTCCTTCATCCACTTTTCCATTGGGATATGTGGTTGGATGCCATGGTGTGCCACCCAGATCCCCTTTCAGGCCCAAGGTACTTTTTCTCCCAGCTGGCAAGGAAGTTGATGTCTGATGACTCTCAGTGAAATCCCTTGCCAAGGTCATACCTCCTGGTGGGGGGTGAGGTGGCCCCCATCCAATGATTGTTCAATGCCGGGGTAAAAGCTTGGCTCCCTACCTTAAAGATGGTCATCTCTGAAGGGCAATCCAAGCTCTAGAGCTCTCCTGGGAGGAGAGGGAGGCAATGAAGAAAGGTCTGTTACTTCTCCTTCTGTCTATTCATGCCTTCTTCACACCCTACAGGTGTTGATCCCAGCAGCACTTCCCAATAAACTTATTGCATGAAAATTTCCACCCAAGAATCTGGTTCCTGGGGAACCCAGCCTGGGACAGGATGATGATAATTTACTACCTAATCAGTAATAGGTCTTTATATTTACCCTTCTACCTAGCATGTTTTAAAACTATTTTCCTGGCCTGTTATTTGACATTTTTGTTCATGGTGCTTTAAAATTTTTTATTAAAACACTATATCTTATCATCAGGGCAAACTAATAATCTGTCCCATTTGTATATTTTTCACACACATAAGGCTTGTTCTATTTTCCCCCCAAAAATATTAGCTCCTCAATGCAATGTGTCTTCATTTATGGAAGATTTAAATTTTTAGTCAAGTATAATACTTTTTAATAAGATATCTTCAGTCATAGTAAGCCTCTGCCATCAGATCTTTAAAATATTAATTAATAGTGTCTCCTAGTTCTTTTCAAATGATTCCATGTTTTAAAACTTCCTTCTTTAACCCATTTGGAATACATTTGGGTATGTGAGATGAAATGAAAATCTAACTCTATGCCCCCCCCAATATATTCAACTTAACCAACAAGGTTTTAGCTATTAGTTCAGCTCCATTGTTCTTTTTATCCATCCCTAAGTCAATATCACAATATTTGAATTATTCTAGCTTTATAACAACCAGTTAATATCTAGTATGGCAAATATGCCCTCCTTATCCTTCATTTTTTTTACCATTCTCCTAAATACTCTCATGTGTTTATTCTACAGATGGACTATAACATCATTTTGTTAAAAAAATAAGATCATATCGAGATTCTCATGTAATTGCTTAATTATAAATTAATTAGAAAAAAATTATCATCTCTATAATATTGAATCATCCATTCCAGAAACGGACACTCAAGTTTATATATATTTTTATCCCTGAAGAAAGATTTCTAGATTTCTTCATAGAAGTCCTGAACAGATCTTGGTAATTTATTGTTTCATATTTTATTTCTTCTGGTTGTGAGAGGGGAGGCCACTTACTAGATTGTGTAATATTAGACAGTTAGTTAATCCCACTTGCCTCTATTTTTGCACCTGTAAAGTGGGGATAATAATAGCCCCTCCCCAATAGGCTTATTTAGAGAGAAATAAAATCATGCACATAAGGCTTATAGCACGTCCTTGGCACATTTAAGTGCATCATGCACAGATATTATTATTATCTATAAAACATATTTCTCCCAAAAAATTCACTTAGCTGTTCTGTTAGTGTCCAGTAATATTAGCCATCAGTAATCACTCAACAAATATTTGACACTATTCCCCTGACTCTTGGAAATATGTGCCAGACACTTTCCTAGATGCTGGTCAAAATAGTGATGAATGAAACAGATATTGTCTCTGTCCTCATGGAGCTTCCAGTACATTGGGGACAAACAGATAATTAAATGGTACAGTTAGATTTCCGCTTATAAATTGTTAAATGATAGGTAAAGGAAGAAAGGCATATTATGAAATAATACCTTTGGAGACCCAATTTAGGCAGGTAGTAGGGCCAAGCAGTAACAATGTTTTACTTAGGATTGAACATCAAAAGAACTGGTACCAGGCAGAAAATTCGAGACAGAGTGAACTGCATGTGTGAAATCTCTAAAGCAAGACAAAAAATGACTTTATAGGCACAGTGGGTTATGGAGACACAGTGTTGTATAATGAAATGAGCGTAGATTCTGGGATCATACAGACTTGGAATTGAATTCCATGTCCCTGCCACTAACTGTGGGCCCTGGGCAAATTAACCTCTAAGCTTGGGTTTCCTTATTGTAAAATCTTATTGGTGGTTGTGAGGATTAGTGAGATAATGCATACAATGGATTATTAGTGTAATGCTTGGTATAGAGGAAGCACTGAAGAAATGTTAGTCATCATGTTGTTTTGTTAGCGCCACTTTACTTCTATGACTCCTTTAGTGCAAACTTGCTTGAAACAAAAAAAAAATTGTGTTTGCTTTGCATACTAAAAAGCTTACTATAATCATAACAGCAACTGTTTATTGAGTGTCTGTTATGTGCCTACACCATGGCAGTTATTTTTATATATCGACTCTGTAAGGTAGGAATCAATATCCGTATTTTAAAGATATGCAAGCCAACATGAAGAGGAGTTATTGATACAAACCTGAAATCACACCATTAATGGTTGAGCCATAATTTTGAAAGAGGCCATGCAGCTTCCTTCTTCATAAGGTTTGCATTACATCTGAATTGTACCCATTACTCACACTAGTTCCTGCTTCTAACTTTTTGCACCATTTTCTTGTATTCCACCTTGGCTTCTCTCTTTTTAAAAAATTTAGTTTCAAGTAAACAGTACGTTGGTTAGACAGCTATATAGTTCATAAAATGATCCCCCCAATTGCTTCGTCCCTCCCCTGATCCTCCACCTAGCCAACGTATTAATGCTAACTGCATTCTCTATGCCATGCTCCCCATCCCCGTGACCATCCATTGGTTACTAATTTGTACTTCTTTAACTCCCCTATGTCTGACACCAAATTGTCTACTATATTTGTGAGTCTGTTTTTGATTAGTTTGTTCTTTTTATTCCTTAGATTCCATATATAAGTGAAAACATATAGTGTTTATCTTTCTCTGTCTGACTTAAATACCTTCTAGGTCCATCAAAGCAATATCTTTTTCCATCCTCTTCTTTTTCATATGTAGGGTTTTTTTTTCTTATCCTTTCAGCCACTCTATCTTTTGGTTGGAGTGCTTAATTCTTTTCCATTTAGGGCACTTATTGATAGGAATATAGTTGTTACCATTCTTTATTTCTGTTTTTGATACATGTTTTTTACTATTTTTGTCTGGGAAGCTCTTTATCTGTCTTTTGACTCTAAATGATAGCTTTGCTGGATAAATTATTCTTGGTCATAGATCCTGGATCTTCATTCTGTCGAATATTTTGTGCCAAGCCCTTCTGTCCTGCATAGTTTCTTTTGAGAAATCAGCTGCCAGTCTTATGAGTGTTCACTTATAAGTAATTATTTGTTTTTCTCTTGCTGCTTTTAAGATACTCTCTTTGTATTTAACCTTTGGCATTTTAATTATGATGTGTCTTGGTGTGGCCTCTTTGGATCCCTGATTTTTGGAATACTCTGAGCTTCCTGGGATTTTATGTCCATTTCCTTCACCAGGTTAGGGAAGTTTTCCATCATTATTTCTTCAAACAGCTGTTCAACATCTTGATTTTCTTCAGTTACGCCAATAAGACAAATATTTGGAGCCTTAATACTGTCCCATATCCTCCTTAAATCATCTTTATAGTCTTGGCCTCTTTTTTCTTGCCATTCTGATTGAGTGTCCTGATTGACTTTCCTGCCCTCTAGATAGGGCATGTGTTCATCTTCTTTATTCACTTTCTTTATTCTTTTGTTTATTCCATTTAATATACTACTCATCTCAGATAATGTGGTCTTCATTTCAGTCTGATTCCCTTTTATAATTTCCATTTCCATTTTTATATTTTTATCTCTTTGTTGAAGTTCTCAATGAATTTATCTACACTTCTCATAAGTTCATTGAGCATCTTTATAACCAGTGTTTTAAACTCTGTATCTGTTAGATTACTTGACTCCATTATAGCTGGATCTCTGTTCTTTTCTCTCATGTGGTTTCTGCTTCTTGTCTTCCCATTTTGGCTGCTTTTCTGTGTCTATTTCTATGTACCAAGCAAAGTTCCTAAGTCTCCCGATATTATTAGTGTGGATTTATGAAGTAGGTGTCCAGTGGCACATTCCTGAGAAGGGTTCAGCTACAGGCCAAATTTAGCTCAAGCCTCTACTCCTCCAGGGCCACTTGTCAAGATTCAGCAAGCAACCCACAGATGCTGTGCTTATAGTTGCCTCAAAAGGCTGCACCAGAAACTGAGGCCAGCTGCCTCCAGTGTGAGTCTAGGCGCTGCTTAGCAAGGAGCACCTAACTCACTGAGGATACACTTGGATGTGGTCTGGGTGGGGCCGCGAATTGGGGGAGGTGGAGTTTCAGGAAATCCTCTGGGCAGAGTGACCTCTGCTATCCACTTTGATGACATCGCAGTTGTGGCAGCCCTGTGTCAGGGGCACTGTTCAAGGGGAGGGCTTAACAGGGAACAATGGATACTGCCAGAACTTCTGTACCCAGCATGTCTCACCTCAGCCCTCACTCCGACAATGTCTTCCTACAAGTCCCTGGTCGCCCCTGCGTGCAGCCGAATTGGCACTGGTGCTCAGAGCAAGCAGGTCTGTCACTGCGAAAATCCACTCATGGACACGGCCCTTTAAGAGGCATCTGCCACTGTAACAGCCTCCATCTCACTGAGTCTCCCGGGCAGCCCTGGGTCCTCACCCCATCCTACCTTCTGCCATTGCAGGGTAATTTCCCGGACTTCTCCTTAGTTGTGCGGCCTGTTCCTCTGGATCTCAGGTGATTTTTCCTTGCTGCTGCTTTGATTTGGTCACCAGAGGGATGAACAGAGCCTCCGTCATCTACTTCCATTTTTTCCCCCCTCTGACTTCTCTTAACAGTGATTCTGGTTCTCCACCTAAACTGTCTCAAGTTGACTTCAGTAGAACATTCCTTCAGGCTTGACTCAGTTAAGAATCCCTCTACCCTAGGGTCACCTCTGTGAGCAGTGTTCCCATAGTACTTACCCAACCCAGTGGGCAAGAACCAGACAATGTCTGCTCTAACTCACCTTGACACTTAAATTAAGAAAGAGCACATTTGGATCCAGGGATTCATTTCATTTCCAGCTCCAAATAACCTTCAATGTGTTCTTTTATGAAAATGATTTTTAAATTAAGAACAAAGGACCTTGTTTTTAAGCAAACTGAGGTCAGAGCAATTTAAATAGCTCATGTAGATTATCAGTAAACCTAGCCCACAGTCAGACTTCCCAGCCTTCAATTAAATAACAAATTGTTCAAGACCCATCTTCATTCAACTGTCTGGTAGTTTTATTGGTAGAGGAAACCCAGGTGATATTTTATATCTAAAATTTCTTTTGAGGCATTCCAGTCATTTAGAAATGCCTTCCCAGAATTTAAAGAAGAGGAAAGAAGAGGCTTTTCAGACAGATTATGCAGAATGCCAAAAGTGAAAACTTCAGTCTGAATTCAAGTCTCATCTTTGCAAAAAGCAATAGCTTCTTTGTAGAGCAGACATTCTAATTATGCCCACTAATTTCCACACCACCCGTAATGAAAACAAGTGATTCACAAGTAAATGAAAATCATGGGTTCCAGCAAGGGAAGTTATTCAGTGAGATGGTGTTCGTGTTCCTTGTAATGGACTGTATTAAAATATTGTATAGGGGATCACAATGTAAAAGAGATAGAAATTTGCTTTGGGGGCAATAAGGAAAAGATCTTCTCCTATGAGGTGACCAATGAGGGCTTCTGCTGAACAATTTAGAAACTCTCGGCTTAAGTATCTTCAAAATGTATTTTCATAATTAGTAAGAAAAACAAAATTACCCACCAGGTAAACTTTTCCTGGAAGTACAAGGCAACTTTTGTCTTTTCATCTGTGGTAGTGTTTTCATTTGCACAGCTTGGAGCTCCTCTTCACTCATTTATCTCATTTAGACAAACTCTCATCGTCAGTGGCGATTAAGCACACTTTAGTTCATAGTAGAAGCCTAAGTCGAGTTGGACAAATAAAACTAGCTCATATCTTATTCATTCTCACATACTAACATTAGAATTGTTAACTGGCATTCTTCATAGCGAAGCGGAAAATGACAGACCTTAGGCAAAGATTCACAATTTCTTGGAGAAGAGCTTTTGAAACAGTAAGCATCCTCACTGGGCAGACAGTTTAGGATCCAGAGCAAAACTTTGCCATTTTGCTTGTTCATCCATTGTATTTACACACCTTTTATACAAAAGTCAATAGTGCTGATTTGAAAGTAATTCTGCAGCTGGTTGTTTTTAATGGCTGGAAGGGCCATTTGAATGTTACTCTAGACTTGGGAATAATTGAGGCTAAATAATAGATGCTCACATTTTGTCTGACAACGTAAGAAGAAAGCTGGATGCAAACTGAAAAAATGCATTGCTAGTGGTTACTGTATGTTAGTAGATAGTTTAATTTACTTGAATTCAGCTAAATTTACATCATCTGTACTCATTTCACTGAGGGTGGCTGAATGAATGTTCTTAAAAATACAAGCTCAAAGCAGCTGAATTTTCTAGAGATATCAGTAGTTACTAAGAAATCACTGCTTGTATTTGCTTGTATCATTTGGAGCTCTTTAAAGAACTGTGCTCTATTTGAAAAATTCGCCACCTGATTGTTTTCAAATATGTGGTTGTTTAGCAATAGTCTAGGTAGTTTTGCTAGAAAGAGTTCATATGCATTCTTAACTACCAAGAAATGACTTGGGCATTGAGGAGACCCTACTCAGAGAACCAGTTCCTTAAGTGTCATGTACATTTGATTCCACAAATCTTTTTATGGTTCTATAAAGAGTGCACATTATCTTACATCAGTACAACTGAAGAACATTTTAATTGAAGATAGTAAAAAGAAGAATTAATGGCCTGCTCTCTAAATTTCAAGGAGAAAAGAAGTTATTTTTGAAATCTTGAATTAAGATTCAGAGTACACACACACATACACACACATACACACAGAAATGTATGTACATCATGAGGCTAACAGAAAAGATGAAGAATTAGGTCTTACGACAACTAAGTCTTTTGGTACACTGCTGATGGAAAATAATGGTATAGGATTTGTTTGCACTCAAGAACCATGTTGGGAAAGCCAGGGATTGTATTCTCTTGTTCAAAAGTCATGTGTGTGTGTGTGTGTGTGTGTGTGTGTGTGTGTGTGTAACTTTTTTTATATGAGTTATCTATGTTCTAACAAATTATACTCAGTAAGTTAACTGTATAAACATATTTCTAACTACTTAATTTATTTTGCTGACTTGATAGACATTCTGTATACCTTTTAATGTGTGCATATACGCATTTGTATTTCTCCAAATAATGGCCAACAAATTCAGATAGCTCTAATTATTAGACTTTGTAAGAGAAAAGCAGTTTCACTAACTCTTGGAAAGAACTAAGGTGGCACTAGTTGCTTCTTATAACATGCAAAATTATTTTTATTTTACTCATCCCAGCCCTGTTAAATTTTCTCCCTCCTTCAGAACTAGAACTAGTGTCAATACCTTTCCTATCTGTAGCTTTTGGAGCATTAACCTAAGAGGGTAGCCAAGTGGAGAGTATAGAGGCCAAAATGAGTTCTATAAAGTGAAGGAATTATGTGCTATGGGTTGGCAAATCTAAGAAATCTTAAGATGGGTTTGAGAGGGGTACAGTATAAAGTTGAGGGCTTGGAGTCCTAAGATCAAGCAAAGGAATAATAAAAAGTCAAAATGGGTGAGTATGAGGGCATAACAATCTGAAAGAATACCAGTGATAAGATGTCTTTAACCTTGGATGAGCCTTTCCTTTCCCCTCAACCAGTGGTGTGTGTGGGAATTTCCAACAGTTCCTTACTCAACCCTGACTACCTCTATTAATGTAGCTAATTGAAGACTGTCTGCACTGGGGTTCTTTACTTTCCCATTATAACCAAATCTATGCGAAATTTTCCTGTCTGTAGAAGACACTGAAAATATTCAGCAGTTATCGAGTAAGATCTCCTAGAATTTGCTTCGAGTCATCACATCAGGTGGTCCACAGTAGAGCCCTTTTAAATTTTTTTATGAAGACTCTCAATCTAGTATAATATTGAAATTGCAAACCTTTACTCTGTCTTAATTTAGAAAGAACATGTCTTAAGTATCAAAGCTTTAAAAAATACCTCCCAAATGAATTTTCAAGGTCCAAGGGACAGAATAGAGTATCCAGAACTAGGGTACAGAAATTATTACAGTTTTTATTAAAAAACTGACTTAAGTGGTCATGTAATTGAACTTTTACTTCTGTGAAATTAAGCATATTGCTTTCATATAGAAATGCTTTCATATAATCTTAAAGGTGTCAAACCTATTTTCCTATAAAAGGCCTTTAGCAATTAATTATATGTCAGTCCTAAAAAAACAATTCTACCAATTTTGAGTCTATTTCGGTATTTAGTGATCCTCATAATTACAACATTTTTTATTATTTAAACTTTCAGTACTTCAAGTCACAAGTTAAGCCCTATACATTTTTTCAGTCCTAACATATCCTCTCACTTTCTTTGTGGATTTTCAAAAGTGGCAGTTAATATCAGTCATATCTAAGATTTGTAAAACATTCATACATTTATTATCTTCTTAAATTATAACAACCTGTAATGCAAATACTGTTATTATCCCAGTTTTATAAAATGTGGAACTGATGATGATATACTTTATCCAAAGTCACATCTTTATTGAGAGGTGGAGTCGCTTGTTCAAATATTCTAGTATATGTGGTGAGAGGGGCAGGGGCAAAGTACTTCAGCAGTGATGTCACTTCAAGTTATCATTTAAAGTTATCAGTTCCTGGGACTTCACTCTGATGGAGAACTCCCTCCTAGGTAATAATAACAGCCACCACTATCTGCCAGACACTGATCTAAGCATTCAATATATATATTAACTAATTCAATCTTTGCAGAATTCTAAATGTAGGTACTATTATTGTGTCCATTTTACAAATGAAGAAACCGAGTCCCAGAAGATAAGTAACTTTTCCGAGGTCACACAGTTAAACAGGCAATGTCAGGATTCCAATCCAAGTCATCTGTAGTCTTTATTGTGGCATCATACTGTTGACCAGTAGAACTGAAGGAGATTCATTGGGGCTATACCTGGTTTAGCAATCTAATTTCTTTCATCATGGTTTTAACTTTGGTTAACTAATCAGATTAGTGATTGAGCTTTATTGATCATCCCATATGTCTATATGCCATACAGTCCAAAGATTCAATTAGCCTTCCTTCAATATCAAAAGGAGACAAAACTGAAAAGGTTATGTTCATACTCGGCCCTGTTTACTCTTTAAAGGGCTTCTTCCTTCACAGGTGCAGGTTAAAGCCTGTGTTATTGAGCAGTTACAACTGCTAATCAACTAGAGTGACGCAGCTCGACCCCTGGAATGGCTGCAGTTGTTCCACTTTAGCAAAACAATACCTGGAGTGACACAAATCAACTAGAAGAGAAGCTAGAACTAATTTGTGAGGCCTACCACTTAGATTTGCTCATTTCACCTGCTTTTTCCCTGCTGAGATCATAGGCTTAAAGAATCACGTTCTTCCTCCCCTTCTCCACTCTTCCCCCAATATGTGTATATGCAGAAAAATATCGTTCTGTTTAAAAGTTTTACAAATGAATAAACAATCATTTGAGAAAAGGTAGCAAGTAAGCCTAAAATCAAATCCCTTGGAACTGCCTTAAATTGCTCTCAAAAGTACAGTTCAGAACATCTCTATGTAAATTCAACACAACCAGTTTTCCTCCAGTGTTGACACGGATTCTTTCATCAGTGGTCATTGGATTGATTGGCTTGCTTTTATGGGTTGTATTAAGGTTCTCCAGAGAAAGAGAAACAATAGGATTGTGTGTGTGTGTGTGTGTGTGTGTGTGTGTGTGTGTGTGAGTGTATGTGTGCACTGATCTTACTGGTGGGAAAAGAGAAAAAAATTGTATTGAGTTGCATATTTCTCATGGACTGATAGAAAGGATACTTATCCTAAGAGCCTGTGTGTCCCCACAAAAGAATTAGCATTTGGTCACTAGCCGCACTGGATATTTACAACTTAAAACTAAAATTCCCACCAGCTAAGTAAATAGTCTTTCTCCCCTTTCCTCTCAACCACCTCCCTACCCTGACACTTGGAAAAATGGGAAAGAACAAAAAAGAAAAACACAAGCCACTTCCCCCTCTCAACTGCAGGAACCCAAGACAGATCAGGCCTGAACTTGGAAACGGGGATGAGGGCAGGAGAAGAGAGAGGCTTTGTATTAGATGTGAAATTGAAGTTTGGATTTGGGCTGGACTGGGCTGGACTTTTGAATCTCTGAAAGTAAGTCATGGGACTTTAGAAAAAAAAATCTACATAACCAAAACACTATGGAATCTATGCTTCCAGTGGTGGAGTAGAGAAATCAATCAGAGCAGAGTAGGGAACAGTATTTGGAGAAAAAGTCATTTTCTATTTGTGCCTTATCAATTTCAGTCCATTCAATAAACTGGTTGCATTTGTGGAAGTATGGTCTGGCTAGTATCCTGAGGGGCATATGTTTCAGAGAGGGACTGATTATGGGCTTGTCAGTCTGGTTTATTGGCTGGGGGTGGGGAGAGGGGGACACTAGATACCATAGAGTCAGAATCCTTTGCAGCCAGTCTGGAGAGTATGTTTTAACATTTAGATGTACTGTTGGGGCAATTATTTTCTTACCTTTAGGATAAACCATTATCCAAAGTTGTGATAAGTTTGGGTGACTATCATTGGATGACTACGTTGATTGTCTTGGAAAAATGGCTATGACATATGGTCTGAAAATTGCTGTGAGTTGATGGAATGCCTGATGTCCAGCCTTTGAGATCATTAGTGCCATCCAAGGAAACAGGCCCTCAGAGGCTGGGACAGAATGCTTGAGTGCCTTTGGGAGCATTCAGATGAGTTGAGAGAGCTGGAGGATGCTGCTGGGTGACTGGTCGGACATCAGTCAGGTCCAGCCCCTAAAGTACCCTAGTTAGGGCTTTGTGGTCTCTCAGGTTCTCAGTGGATGTGGATTAATGATAGAGCTCCAAATATAATGAGGGAACCAAACTATTTATCCAAAACTGAAGTGGAAATCAAGTCATCTAGACTCAGTGAATATGGCTGTGAGAGAAATTCTGTGGTTTTGTGTCTATCCACCCTGAACAAGTCACAGCATTGACTGCCAGATTGGGGCAACCAGAATAGTAAGGTGGATGGATATGGGGTGCTTAGTGAAGCACTGAGTACGGTCAAGATCAACTCAAGTGTAATCCCAGCTGCAACTGCAGATATCAGTTGAGCAGGGTTTGGGACAAATGAAACTGAATAGCTATGGCATTTCCATCAGCTGGGTGTGTTATACAGCAGGCATAATGGTTTTAAACCCTATTAAACACTGTTGGCCCATAACCAATACTTAGACATCCAGTAGAGACCTCACATTGGGAGAATGGAGAATGAGAAAAGTAATTTTGAGTGGACCAAAGGGATCATTTAAAAATCTAAATAAAATAAGAGTGTCCATCTCTGCCCAACAAATATATCATTCATTGTCTCCAGGTCCCATGAAAAGCCAAGAGAATTTTCTGTAAAACCTCAAAACTCAAGGTCTCAGTCACTTATTATGGGAAAAAGGCCTGCATAAGAAGAAACCGAGGTTCCCCAGATTTTCAGATGTGTGAGACACCAAGTGTTAAAATAGACATGAAAATTGCCTTTGAAATTAAGTGCTTTTTAATGGAAGTCAAAGAAACCCAGCCCTTTCTCTGGCTTCTAAAGGGGAATACTTCCTACCCACTCCCCAGCACTGGGGGCTGGGGTAATGAGTGACACCCAGCTCTGTTACCCTCTGACCTTCTCACTCCCTCTTCAACAGTGAGAAGTGGCCTAAGGTGATCCGTGAGTTCTTAGGAAGATCCCAGACCTGGGAGGTCAAGCCCCTTTCCAAGCCTTTCTTTTGAAAGACAGTTGCTGTGGAAAGCTTTGTGTAACTAGGTCTTTTTTTTTTCCTTTTTGAAGGAAAAGGCTAAGTTCCCCATGTGTGTTGTTATTGTCTGTGAGCAATGACAGTCTCCCTAGGTGAGCGAGACAACCCATCAACTGGTCAGACACAGCAGGGCCTGGGAAACTTTGCCTACCATGCGAATTTCAGACACCCCCACTGCCTCCCACCCACCCAATCCTGAAAATCATAACTTCTGGGGAAAATCTTGAACTTCAGTGGAATGTAGAAAGGGGGTTCAAGCCACTCTTATCCTGTTCTTAAAGTGAAAGGAGACCTTAGATGGACATCTGAGGTGTATGTTTGATTTTCTGCAAAATTATCCTTTCAAACAGAATATTTTAAAGTGCTTCTTCATTATTTTCACAAGAGAAGATCAAGAGTAACTACGGAAATATCTTTCATGAGATTGGGAACTGATGTGTGACCCTTGTGGTCGTCCAGCCAAATGATCTGATTTCACACTGAAATTTGATGAGACGCCGTACTCTCCTGGCAACAGCCTGACATTGATTTCCACATGAAAAAGAGTACGAAACACAGAATTCATACATATAGTTAGTATACAGTTAATAAGTGTTGAATTGTATTTAATTGGAATTTAGATGTTATTGCACAACAAATAGTACATAACCCACAAAGGCATGTGATATAAAGCATTTATGTGGGAAGGTGATAATTACTTGTGATTATCATGTGTGTGTGTATGTGTGTATAGATAGATAGATAGATAGATAGATAGATATACACATACATACATCTATACATATATATGTATATATATACCTACATGTACAGATATATATCTATATCTATATCTATATCTATATCTATATCTATATCTATCTATCTATCTATCTATCTATCTATCTATGTAGATATCTATATCCACACATCATTTTAATATAGTGAGAAATTCTGTGATATCTGTTGTCTGTTGGTTTGGTTTGGCCCGGCCCAGCTTCTGTGGGACAGTTTACTTAGGAGGAGCTTACAATTCAAGTAGTCTGCCTGGAGGTGAGCGGTGATCTTCAGACACTTTTACCTTTGGCAGGAAACCAGCAAGCTTCCATTCAGGCTTTCATCCTACTTTCAGCTCTTTCTCTATCCTCCTCCTTAACACCTCATCCAAGGAATCACTATAATTGTCCTTTGGAATGCCAGCTGATATTTTCAGCTTCCTGTCTCTTTGCCCAAGGGAAAAAATGCTGATTTCCTCTTTGCTATTTGGCAAATGTCAAAAGAAAAAGACTGGCTGCACTATGAATTCCTTTCAGCAGCATGAATGCACATCCTGTATTTTTCCCCCCAATCAGGAGAAGATTTAACCAGCTAAAACTTAATTAGCCTAAGCTCAGAGAGTTTTTTCCTATTATTTCTCGATTGCTAATCCTTCATTTGATCCTTTTTCTCTTCCAAGAATTCCTATCCTGCGTGTTTAAAAATTACATGGCCTTTATATCTTTGCATATCATGTTGATCTCTAACTCTTTTTTTTTTTTTAAGGTTCTGGGAGAATTTTCTGAACTCTACTTTAAAGATTTAGTTTTCTGCAATAATCTATCTACTGTTCACTACCTCCATGTGTTTTCTTTAATTCTGCAATTGTGGTTTTTATCTGAAAGCAGTCTTGCCTGGTTTCACAGTGCTTTGTCTTCACCTACAAAATGTTCTCTCAAAACTCTTGGAGAATAAAAACTAGATTTTTTTCTAATGTTTTCTCCAATTTCATTGGGAGAAATATGCCCTGTTTCCCTGGACTAGCCCCTTTCTCTGGGATGACCACCTATTTTCAAATGTCTGGAATGTTGTTGTTTTAACATCTTAACAGAGTGGTCTCTATTAGTCCCTGTCAGTTAGGATGGGTTTCATTTTTGTACAAATAATTTGTTTCGGACAAGAAAAGTGAAGTTACACAGTTTTGTAGTTTTATTATTTTGCTCATTGATGATCTAGTTGGTTATAGGTAAACATGGAGGGGATTCCTGTGGACAGTGCTGTGCCCAGCAGTTTCTCTCTCTGTGATGGAGTCATAAAGTTAGTCTGAGGACTTTCCCCCTTTCCAAATTGTCATTACTACCCTTTCTCGGCTTGTTAGAGCACTTTCTTTTCTTAGCACATTACCCATGCTTGGGATAGAAAAAAGGTGAGTGAGCACCCTGGCCTGCCACTTCTTGGTCTGTGTAGTAGAGTAGTTATTGGATTGTACTGTCCCTTCCCTATCATTGCCCCAAAGGTCCATGAGAGTACATGCACTTCCACACTGGGTGTGGTGATTTGAAGAAGTTCTGCTGAGGGATCCCATCCGTTTATTTCTTAACTCTTCAACTGGGTGCTTCATTCACATGTGGAAGAACAACATAGTATTTTCCTTGACCTTCTCCAGTTTATGCCACACCTTTCAGAATGGCCCCAGTTTCTTGCCTGCTGATAGATTCTTTCTGTTTTCCAGCGATGGTACAGATTTTTGTTATGTTTATATTTATGCATACATTTTGCTTAATAAGACTATTTAGTGTGGCATTGTTTTTCATAGCAAAAAATTGAAAACTAACAAAAGTTGACTAAATTATTTTTATCTGTCAAATATGAGGCCATTCAAATGAACATAAATCCGTATTTATTTCTAAGTGAAAAAAGCCTGTTATGATATTTATGGCATAACATGATGACTATTTTTTTTTGTAAAATTATATACAAGCAGAGAAAGGCAGAACAATGTTGATGTCAGATAAAGTCATTCTAACATTTGAGATTTGAAGTCAGTTTCTTAATCTACCATCCCATGTCCTATGTGAAGCCCAGTATTTCCCCCATTATTTCTATGAATCCCTGATGTTTCCCATGCTCACTTTTGATTCTTGCTTCTTTTTAACTCTCGTGCTTTACCTCCCTTGGCCCAAATTCAGCCCCTATTCCTTTGTTCTCCCAAACCATTTAATTATCCAATCAACAGATACTTTTACAGATGCTGTTTATTGTGGTTAAGGAGAAGGTGCCCACTCACATGGAGCTTACATTCTCAAGATATTCATAAGTATGTTACTTACTTATGATTCGAGTGAACATGGGTAGCCAATTATCTCAGGGAATATACACATACAATTTGGGTGTATAGAAAAGTCAGACTAAAACATTTAAGTGGTTTAATTTGGGGAAAGAATCAGGATTTAGTTTAAATCTTTCTGTCTGATTTAAAATTTTTGCAATAAGCTTCACTTATTACTATTATTTTTTAAATTGAAATGAAGCACCAACACAAAACATACAGCAGGATCTTCCCCAAAGCCTTGTAAATTTATTTTCTGTTAGAAAATACCCTTCATAGGTGGTTTGGAGGGGTTGACTCTATTACACAGTAGTGCCTTAGCACAACTTGATTAATCATGGTATAGATTAGAAAACGGATTTAAAGTAGCTTGATTAAACATGGTATAGAAAACATTCTGCTACTAACTAGTTGTACAGCCTTAGGCAAATCATGTCATCTAACAAATGCCATCTGCAAAATGAGGAGATCGCACTGTGTTGGGATGGATCATTTCCAGGTCCAACATTTTTGTGATTCCATTGAACATTAATTTAAAATCTAGAATGATTGCTTCTCGGCCATTTGGCTAAGATCAATCGAGAAATCTAGAACAAAAGACGAAGAAGAGTACGTGTTAGTGGGTAGAGATGTGAAGGTCTGGTTCTGTGAGTGGGAAACAAAGATTCATTTCACTGAGAATTGTTGAAAATCTGTGACTGCTTTGATGCCCCTTCAGTACCTGGGGTGTAGAGATGACACTATCCTAGCTTTCCTTTGCCATGTATTTTCTACATAATTTGTGACTTTTATCCCATGCAAAAAGTGATCTGATTTTATAGAATGTGTAAATAAGAGATTTGATTGCCAACCAGCTGTGCTAGGCTGCATTTCCTGTGTAAAGAGAAGGATGCTGGAACCTAGATGTGCAAAGCTCTCAGTTCTGGATTATTCCCTGGTAGTGATTGAGTTGCAGCCTAAAGTTGCCTCAAGGAGATGTCTGACACTTTGCAAAGTCAGCCTTTCTCTTCAGATCAGTTTGGAAATCACCACATTGCTTTAATCTTTTAAACAATATCCCTGGCTACATGAAAGAGTGATATTTCCCTAAGTGCCTGAACTTGGAACTAATATATCTGGCCTCTTGCGCCCAAATTAAAACCGACATTTATGTAGGGTGATCACATTTATGAACATAATACAAGACACCTGATCAGCTTCAGTCCAAATGTACAGAAATGTAGTCTGTAACGGAAATAGGCTGTAGAAAGCTGGTTTCGATAACATTCTATTTTTCTTATTTAAAATTATAGACTGCCTCAAAAACAGTGGAGGCAACACTTTTATAATAATTGTTAACCTACCATCCTGGCCAACTGAAATTCAAAAGCCTTCTCTGTATGTGGGAATGAGGAGCAAACTCTTAAAAGATTATAGGCCTTTATTGGTTCCAGTTGTGTCTGTGGCCTTATGCTTAGTTCCATAAGCCAGGTGCCCCCTATTGTCTCTTCCATATGATACTGCGAGATCTTCAGGCCATTTTTCAAGTCTACTAAATTTATCATTCCAAGTATGCTCAAAGTATCTAAATCATAACGCCCTCATTCTGTCATATTTGTTTAAAATGCATAGTGGTATGTAGGCTTATTTTGTTATTTAAAAAAACAGATACCACCCATATTGCTGTGTCTAATCTAAACAATTCTTAACTATGTCAAGCCAGGAATTAATTTGTTTTATATTTCTTATGTTATTTTTTTCTTAATTTCCCAGATAGTTTCAATGGAAATCTATTTTATTAACTTAGAAACACTTCTGTCCTTCTGTGCTAATGGGATTTTTTTTTTCATTAAAAATTCAAGGATTTCATATAGGCCTGAATAAACAATTGAATGACAGGAATGATAAATGGGAACTTTCTAGGTACCCGGCTTCTGTAACCCCTTCAAGTCCTTGAATGGACTGGCTCTGTCCCATGTGTCATGACAGCTCAGCAATGGGCAGATCTAACATCAAGGCAGTCATCTGTGTATGACCTGGAAATTCAGACCAGAATGCAGGCAAATTGACTATTTCTTTAAAGACAAAAATTCAAGGGGGTAACATACCAAATCAGGGGCAATGACTAATGTTTCTACGGACAGAAACAAAGCAGATGAACAGCTGTTTTCAAAGGTTACATACCATCCATTGAACTCCATTAGGCAACCAAATAGCAGATGACTCAGAATCACACTGGTCCTTATGTTGAAAAAGCTTCCACCACCACCCCTCCCCGCAACATCTGTTAATGCCTCAGCACCTCAGCATGGAAAGTCTCTAACATGATAGAATATGTAATTATGAGGAGGATGCTAATTGAGAGAGGTCTAACTTGAGGAGAGCTCTAATAGCCTCGATATTAATGATTATCCTCCTAGGAAGCACACATTATACAAGGAGAGCTCTAGAAGTAGCAGTGAGGGCATACTTGTTACTGAGATGTTTAGGGGATATTCTTTAAGATTCACAACATCTTAAAGTAACCATGAAGGATTCAAGAAAACATGTGAAAATCACAAGTTCCAGAGGTGCTACAGTGACCTGTTTCTTTTTTTTAATTGTGATCAAATACACATAAGATTTACCATCTTGACCATATTTAAGTGGCCAGTTCAGTGGCATCACATTGTTGTGCTGCCATCACCACCATCCATCACAGCACTCTTTTCACCTTGCACAACTGAAACTGTCCCCATTCAACACAATTCCCCAATTCCCCGCTCCTTTCCAGCCTCTGGTAACCACCATTCTACTTTCTGTCTCTATGAATTTAACTATTCTAGGGACTTCATAAGTGGAATCACACAGTATTTGTCGTTTGGATATTGGCTTATTTCACTTAGCATAATGTTCTTAAGATATATCCATGTTTTAGCAAATGTCAAAGTCTCCTACTTTTTTAAGATCAAATAATATTCCATCGTATGGATAGACCTCATTTTGTTTATCCATTCATCTGTTGATCAATTCTTGGGATACAATGGCACATTTCTTAATTAAACCAGGAGATTCCTGGATACTATCTGGAAATAGATTGCCTAAATTATGTGCTAGAGAAAAGTTTCTGGGATACCATGAAGGTCCTATTCATGACAGTTTAGCTTTCTGAGCAGATGGCAAAAGAGACAAGGAAAGCCATGTGGCATAATTGCTATTTAGTGGGAAGCAGGATCACAGCACTCATTTAATGTACTTTCTTGGTTACTTGTGGTTTCGATAATATATATATTTTTGCCAGAGTGATAATCATTAGATTAAAATAAATAAAATTTTAACAGCACAGGTCTTAAAACATCTGACACGCTTAATAATTTTCTACTTGTGATGATGTAAATTCTATAGGATCACATGGAAGTATACCTTGTAAAGATGTATAAAATCCTGTAGATTTTTGGTGTATTATGAGTGACAAGTGCTTTAATAGCATTACAATGAATATTTCATACTTTTCAAAAAAGCTTATGTTTTAAAATATAACATTACTTTAAAAAAAAAGATTTTTAGAGGCTTTGGAAATAACCCAAAAAAGTTCACAGCAGGCTAGTGCAAGGATTTTCAGTTTGCTGTAACATCGTGCCCTGGCATTTGATGCCCTTTCTTAATCTCCTCGTTATTTTCTGCCTCATCTATATTTCTCGCTCTCCTTTCAAAGTCACTTTCCTCCCTTTTCCATCTTCATTACTGACTCCTTCCCTAGCTTTTCTCATACCTCAGCCTGCCCTGGACCTCCAGGTGTCTTTATAATCATTGTTCAGCCCTGCTGGTGGCTCTGTGAGAGAGAACAGATGTAAGTGGGTTGTGATATCCAGGTAATAGGTCCGTAGACTGCCTCACCCAGGCAAATGGATACATCAGAATTGCCTTAAAACACATTCAGATACTATAGAGTATGATAGACAAAGCTAATTGGAGAGCCAGAGACCAATTAAAGGGATCATTTTATAAACTATGTAAATGTCTAACCAATGTACTGTATACTTGAAACTAATAAAATAAAATAAAATAACGCAGAGATGGAATGTTGCTAATAAAATAAAATTTCAAAAACTTATATTATTTTTAAGAAGATTAATTACTGATTTGTATCTTTGAGGTATTTAGTATACTAAATAATGCAAACAGAGTCAATATAAATTTCACCCTATTACAAATATACGTCTGAAAAGGCAAGTGTTTTCAGTGAGGGTATTCTTTGGGTTCTTTTGTCTCTTGAATCTCATGGATCCTTGGATTTTCTTCATAATTTTAGTTGCAGTCTATACTAAAATCTGGACCATTTTGCATCCATGCCAATATTAATGTGAAAATACATTTAAATAGCATGAGAGCATTTCCCCCACATTTTTAGTAGCTGCAGACTTTTGTTACAGCCAAATAGATTTGGTTATATTCATTGAAGTCCTAAGTCATCAAAACACTAGATACTCAGATGAAAGAAAGGGCTGCTCAGCCATAAGAAGAGATGAAACACTGCCATTTGTGATAACCTGGATGGGCCTCGAGAAAATCATGCTAAGCTAAATAAGCCAGACAGAAAAAGTTGAAAATCACATGATATCACTTATATGTGGGATATAAACCTAAAAGCAACAAACAAACAGGACAAACAGACTCATGGACATGGACAATGGACTAGTGGTTACCAGAGGGGAGGGGGAAAGGAGGAGAGGGGAGGTAGATGGGGTAAAGGGGCTCAAATATGTGGTGACAGAAAGAAATCTAACTATGGGAGGTGAACACAGTGTAAATATATATATGCCTTACTGTTAAAGTGTACAGCTGAAACTTACTGGATTTCATTAATCAATGTCACCATAATAAATAAATAAATAAATAAATAAATAAATAAATAAATAAATAAATTTAAAAAGAAAGAAAGGAAATAAAATTTAAAAGAAAGAAAGAAAGAACGAATGAAAGAAAGTAAATGCAGATTTAATCTCTTCCCAGCCCCCGCCCCCGCCCCCATAGGTGAGTATGCGCACACGTGCGATTTCTTTCTACTTAAGCTGGGCAGTCTCAAGGCAAATGCATTTCACTCCTCTCTTATCCTCACTTTTCTCTCAGTAAAAAGAAGAAAACTAAATGACCTGTAAGACTTCTTCTCACTCTAACATTCTTTGTTTCAAAGTCTGTGAATAACCATGACAGCACTATCCACATTGCTACTTCCCTTTTAAAATGACCTATACTCTGGGAATGAGAATTTGATGAATGTTGTAAAAATCACTTCCTGGAAATTAGAAGAGCCATTTTCATAATGAATATGATTTTATGTACCTAGCTTTTAAAGAAGCAATTTGCTTGCTGGGCTGCTGAATTGAAGATGATCATTGTGATAAGGAAATTAATGGTTAACATTCATGTCCATTTGCAAAAGCCACTCTACATTGATAAGTTCCCAAGCATAGCCTAGAGAATTCCATTAAAAAGTTAGATTTCTGTTGTACGGATGACTATCTTAAAGGTGAAGTATAAGTGAATGGAGATATAGGGCTATAGCTGATATATTTCAAGTTAAATTTGTCATACGTCAGTATGTACTGAGCACACCATAAAGCTAGCTGTGAATGTTTCATTTCTTTTTATGTATTTATTTTTAATTTTTTTTATTGTTCAGATAGAGTTGGCATTCAATATTATTTCATATTATTTTCAGGTGTACAGCATAGTGGTTAGACATTTCTATAATTTACAAAGTGATTCCCCCAATTAGTCTAGTACCCACTTGGCACTATACATAGTTATTATAATATTATTGACTATACTCCCTATGCTGTACTTTACATCCTTGTGACTATTTTGTAACTACCAATTTGTACTTCTTAATCCCTTCACCTTTTTCACTCAGCCTCCCAATCCTCACTCCCATCTGGCAATCACCAGTTTGCTCTCTCTATCTATGAGTCTATTTTCGTTTTGTGTGTTCATTTATTTTGTTCCTTAGAGAACACATATAAGTGAAATCATATGGTATTTGTCTTTCTCTGTCTGAATTATTTTATTTAGCATAATACCCTCTAGGTCCTTCCATGTCGTTCCAAATGGTAAGATTTCATTTTTTATGGCTGAGTATTAGTCCATTGCATATACGTAGCACCTTTGTCCAATCGTCTATTGATGGGCACTTAAGTTATTTCCTTATTTTGGCTATTGTAAATAGCACTGCAGTGAACATAGGGGTGCATAGATCTTTTTGAATGAGTGTGTTGGATATCTTTGGATAAATACCCAGAGGTAGAATTGCTGGGTCATGAGGTAGTTCTGTTTTTAATTCTTTGAGGAACCTCCAAACTGTTTTCCTTAGCAGCTATACCAATTTGTAATTCCACCAGCAGTGCACAAAGGTTCGCTATTCTTCCCATCCTCACTAGCACTTGTTTATTAATTTATTGATGATGAACATTCTAACAGGTGTGAGGCGATATCTCATTGAGGTTTTAATTTGTATTTCTCTCATGATTAGTGATATTGAGAACCTTTTCATATGTCTATTGGCCATTTGTATGTCTTCTTTGAAGAAATGCATATTTACATCCTTTGCCCATTTTCAAATTGGATTGTTTTTGTGTTGAGTTGTCCCTGTTCTTTATAAATTTTGGATATTAACCCCTTATCAATTATATAATTGGCGAATATCTTCTCCCATATAGTAGGTTGTCTTCTCGTTTTGTTGTTGGTTTCCTTTGTTGTGCAAAACCTTTTTAGTTTGATATAGTCCCATTTGTTTATTTTTTATTTGGTTTCCCTTGCCTAAGGAGATATATCAGAAAAAAATATTACTAAGAGCAATGTCAGAGAGTTTATTGCCTATGTTTTCTTCTAGGAGTTTTATGGTTTCGGGTCTTAAATTTAAATCTTCTTGTATATGGTGTAAGAAGGTGGTCCAGTTTCATTTCTTTTTGCATTATCTGTCCAGTTTTCCTAACATTTATTGAAGAGATTGTCTTTACCACATTATATATTCTTGCTTGCTTTGTCATAGGTTAAATGGCCATATAATTTATTTCTGAGCTCTCTTTTCTATTTCATTAATTTGTGTGTCTATTTTCATGCCTCTATTCCCACTTTGCTGAGAGTTTTTATAATAAATGAATGCTGGATTTTGTCACTTTTTCTGCATCTATTGATATGAATATATGATTTTATCTTTTAATTTGTTAATGTGGTGTATCACATTAATTGGTTTGTGGATATTGAACTGAAACTTGCATCCCAGGAATGAATCCAACTTAATCATGATGTATTATCTTTTGAATGTGTTCCTGAATTCAGTCTGCTAATATTTCGTTGAGGATCTTTGTATCTATGTTCATCAGGGATATCAGCCTATAATTTTCTTTCTTTGTAATTAATGTCTTTGGAATCAGGGTAATAGTGACAGTGTAAAATGAGCTCGGGATCCTTCCTTCCATTTAAATTTTTTGGAATAGTTTGAGTTGACATTAATTGTTTTTTTGAATGTTTGGTGAAACTCACCTGTGTTGCCATCTGGACTTTTGTTTATTGGGAGGTTTTTGGTTACTGATTCAATTTGATTTGTAGTAATTGGTGGTTCAGATTTTCTATTTCATCTTGATTCCAGTCTTGAAGATTGTGTGTTTCTAGGAATGTATTCATTTCTTCCAGATTGTCCAATTTTTTGGTATATAATTGTTTGTACTATTTTCTTAGAAATCTTTGTATTTCTATGGTGTTGGTTGTCACTATTTATTTGGGTCCTCTCTCTCTCTCTCTCTCTTTTTTTTTTGATGGGTCTGGTTAAAGGTTTACCAATTTCATTTATCTTTTTAAAGAACCAGCCTTTTAGTTTCATTGATCTTCTGTATTTTTTTAAGGCTTTTTGTCATTTATTTGCACTCTGATTTTTATTATTTCCATCCTTCTACTTACTTTGGGCTTTGTCATTCTTTTTCTAGTTCTTTTAAGTGTAAGGTTAGATTGTTTATTTGTGATTTTTCTTGTTTCTTAAAGTAGGTCTGTATTGCTATGAATTTCCACTTAGGACTGCTTTTGCTGATTCCCATAGATTTTGAGTCATTGTGTTTTCATTCATTTCGAGGTATCTTTTGAATTCTTCCTTGATCTCATTGTTAACCCATTCATTGTTTATTAGTATGTTATTTAGCCTCCATGTGTTTGCATGGGTTTTTTTGTTTGTTTGTTTTTCTCTTGTATTGATCTCTAGTTTCACACCATTGTCATCAGAGAAGACTGTTGATATGATTTCAATTTTCTTAAATTTGTTGAGACTTGTTTTGTGGCCTAACATGTGGCATATCCTGGAAAATGTTCCATGCACACTTGAGAAAAATATATATTCTGTTGCTATGAGGTGAAATGCTCTAAAAATATCAATTAAATTCATCTGGTCTAGTGTGTCACCTGAGGCTGCTGTTTTTTTTTTTGTTTTTTGTTTTTGTTTGTTGTTGTTGTTGTTGTTGTTGTTGTTGTTGTTGATTCTCTGTCTGGAAAATTTGTCCATTGGTGTCAATGGGGTGTTGAAATCTCCTACTATGAGTGTATTACTGTTGACCTCTCCCTTTATGTCCCAGGAAATCACCAGGGTAGGGCAAGTGGTGTTCCCCAAGTTATTGCAGGTTCAGTTTTGTTGCCAGTGCTGAGTTTGTGACCACTCTTAAAAGTCTCAGCTCATACTGAGGCCAGCCGCTGCCCACCTCAGGCTTCCAGACCCCTGAGATTTACTGCCGCTAGGTCTGAGGCTGGTTTCTTGCTGCCAAAAATATCTCTTGATGGGGGTGATTGGAGGCCTAGCTGATTGCTGCAGAAGGAGCTTCCTGCTGAGAGCATAGGGTGGGACTAGCTGCCCAGCAATGAAATTGCCACCAGCAATTTTTGAGCTGGGTGGGCAGGGTTTCAACATGTGAGGGGGAGGGCTCAACACAGGAATGATGACACTCACCTGTAGGCTGTACAAGAGGAGAGTTTAATAAAGGGACAATTGTGGCTGTCCCTCCAGCTCTCACCCTGAAGCCACACTAATCAGTCTTTCTCTATATGTATCTTGTACCTCCCAAGCTGTTTTCCCTCTGCTGGAGCCAGGGTAAGTGCCTGTGAGCAAGTGAATCTGTGCATAGACCCTTTAAGGGGAGGTTTGGGTTTCTAGTTGCCCTGTGTCTCACCTGGATGGTCAGAAACCCCACTGATTTTTGCAACTAGATTTTTTGGAGACTCCTCTTCCCCACACTGGAACTCTGAGCTAGGGAGTTCCAATGTGGGGCTGGGGCATCTCACTCCTCTGAGGGGACCTCTGCAGCTGAGAGATTATCCCTCCTGTTGTTCAACCACCACATGTGGCTGTGAGACCAGCCTGCCTTGCATCTCCACCCCTCTTACCAGTCTCGATGTGGCCTCTTCTTTATATCCTTAGTTAGAGAAGTTACATTCAGCTAGACTTTCAGATGATTTTCCAGGTTAACTGTTTCATAATGTAGTTGCAATTTTAATGTCATCGGAGGATGCATGCATAGCATTTACCTACCCTGCTATCTTGACTGGAAACCTGTTTCATTTCCTTTTAAAGAATGACATGGAAATAATATTTATTTCCATGTTTTTTAAAATGGTTGATGGTGATATTCACCTCTCCAAAATAAAGCACATCTAAAAATATGCTTATCTTTCTGAGCCCAAACCAATGAAAAGACATGCTTATTTACCTGTTATATCAAGTATGACTGATAGCTTTATAAGCAGACCAAAATTAATGGTAGGAATATCTGTAACCAAGATATTAAGCTACTGATTTAGGAAGACATGTCATGCTTCCAATTTTATTTTCAAAATATCTTTCAGCATAAGCACCATTAAGTAAATGAAACACAGTGAAATCTGGGTTGTTTTAAGCTATCTCCTCCTCAAATGTACATTTATCACAGAAAGTGGAAGGCATAGAAAGCTCCAGACACTGGAAAAGAGAATCACCACGATTGTGGATGACTCTCTCTTTGTGGTCTTCAAAGGACATCACTGCCTAGGAAAGAAGAGACAATTTGAATGAAATGAGTCTGTCCCATGAGTCTGAAGTGACACAATAGATGTCTGACTGGCCTTTCTTATAAGTCATATTGGTCTTGACTTTTAAAATATAATGCTTATATGAACATTTCGAAAATGCATCTTTGTATTATGGGAGTTGGACTTGTGGGTGAAGCCTGATGTATGTAACATCTGTAGGTTGAATTTTGAAGGATCGAGAAAGCCTTTTTAATATTTATTTATCTTCCTTCCTGTTGTTCTCCCTCTCTTACATAGTCAGATATTAAACACTGGAAAAGAAACAAAACTTCATACAATATGACTTGGTCGCTTCGATCAAAAGAAGAGATGAAAGATGAAAGGGAAAAAATTATAAAAACAAAGCGATATAGATCTGACCTAAAATTGCAGACAATGGTATTCTACACGTTTCGCAAGGATTTAGCCACAAGATTTTCTCTTAAAGGCCTAGGAGCCATTAGGAAAAGAGAATCTGTATGTTGTAAAAGTCACAATGTCTGTGGAGTAGAAATATATCAATTATACAATGGATGCATAATTATTCTTGATAGAGAGGCCAGGAAGTTTTCCCAGGCCTGCACATAAATTGTAGTTGGTAATATAATGACAAAGGTTTCTAACACTATCTCTATATGTCACAATGAGTTTCATTGGGCTGTTGCTTAACATGATTCTTAATGGAGGTTAATGATGTAGTATCATACCAAAACATAGTTTGGGAAAAGCCATTTTACTGGAGGGCCAGTAGGATTAAATCTATGTGCCACTCTGCTTGACATGCCTGAACCTAGAGATGAATTGGCAGAGTGGATGGATTATGTCTACTCCTAGCAATCCTCCCATTTAAGGAGCTATTGTTTTCAACTCAGCTTTTGACAAAGATTGAGTGGGAGAGAGCTGGGAATCATTCTCTCTGGTAGACAGTTAGAGCCCTGCCCTTTTGTGTTGCAGTTGAATTTATGTACAGCCAGACCTACATGTTTCTACAAACAGTAGAGCTGGGAATAAGGTAAACATCCTTTTCTTGAAACTTGAAGAACAACAAGATTAAGGCTCAGTTGAAGTAAGTTATAAAATGAAAGGTAATAATAATAGTAAAGCTTAATTGAATACTTTTGTCAGGCATTATTCAAAGTACTTTATATGCATGATCTTATTTAATTGTCACATCAACCAATATTATACCCATTTTCCATATGGAGAGACTGAAGATCAGAGAAGTTTAGAAATTTGCCTAACATCATACAACTAGAGAGTGATGAAGCTGGGATTTAAAACCAACTGGTATTACTCTAAATTCCATATTTGTAACCGCCATAATATATTGCCTCTGTGTGAGAGAGCTTTTCTCATTACCCCAAAATAATATCTCAAAAAGGAGCAGAAGACCCCTAGACAGCAAAAAATTTCATGGAGACAACTCAGCTATGATGCTGACCTTGGATTACCTAAGTAGAAAAATCTAGGCACTCCCAAAGACCTAAGTCCACTTTGTCCTGCCAGCCAAAGGAAAGAGATCCACAGTTGAAATCAAATGACCTAGACCCAAAGCCTTCTGATGCAACCTTGCATAAGTTTCTACTCCTCTTTGGCTCAGTTTCCCTAATTGTACAATGAGGGTTTTGAACTAGAATGACAGGGCGTCTTAACCAGAAGAGTATAGTAATATCACCAGGAAAACTTCAAAACGCTTTGATCAGGCCCTGCCCTATACTTACTGAGCGACAACCATGGGCTAAGTGCTGTGGAGAATCTAGAGTTGTTTTCCAAGATCAGCTTCTCCTCTGCAAAGGTCTTAATGGCTTGATGCATAAAGAAACAATCCTGCCTATGCAGAGGTTTTCACTGTGTTAAAAACTAGAGGTGCATGTCTGAAAGCAGCAGTACTGTTCACTCTTTCATGATAAAGGACACTCCAAAAGGGGCCATAGGGAAGAGATGGTGATCGGTGGCCAAACCAAACCTGTCAGGGCCCGGGACAGTCTACTGAGGTGAGCAGACCCCCCAGTATTAACTAATGGAGTGAGCAAGCATGAATAGCAGTTTGCAAGCAGATCTAGCCATGTTAGGAATCCCAATAAAACATGAAGAATGAGGACAAGGCTGCTGACTTTGCAGTCATGTGTGCTTGATTGAAATCCCAGATTTGTGATTTGCCAGCTATGTCACCTCAGGCAAATTTATTTGACTTCCCTGATCTTTGATTTCTTCAATCAGAATATGGAGACAAACAGTTCTGGACTGATGGGATTTTATTCTGGTTTTGTTGTGTTTTTTTTCATTCACATTTATTGTCTTCTTTCTACTTGCCAGGTGCTGTTCTAAGTGGTTTACATGTGTTATTTCATTTTATCTTTACCAAACTCCAAAGAACGTGTCCAAGTCACCCTGCTAGTGAGCAATCAGCCTGGACCAAGTTAGTCTGGTTCCAGAGGCCACACTTCATCTCTGAAAGAAGGTGGGTACTCCACAATTACTCGTTTCTCATTCTCTTTTTTCTGCTTAGCATGGATAACAGCTCCAAATGGACAGAAACTACTAAACTGCTTCTTTACAAGCTAAGTCCATTAAATACTCTCCATTATGAAAATGACTTCTCTAGTTCCAGAAAGTGCTTTTTACAAGATTCATTAAACTCCCTTTCCCCGTGTCCATGTCATTTTATGAGGGTGGCAGAAATACAGCTACTGGTGCTGTGGATTTTCACAGACTCATGGAATAGCAATGTCAGAGCTATAGAGGCCCTGAGGCATCATTTAGTCTAGTCCTCTCCTTTTACACATGGGAAAACTGAGGCTTGGAGTGGATAAGTGATTAAACATAAGCTTTTAACATGAAAAAGTTTGTGACTAAATCATAATAAAAGCCCAGATTCTCCAACTCCTAAGTCAATGTTTTTTTCTATTTTATCACTCACTGACATAAGCAAGCAGCCTTACAAGCAGATACTACCAACCATTCATTCATTTGAGAGATATTTATTGGATACTTACCATGTTCTAGTCACTGTGTAAAGTCCTGGAGTGAAAAGAAATATGCAAGAGATTGTGTTTGGCTTTGGCAAAGCATCGCAGCTCTTACTGGAACAGGTGAGAGAAAGGGAAAGAACAAGGAGAAGCCTGTAAATCAGCAGAGTCCTTGACTTTGGGTACACAATAGACCATGACCTTGCAATCTCTTCAAAATGCTGATGCCAAAACCGTCTAGGGACTCACACAGGACAAGTTAAATGAGAATCTCTGCAGTAGGGCCCGGACACCTGTGGTGCCCCGGGTGATTGTCACATGCCCCTAAAATTGATAACCACTGCTCTCAGTGTATGTTTTTGTAACAGTAGTCACATACAATAGCTAGTGCAAAACACTAAGGCTTAGCAGGAAATTGTTGTTGCAGATGTAAGAAGCTTGACTGCAGAGGCACTGGTGTTAGGAATGACTATAAAGTATGTTGAATTGGAACTCATAGCTTAGTACAGTCATGGGTGGATCAAGTCAGACGCCATGATATTGGGTTCTTTCTCATCCCTTATACTGACAGGTTTTTTAAATTTATGAGTCACCTATTGAGTGTCACACACTATACTAGGCACTTTCACTTGTATGAACGTACATTTAACCCTTCCATCACTGTGAGGTAGGTGCTATTATTCTGGCCATTTTCCGGTTGAGGAAATGGGTATTCAAGGAGATGAACTTGTTCAATATCACAGAGGAATTGGCAGAGCCAGGATTTAAACATCTGCCTTCTGACTCCAAAACCCTTTCCCACCATATCATGTTGCAAAGGAAAAGCCCTTTTAGAAAATACACAGGATATGCTATTAGAACCTGCGTAATTTAAATGATACAGTCAGGATGTTGACCAATAAGATGTTAGACTGGTCTCTTCTCACCCTGATTCTGTTGTCTCTCATCTTTCCTGCCTGCTTCCAGTATGTCTTCTTGCCATACCAGCCAAAGGTGCTGTCATGAAAGAGAAAAAAAGAAGACCCTTGCCATTCAACCCATTCCCTTCCAGGCCATATGAACATGTCATCTCTTATGACTTTGAAATCATTTGTCATAATAAGTTTAGCCAGAGAACAGGCACAAAGAATTGTGTCTTATTCTTAGCACATATTCTCAGCATGCCTTTCAATGACTCCTGTGGAACCAGTTCCATGCACGCTGTGTTTCTGTCTATAGTGAACATTAGCAAACACAAACAAACATTTCTTACAATGGTTTGAAATTAGCAAGACAATGTTGAACACATTTCTCCTCTTTGATTGTTGAAAACTAAAATATCTATTTACTTTCTTCTGAAGTAACCAAAAATTTTAGACTACACTGTGCCTGTTTTGGCTGCATTTAGGAATGAAAGGATAGCACACCAGTTGACATACTATGTACTGTTGTACGTACCATGTAAATTTGAGCCCTGGCCTGCAAGTATTTTCATCTACTTCTTGGAAGTCGTAAGAAGAATGATGGAAGTATTTTTATTTCATCTGTTAGCAGCCC
This sequence comes from Eidolon dupreanum, assembly GCA_028627145.1. Taxonomy (NCBI): domain Eukaryota; kingdom Metazoa; phylum Chordata; class Mammalia; order Chiroptera; family Pteropodidae; genus Eidolon; species Eidolon dupreanum. Next base: position 91,206,006 of record CM053505.1, on the reverse strand, counting down.
ATTCCCACATCCAACATGCTCATGAGAAATCTCTGCAATGAAAAGCCGGCATAGGGTGTCAGAAGAAATAAAAGGCAAACCAAATTTAATCTTGGGATTTTTATGGGTACTTTGAGGGAAATGTAAATGTCACAATGCTGCCTGCAAGATGCTACCACTTGCATGCCAGCTTCCTTTTCTAGTGTGACTTATCAACGTGGTTTAGTAGCCATGGAATGAGAAGCTCTTTGGAATAAAAACGTTCACATGCACACAGTGGCCTCACAGCATTTGCACCCAAATGAGGACACACTCAATCTTGTAACATCCATAGTTTCTACTGCACTGTTGACTTTGGGGAGCAGTGGCATTTGTGAAGTCTGTCATATCCCCCAAAGTCATTTATGCTTAGGCAGGGGGTAGGGTGGCCGGGCTATAATCATAATCGTTTTTTAAAAAAACTCATTAGGACAAACAACCACTATTGTTTCATGCTACTTGTACCTGGCAGAAGGAGGAGGTCTCTGTGCTCCGGTTGCCAGAGTAAATTAGATAGTTAAATTGATCCTCCAAAGCTCTCACTGAAGCCCAAGCAGATAAGAGATCATTAGTGCTCACAAAATAATGTTGAGTTTCCTCTCACTTTCCTAGTGACTGTTCAGGCTTGGTTTTAATATTCTGTTCATGGATCTCAAACATCATCAAGCATGTGGGCTTTTTATAAGCCTTGCGTGATACAAGTGCTTTTAAAAGTGCTCAGTAAGACCATAACAAGGACACTATGTTGGATGTGAAAAGCCCTTCCCAAAAAATTTTTAAAAACGTGCTGAATTTTTTTTCCCCAGAATTGTATAGTAGCTGTGCTCTGTGACTGCCCTGAAGTGCTATTTACTGTGGTGCTGCCTTCACACACTCTGGGTAAGTATCTGGACCGCTGCAAGGCTTTCATGGGGAACCTGTTCTCAGGCACTTGAAGAACAACTCTTCGTGTCTCCTCTGAAATGAGTGTCTCCCTGGGTCATATATCTCCCTAAGCAAGATGAAAATAGGAACAGCAAATGCTCTGTGCCTGTCAAAGCCCGCTGGATCTTGCGCATCGGGCAAACTGGATCTCCGAGTGGCACATGGTGTTCGCTGCTGCTCTGCTCCCAGCAGCGTGGCTACTTGGACTCTGGGCACTGCCAAGATATTTCTTGGGCATAAAAGGCTGCCAGGCCAGGGCTGAGTGCCACAGTAAGAGAGAGAAATGAACCCATGAAGGGAATTTCTTTTCTCAGAATCCCAAACTAAAAGTAAAACACAGAACACTGAACTACTACAATTGTAAACCAGAACAGGGGGAAAACACCCATAACCATGCACATACACACTTATAGTGTGCTTGTGAACATGAATTAATACATGCAGAGCGCTTAGATTATTGTATACCAGGGGTCCTCAACCCCCAAGCTGCAGGCCGGTACTGGTCCATAGCCTGTTAGGAACTGGGCCACACAGCAGGAGGTGAGTGGCAGGCATGTGAGTGAAGCTTCATCTGTATTTGCAGCCGCTCCCCAGTGCTAGCATCACCACCTCAGCTCCACCTCAGATCATCAGGCATTAGGTCTTCCTAGGAGAACCGGTCCCTGGTACCGAAAAAGTTAGGGACTGCTGTCGTATACCACAAATTAATTGTTATTTTATATTTTCTATACCACTGTATAATTGTTATTATTGTATTAAGATGGGCCTACATCCATATTAGATCGATCAAAGGAATAAAACCCACCAAGTTGCTCAAGATATTTGCTTCATAGTCACACCTCCACAAGAATGGATCAGTTGTTGTAAGAGGACTCGCCTTTGCACATTAAAATCAGTACAGAAAGAGAAGTGAGAAAAATAATGGCAGCAATTAGGATCAGGCTAACTAAGCATAGAAAACAGAATTCTAATGCTATCCTAAGCAGAATCCCAGAGAAAAGGAGACATCAGTTGACCATATGAAATCACCACATAGACTTTAGAAAAGCTTTCAGAATACCCCTGCCAACATACACATCTTGGATATTAGGAGTCTTTCAAGTATCCATGTGATTATAGAGGTGAAAGGTCCCAAGCTTATAGAACCCTAAAGCTGAAATTATTTTCCTAAATGCTTACCTTCTATTGGAGGTCAGAACACCCCTGCTTTAGTTAGTATGGTAGTCAGGCTGTCTATGTTTATTTAACACAACTTAGACCAAACCTTCCCTACTCGACAGTGGATGCAGGATAGGCTATCTCTAGCTGTGATTTGTGAATGGCCATATCCACCAGGGTGCTTCTCATGCATAAGCCTAATTCATCATCCTCTTCAATTTTCTCTTCAAGTTATCACACTTGAGACATATTTAGAATACTGGAACGGGAGAGCCGGAAGGAGCCTTTGAGATCAACTGGTCCAACCTCCTCATTTTAGACTCACAACTGATAACTGCATTCCAATTTGTCACTAATGTTGCTTCTGGCATGATTAGGGCTGCTAACACTGGTAAAATGGGAAGCATTCTTCTTCCCTACATTCTCAAAAAGGCCAAGGTCGTAGCATCCTTCCCCCAGCCAGCCTCACACACACAGTTTTCAGTGTTTCCTTTCCACTGCTGTGTGAGGCAGCTTATAAAGCAACAGCCCTTTGTTGCTGAAGGAAGACAAAACCCCAGCCTCCCAGCAGTGGAGAGATTTATAAGAGCTCAAAGAAGGTCAAAAGGGTAAATTACCCTGTGACTTGTATGTAATCAGCATCTTTCTAGCTTCTACAGGATGAGGCTGATTACAGGGAAGGCAAAGGTGAAGAAAAAGGAGCATAAACAATCAAAGAAAATGAAGCTTAAACGGGTTATGGTCCTCATCCTTTTTTTCCCAGCCTTTACATCGCTTTCTGCTGAATCTTTTGGAAGAGCACTTAGAAAGAACAAACATTAAAGATCATTTCCAGAGTTATTTAAAAGCAGGAATAGGAAATGACTTGATATCGTGTGCTATTCTTTATTTCTGGTCAAGAAAGAATATGCCCATAAATTGGAAGAAATGGTCCAGAATCAAGAACCACAATTATTGAGGAGTCACTTCTGTTTGGAGGAAGCAATGAAGACTTAATGGAAGAGATGCAACTTTCACATTTTTTTCCTCTCTTCTTGTTTATTTCTCTATTGTTTCCTTTCACAGATGACTGAGAGAATGTGATTATATGTAGGTAATAGGATAAGCACAACTTTACCTTCTCTCTCTCTCTCTCTCTCTTTTCCTCCCTCCCTCCCTCCCTCCCTCTCTTTCTCCCTCTCTCCCATACATCCATGCATCGAAACTTAAGTGCCCATTGCATCTTGGGAACTTTTGGTCTCTATTAACTGCACCGCAGCACTCAGTACATTACACTGTGAGTATTCCTTAGGACATAGTAAGCTCCATGAAGGCAGAAATCTTGTCTGTTATTTACTACTGTTTGCCCAGCATTGGTCATAGTGCCCAGCACAGAGGACGTGCCAAATCAGTTGAACGAATGAATGATTATGGCACCAATTCTTTGGAGAGCTATGTGGTGTGATTTGAAATGAAACTGAGGAGAATATATTCCTAGGCAGTGTTTTCTCACACTCCCCTGATCTTTATAAGGGTCATTGCCTATCTGCTTTGCACATGCAGGATTCCAGGACCTAGCATGGTGTTGGCACTTGATTGATGGTGTAATGGCATAATGAATACATTATAGAAATCATTTTATAAAGCAACCATAGTAGACTTAGAGGTTATAAGATAGTCCCTTTCAATATAAAATACACAAGCCCTTTTAAGCAACAAAATTGAGAAAGAATCAAATGTTAAGTAATGACTCAATTACAATTCTCTACTTGAATGCTTTCCAACTATTGCTATGTGTGAGACATGACTGACATCCAAATTATATTTGACCTTCCACCTAAAAGTAGTTTCAATTTTACCATAAATTCATGTTACAGGATTCCCATATTCCATATAAAATTTATACACTCAGTAACCATACACTTGTCCATACCAAAGAATAGATACCATCTAATATTCATGATATGGAGGAACTGTTAACACATTCACTAATTAGAACATTTATAGGTGTTTCTGTTGGAAGTATAGCCATTTATTTGAAACAAGACATTTATCTACAAAAGCCTTCAGTGCATATGAAGAAGTAAAATATCTATGCTTCTCATAGGTACTTTGGAATTTCACACAAACAGGGGTATGCTCTTAGTAAATGCTTTTTATGCCAAGACTTTATCAATTATACAAAGCTTTAGTTAAATATATGTTAGCATTCTGTATGATATAAGCATGCATGATTCTAGAAGGATTTGACTCCTCCTTTTTTCTCATCTTGCAAAGATAATTAATAATAGGTCCTCCAACTCCATACCTCCTTCTCATTAGGACATGCTCATCTCCTACTTTCAGCTGCTCCAGCTCCTGTTTTGACTTCCAAATGGTCTTTCCCACCTCCAGTTTCTCGCTACCCTAGTCCATTACTCAAGGCACCAAAATGATTTTTCTAAACACAGACTCGTTCATGTTACTACCCCGCTCAAACTCACAATACCTTCAGTCTCCTGAGCAAGACACTTGAGGTCCTTCATGATTAGACTGCATCCTACTTTCTCAGCCTCATCTTTGCCATTGCTCCCTAATGTCTTATCCTGTAGTTAGTGACACCAGATGTCTCACTATGGCCAAAACATGCACTTGCACAGGTCTGTACCTTTGAGTCTGCTCTTCCCTTTTCCACCTTTGGCAGCCAACATAATTCTATTCACAACTCTAGTTCCAGCTCTACTGTAACTTGCTAGATCTTCTTACCCACACTGAGACAGTGGCTGCCTCCCTTTTATTCTCAGTGTACTCTGTGTATCCTTCTATCGTGCTATTGACAACTCAGCATTAGCATTCTTTTAATGCAAGACTTTCTGCACCACTTTATTGTGAACTCCTGAGGATTAGAGCCTAAGTTTTGCATAGTGTTTAATAAATGTTTGTTACATGAATGAATGAATGAGTTAATGAGTTAATTATTTCCAAATGCTATGGACATTAGTCAGCATTCAAAACAGATCTTTTCCATTTGGGAATCTCTTTATTTCCATATAGTATAATGAGGCTTCTTAAGTTGACCAGAGGTCTGGGAAAAGGAACTGTAATAAATGGAAATGTAGTTTAAATCTTTTAAAGACAGAAGTTACACCTCAGAAAACATGATGAATGAGAATGTTGAGAAAAATGGTTTGTTGCGTAATAGCTAGGAGTGAACAGTTCTTTTCTTTATCCTTGGGAACAATAAGGTGATAACCTATATTTCAGTCGCCTCCCCCACCTGCTCTTGGCAGTATTAACCACATGCAAAAAACCCACTAAGTTTTCATCCTGACTTCTGGTCTCTAAAAAGTAAAAAAGAAATATTTTCATATTAATTGTTCTTGAGTTTCATAATTTTATGAAAGTCAGGTGAGATTTACAAATGTGACAGCATGATTTAAAAAGCAAATTGCTTGCTGTAAGTAGAAATTACGTGTTCAATTTACAAAACTGGGAATTCTTTATCTAAAATTTAATTCACAGGTTTACTTTAGTATAATTTGAATCATGGCACAATTTATAAAGTAAGCCATAGAATTACACATGTTTGGATCAAATGAGATCTTAGAAGCATTTTTGTTCAATGTAGATGACAGATTTGGGGAGATGTTGTTGTCCTTACTACTTCTAGGAAAAAAAGCCATTGGCAATATAAGAAATGTTATGTTTTTTAAAAGCCATGTTTATGGCCATGCCACCCTGAAAAAGACTGATGTCTGATCTCGGAAGCTAAGCAGGATCAGGCCTGGTTAGTACTTGGATGGGAGTCCACCTAGGAAGACCAGGTGCTGTAGGCCACACCTCGGTTTTTAAACTACCATTTCAAGGGCTAACCAAAAATAATCGTAAAGAATTCTTGATTCGCCTACTTAAGAATTAAGCCAGAGACCTATGTACTTATTTACCAAATCAGTCTTTAAGGTTTATTTCTATAATCTTTGCTTGGTTTGATTGTTTATAAGTCATGAATGGAATTCAGTAACATTGAAGTCATTAGAATAAAACAAAGCAAAACAATGCCAGAAGTTTCCTAAGCCACAAGCTAGCTCTCTACTGTGATTCAGCAATGTTTAGCATTTGCGAGTGAAGCTTTCTGAATCTGGAGCCATCTGACCAGTCCCAGAGCTCGAGAAAGGCTTGTGGTGCCTGAACCCACACTTCCATGCTTGAGGAAGCAAGGCAGCCAGCCCAGCGGTGGAGCCTGCCTGTCCTGCCGGCTCAAGGCTCAGAACCTCTGCCCTACTTGGCACTATTGGGATTTTGTCAGCCTGAAGAATCAATGGGTAATGTGCTCGAGTGCTTTTATTTAAAAAATGTAAGCCCTAAGCTTTGAGCCCAACATATAGTCTGTACTTCCTAAGTCACACCAACGCCCCCGCAGCCTTTCAATAACTGATGCGTTTTCAGGTCGGAGAGACCAAATATATCAATCAAAGACACTGTTGTCCCTAGGGCTCATTCATTTGCATTCTAAGTAAGACCCAATGTTTGTGGGTCAGATGTAAACAAAAGACCGATATGTGGCCCAACATCTCAGGCTTCCGAAAGCTCCCGGTTTCAAAGGCAGCTGTGAGGTTTACCCATGCGCAGCTCCTATGTGCCTGACAAATGCCTGATAGAAATCTTTGCATGGGCGTCGGGGGAGTTTTTGCTTGTACAATGCTGTCATGATGTGACCTTTCTCATTTACTATTTAAAGAGTTTTGCTAAGAATAACTGTGAAAATTTATCCGGGTGCCATTTAATGGAAATCCTCAAAGGCTGTTGAAGCAATTTCATTTACAATGAAGCAATAGAAGGTAATCGAAATATCCCAATCCTGTGACTCAGGCTTTCATCATATCCACCCCGCTCTAACTTACTGTGTCAACTTTTCCAAGTTCCCTTCCCTTCAAAATGCTTCTGTTTCTTTATGTTCTTAAACAGAGAAAATTCTGCTCCCTTCTTTTCCTTCTTTTTTAAGGCCATTGTGACGAACGAAAACTGGGCCCATTGGAAGTTATTCTCGTGGTCACAGCTTAGATGACAGAGGTAAATGGAGAGTTTAAAAAAGTCCACAATTACTTTCCTACAAAGCTTAGCCAAATTATATAAAGCTTTTTTTTTACCTGCCCTACGAAACCCAAATTGCTATTCTCACATTGCAAAATCATTCGGCTGCTCTTACCAGCTATACACCGTTGAGATAACAACAGGCTGTGCACAGAACAGAAAAACTGCACACCCCTTCCCCCCCCCCCAATGTGACTGCTTTAGTATTGGATGATTTTATTTTTCTTAAACACACACACACACACACACACACACACACGCGCGCGCGCGCGTGCTCTGAATTAGCTAAAAAATAGTGTAAAATGTAAATTTTAAAAAAGTGTTTAAAAGGAGAAACAACTGCACTATCATTTAGTGTGAGACTTCATCTGAGAAGTCAGTGGAACGAGAGACACATAGCTAGAAAAAGAGGTGGCAGGATATTCAAAACGTAGTGGTCGTAGTAGAGACGGCTCTGCCTTAGGTAAAAGGAATTTGTGGCAAGTTAACTGAGTCACTGGTGTCACAGATCCAGGACTGGTTATGTCACTCATGAGGCCCAGTGCAAAATGAAAATATAGGGTTCCTTGTTCAAAAGTTACTCATATTTCCGAGAACCATCAGAGCAGCTGAGCATTAAACCAAGTGTGGGATGCTTTTAAGCTTGAATCCCTGGGCAACTGTATAGGTTGCGCAGCTGTGAAGTGGGCCCTGCACAGATCCAAGACCCACATGGCCTATGTGAATCTCAGGTAAACCCAAAATTTCTTCCAGGTGGCCTCAGGTTTCTCCTCTCATAACCAACCTCTTTCAGAGTTCTCTCCCTTCAGAATCCATGATGAAAAGTCCTTTTTTTCTTTATCCATTCACTTTTTCCCTAGAGAATTTGAGTATTATTAAACTAAGAACCTACTGATGATAAAAGATGGATGTGTTACTAAACATGGCTCTCTAAAAGATCAGTCTGTACTCCCAGCTTGTGGACAGTCTGTGGTTGAACAGAAGAGTGTGGTGTCTTGGCTTCATATTCGCTTCATTTTCTTAATCATGAGGATTCACTTCCTTAATCCTGAATCACCACAACAGGTTCCTGGAGCCCAGTGTCCTCTCTGCTCTAATGCACAGATCACTCTTTCTGCCGGAAGACTCGTGTCTTCTCTGTTTATCCAGTGAGACCTAGTGGTTCAATGCACAGGACATGGGCTTAAAATCTGTCTGAACTGGTTTCGAATTATACCCTTGCCACTTTCTGTTTTATTCAACAAATACATTTTATTTTGCAAATATTAACTCACTGATCCTCATAACCACCCTGTGAAAGAAAATATCCTTGTTACCTTGTTTCAGATGAGAAAACTGAGGCCCAGAGATGTTAAGTGACTTGCCCAATGTCACTCAGTTGGTGAGTGGCAGGGCTGGGTTTCAAATCTCCACATGCTGGTTCCCGAATGCCTGTTCTTAACTCTTCTCTTTGCTGACTCACTGAACTAGGCGGCCTCTCTCTCTCCACTCACCGGGTCACTGAGCCAGCTACCAAACCTCCCTAAACCTCAATTTCCTCATTGAAACCCACATATAATAATCTCGAATAGTGATAATCAGTATTAACATTAGAGATGCACATGAAGTACTTTATAAGGCCCTATACAAATATTAAGAGTTCTATGACTTCCACTTTGCTTGAGGAACCTTCCATTATTTATGAAATCAAGTCCAAATTCCTTACCCTGTCTTTCAAAGCCATCAAAAGGTAATTCAAGCCAGTCCTTGGATTCTCTTCACTGTGTTTTGCACATTTATTTCTGTCTTTATATCTTCCAGCTTGCTGATTCCCCAAGCCTTTCCTCGATTCAAGGCTCTTTTTGTGTCCTGCCTCCTCCAAACAGCCATCTCAGATAATGCCATTCTTAGTCTGCATTGATCTTTTTCCTTTCTGATCCTGACCTCTCATATCCCTTTCATGGATAATTAGTTTATCTTCCCGACTTGCTTATATATTCCCTGAGGGCAGGAGCCATGTTTTATTTTGAGTGTATATGTTATGTCTCCCTGACATATAGGAGGTCCTTGATGCCTAGACAGTGGCTAGTGGTGTTTCTTTTTCACCCCAGAGTCATCCCAGTGCTGCACATAGGCTTGGCCTTCAGGAACACTTGTGGATTTGTTTTACATGTGCACAGCATCTGCTGAAGTGTTCAGCACACAATGAGCACTCTATAAATTGTATTTTTAGAGACAATCTGTTACCACATAAGGACTACCAGAAATTAGTCATACTCTTTGTGTAAATGAATTTATACAATTATAATGTTTAGGAGCTGGAATAAGGAAGAGGGAAAGAAAATCATGAGACTATTTTTTTTAAGCTGAAAGGAACAATAGAACTTCTAGTCCAAATGTTTTCATTCGTTTGTCATAAGAACAGGTGTGAGGTTTGTTAAAAATAATTTGTTATTAATGATCGTTAATGTATCAAGTTTGTGAATGATTTACTATTTTTTTGTGTGTGTGTGTGAATCGAGATGGATTCTAGGCTTCCCCAGTAATAAGCTCATTTGTATTCCATTGCTTTCTTGACTGGGAAATTAAATCTAGGTGCTTGTTTTCTCAGATAAGGAAACTGAGGCTCAGAGTCAAGAAGAAACTGGTTCAATGTCACACAGTGAGTTAGCAGAGAGAGACATGGAGGCCAGACCTTAGGGCTCCTTGACCTCTGATGAATGATCTTGTCATTGTCCTCAGATCTCCCTCAGTGAGCAAATCAGAAGGAATCAGTGTGACTGAAGAGCAAACTCAAACAGAACCAGTAAAATTCAAAATCTTGGTTGTATAGGAAAATGTTTCTTTCCTGGTCAGGGATCAAAACTTGGGGATGAGTTAGTTTTCTTGGAGAGGCAAGGGAAGAGAATTTTGTGAAGCTACCTATTTCTTCGCCCTCTGTTAGAAATTGTTTGAGAAAGTGTATATTTACCCCTTTCTTCCCGAGACTTTACCTTGTCTTTGTACAAATATCCATCCTTGGATATTTGATTTTGTTCTAGAGAAAAAGCCAGAAAGTCCAACTAAAAACAATAGAAAACTGTTTCAGCACAGGCAGAGCCTCCCCATTTTAACCTGTAAGAGCAGAAGAATTCACTTATTTTTAAAATTTCAGAACATTTGAGCTGTTTGCATAGAACAGAACAACATTCTGATGAATTTGTACCAACAAAATCTAAAAGTAATGAGATTCTTTCAACAAGCCCCTCTCTCAAATTACCCAGATTATTGCTTAAAAAGTATTTGCTTTGCAGGCGTTCACTTTTTACTAAATAAAATATATTTGATTTCTAAATTTCAAGTCCAAAATTCAAAATGTAATCATACTCTAAGTCTTTAGTGTCTCAATGGCATCCTATTTATTTATCTTTTAAGATGATGGCTTGGACAAGGATAACCTACATTTCCTTTTTCATAACTTTCTGTAATATGACAGAAGAAACCACACAGCAAAGTGTAGATGGATGTTCCTTTCATTCACTAATGCTTTTAATAAGCCCTTCAGAAACCTCTGAAAAGTGGAGGATTTTGAATGGCTGTTTTTTCCTTTTTTCACTGTTGCAAAGATCATGTCAGTTGAATATTACAAGATCGAGGGCTTCATTTCTTTGCTTGTTTCCAGTTAAAATCTATTTCACCAGATAGAGACACATTGGCCCAGCAATAAAACAATGGCTGAAGTTTATGATCAGGAAGAGGCCAAACACCACTTGTCAGCTAAGAGCTTTGCTCACTGGAATGAATCATTGATTTTCGGAAGCTCAACTGAATTGTCCAAGGGTCCATCCGTTTTCCTGATGATAAGAGACTTGGCAGTGTTGGCTAAAAGGGTGGGATGATGAAAAACTAAACAGGCAAACTGCTATATGCCTCAGAATGTGAAAACACAATCTTTTTAGATTCATAGTTTAACTTTCTTAATTATCACACAAAATAATTAAACTCATCAACCCCAGAGACAACTTCCCTGCAAAACAGCTAAATGAAAAACCCATCAACTCCCCCGCTAACCCCCATCACAAAAGAATCAGTAGGATGTTGTGATTTACAAAGAAATAAGAAAAGTGATTTAAACATTTTTTTAAAACTCAAGTTTACAAAGAGAAATTAACCCAAGACAAATGGTACATTCGAATACCATAAAAATAAAATCAGAGGGAAAGGGGGGAGGAGGAGGGAGGCAGAAAAAGGTAAATGGGGTCAACTATATGGTGATAGAAGGAGATTTGACTTTGGATGGAGAGCACACAATGCAGTATACAGATGATGTATTATAGATTTGTACATTTGAAACCTGTATAACTTTATTAACCAATGTCGCCCAAATAAATTTAATAATAAAATAAAATCAGAGTAAGCTAGTCCAAATTAGAAAACAAGATTTTCAGGCTTGAATCACCTGAATAATTGTCTCAATACCCTGGTTTGTGTGTAGCAACCACTTTCAAAACAGCCAAGAATCATACAGCACCTAAGTTGGATATGTCCATTGAGTTCATCCAGTTCAATACTATTCCCAGATGGGGAAGTCGACACCCAAGGAGACCTATGACTTGTCCTCATAGCTTCTTAGCTGCATGAAGAACAGAACCCCAGATTCCAGGACTCTTCATTAGGAAACACTACCCGTAAGTTCTTATTTTATATAAATCAGACTATATGAGACAACTGTGTTCTGACAGAAATATGATTTCATATAGTTTTGAGCCCAATGATTTTCTCTCCTATCTGGAAGACTTAAACAAAACAATAAAACACACAGAGCCACAGGAAGAACTAAATGATAAGTTCTGGAAGAATTCATCATTCAAGCTTGTCAGAGAGTGCATTTTCTCTCAACTCAGAATCTCCCAATTCCAAAAACCAATATAAAGGCAGTCTCACAGCTCAGCAGTAAAGCTGCTTTTAATTCTGCAATGAGATCATTGGGTTCAATAGACAGACTCAAGTAGCACTTAAAATTAGGCCTGCCTGCATGAAATGAACTTTGGATCCTGGCCATGTGTTACCGTAACTTCTCTGCTATCCTCATCGGGTGTGTCTTTGTGTGTGTGTGCACACGTGTGTGTGCATGGGCACATGCGTGTGTGTGTTTCTCATGAGTTCTGAAAATGTTCCAACTAAATATTGGTTTAAGACTTCATGGAACGGCTAAAAATCTATTGTAATTATGCCTTGAACTTATATCCTCCAGTTTTCAACTTTTTCATGTTCACATGAGAGCCAGAGTCTTATTCATTTATTCATTAACCTGTCTCCCGTTTGCCCTGAGAATACTCGCTGGTGGAGCTAGTGGCTGCAGTGTTTACTGTGAGATAATTTGCAGATTACAGTCCTAATCTTATCCCCAAAGTGTGCCATGAAGCATCTCTCTTTTATTATTATTTTTGCATCGCTTTAGTATATTGATAATCTTTGGGAACAAATGACATCATTCTATTTATAGCATTCTATTTATTCTGCTTTTAGTAGTGGTATTTCCATTTACAAAATATAGTAATTCTCGATCGCTGAAAATGTCAAATCCTAGAAAACAGCATTCCTACACGTGATGTTAAATGAACACTGGCAGCTGGCTGCACTTTTTTTTCCCCCCCTAAATGGGAAAAGGGTTAAAGAAATATTTATGGGAAAGTTATGTTCCAAAACGCTATGTCAAGTATTAACTATGTGAAGGTGAAAGGGGCTTGAGAAGTGAGGGCCTTGGCTGGGGATTCACCCAGATAGATGCCCTTCGCCTGTCCTGTCCGCCCAACAGTCACTTTGTGAGCCAGATCCATATGGTAGTCAACATTCTGTCAAGGTCAAGTATGGCCCAAAAAGCCAAGTAACTGGATGTGACAGATTATTAGCTCAAATGTTCCTTTTCAGGGTAACGTTGATAGCAAACAAAACAATATTTGAAAATCAAATGAATAAAAATGACGTTTAACCAATTATAAAGCAGTTGCCCGGGAAAACATGGATCAGGTACATTTGCAGCCCCCATTCAGGAATGACAACATCTATTTTGATGGCCTTTTGCCAGTATAAACAGACACATATGACTTGCTGATGTTTTATATTACGCATGTTCAGAATGGGGAGCTGTATATTACTTTAATTCTCATCCCATTTCAACAAATCTTTTTAAAGGGTTGGATAATCTACTGTACTAAGCACTAACTCTTTTTCTTCAACAAAACACTTTAAAGTGAAGCTATTCCAATGATTTCAGCTACTCTGTGAAGGCTACACGAATAAACTGAATATATTGTGCATATAGCAAATTAATAATCTCAAGAGATTGTTTTAATCTGTTTTAAGTCCTTGCTTTCACCACAGGAATCTCGAACCCTTTGTTATGTTGTACATTTGTGAATGGAGCATACCTGGAATATATATTGTGATGGTCAACCAAATGCAAACAGCCAAGGAAGTCACTTTGCTATGATATCACAATAACAGCAATGAATGCCCCTTCCCCATCTCATTTAATTTGTCTTTCAGAATATAGTGATAGCATCTCCGTTAATGAATTTATAATTCCTTTTTCTTCAGTTTGCATGTAAATCTGTCTCACATTTTTTAATATAAATTTATTAAGTCAGTTATATTAGAACTTTATAATGAAAAACAGTTGGCTTTGGTGTGGGTGGGAGTGTGTGGTGGGGGAGGGGGAAATCAATTCCTAGAGAAACAAGTCTATTTGAATTGTTTTTGTTGATTTTTAACAGTCCAATACTAATGGACATTCATGGAAAAGTATTAATATGTTTTTAAAATAGCTCATTTTACCTTTAATATGTAAATTATGATCATATAAAGAGAGACCTTAATTTGTAGACATTTCAACAGTATATATCAAGGCAAAGAGGATGGTTTCAGTAATACTTTGTAATGAATTCCTCTTAAGATTCTGAAGAATTTTTCTAATTCAAATGTTCATTTTTAGTGAATATTTATTTATTAACTGAAAGCTAACTACAGCATAAAATAACTGTGTAAACAGTTTATGCAATAAAACAGAATATCATTTGATCACATTTCCAATATTTCATTTTGCCTACTAACAGCCCAAAAGATGACATTCATTTTTTGAAACAATGTCACTACTTGGCACGGAAGTGTATTTACACGAGAGCTTGTTTCATTTGCCATTTATTCCAATAACTTGAGAACAATTATTTGCAACTAAATCTAACAGTATTTGTACAAGTACTTTCAAGCTAAAATACTGCTAAAAAATTCCAACACACATGCAATTCAATATGTTTACATAATAACATATTTATTATAAAACTTATGACTCTAAGCACTTTATAGATGTGAATACAGGAGTCACTCTACCCTCTAATGAAACATGGCCACATCTGAGAGGAGACGCTGCTGAGCAGAAGAGTCCTGTGTTCAATTAAGTTGAAATGGGTTGGCTACTCGGACTGTTCAGGAATGCTACTGCGTCATCATAGAATCGCTTGATAGCTCAATTCACACAAAACTGCAGCAGATTTTCAAGTATAAGCCCTTAGCAACCAAGAAACTGGTAGCACAAGCAGCATTGACAAAACACACTCTTATTATGCAGGTGGGCTCTCTTTTAAGCAAAGTCAATACTGAAAATCCAAATATACAAAACAGATAAATTAGAGAGTGATTATTTGTATTATAAAATGATTTGCTGCTTTATAAAAGGATTCACAAGGTTCCTCTAAATGGCACTTCCCCTAATGCATTTAAAATACAATTTGATTTACAAAACTTCAGTTTACACATGACTTTTTGCACAACCATTGTGAGAAGCAAAGTACACCTATATACAGTACTTAATTTTCTCTCAGGATTTAGGTAAGTGCCTTATTGTATCGATAAAAGACACTTAAGCCAAAATGTAATCTTTTAAGCCACTGAAATAATAAAGTAAATATTGCCTCTAAAGCATGGATATTCCAGAAAATTAAAGTACATTTGTGACTTTGTATTTACATTTTTGGGACTCATCCTTCCATTGTACATCTTTAGATAGCACATGTATATAGCTATCTTCAGGCCATAATATTGGGCCTTGTTCTGCAGAAATTTATTGTATATTATTTTAGTTTTTTTTTCCTTTTTAGCTGTGTAACTGTAAAGAGATGTTAACGGTGGTTACACTGTAGCTATTCTATTTATGATATATGTTTTATACTTCATTGCACAGAATCAGCTATAAAAAATGCAACATCCTGTATTTCACTACTGTTCCCACTGTTTACTCTGGGTGATTGTCATTCCTCTATGAGCACTAAGCTCACTGTAGGGGGTATGGGTGAGTGGGTGGGACAGAGATCCTGTCTACTGTGTCTCTGTGTCCCCTTAGCACACAGCACAGAGCCTGGCACCTAGGAAGCAAGCACTCAATAAGTATTTCTTGAATGAATGAAGTAATGACTGGATTGGGAGAATTGTCAGGAAGGCTTTCTTCACTCTAGCATCCAATCCAGTATGTTTCTGGAATGTGCACAATCAAAATGAATTTCCAGAGTCAAAAATCACAGAACCTCTCTCTTGTTCCTTATACACTTTTTATAAAATCCATAAGATATTGAGCCCTTGATGACATGGAAATACTTAGAAAAATTAAATCACCTTAGAGGTCAGAGGACAAAACAGAGGAAATCGAAGGCTTATTTCCTTACTCACCAACTGCTGGAGTGAACTAACAAGGCACACAGGTTGACCAGAGTCCAGAACCAAATCAGACTCTTGGCAATTGTGTCCAGACTGAAAAGTGGTACTTTTGAGTGTTTCAATACAAACTTAGCCACAGGTATATTCAGAAGCAGTGAAAGAAACTAATTAAGAGCTAGAATCAAAGAGAATTACCATTTGCCATTTGTAGGTCCAGACACATAGATCTGTTTCAGGCAGGGCCAGGGGAGATCACATTCTCTTTGCTGGAACCCTTTTGCTGGGCTGATGCTCATACCTATTACAAGTTGCATGTAAAATAAAAGTGAAATAGCAAAATCCGGCTGTAGGAGATCAAAATAAAATATGTTTTGAAAGCACTTGAGTGGATACAGCAAAACAATATAGTCAGTGGGGATGTTAAGAAGTTAATAAACATAAAGTGTGATTAGATTAGAAAATAAAGTTTCAAAATATATGGTGTATTATGCCTTGAAATGAAATAGTCTGGACCAAATTCAAATGATTTCATCTTAAAATCTAATATAAATAAAGTACATATCTAAAAAGTTTGAGAATCTAGAATATAACCATAATTATTAAGCAAGAGTTTATGAATCTGAATTCTTCCAGGAGGCCTCTTCAAAATCATGTAACTAAATGAATATTAAGCTATCTCTATTTAAAATTAATGAATTAGTTTTTCTATGGATAATGGCATTTTACAGGAATGACTTTACTTTCAGAAGAATAAGAACAAAAGCTGAAGTGGAATTGCTACACCAATAGTTCTAGTCATACAGTTTAAACCTAAAAACTATCTTAATAGAATATGTGTACTGATTTCCCTTCATAATCACTTCCCAAAATACCTACCTCTGTATTCTTTGTTTATCATTATACCGAATGAGAGCAGCCACAAGAGGATTTTTGAAACTCTTTCATATATATAGACGCTTCACTCAAAGAGGAGTGGTTTCCAGGAGCTATGTCCAAGTTCAACTAGCATAATACTCCAGCTCCTTTTCTGTGAAATCTCTTTACATTAACTTTCTTGTAAATCATTGCAGCCCATCATTTTCAATTTCCATCTAATGGATTTAAATAAAAATTATGATCTCTGATCAAGGAATGAACATGTTAGCTTGTCACTGAATATTCAGGGATTCTAGGTTGTCGGAGGTATTTTTTTTTTCTGAATGCCCTTTACATTTATATATACACAATTACCTTCTATTGTTAAAAAAACGATTTTGCACCAGTCATTATTAATCCAAATAATTTGGATTTAAGTAATTTCTAATTGAAAGCCTATCACATGAATTGTTTATAGTGGCAGACAATATACTATTAGTCATTTTAAAGCTTTAAAAGTAAGTTATCAGGATCCACTTCAATCTCCACACGATAATAAAGGATTATTATGTTCAGTAACCTATTTATGAAAAGGAAACAGTGTGCTTCTTTCAGACGCCATCAATTGCTTTAATAAGGATTTGAAAAGCTGGACTACTTTATATGCAGATCACCATCCCAGTTGCATAAGGATTTACAATAGACAAAACAAAACTATTTTTTGTTGTAAAGAAGGGCTGTTTGTTTAAATCACACAATAATGTTTGCATCTAAAAAATATTTACAGGCTAATAAGGCTTCATAAACATTATAGAGACTTGGTTAGTTAAAATCATTTTAATGCTAAGACCAAAACAAAAGGCTGCTCAAACTCACAAGGAAAAAAATCAAGAAACACATGCCTAAAGAAGGCAGAAGAACAAAATGCTTACTTTCTTGGTTAAGGTACTTATTAATCAATTTGGAGATGCAAATACTATATGATTTGATAGCACCTCGTTAACGCTTCAAGAAACTCAAGGGGAAAACGCTGCTTTCTTTGAACATGTGAAAATTGAGAAGGATTCTGAGTCTAAACTCTAATCTCAAAAGAAAGCAATGTATACATTTCTCTCTGCCGCCTTGAATTTGCAGAGAACTTACTCGGGAAGTTTTAAGCTCACCTTTGAAGTCTTCCTTCAAGGTATTTAATGGCTCATATGTCTTTATTAAATGAGGTGTGTGGCGGCCTCTACTGGTGTGTGTTTATAGAAAATGTTTCGATAGGCAGAAAAAATATTAATTTCAATTAAAAAGTTAGAAATACAGACTCTGTCATTTAAATATATAAAAATATCTAATTTAATGCAGAAAAAATATATTACAAGTTGTGTAATGTATTCTTAATTAGGAAAATAATCTAAAACACTGACCATGTTAGTGTAAAATAATAATTTACCGAAGGGCATTAATTGTTCAATTCACTCTGATATTGGGTTAAATATATTTTATTAATGAATTATAATCCCATCTGAGGTGGTTTATTACCTCTAGTCCACTGTTAAATCCCCTTAGTTGACTTGAATAAAATCACTTAGAACAAACCCAGAGGAAAGGAAATATTTTACAGTTAAATCTATAAAGTTCTAGAACTAGAATCATTTCATGACAGGCTGGTTTCTATAACTCAAGCAAACTGTACGTTGACTTCATATAGCTGACATTTAGATCTATTTTACAGTGTTTTTAATTTCAAAAATACAACACATTAAAATATGTTCAATTTATCAAAGCTAAAAGCAACATTTAAGTATTGTACTTAAAGTGCAAAGGCACTTTAACACAAAGAAGTGATGCCTAGTGGCTATACTTGGTAACTGAAGATGGAAATACCATATATCATTATTTACAAAAGAATTTAGAGTCTCAAAAGATCTTTGGAGATCTTCTACAAAATACACTAAATAGCCATTTTCATTTGAAAAGTTTGCTTACTCTTTCTTCATTCACTATAATCTCCTCTTCCCATCCCCCACTGGAAAAATAAAAGAAAAAGAAACAAAACCATAAACAAAATATATGAAAAAATGCATTGTAGAAACATTCATGTTCAATGATGATTCCTAAGGAGAGAAAGGGGGAGGGGGGAGCAAGAGAGAAATAATTTAAAGGAAAGCTTGAAAAAGCAGTATCATTGCTTCATCCCATTCCCCAAACATTTTCAAAGTCCCCCATTGACGCTGGGAAAGGGAGAACACAAACAAACACAAAAACAAATGCAATGCTTCCAACAGTTTGGAGCAGCATCCTTTGATGCCATAGGGTTGTAAATGATTTCCCTTCACAGCTGACTGATTGCAGTTTGTTTTTCCAGAACTTCGAGGTAGTCTGGTTCTGATTGCGGCTTAGCTTGCAGTAAAGGGTGGTCGGGTTTTGACTGCCCCACAAAGCATTTCCTGGGAGTTCCATATAAAACGGTCTTATTGATTCTGTCTTGGTTTTGGCGTCGAGATTCATAAGAAGGGGCAAACTGCCTTTTAGGTAAGGTACAAAAGTTATAGTGGACTAGTCCTGCACTGGGGAGCTCCTTGACTCGCTCAGCAATATTCTGATACAGCAGCTCAGGCTCTCTTGGTGTGGCTGGCTTTTCTAGCAACTCAGTGGCACTTATAGTGTAAGCAAGAGTAGCTGGCTCTTCTTTTTTCTCCTCCAGGTTGCCGTAGCTGAATTCTTGCAGGTTTCGGTAATAGGCTACTGGGTCTCCTTCCTTCTGCATGTAGATGGGGTTTTGGCACATCTGCCCCACGGGTGGGGGGATATAGTTATAAACGTGGCCGTCCGTTTTATCCTGTGTCTCGCTGTTGTAAGACCCATATTGTAACTGGAAGGAACTTACATCTAAGTTGTTGGCACTCCTCGGAACACTTGGCACCCCCTTTCGGCGTTTCAGGACAAAGACGAATAAACCAGCCCCAAAACAGACAGATAAGATAAAGACAACAAGCAATCCTAAAATCAAGACGGAAAGTGGAACTTCAGTGTGTAGTTCAGGATAGGAACTGGGAGACACACTAAGCGACCGAGGTGTGTCTGTGTTGTGATTCATTGACAAAACGGTTCCGTCTGACAAGTTTGGGCTGTCTGGACAGATAGCCTCCCTCCCCAGAAACTTCAGTATCTCTCCTGCGTGCTTAGCGGGAGACTCGCAGGTCACCTCATTGATGATGACAGGGGAATTGGCATGTTCTGTCCAGTCCTTTAGCCCCATGATGTCACAGGTGCAGTCCCACGGGTTCTCTTGCAGATCTATCTGGATAAAAGCCGGAAGCTGATCCAGAACCCCTTTCACAGGCAGGTGAGAAAAATGGTTGTTTCTCAGATTCAGCCTGGTGAGGGCCGTGCCCCCAAATATGTTATCAGGTAAGGACCTCAGCAGGTTGTTATTCAGAAATAGTAGCTGTAGGTTAATCAAAGCATCAAAGGTCAGCGGCTTAATTTCCTTAATGACATTATACTCTAAATAGAGATACTGCAAGCTGTGCAGTCCATCAAACATAGAAGGATACAGCACTTCAAGGTAATTGCCATTCAGATAAAGTCTGCGTAAACTGGTCAGGTTTGTGAAGGCACCTTCCTGAATGACTGCGATCCTGTTGTTTCCTAGATGCAACAAATCCAAAGAACTGTAATCTAAGAGGTCATTCTTATAGACAGTTTGAAGATAGTTCCCTGTCAGGTAGAGTTTCTTTGGACTGGTAGGTTTGGGCTGCAGGTCGGAGATATTTGTGAACTTCCTTTCTTGGCAGTTTACGTTTAGACCGTTGTCTGAGCTCTGAGAGGTGCACACACAGCTACTGGGGCAGGTGAGGGGCACAGGGGACTTGGTCTGGTACACCATGATCGGGCCGAAGCTCTGCCTGTCCTTCGACACAGTGACCCGGGGAGTTGGACGATTTCTCATTTTGGGTGGCCGGCTGGCTTTTGGAGCCCTGGTTGGGTTGAGAGCAGGATTCATTGTGGGTGATGGCCTTTGGATGTGTGTGTCAGCATGGCCGCCCCTCTGACTGGAGTCACCAGCACTTTTTCTGGGACAGAGGTCTTGCCTGGTCAGCTGGGTCACATCTTTTCCATGCAGTCTAAAGGGAGTTTCACAGACAATCTCCCCCACGAAAACAGTTATGGTGTCTAGCCAGGCCTTGAGAGGAAGTAAGTCACAAGTGCAGTTCCATGGGTTTTCCTCCAGCTGAATCTCCATGATCCCTCCGATGTGTTCAAGGACACCAGCGAAAGGCATCACTTTCAGCCTATTTCCTCTCAGGTCTAAGTGGGTCAGCAGGACGAACCGGAACACATTGCTGGGCAGTGACAGCAGAAGGTTGTCATTCAGGATGAGCACTTTGAGCTTATTCAGTTTGCTGAATGCCCCTGCCTCGATAGCACTGATGTAATTGTAGTCAGCCTGGAGGTACTCCAGGCTCTCCAGGCCCAGGAACGTGTCCTCCCTCAGCACCTCGAGCTTGTTGTTGTTGAGGTGTAGTCTCTTGAGGGTTTTCAGGCCGCTGAATGCCCCGGTTCGGATCTCCTGCAGCCCGTTGTTACCTAGGTGGAGAGTCACGGCGTTGGAGTAGTTGACGAACTCGTTAGGGTACAGTCTGGTCAGGAGGTTTCCATTGAGGAAGAGCTGGTAGATTCGATACTGGGGGGGCTGGAGCAGGCTGACAGTTGTAAATCCTTTGTTTTCGCAGTTAATATTCAGTACGTTTTCCTTCTCTTCGCACAGGCAGCGGATCTTGCAAATGTCTTTGGCAGTTTTGCGACTCTCCGTCTGTAAGAACCCGGCCACGGTTAACACACTGAGGAACCAAACGCCGCTCAGCATCTTTAGGCACCGTCGGTGTCAGCTCAGGTACCTACAGGCAAACCTTCGGGAGGGGGGCGGGAGAGAGCAGGGTGCGGGGGAGAAAGAAACAAGGAAGCCCGATTAAAACGGCAAAGCCAGGGGGCGGAATGGGAGGGAGGAGGGAGAATGCGGGGAGTGGGCCACACGACAGAATGAAATCATTGCGTTTTTGAAAGCGGTTTCTCCTCTCTCCGCCACCCCCGTCCCCAGCCCACCCACACACGCATCCCCGAACACACATGCTTGCACCTGATTTCCCGGCGGGTCGCAGCCAGCCGCGGAGTCATTAGTAACCGAGTTGTCCTACTAAATCCAGCCCATCTCCTCCTCCCCTGGGGATCTCGAGCGGCTCGCCCGTCCTGGGCTCGCAGCAGAAATTGCTTTACTTTTTTTTTTAACTGCGCAAAAAGGGGGTGGGAAAATCAGGGGACTGGAGGCGGGGGAGGGGGAGGATGGAAGAGCAATGATAGCGCGGCGTGGGGGTTACTCACGCATCAGGAGAAGACGGGACCCCTCTCCTCCGCAGTCCGCCAGTAGTTTAGCATCTTCAGAAAGAGAGGGAGAGCAAGGTAAAAGAAGACGCCGCTTCCGGGGGCGATGCCCTGATTTCTGTTGGTTGATTTAATTTGGCCCGGGGGTGCGCAGAAATTAGAAATCCGGCAGGCGGCAGGAGAGGAAGAGAGGGTTGGAGCGGCGGGAAACTGAGCGGACCCAGACCCGGGGGTGCGTCGGCGTAGGGAGGTCGGGGAGCCGGCCGGCCAGGTCGGGGCGGCGGCGACGGGCGAGCCTGGGTGCGCGCTTCCAATCCGGTGGCAGCGGCAGCAGTGCGCTTAGCAGTTTGAATTTGAGAGGCTTTGCAGGCACCCCGGGACAGGGCTAGGGTGACGTCACAGAGGGAGGGGGTAGGCAGTGGATCGAGGGCGCGCGCCGGGGGAGGGAGGGGCAGATGCTTCCCTTCCCTGCGAGTGGCTTTGCAAAGCTCAAATCTCGGCTGCGTCAGTTGATTCTGAACTACTCCACCTCCAACCCCGCCGGCAGCGAGCTGCTGGCGAGGCTCCTGGAGAGGGGTTCTCCGGGAGGGGCCCCGCTAAGGGGCTGGCGCCGTCCTAGTGGTTTCTTCCACCTGCTCCTCCCTCCTGGCCATTCTGGGGAGGGGGGTGTCTCATTCCAGATTCTCAAGCAGGGGTCCAGATCTCTCTCTCTCTCTCTCTCTCTCTCTCTCTCTCAATGTGCCTCTTTGCTACAGGATTGGGGCTCGCCTGCCAGCCTCCTAGCTCAGAAGCTCTTGGTTCGAGAGTGGGGTGTGTGCGCACCAGTTTGTCTGTGTAGGAGGGCGAGTTCTCCTAGGGGATGTATGCTTTACATACGGAGCTTTGTTTCAGTACTGAGAGAATTACTTTCTGGGTGGTGACTGGCCAAATATTTGCCTGGATTCTGAAAGCCAGCTCAACGTTAGCTTATGGACCGAGCTAAACAACAATAAAACCCTTCTCCCCCTGAGGTTTATACTTAGCCAGATAATGAGGTTTAAACGTGTGCTTTTTGCCTGAAGGAAGGAGACGAGGAGTGGGTGTCAGAAAAGCACTGCCAAGGCTGAGCCTCAGCTGGGAGTGGGAGCCCACAGAAGGGTGCCTAAGGAGCCCGGGAGCTAGGAGAACAGAAGACAGCAATGCAGGAAGACTGGCTCCTGAGAAAGACAGGAGAGATGAAGGGAGTCCGGCCTGAGACCCAGTAGACCTGGGTTCTGATCTAGCTCTGTTGCCAGGTATGTCACTTGTTTCTGAATCTTCCCGTCTCCATTGGCAAAAGCGGGTGGACTATAAGGGCCCGCCCTGCTCTGACATCCCATTGGATTCAGATAATCTTTCAATAGCATTATTAATGGCCAGGTGTTGAGGTTTTGCCTTCTTTATCTCATTTTTCCTTTGGTATGTTATGGTCCCCTGGACCCAGGTGTCTCCCACTGTGCAGTCCATTTGCAAGTGTCAGCGTCTTGTGCCACCAGGACAGTGCCAGCTCCTTAGCAGGCCCCTCTTGGATAACCCCTCTGTTCTGTTGCTCACAAGTGACAGAGGCTGCCTCTCAGGGAGATGAAGCGGGAAAAGGAAAGAATGAAAGGAAATGGGAAAAGGAATTGACCAAGTCAAGCCCCTGTCCCGCAAACACTTCAGTTTGCTTCCCTCATGTCTTCAGTCCCAGCCTGCTACAGACAAGTCAACACAGGGTCCCATTGCTGTGCCAAGTGTGGAATAGAGACGATCACATACGCAAAGCGAGCCGTCTGAGAAGGGAAAGCCCCCTGCTTCTCCCACCTCCTTCCTTGTTAAGCTCGGGTCCTAAGATTCTTTGCCTGTATAAGCTCTTCTTTCCCAGGAAGGGCTCCGGACAGTTTACAGACAGGCACGAAGGCAACCTGTGGCTCTGGCAGTCTCCTCCGGGAATTTTTCTTGGGCTTTCTCCTTTTCCCTTCCTTTTCCTTGGAGGGAGAGCCTTGAACCAGACACCATGAGCTTCCTCCCTATCCTGGAATTCTTGCTTGGTCTTGGGCAAGATCCTTGTCTTCTGGGGCCTCAAATTGTCCTCCATGCCAAAGGGCAACACTGAGATCAGCTGTCCTCAGAGGGGGGAGGGGGCCTCCCACTCTTTTGCAATTGCATCATTAGATGTAAGCAGAATGATGCACTGCGACCATGATTTAGGCTTCCTTTCATAGCCAAGGGGCATTTGTTTCTATATATTTACAAATATTAAATATACATATTTCCTAGAGAGATATGGTATACTCATTCAGCCATTCATTTAACAAACATTTATTTGTTAATTAGGTTAATATTTCATCAAAGTAGAAGCCAACATGAGAGCAGGACAAAGACCTTTGAAATCAGATTCATCTTATAGATGAGGAAATTTCTCAACCAGGGTAAGTGCTGACTTGCTTAAGTTCAAGAATCTATAAAATTACAAACAGAACCCATGAATTCTGAGTCCCAGTCCAGCAGCTTTCCAAAAAGCTAACTACTGCTTACGGTGACTTAGATAACTACCTACATAAACTTAAATAGTGGCAGTGGTGTTTTAACCTAAATGTGTCCTTTTTGAAAAAAATTCGAAAGTGAAATATCAAATATCAGTTTTAGTTCTCAAATATAATAATTTCCTTCAAAACATTGATGACGCTGTCAATACTTCTTGTGGACAGACACTATTTTCTTAGGAATTTCTGAGAGGGGGAGAGAAAGGAGAGAGGAAAGGAGAGAGAGAGAGAGAGAGAGAGAGAGAGAGAGAGAGAGAGAGAGAGAGAGAGAGAGAGAGAGAGAGAGAGAGAGAGAGATTGGGAGAGCTGAGGCGCTTGAAATTTTGACAGTCACAGCGAAGGAAATGAGGACTTAAGCTAGCTGAGGGAAGGACGCCGGAGACCCTGAGGTGTTGTGGCAGATCTTTTCTCCATGGACCCTCCCACCACTCCTCAGTCTCCTGCCTTTCTTTGAGCTCCCTCAGCCACTTTCCCAAACCTAGTTATTGGGACGAAATCAGCCTGAAGCCCGACAAAGCACTTTAAGTAAGTTTCATTTGGCCCCGCGTGTTGGGGAAGAATGGCCACAGCACCCCGCTAGAGAAAGCGGGCAAAAAGGCAATGGGAAGGTGAATTGAGAGCCCAAGGGAGGCAGAGGCGGACGCTAAAATAAGGCAAACGCTCCCTCTTTTCGCTGGGGCGAGGGAGGCATAAACGGGAACTCAGTGGCTTCAGTCTCACATCTTCGTAGAGTCTGGCTGGAGTCGCCAATGCCTCCCCAGGGCGCGGGGAGTGAGGCGGGCGCACAGCTCATTTTAGTCGCGGTGGCCGCCAGGCCACCAGGGGGTTAACAGGAGTCCCCAAGCCTGCAGTGGTGTGTATGTGTGTGTAGATGGGTGGGGGTTTCAACTAACTGCCCGCAGCCGCCTTCTCACGCCCCCCCCCCACTCCCCGACTACCGGCAAACGCCATTCCCCAAGGACTCTTCCAGGCAACCAGGGGGCTCCGGTGAATCCGGCGTCGCCCGGCCCCGGGCACTGACAACCAAGGGAATCCCACTTGTTTTCCCCCTTGCTGCTGGACGCCGAGTGCCCAGCGTAGGGCCCGCAGCCGCGACGGCCACCGGCGCTGCCGTCGCCCTTGGGCCGGTCCGGCGTATGAGCCGCCCGCGGCGGCGGTGACCGCAGGGACGCGCGATGCCGGGATCCCGACCACGCCCGCGCGGACGGTCCGGGAGCCAGACAGCCCCCGCTGGGGTAGGAGGCGACGGCGGCCCCAGGGCATAGTCCTGGGCGGCTAGCGCCCGGTCCTCCCACGCGGTTCTCTCCGCGAGGGGAGGTGGCTGCGAAGGGGGCAGAGGGCCGAGCGGAGCCCACTTGCCCGCCGCGTTGCCGTGGCGTCAGTAAGTGCTCAGAACTTACCCAGCGAGTGCGCCGCCCGGAGCTTCCCCCGGAGGCGCCCGCAGCATCGGGCGACTCCAGCAGGCGCGGGAGCAGACACAGCCTGGGACCGGCGCAGCCCGCGAGCGAGGGCAAGGCGGCGAGCGCAGGCGGCGCCCCCGGGCAGGCAGATCCCCTCTGGAGCGGCTCGCCGCCGGGCAGCGCTTCCAGCGGGAAGGAGGGAGAAAGCCGAGGGGGAGGAGGGAAGCAGAGCAGGAGAGAGCAGGAGGAGGAGGAGGAGGAGGAGGGAGGGAGGGAGGGACGGCGGCCCCTCTCCCGCACTTATCAATCACCCCGCAGATCAAATGTCCCCGCTGTGCACCCGGGAGGGGCCTGTACAAGCCCACAGAGGAGCCGCTGCTCCATTTCTCCGACAAGCTCGGCGGAGCGCTGTTCACGCCTCTCGGCCCCTTGCGCTTGGAACTCTGCCCAGCCCTTGCAGTTTTACCGTGGGCTGCAGCTCCGACTCGGTCAAGAGAAATAAGGATGGCACTCGGTCGCTACCAAAACCGAGGGGAGATTAAGACCACTGGGTGGAAGTTACGGACAAGTGCAAGAGCAGCCAGCCCTCCTAGCTGGACACCCTCCCGGACAGCTGCCTCCCTTAACTAGTAAGCGCCCAATCATTGGAGTTTGCAGGCAGATATTTAAGGACCTCTTAGGACAGTAAACAAGGAGTTCCCATTGAATACGGGGCCGAGCTAGACTTGTGCAAATGTGTTAACACAAGCAAACCCTTAGCAGCGTTGCAGTCCCTGTTTTGATTCTTTTTATTCTTCACCACGTTGCCGGATCTACTAGAGCGTACTTTTGGCCACCCTCCCTTCCTTTTTCCTCTTGGAGTAGTCCAGGTGCGGTTTTCGCCAAGAGCATTGCAGTTCCCCCAAAGACCTGCTTTCTCCCCTAGTCCTCTCCTGCAGCCTCCCAGGGGATTTGGGATGAAGTTGCAGATTTTTTTTTAAATCTAAGCCAGGGGTAGGGAGTTTATTTGATGGCACCAAGACATTTCCCACTCAATCCTGGAGGAGAGTAGCCTTAAAATTGTCACTCCCCCTCCTTTTCATAACCCCTCCAGAGTCTATAAAACCAACCCCCGGTTCTTCAGAATATTTACAATATGGACAATAGAAGGGGAGGCTAAAAGAGGGGTGCAAAATTACAGCAAAGAAGTAGCACTCATGCTAATGGATTTTTGTGCAAATGTGTCTGCTTTCAAGGTTACTTCCTATACATTTAAATCCAGTTCTCATAGCACTGACTTCATCTCCTTCTTGTCCTTACTCTGGGGAATCTTTCACTTCTTCCTTCTCTTCTTGGCTTTCTTTTCATAATGGTTTTCTAAGGAGACCATGCTGGGCCTTTTTAAAGGAAAATTACTGGTAATCTTATATTCTGAGCATATGCAGAGTTTATTTTAGCAATACTCCAAAGAACGATCTTTTACAATCATATCTCTGAGATTTTAAGGATCATTACTGTTCCTTTTATTTCATCCCTGACAAAGCCTTTTTGAGATTTCCCTGCCAGCCAGATAAGCAATTTCAGAATAACACAGTTCTCACATGTGTACACGGGCAGGCTATTTACAGTTAAATATTCAGAAACATTGCCCTGCTTTACTATTATCCTTACTTGTGTAAAACATCCCATTGAGCTGTTTGTTACAGACTCTAGCAGCAGCCTGGGCACATTATATTATTATGGTCTCCTCTCTGTCTACCTCATTTCTGACTTTGTCATCTTTTCCTGTAGTTATTTAATGAGTGTTATAAACAACCACAAAACACAGCTAAGAGTCCATTCACAGGCAGAAATAATGAGATAGTCATGCTGAAAAAAAAGGAGACAGTTTACCGAGAAGGGTGGTGTGTCCCAACCCAAAGGGAACGCACACAAAAAAAAGCAATAACCTGTATACAGATTAGATAAGGAACGTGGCATCAATGATAAAAAATGGTATTTTATTTTAATCCAGTAGAAACATGTAAAATATGACACGCATCCATTTTAATTAGCCTTGTAAGCAAGTATCATGCGTTTATTAGCCCTCAGAAGAACATTTAGCAGCCTGCCTTTCTGCCATGTGACCACACTGATAGTAAGATAAAATGAAAAAGCTTAGACTTTTCTTTCTGTCAGAGTCAAATTTTCAACTAGGTGCTTAGCTATCTCGAAGGCTGTCCTGAATGCACGTGCGCAAATAATGCGCAATACAAAACTTGATGTGAGAGTTGTTGTATAATTGTAGAAGAAAGCTTGAAGTGTGCGAGTTTTAAATGTACCAATTTATTTGAAAGCTGTTTTATACTGACTTTTCTAAAAATTTCTGTGTTGGGGAAAGTTCCAGATGTAAATGAATGCCAAAGACATGCACATTAATGTATTTTTGTTAATAAAAATGGCATGGTTAATTATTTGGTGTAGTGGCATTGTAAATGCATCTCTGGATTTGTGTGCTGGTCTCTATTGATTAGTTCATATTACTCAAGTGCTTAGAGATTCCTGATTGCAATGCTAGTGGGGATATAAAGAAATAAAATCAAATTTTGCTTGTGTTTTTATAACTTCGGTATTAGATTAGGAAAAAATCAGAAATTTCATCTAGGATGAATGAATAAAGACATGTGCACACATTTTTAAGATGATGGAATTGCTGCCCAATTACTATGTAGTACATAGTTTGCCTGAGAATGTGATTTTTACACCTTTCCAAAGCTATCCGGAGATGGAAAGCTTTAAAAAAATAAACAAAAAATAATGCAAAGTAGAAGCCTCATGCTAAGTCAGAAATTATAAGACAGATGTGAGGTGTTTTCAGAGACTATTGTCCGTTTTGAACCAAAGTTTTCATAGAAGAATTCAGACAGAGATGGACAAATTCCTAAAGAAAGAAAAGAAATGCAGCGAAGAGGACACGCCGTTAAGACCAGTAATTATAATTTAAAGGATATTGTACACTTTGGTTGTGATGCTATTGAAAGTGTGGATATTTTTAAATCCAATTCGATTATTTTTTATTATTTTGGCAGGCATGTTGGCTTGATTGGAATAGTGCTGGGCCGGGTCCCAGAGTAGTTTGTCTTTTAATCAAACACATATTCAAATCCTTGAGATTGACGACCTGGGTTCAGATCTTACCTCTGCTTCTTACTCACCTGGGTGTCTGAGGAGGCACTGTACCTCTCTGTTTCCTCACATGTCAAATTGGGTACTAGCATATGCTACATGGAGTCAGTAAGTACAGGATTCATACCAAGCCTTTGAAAATTGTGAAGGGGTACACATATGTCAGGGGAAATGTGGAAATGAGGAATTCCTAATCTCACTTCTTAAAATAGGTAAACTATACAAAACAATGATTTTAGTGAGAAAGCAATATTCTAATTTAAATTGGACAATAATATCGGGATTAGAAATTTATGATTCTGGTTGGAGCTTTATGATGTCAAACATTCAAATGAAAACTTAAAAGCATTCCATCTTTTCCCTAGTTTTTTCCAAATAGTAGTTGGATATATGTGTATATCAGGGTTTCTCAACCTCGACACTATTGACATTTTTGACTAAATAATTAGTTGTTGTGAGGGGCTGTTATTGTGCGATGTTGGAGGTTTAACAGCATCCCTGTCCTTTACTACTGTCCCGTGGCACCAGTATGCCATATGTATATCTATGTCATCTATATATCTATATTTATATATCTATATATCTATGTTATATGTCTATATATGCTTTGTGTGTGTACATATATAGTACATGTATGTCTATGCGTGTATAAACACCTTATATTTATTTAACGCAAATTGAAGGAACATAATGTACATTGTGACTTAGTGACAGAGTGAGAGCAAAATCCCGGGCTCCCTGATGCTCTGTGATCTACTATACCCTGCCACCTGTCACCCTTATGTCCAAGTATCATGAATGGAGGATGTACACTGGTACTGCTCTTCATGAAGAAATATATTTTCCATCATGACCCAGGGCATAGTCATGGGTTAAAACGGAAGTTTCTGAAGCGGTATTATCCTTGTCATAGCCATGCACCCTGAAATATTCTATTATAATTGATTAAAAAATGGCTGGCTGTGGCCTTCTGAATTGATTTCATGAGTGACTAATATGTGGTATATTACAAACTGACATACTGGTTTGGGCAAGAGAGAAGGAAAAATGGGACAGAACTGAGAAAGGAGGCAGTAAAGAAAAAAGAGAAGAATAACAATAAAGAAAAAAGTGCACGTGGTACAAAGTTATAGAAAAACTTATGGCTCTCAACCAATTGTATGAAGTGTCACTTAGCGATGGCACCTGCTTCCTAAGGGTTCCAGATCTCTCTCCTTGTTAACTGAATCAAGTGATTCATCCTAAGAACCAAATTTAAGCTTACTGCACTTGGGAATGAATATACATGGCAAAGACCATAGATTTTACAGATAAGGCTTAGGACAGCATTGGGAGGTATTTTATTTATCTTGACACATTTCATCCCATTAATCTCATTGCAACTAGAAGTTGGTCTGGAGTTTTAAGCTAATGCATTCAGGAGAAAACCAAGTTTACTGGGTTTGACATTGCACATCATTGGAATGGTATAATGTAGTTGAGGCTCTGGACTAAGTTCTGTTGATTTTATTTATGTATTTATGTTTGGCCAATATAAATATATGACAAAGTATGTGCTGCAGTAGAGAGTTTAGTGCTGATTCTGCTGAAACATTAAAAAATGTCTGCCTGCAAGATTCCCAGTTCTAAAGAGTTATATCCAGAAGAGCAGCTACTAAGGATTTGCATTAAGTATTTCTGATTTTTAAAAAAGTCATAATTTGTGAAGAGAACTAGGCTATTAATATTAAAAAATATCAAGGATGACATATTCCATATCTACCCTGAAGTTGCGATTTGCACAAAATGAAGCAGGGTTTAGAAATTGTGGGTTCAGAGGGGAGGTAAATAACATCTAGAAAGTAAAAAAAATCATTTACAAAGAATAGCTGTATACAGCATTCAACCATCATTGCAAATCAATGAGAGGAGAATGGATTTTTTTTTACCTTGAATCTTGATGATTTATTACTCAGATGTGATATCAGTTCTTTTTTTCCTTTCATTTCTCATCCCTAAGGAAGTTTCCTAAGCGATTAAAATGACACCTGGCACACACCCCTATTCACCTGATTATTGCAGGCAAGGTCACCTCTAAGTCAAATGTAATGGCCCCAGGATGTATGTCAAACAACTTTTGCATCTATCTGTGGTAGTACTATGGTTCCGAGGCAAATTAAATAAAAAAAAGGCTTTAAATTTCATGACACTTTTGATAATCCAAACATCCCAAGTTCTATCAGGAAAATAGCCTGAAGTCTATTTGATGTGGAGGAACCATATGGAGATTCTCAAAAGCATCGCTTTGGAGCAATTCCCGGAAACCAGGACAAAACTGGAGGCATACTCACCACTAGATTTGTTTCCCACCCTGGGCATCACAGCAACTCAAGTACAGTAATAGGGTCAGTATCACTTTATTAATACTTTGAAATAAGGCAAGAGCAAGCTCATTTTTCACTACACATCATTGCTTCAGAATAATGAGTTCAATATGCTGATCTCTTTAACTCTTTATGTATAGATCTAGACGGTACAGGTCAGGAAATGGCACTATTTGAACAAGACAACTTATTTGCCATAGTTAAATACATTGAACTGTTTTATTTTAATGTATTTTTCATTAGAAATACTAATATTTAAGGAAATGTGCGGTATTGCTAAATGATGAATGCTGGTTATTGTTTGCAGCAAGGAAGGACAATTGTCGAATTAATGAATAGATATTCTGCCTACAATTTTTATAAAGTGTAATCATTCAACCTAAGATAACTCCTATCCCCTGAACACAAATAAATAGTACACAACAATTTGGGATAAGCCCAAGTCCCTGCTGTAAAGTTTCAGTCGCTTGGAATTCAAATATATGACTTACTCAAGGGTCTGAACAGACTCACTGTGATTTACGTGGACAACATTGGGGTGTATAGGCAGCAATAAAATTGTTTGTTACTCCTCCTATGGCCATTAGCCAAATTCAGTCTTGAGCTGTAGTGATGATATGGATCCCAGGCCACCTGCCTTTATCAAATTGTGTTCCTCCACTGATTTTTAACTAAGTGATTTGTCTAAAAATGTCCTAGAATGCTAATGAACCATAATACCTAGATGACATTAATTTAAATTCTTGATCCATTTACAGTATTAATATGCAATAATACCTTAAGTAATTTTAAAAACTATAATGATATATTAATGTAACAAATAATTCTATGTAGAAAAATCTCAGAATATCAGGGAGTAAGGGGAATGTTCTACAATTAAACTCTGCAGATTTACAAAGCTGCTTTCGTGAGTGTTCAATTGTTATTTTTCATTGAGATACCAAATAGTCATCTTGAAGAATTTTCTACTTGAAAAATGTCGGTGATTATTTTGAGTATAGATGTTGACTAAAAGCACTTGTTAGCTTAAGAATTTGTTTTGTGTAGAAGCCTGCCTGCTTCCTTCCCTCTCTCCCTCCCTCCCTCCTTTTTTCTTCTAAAGTTGATTTGGCAATTCCTTCATCCACCATTAGATGTTTTGTCAAAGAAAATCATGAACATCACAGGCAGCAGTCTATATCCTGAGAAAACGATTACTTGAAATGAGCCAACACCACATAGAAATTTCTACAAGACAGATGCCATCATGATTGCTATTTTTACTGAATTTTCCATAGACTAGTAGAATGGTAGAACTGGAAGGGTGTTTAGCTATAGTGTACTGTATGTACTATGTGGTTTGCGTGCACTTCCAGCATCCATATCCCCTGAGCCCTTGATAAACAAGTAGATTATCCCATAGTCACTGAATGGAGTTTTCCGGAGGTGGAGTCTGGGCATGGTATATTTATAAGACCTTCAAGGGAATCTGATGCAAATTGCAGGGCCAATTCTAGTCCAACATCTTCATTTTATAGATGGGGAAACTAATGCTCAGAGGTGTTGGAGTGACTTATTCAAAGTCACACAGGCAGAGAGCCAAGAGTAAAATTCAAATCTCCCAACCCTCATGGTACAATCTTCTGTTGATGGTTTGATGTTTTGATACTTTAGTGTTATAATTATATTTTTCATTGGCAAACAGTTAAAATTTAATGCAGCACAATACACTCTACCTATGAACCGTGTTACAATATGCCAATAAAAAGCGTCATGTTGGTCACCCACATGAAGTGATAACATTGTACTTTCAAATTGTTCTGACTAAAAGTTTATTGCTGTTCATTTGTGCTTTGAGTATAAACAATATAAAATAGAACAAAATGCTTGATAAATACCTATTGAATGAAAAAATAATAAGCACAGACTTCCACTGAGTTTGAAAAGATTTACCTTATTATAGGCACATAGATGCTGAAATGTCAAATTTAATGGAATCTGAAGTAGCTTACTTTTCATGTTATCATTTACTAGGTCTACTGAATAATTCTGAGGATAGTGCAGGGTGACCAGGGTTCTTAATAGTTTTTCTTTTTCGTTTTGCTTTCTTCTTCATTTGAAAATTTTGAGTAAAGTTATATAAAATAGAACATCTAATTAACATTTAGAAGAGGAAGATATATATCCATTTCAAGTAACCTGACCTGGATTTCAGCAGCAGGATCTCTTCTTGACACATTTGTAACTCATTTTAATTTCTAATAGATACAGTGTGTACACACCCAAGGCAGAATGGGACTTAACCTCTCAGAGTTACAAAGGTGAATTAACTTAAAATTACATATTAAATTTTTGTGATGAGACATTTCATTTGACATAATCTAATGCTGCCTCCAATGCATGTGATTGACAAGCACCAATTATCTAAGAAAGTTGAAGGGTCTGGTGACATTTTCATGCCCCATCTACGTTGCTATCATTATTTTCAAGGGAAACCAGGTGAATTCATGGGTATGAGGTGCAGATAGTAGAAAGTGTGTGGGCTTTGGAGTCATACAGACTTAGGTTTGAATCCTAGCTCAACCATCTAACCAAAGGGGTGAGTATGGTCAAGTTACTTAAATTCTCTGAATCTCACTTCCCTCTTTTGTAAAGTTTGGGTAATCATGCTGACTTTGTGAGGGTTCTTGTGAGAAAAATAGAAAACCAATATAAAATATTTCCTACTGTGCCTGAAATTTAATAGGTGAAGAAGGAACAATGTTCTCTCTCCAGTGTCCTTAGCTTGGTACATAGAATATGGAATACCATCTGTTTTGGAAAAAAAATGTTACGCTCTATCTCTATCTGTCTCTATCTCTGTCTCTGTCTCTCTGTCTCTCTCTGTCTCACTCTGTCTCACTCTGTCTCTCTGTCTCTGTCTCTGTCTCTGTCTCTCTCTCTCTCTCTCTCTCTCTCTCTCTCTCTCTCTGCCTTTGTATTCTATCTCATTCTGGGCCACCTTCCCTCAGAATATGCCTAGCACTGCTTGGAAATGGTTGGCTAAATTCAATTCAGAAGTCTTCACTGGGAAGTTCAGTGGCCATAGACCTAACCAACTTATTGAATTCAAGGTTAATAGTAGCTGGTATTTAGATCTCCAACTGTATGATACTTTCATTTACTTCTCAATTAATTGTGAAGCCACAGTAGATTTCAAGGAATGAACTGAACAGCTGTCACTCCCAAATCCCCAACAGTAGACAATCAAATTATAGCTACTATTATCATAAGATCTTTTGACTGCATCCTTTTTTTTTCTATAGTAATTTGATTTACTTAAAATACAAAATATCCTTATGAGACTTTGCCATACAGTCTAATTCTTTATTAATTAATTGGGGAAAAAATTGACCATTATTATCTTTTATCTAAGGGACTAGCATGATTTGGTTCACAAGTTGTCAAAATTAAACTTCTTTTTTACAACTTCAAAGCAACAGGAAATGCTATGCTTGGTGCTTCCTCAAGGTCAACTCTGCTTAGTCATACACAGTATGCATTCTTTTTAAACTCAAGAAGTATCTGATGTATCAAAAGTAACTGGATTTAGAGGTATTATGAAGTAATAATTTTTATCATAGCAAGGCCAACTCTTTTATTGTGGCTTCACTTGGTTTGTGAGATTGTGCATATGTGTGTGAATTTAATTATCGTTTATACTCTGTGACATGAATATGGTCATCAGCAGAATAAAAATATATAGATCCAAAGAAAAATATTAGCATTAGAATCTTTGCTCCTGGATGGGTTAAAAGTTCTTTATCACTTTTTTTTTTGAGAATAAATGGAATGAAAGATTGAAAAAGGAGAGGGGAAGGGAGTAGTACAGAGTATAACATACTAAACACTTTTGTTCCTACCAGCCAAACTGGTGGTGTAAATAAGACCTAAAGCAAATACAAACAATGTTATTAATATAAAAATAAAACACGTAAGATTCAGGTAAAGTCAGCTTTGTATTCCATCCCATTTCATTCCTTTCACTTCTCCCCAAAGGCAAACATCCATTGGTGTGTATAGTTCCAGTCCCTTTTATATACATTACATATACACATATTTATCCATAGACGATATATATGCTTACTTTCTGAGAAAACATTGTATGTGTCATTCTTTTTCCTTAAATTTAACATTTCTTTTAGATTTCCCATATTGATGCATAGAAATCTAATTCATTCAGCTTAACTGCTATATAGTAATCATCATAATAAAAATATCAAGTTATATTAATCAGTTCCTCAAACAATAGACATCTAAATTGTTTTCAATTTTTCACCAGTACAAACAAGCCACATCCTTGTAATAAACACCTTTACTTGTTACCTTATCTTCAGTGTTCTCAGCAGGTACTTGCTTTTCTTCTATATTGCAGATTCCTATTTTATTTTTTTCATGGCATCTAACGCTATAACAATGAATTTAGTTATTTTATTCATCATTGATTGTTTTGATGGCTACCTGCCCCACTAGGTTGGGAGGTCCGTATGTAGAAACTGGGTTTGTTGTTGCTGTTGTTCACCAGTTTGTGTATATTCAGTGACTGGCATATAGCATATACTCAATAAATATTTGTTGAATAAATGAATGAGATGACAGCAACACCTTTCCTTAAGGTGAATTCTCAGCCAGGAATCTTCTCAGTTCTTCACACAAATAGGCTTCTGACAAGCCTGTTCCACACATTAGCTAAAAATATCCAGGTCTGTTTGGCTCCCCCTGGTAAATGTGGTTTCGATTTAAACTCAGATTTCTGCTACATGTGGTATAATCTACCAAGAAATCAAAACCCATATGGACATGTCATTTCCCTGAATCCTAGAGTCACTGGTAATAAAAGTGACTGTCATTCTTTGTGAATATAAAGTTGTCCTCAGAAATCTTAAGGCAAGCAAAAGCTACTGCAACAAATATTGCTAGTTGCCTTTCAGTGTCTGTCTTCCATTGCTTGCTGAGTCAGAAAAGCCCATTTTTACTCTAGCACATTGCCTCCCAGAATAAAGACTATCATTACCAAGCTTCTTTGCAGCTAATTATGACCATGTGACTAAATTCTGGCCAATGAGAGAGGAAGTGTCATTTGGGAGTTCTGGGAAGTCTCCTTAAGAGGGAGGCGATTCCCTTATTCTGTCCTACTTTGAATCTGTTCTTGCAGTCATCAATAGGGTGGTGGAACAGATTCCTAGAATTGTTACCATGGACCCCAAAGGTTCACTTGTCTGTGTGCACTCAAGCCAAAATAAGATACATGCAAGAGTTTGCAGCAAAGAAAATAAAGATTTATTTAAGGAATTGGTGCCAAGTCCAGAGACCCAGGTGAGTTAGTGCTCTCAAAAATCTGGCTCCCTCATGGCCTCTAGTGGTTATATAAGGAGAAAAAAAATCATTAATCATGATTACTATAGGAGTTGGGACTAGGGCCTCTACTCACTAGTTGGGTCTAAGACGGGGAGTAACTGGTAATGGCTTCAGGTCCTGATGTTAGTCATGGCATTGTTTGGTCTGGTTTCCAGGGCATGTGGTTCATGGGCTGTTCCGCTTTCATTAGTCTGGAGCTGAAACATGACTGAGGCCAAAGTGTTGTCTTTGTTTTATTAAAACCTTATTTTAGCTTGAGGTTTAGTTATTATATCCTAGTCATGGCTGATAGACCTGAAGCTTTATTCTTAGATGAATTTGACACTGCCCAGGACCTAATGTCTTAAGCGCTTAATGATTAAAAGGAGTGGACATATAGTATATGTACAGGTAGAAGGATCTGGGAGAAATAAATAAGGGAGTCATAGTTCTATTGGGCTAAACAAAGCTAGCATGGATTAAGCAAAATATATGCTAAGGAAATAAAGTTCATGTGCAGATACAGAAGGTGCTTAAATCCCTAAGAACCACATGGAACTATCATATCAGCCTGCAATTGTTTACCTGTGGTGTTTTTTCTGGCTTTATTGAAGTATAATAGACAACTAGTTGCTGTATTTACATTGTACAACTCAATGAGTTTTTTTTTTTCAATTATAGTTGGCATACAATAATATACCAGTTTCAGTTGTATAGCATAGTGATTAGAGATCCATATAATTAGCAAAGTGATCACCCCACTATATCTAGTACCCCTCTTCCCCCTTGCATATTCATTACATTATTAACCATCATCCTCATGCTACACTCTACATCTCTATGTCTATTCTGCAACTATCCATTTGTACATCTTAATCCCTTTGCCTTTTTTTGGTACCCCCTAAACCCCCTCCTATCTAATAGACCTCAAAATATTCTCTATATCTATGAGTTTATTTCTGCTTTTGTTGTTATTGTTGTTGATTTTGTTCTTTGTATTCCACATGTACATGAAATCATGCAATCTTTGTCTTTCTCTATCTATGGTACAGATAGAGAAAGTATTGACTAGGATATAATAACTAAACCTCAAACTAATATAAGGTTTTAATAAAACAGAGACAACACTTTGGCCTCAGTCATGTTTCAGCTCCAGTATTCAGTACAATACCCTCTAGGTGCATCAAGGCAATTTCTTTTTCCATCCCCTTCCTTTTAGTCTGTGTCTTTTAATCTGAAGTGAGTCTCTTGCAGGCAGCATATGTAGGAGTCTTGTTTCCTTATCCATTCAGCAACTATATCTTTTGATTGGAGCATTTAATTCTTTTTTTATTTGAAGTACTGTTGATAGATATGTAGTTATGCCATTCTTTATTTAGATTTTTGACATGTTTTTTCTTAAAGAAGTCCCTCCAACACTTCCTGTAATACTGATTTGGTGTTGATAAATTCCTTTAGTTTATTTTAGTCTGGGAAGCTCTTTATCTGTCCTTCAACTCTAAATGATAGCTTTGCTGGATAAAGTATTCTTGGTTGTAGATCCCTAGATTTTATCATGTTGAATATTTTATGCCAAGCCCTTCTGTCCTGCATGGCTTCTTTTGAGAAATCAGCTGCCAGTGTTATGGGCACTCCCTTGTAGGTAACTAATTGCTTTTCTCTTGCTGTTTTTAAGATTCTCTCTTTGGATTTAACCTTTGGCATTTTAATTATGATGTGTCTTGGTGTGGGCCTCTTTGAGTTCCTGGTTTTTGGGACTTTCTGAGCTTTTTGGTGCTGTACGTCGATTTCCTCTACCAGGTGAGGGAAGTTTTCCATCATTATTTCTTCAAATAGCTCTTCAACGCCTTGTTTCTTTTTTCTGGTACCCCTATGACATGGATAATTTTACATTTAATAGTGTCTTATAGGCTCCTTAAATTATTATAATTTTGGTTTTTTTCTTTTTTCTTGCCATTGTGTTTGAGTGTCCTTGGCTTCCTCATCCTCTATATCAGTCATTCGATCCTGTTCTTTATTTACTCTGTTTATTCCATTTAACATACTTTTCATCTCAGATAATGTGTTCTTCATTTGTGACTGATTTCCTTTTATAATTTCCATTTCCATTTTTATGTTTCTTATCTCTTTGTTAAAGTTCTCACTGAATTCATCTACACTTCCCATAAGTTCATTAAGCATCTTTATAACCAGTGTTTTGAACTCTGCATCTATTAGATTACTTGACTCCACTATTTCTGGATCTCTGTTCTCTTCTCTCATATGGTTTCTGCTTCTTTGTCTTCTCATTTTGGCTGCCTTTCTATGTCTATTTCTATGTACTAAGCAAAGCTCCTAAATCTCCCAGTCTTATTAGTGTGGCTTTGTGTGGTAGGTGTCCAGTGGCACAGTCTTGAGAGGTTTTCAGCTTCAGGCCAAGTTTAGCCCCAGCCTCTGCCCCTCCGGGGCCACCTGTTAAGATTTGGCAAGCAATCCACAGATGCTGTACTTATAGTTGCCTCAAGAAAAAACAGCAGAAACCGAGGCCAGCTGCCTCCACCAGTGTGAGCCTCAGCAAGGAGCACCTGACTCGTCAGGACACACCTGGATGTGGCTTGGGTGGGGCCCGAGTTGGGGGAGGCGAGGTTTCAGGGAATCCTCTGGGTGGAGCGACCTCTGTTATCCAGTTCGCTGACGACACAACTATGGCGGCGCTGCGTCCACATGCTGGGAAGGGAAGGGAAGGGCCCGACAAAGGAACAGTGGATATTGTGGGCACTTCTGCTCAGCAGAGAGCCTTGCCTCCAGCCCTTGCTCCGACAACTCAGTGTTCCCCTGTAAGTCCCTGTTGGCTCCGTGCAGTGGACCTGGCACCGGTGCTCAGAGCGAGCAGGTCCGTCACTGTGAAAATCCCATCATGGACGCGGCTCCTTTGAGAGGCGTCTGCCGCTGCCACAGCCTCCGTTCCACTCAGCCCTCAGGACCCAGCAGCCCTGCATCCTCGCCCGTTCTACCTCCTTGTGTTGCAGGGTGATTTCTTATTTCTCTCTCTAGTTGTAAGGCTTATTCATCTAGATCCTAGATGATTTTCCTTGCTGTTTGCTCCTTGTTTCTGTCACAACTTTAATTTGGTCACCAGAGGGATGAACAGAGCCTCTATCATCTATGCCATTTTTTCTCTCTTCCCTATCTGTGTTTTTTTTTAAATGTGAGAATTAAACTTTTATATTCATGTGATAGTAATCCAAGTAGAGATATTTAGTTAAAGCAATACCATCCTAAGGATCTTGCCATTTAAGAACAAATATCTATACATCCTGGCACAGGAGCTGCTTAATAGCTGTGTAAACCTGAGCAACTTACTCTCAGGCCTAACTTTTCTTCTTCTACAAAACAACAAGATAAGCTTAAGACCATATAAGATCTTTGCCTACTAGAGAATTCTGTGACCATATCTAAATACAATCACTCTGGATTGTTGAACTAGCATTAGTGAGAAATTAAGGCTGTCTTTACAGTTTGTCAAAAGTTCATTAATTGAATTTTTTTATAATTTGAATGCAGTTTAGTCTGAACTTTATCTCTGTACTACCTAAAGAGAACAAATCTGCAGAGTAATTGTTGGCTTACTTTAGAAACCCACTGCTGTCTAATTGAAAGTTGGCAGCTTCCTATTTGCATAGAAACAGTTAATGTACTAATTTTAAGTGTTTTTTAAATTCCACTTACTAAAATAGTCTGGGAAGACCTTATTATTTTTACTCATATTGCAGCGAGATTGTCCAAGACTAAACCTCAGTATTTCTGATTCCTTGATGACTGGCAGCAGGGATAAAACTGCTTTTCAAATATTTCAGGAAATTTGCTTCCTGGAGCTTGAAGAGTGAAAGTGGGAATGTGCCTTGGGAGCAGGTAGACTTTCCCTTTGTTCTGGAAGGGATTAATTGTGAGCTTTATTGACATGTGGAAGTCAGCTAAGTACTTATTTTTTATCCTCTGATATTGAAGATAATCTAAGTGTAAATAATTCTAAGTGGAAACGCTAACTGATTCTAATGAAGAAGTTTAGTTTTAGTGGGGAATGGAGGGATGGGACTCCAAGTCCTCATGGATATCTAGGGATTTTTCATTTCCTCTGGCATGTCTTGGGACAAAAGCTTGAACTGGGGAAGAGATTGATGATGGGAGAAGAAACTCTGGAAGCTGGCCTGTGAAAGACCTACCATATGGGCTATGTCCTATGAATTTGGGGAACAACCATGTCTGATACTGAGCTATTTTTTTTTTCTGCATTGTAATATTCTTATGAAATTCCCAAGTTTCCAGCACAATGTGTTGACTGCTTCCACCTGGTTTCAAATTTG
This sequence comes from Eidolon dupreanum, assembly GCA_028627145.1. Taxonomy (NCBI): domain Eukaryota; kingdom Metazoa; phylum Chordata; class Mammalia; order Chiroptera; family Pteropodidae; genus Eidolon; species Eidolon dupreanum. The sequence continues at coordinate 91,164,817 of CM053505.1, read as the reverse complement.
TGTTAGCACTACCTTGGGGAAGAGAGAAGGAAGCTCTGCTTTTGTTCTTGAAAACTGGAGTGACTTGGCTTAATGGTAACTAGATGAACCAAAGTCAGCAGTGATCCAGAGAAACTGGAGATAGCATTTTGGAGCCAAATGTCACAAGGAACAAGTAAGAGAGATTGATTCATACTTCCCAGGAATCACTTGACATACACAGGAGGACTCTGTATTATTCATGGTCACTTAGGGTGAGATTTCAAGTTATTTTATTTAGATATTTAAGAAAGGAAATTGCTAGAAGGCTAGAAAACTTTGGGCACTAAGGTTCCATAATAATACAACTGCTACTTCTGTAAAATGTCTTCTCTGTTTTAGTCCCTCTTGTAAGACACTTGATAGACATGATCTCATTTACTGCACATAACACCTAAAAGGCAACATTATCTTCATTAACAGAAGAGGCAAATGCTTAGAAATATTTTGATTGGAAAGTTGCCATATTCTGTGTGCTTCTAATGAAAGATTTTTCTTTACCTTCCCTCTCCCCACTAGTTCATACTGGTCTTCCTTGCAGTTAATATGAACTGGCAATATTTTGTTAATCAGATTATAATACAACTTACATGAATTACTGATCAATAGGATTCATTTCCAGGAAGAACATGGAAATATTTCTGCAAGCCCAAAGTTTAAAAAAAATATTATTATTATGATTAAAATATGTTTTTACAACTTATAGTTAAACTACATTTTATTTTTATACTGGTAAATTTTTATTTATTTATTTATTTATTTTTAAAATTTTATTGATTAGTTTCAAGTATACAGTACATCAGTTAGACATTTATATAGTTTATAAAACAATCCTCCTAATTGTTCCTTCTCTCCTCTGGTTTTCCACCTAGCCAATATATTAATGCTAACTGCATTCTCTATGCTGTGATCCCCATCCCTGTGACTACATATCGACTACTAATTTGTACTTCTTTAACCCTTCACACCATTCTTTCAGCCCCCAGCTCCCCTCCCCTCTGTCCATCACCAAATTGTCCTCTATATTTGTGTCTGATTTTTATTAGTTTGTTCTTTTTGTTCCTTAGATTCCACATATAAGTGAAATCATATGGTATTTATCTTTCTCTGACTGACTTATTTCACTCAGCATAATAACCTCTAGATCCATCCATGTCATTGCAAATGGTAGTATTTCATTTTTTTTAATGGCTGAATAATATTCCATTGTATATATGAACCATAACTTCTTTACCCAATCGTCCTTTGACAGGCATTTAGGTTGCTTCCATATCTTAGCTATTGTAAACTGTGCTGCCATGAATATTGGGGTGCATAGATCTTTATGAATTATTGTTTTGGTTTTCTTTGGATAAATACCCAGAAGTACAATTGCTGGGTAAAAAGCTATTATTCATTTTTAATTTTTTGAGAAACCTCCATACTGTTTTCCATAGCGGCTGTACCAATTTGCAATCCCACCAACAATGTATAAGGGTTCCCTTTTCTCTGCATCCTCCCCAACACTTTTTGATCTTTGATTTATAGATACCATTCTGACAGTAGTCGGGTGATATCTCATTGTGGTTTTAATTTTCATTTCTCTGATGATTAGTGACCTTGAGCATCTTTTCATATGTCTATTGGCCATCTGTATTTCCTCTTTGGAGAAGTATCTGTTCAGTTCTTCTGCCCATTTTTTAATTTGTTTGTTTGTTTTTTTGTTGTTGAATTGTGTGAGTTCTTTATATATTTTGGATATTAACCTCTTATCAGATGTATCATTCATGAATATCTTCTCCCATTCAGTAGGTTGTCTTTTTTTGTTGTTAATGGTTTCCTTTGCTGTATAAAACCTTTTGAGTTTGATGTAGTCCCATTTGTTTACTTTTTCTTTTGTTTCTCCTGCCTGGGGAGATATATCCAAAAAAGAAATTACTGTTAGCAATATCAGAGAGTTTATGCCTATGTTTTCTTCCAGAAGTTTTATGGTTTCAGTCTTATATTTAAGTATTTAAGTCTTTAATCCATTTTGAGTCTATTCTTGTATATGGTGTAAGAAGGTGGTCCAGTTTCTTTCTTTTTTTGGGGGGGTATATCTGTGGTAAATTTTGTTTTGATTCATGATGTAAAATAACAATGAAAATGTTATGTTTAGTATTCAAGTATTAAATGACTAAAAGTTACTGATATTTACTAATGAACTTCATGATTCAAATGTTATTGTCATGTTCTAGAAGGAGTAGAGTGTTTGTTGCTATTGCAGTATACTGTATACAGACTTACTAATGAAAAATGCAGCAAAAATTTAAAAAACTATATTAGTAATAAAGGCAGAGAAGCTCTTAAAGTGAGCAATATTACAGTTACTGAGTCTGCTGTTTTTTTAACTTCATTTTTTTACTGCTTTACTATTGTTTTACTATGGAGGGTTTAACATTTATTTCTTCTTTTTGCTTCCATAACCAACTAGATGGTTCGAGATTATATGCAGAAATGCACTTGAGTGTAAGTGGAAATGCCTGGCAGTAAAAGTCGATGGGCCTTTCCTAAAATTAGGAGAGATATTTATAGCCATTCAGAAAACAGAGTTAGTTGATTACAACAGAGAGTAGAGAGTGAACTTAAGTGAGCTCCTTGGAAGCTATGTGTCCAGGAAGCCCCTGGAGTTAAATGTCTAGTGTAAAGCAACACAGCAGCCTACCAAGTTAAAGAAGATTCAAGCGGGAGGCGGTCAGGCTGCTTGGAGACATAGTATAGACAGAGCTTAAGCTAGAGGTGCAGTCATACAGAGACCATTAGTAGGAGCACAGGTCCTGATAGTAATCGAAACAAAATCTCGTTCTTAGGCAGGAAGTAAAGCAGTTTCAAATGATTTGGCAGGTTGGGGCAAGATCCCAAATAAAAGTCTGGGCAGGATCAGTGGACAGGAGACTGTCATGCTTAGCATAAGGCAGGAATGAAGTAGGCCAGGAGTCAGACTTTGGGATTAGGGTCGTTTTCAACAGCACTAGTTTCTATGAGTCTTGAGGCTGCTCCAGGAATTTACAGCAAAGTCAACATCCTAGGATGTAAAGGGTCAAAACCTTTTTGGACTGACCATCTCTAATCTTCAGGGAAGGAGGCTGGATCTCTGTCATCTGAGAAGCCTCCAGTGCCCATCGCATATAATGATACAACCCTCCCTGGGCATATTATGGGCTGTGCTTGCTTTGAGGGAGTGTTTGTATACTACCTGGGTACTAATTCCTTCTCAAGGTCATTGGTATCCTCTTCTTTATAAACTGCTCAGCCCAGGATTCTAATTTCTTCCTCTCTCTCGAGTCTTGACAGCTAGACTTTTGGCAGTATGTTTTTAAAGATTCTGTTATTCGAGTCTAGTGGCACCTTAGGTAGAAAGGTATTAGTAGTATTTCTGGTAATTGTCTCTGCCTTTTCCATCTCTATTTCAAGGCCTTATACAAATGTCAACAAGTATTGATTGAATGTCTTTTAGATAAACTGATGTGTATTCAGCACTATGAGGGATACAAAAAGGCACATGTGATATAGCAATTTCCACTGAGGACCATTTACCCTTGGAGAAAGACATAAAATACACCCACACATAGTTCAATAATAATTCAAGGCAGTATGCAATTAGGTGCCTAATTAATTTGACAGCCAGTAAGTATTGTGTGGTTTGGGAGTTATCCCAAAGGTTTCATGTAAGAGGGGAAGTCTCTAGGGTTTAAAAAATAAATTGGTAGATTGAGATGGGGTAAAAGTGTAGTCAAATCTACTTATTCATTTGACAAACATATATAATGTTTACTATATACAAAGCCCTATTTTGAATACTTCACGTGTAGTAACTCATTTAATGCTGCTCACAACCACTTTATGAGGTAGGTCAAATCATTAAAAACCTGACGTATGAAGAGAAGGAACTTGTGCAAGGTCATAGAGCTAAGAAATGGAACTGAGAATTGGACTTAGATGGCCTAACTCTAGAACTGCACTGTCCAATCTGATAGCCACTGGTGGCTATTTAAATTTATACATGTTAAAATTGAATAGAATTAAAATTGAGTTCCTCAGTAGCACTAACCACATTTCAAGTGTTCAATAGCCACCTGTAGCTGGTAGCTTCCATAGAGGACAGCACAGATATAGAGAACAATTTTAATATAGTACAACTTTCTGGTGGACGACGCTTCTTTGCTATCCATACATTTAACTGTTTCTCTCTGCTGTCTCTTCTTGGGGTAATGATAGCATGTCAGCTACCTATTTATGAGGCCTTGCATAGAGAGTTGTCTTGGGCTAGAACAAAGAACAGTAGAAGACAATTTTGCAAAAAACATGAAGTGGAGGCTGGTCTTAAATGCCAGGCAGGGAATTGGGCTTAATCCCTGTATTAGTTTTCTATTGCTGTATAACAAACTCTCAGAAAATTAGCAACTTAAAACAACACATGGTTATTATTTCACAATTTACAAGGATCAGGAGTCCAGACATGGCTTAGCTGGGTCCTCTGCTCAGGGTCTCGCTAGGGTGCAATCAGGTTGTCAGCTAGAGTGATCTCATCTGAGGCTTGGGATTCTCTTCCAAGCTTGTTGGTTATTGGCAGAATTCAGTTTCTTTTTCTTTTTTGAAACAACCAATTTGATTTTTCTTTTCTAACAACACAATAGAGAATTGCCATTTTTACATGATGAAATAGTTAACTACTATGAGACATCACTGATTTTTTTAATGCCAATGGAGTCAATAATGAAAATCAGAATAAAGTTCAACAGAAATATATTTTAGTAACTGAACATTTTTTACAATTAATTTATTTTTCTTATATATGTTTTTTTTTTTCAGACTTGGATATCAGAAGCACATGAACAAATGGCACAAATTTGTTTAAACACAGAATTGGCTGAAAAAAAAGCAAGGCTTTATTGAATGAGGAAACAATGAACTCTGGGATTATTGAAAGGTATTCTTCATATTTTCCTTTGCTTATAGAACAGGTACATGCAGGACGGGATTTATATAAGTACTGAAGAGGTATGGTGGCGCCAGCTACACATTACAGGAACACATTCCAAGCTTCCATGTTTTCTGTTGATGCCATTTCCTCTGCTGGGAATTCTTCAGCTGTTTGCCAATCAATGCTGCTCATTCTGGGTCCAACTAAAATTTCATTTCCCCTGCACATGTCTTTCCGGTCAGGGTACTGACTAAGTTTGAACTCAAACTCCGCAATTTACTTGTGAAAGTTATTTGATATCTGCAATCCTCGGTTTGTTTACCTGTAAAATGGGAATTAGAAAAGTATCTACTTCATAGAGTTTTTCTGAAATTTAGATGAAATAAAGTATGAAATGTTCATAGAACTATTGCCTGAAGTGCATTAAGAATTAGATAAGTTGTTATTGATCAGAATTAATTGCTCTTCTGTCCTTCTTTATTCATTTAGCAAACATATAATATTTACTATATACAAAGTCCTGTTTTGAATATTTCACGAGTAGTAACTCATTTAATGCTATGCTCACAACCACCTTATGAGGTAGATCAAGTTATTAAAAAACTGAGGCACAGAGACACGAAGGAACTTGTGCAAGGTCATAGAGCTAGGTAGTGGAGCTGAGAGTTGGACCTAGATGGCCTAACTCTAGAACTGCACTGTCCCACATTTCGTTTATGTTCTACGTAACAGTTGTACTTACATTCTAGTTGTTTATATGTTTGTGTGTTTCCCCTGAAGGTAAGAACTATTTCTCATTCATGTTTATAGTCCTGCAAACCGACATAGTGCCTTTCCGTAAAAGTGCATGATATAGACTGTCTTATGTTGTAACTGTTGGAAAATGTGGTCAAAGTAATGACAAGATGCTGAAATTTCCATTTACACATCGGGACATTTTATTTTGCAAAGTGCATAAAAGTTGTAAACATGAAAATCCTTTAAAAATAATTATCATAAAAAATTCAGCCCAAATTAGTTTTCCGTGGCTTTGACAGTTTATTAATGTCTGTCTGACATGTATATAAAATTTTTCTTCTTTCCAGGGACACTGTATTGTGACAGCCTTTTGACCTCTTTTTACTGGATACCCACCAGATTGGCACAAAATGTGAGTAGTCCCTAAATGGCTGCAGATTGCACAAAATATTTATTAAAAATATTTTTTAATTTTTAAATTACAGTTGATATGCAATATTATATTAATTTCAGGTATGTAACGTAGTGATTAGACATTTACATAACTTATGATGTGATCACCCTGGTAAGTCTAGTACCAGTTTAACACTATACATAGTTATTACAATATTATTGACTATACTCCCTATGCTGTACTTTATATCCCTGTGACTATTTTGTAACTACCAATTTGTACTTCTTCATTCCTTTCCCTTTTCCAACCATCCTCTCAAACACTTCCCTCCATTTGGCAACCATCAGTTTGTTCTCTGTATCTATAAGTTTTTATGTTTTGTTTATTCATTTATTTTACTCTTTAGATTCCACATGTAAGTGAAATCATATAGCATTTGTCTTTCTCTGTCTGTCTTATTTCACTTAGCATAATACCCTCTAGTTCCATTTGTGTTGTCACAAGTGGTAAGATTTTATCCCTTTTTTGACTGAGTAGTATTCCGTTATATATATATCTACCACTTCTTTATCTATTCATTCATGATGGATACCCAGGTTGCTTCCACATCTTGGCTATTGCAAACAACATTTCAATGAACATATACATGTACATATACATGTCCCCACAAAGTAGTGTTTTGCGTTTCTTCGGATAAATACTCAGAAGTAGGTCCTTTTTTGTCTCTTATTATAGCCTTTGTTTTAAAGTCTATTTTGTCTAGTATAAGTATTGCTACCCCAGATTTTTATTTCATTTCTATTTTCATGAAGTATCTTTTTCCATCCTTTCACCTTCAGTCTGTGTGTGTCTTTTCATTTGAAGCGAATCTCTTGTAGGCAGCATATGTAAGGGTCTTATGATCCATTCAGCCACTCTATGTCTTTTGATTGGAGCATTTACTCCATTTACACTTAAGTAATTATTGATAGGCATGTAGTTATTGGCATTTTATTATTCATATTTTTTATCTTTTTTCTATTTTTTTTCTTAAAGAAGTCTCTAACATTTCTTGTAATACTGGTTTGATGTTGAACTCCTTTAGCTTCTTCTTGTCTGTGGAACTCTTTACCTGTCCTTTGATTCTAAATAATAGCTTTGCTGGGTAGAGTAATCTTGGTTTTAGGTCCTTGTTTTTCATCACTTTTAATAGTTTGTGCCAATCCCTTCTGCCCGCATAGAGAAATAAACTGACAGTCTTATGGGAGCTCCCCAGTAGGTAAGAAACTGCTTTTCTCTTGCTGCTTTTAAGATTCTCTCTTCATCTTTAACTTTTGTCTTTACCTATATAATTTTAATTATGATGTGCTTTGGTGTAGGCTCTTCGGGTTTATCTTTTTTGGAATTCTGCATTTCCTTGGGTCGTATGTCTATTTCCTTCTCCAGGTTAAGGAAGTCTTCCATCATCTCTTCAAGTAGATTTTTAATTCCTTGCTGTCTCTCTTAAACTTCTGGTACCCCTATGATGCAAATGTTGCTATGCTGGATGTTGTCCCAGAGGTCCCTTAAACTATCCTCATTTTTTTTTTTGGATTCTTTTTTTCTTGTTGCTGTTCTGATTGGGTGTTTTCTGCTACCTTATCTTCCAAATCACTGATTCAGTTCTCCACTTCATCTAATCTCCATTAATTCCCTCTAATGTTTGGACTCCACATCTGGTAGATTGTTTTCTCCATTTTGTTTAGTTCTTTTTCTGGAGCTTTATTCTTTTCTTTCATTTGGGGCTTGTTTCTTTGTCCTCTCATTTTGGCTGCCTTTCTGTGTTTGTTTCCATGTATGAAGTAGAGATGCTATGTCTCCCAGTCTTATCAGAGTAGCCTTATGTAGTAGGTTTCCCGTGGGGCCCAGCAGCACAGTCACCCTCATAACCTGAGCCAGGTGCTCCAGGTATCTTTTGTAGGTTGTGTGTACCCTCCTATTATAGTTGAGCCTTGGTTGCTGTTTGCTCCTCAATGGCAGGGACTGACCCTTGGGCTGATTGATGCGAGGACTGTCCGTGACTATGGCAGAGGAGCTGTTGTGCATGGGCTGACCTTATGGAGCAGGATTCGCTTTAGCAAGGCTCTGGTGCCTGCTGAGTCTGCCCTTTGGGTGTATCATTTGTGGAGGTGGTTAGGTGGTGCTCTGGTGTGGTCTGAAGCTGGCTACCAGGTGTGTTGGCTCTGTTGCCTTTTGGTTGGGCCTCTGCTCCAGGCCAAGGTCGGCCACTGCCTGTGCCCTTCCCCAAGCCATTGGTATGAGTGACAAAGTAATCTGCAGAAGATTGCCACTTGTTCTGAGCTTGGAAGTGCCTGGGAGAGGCTAAGCTGCTAACTGAGGCTGGCTGCTGCTAGTGCCTGATTTGGGGCCACTCAGCAAGCAGTACAGGGCACACCGAGGCCAGGTGCTGCTTGTTCAGTGTTTGTTAGAGATGTTAGGAAAGTCCACAGCATCAGCCAAGATAGGCTGTTTGTTGACTTGGGTGGACCTGTAAGTTGGACACCCACATGTGTCTGCACACCGGGTTAGGGAAGGGCTCAACAAAGGAACAGTGTCCTCTGTTAACACTTCTGTTTGGAAGAAAGCTGTCCCTCCAGCCCTCACCCTGAATCCAGACCACTCAGTTCCTCCCCATATGTCCCTGGTGACTTTCAAGACACAGCTCCAGCACTTGATCTCAGAGTGAGTAAATCCACACATGGGCCTTTTAAAAGGAATACCTGAGACTCTAGCAGTCCTCCGTCTCACTCAACCTCAACCTTCATTGGTTTTCACAGCCAGAAGGTGTGGGAACATTTATTCTCAGCACTGGAACCATGGGCTGCAGAGCTCAGTTTGGGGCTGGGACCCCTCACTCCTCATGGAGGACCTCCGCAGTCAAAATATCCCTCCCGACTTTCAGCTACCACATATTTGTATGGGACCAGCTCGTTTTGTGTCTCAGCCCCTCCAACCATTCTTAAGGTGGTTTCTTCTGTATATTGTTAGTTATAGGACTCTGTTCACCTGGACTTTAGGTGACTCCTAATGATGGTTGTTTTGTACTTTAGTTGTAGTTTTGATGTGGTCGTGAAAGGAGGCCAGCACAGCATTTACCTACTCTGCTATCTTAACCAGAAGCCAGAATTCAGTTTCTTGAGGCTCAGCCTCTGTCTGCATGCCATTTAGAGTCTACCTGCCATTCCATGTGACACAACCCTCTGTGTAACATGGAAGTTGGCTTCTTCAAGGTCAACAGGAAAGTATTTATTGCTGTTACTCCTGTCCCTGAACTTCAGTCTTAGTTTTAAGGGGCTACCCTGATTATGTCAGGCCCACTCAGGAAAATCTCCTGTTTTCTTAACTTAAAGGCAACTTAATACAGACCTTAATAAACACCTCCAAAGTTTTTTCACCTTTGCCATATGAATCGTGTACTCATATACTCATGTGAGTGAAATTCCATTATATTTACAGGTTCTAACCATACTGAAAGGGAAAGTATTATGCAGGGTTTATAGACCAAGGGGGTGTTTTAGAATTCTGCCTTCCACAATTCTATAGATTTTAAGAAATGAATGGGTTTCTTGAGTATAGAAGTTACAAGGTGGGGCTGTTATGTTTTCAAGAGACTGTTTATTTCCTGTTAGTTATTTGGCCTCCAATTAACAATTAATGTCAAATTAAAATCTTAGTTTTGTGGTCCAACTGTCTTCACTATTAATACATAGTCTTAAAAGGGATATTTGCATGCTTTGGAAACCTAATTATGCTGAAAACTCAAAATGATAATTTTTTGGCATGAATTTTTTACTTACACAAGTTAGCACATGGTTATTATTTAAAAAAGTAAAATGATACAGAAGCACATTGACTATATGGTAAAATGTAAAATTTACCTACCTCTCACTAATGCTTTCTCACTCCCCAGAAATATTTTTTTATATTCTTCATTAAGTTTATATAGACACGTATATTCCATATTTTTATTTTTATTTTTTACACTTATTTTCTGCACTGCAGCATGTAAATAGACATTCTTCCTTGTCAATACCTACAGATCTCTCTCTCTTTCTCTCTCTCTCTCTCTCTCTCTCTCTCTCTCTCTCTCTCTCTCTATCCATATACATATAAAATCATGAATGTAAAGATTGAAAGAGGTTATTCTAAAGGAAAAGCTATTATAAAGAAAAAATATTCACAATTACTTATATTATTCCTATAATAAATTGATGCTTGGTCTAACCTTGATTTTAGCCTCCTTAGAACTAAGGAGAGCCCATCTTTAAACTCACCTGAATCTTTAATCTTTGTTTTATGTCAAGAACTATTTTCAGACCATAATCACAGCTCTGGGGCTTTAAAGCATCGAGGCAATTCGATATCAAAAGGATTTGACTTTGTTCTTTCTAGGGAGACAGACAAAAATGCCTGCTTGAAAAAAATCAAATGGTGGTAGAATTGGCTCTTTCTAATCTCTGCTTTCTCCCTGGATTAGGGAGCATGAAGAAGAAATTGTTCAAGGAGAAGAGAAATATAACATGTGTGTGAAGTCTTCTGTCCACAGCCTTTTCTATACCTTTGGCCTGTTCCAGGGACTCAGTCCCAGCTCTGGTCCTAGCATAAATCCTGCTCCTTAGGCAGGGAACATTTATGGATGAGCCAGATGTTTTACTATAAGTCAGCTTTTCTATTGCTACCAGTCTGATAACTGAATTTTAACAATTGATGTCTTTACTTGTTCCATTTAGGGACATTTTTGTGAGCGACAAGGGGTGCTGTTAATAATTGATCTGTGACAGGAGGTATAAACCTGGGCTGTCCTGTGCAAAGTGGACATATGATTGTTCAACTTACGATCAAGTAGTACATGGTCCCAAAGAATGATAATAATCATACTGTACTTTGAGGACTTACCAGGCACTCTACCAAGCAGTTTACTTACAGTGTCTCATTTAATCCTCACAGCCAACTACCCTGTGGTATAGGTCCTGTTATCATTCACATTTACACATTAGGAACCCAAGGCATAGAAAGGTTTAGTCATCCAAGTTCTCATGGCTAAGTTCCGAAGTGTAGACACAAATGGCGAGAGCTTAGAGAAGGTGAATGGAAGTATTGGTTAGCTTGAAAACAAGGAGGGGTGGGCTGGAAGGAGGGAATGAGTGACAATATAGATGAATTCTACAGGCAGTGTGGAAATAACTTCAGCTGGGATGTTTTGGGGCTGGAAGGGTTTCTTATCTGTGGGCTAATGGGTTATTTTGTTGTGGTGTTCAGTGATTATTTTCTGTATGACAGCACATCAGTGTGGAGATGAGAGCCACCCATCACCTCAGGCTCCCTTCGGATGCCCAGGGATCTCATTTGTAACATTCTGGGCCTGCAGCACAGTACAATGACAGATAACCCACTGTGTCAGCGGTTCTCCAGTGCCACCCTCCTGCACCTACAGAACTCTTTGTTAAGAACAATCTAGGTCCAGTGATTTATGTCCATTTATGTGGTCAGAATTTCAGAAGCACTTATCCTCTGTATCCCTCACTTTAGCTCTAAACTCTCTGTCATCTGTTATTACCCGCTAGACATTCCTCATCTAAGCCTTGTCTTGTCAAGCAGATGGTAAGCAACTCAAAGGCAGGGACCAATGAATTTTTGGTATGTATCTAAGTGCTAAGCACAGAGACATATTCAACAGAATTTTTTTATATTAGTTTTCTAACGCTGCTATAACAAATTACTGTATTTCTTAAAACAACACAAATTTATTATCTTAAAGATAATTGGAAATCTAAAATGGGTCTTAATGAGCTAAAATCAAGATGTCAGGAGGACTTTGTTCTTTCTGGAGGCTCTAGGAGAGAATCTGTTTCCTTGACTTTCTCAGCTTCTGGAGGCTGCCCACATTCCTTGGTCCATGAATCATTTCTCCATTTTCAAAGCCAACAGCACAGTGCTGTCAAGTCTTCCTAACTCTTACCTCTCTTCTGCCTTTCACTTCTACTTTTAAGGACCCTTATGATGACATCAGACCCACCCAGGTAATCCAGGATGATCTTCCCATCTCCAAGTCAGTTGATTAAACAACCTTAATCCCTTCTTTGCCATAACATAACGTATTCACAGTTTCTAAGGATTAGAACATGGAAATTTTTGGGAGGCCATTATTCTGCATACTGCCCCCCTCCACAAGTGAGTGGGAGGGATGGAGAAGGATGAATGTTTCTCCCTATATTAGTTACCTGTTGTTGATGTAACACATTTAGAACAAACTTGGCTTAAACAGCACAAATTGATTATCTTATGTTTCTGTAAGTCATAAGTCTGAAATGTGTTTAATTGGGATAAAATCAACGTGTTGACAGGGCTGCATTCTTTTTGGAGGAGATAGCGCAGAATCCATTTTCTTGCCTTTTCCAGGTTCTAGGGGCCACCTGCATTCTTTGGCTCATGGCCCCTTTCTACATCTTCAAAACTAGCAATGCGTGGTCAAGTTGTACTCATATTGAACCATTATAACTGTGCTTCCAGCATCACATCTCCTTCCCTGACTCTCACTCTCCTACTTCCCTGTTGTTCTCATAAGGACAGTTGTGATTACATTAGACTCACCCAGATAATTCAGGATGATCTCTCCATCTCAAGCAACCTTACTTCCATCTACAACCTTTATTCCCTTTTGCCATATGACCTAACATAGTCACAGGTTCTGAGAATTAGGATGTGGACATCTTCATGAGGCTTGTTTTATGCCCCACACCCTTTAAAAAAAACTTTGCAAAAAATGTCCAAATATGCAAAAATGGGGTGAGAGAGAGAAAAAACAATAAATCATCATTTAGTCATCCCCCCAGCTTTGGATTTAGTTCATTTTCTGAGGTTGTGCTACAAATGGTTGAAATATTATTTCATGCAATAAATACTACTCAATTTTATTTCTCAATTATTTCCATTTTTGTTATCTAAACATTGAGATTATGAAGTATTGTTTAAAAGTTATTTTTCAGAATTTATTTAATGTTCATAATGGTTATGAATGATATAAAACAATACTTCTAAATATCCTTAAGGCAGAATATTGTATTTAAAAATAATGAAAAGCAGGAAGGATACAAAAAGCTTAATATTCTGACATTCCTATATATAAAAGAATACCTCTGAAAACAAATTTGTAGGAAATTTTGTCAGAGCTTATAATTTTTAAGTTCGTGATCTATTAGAAATTTATAAATATATACATTTTTAGATTGTAGTTTATATTTTAAGACAATCTAAACTATATTTTTCCACCTTTACTGAGATAGAATTGACATAACATTGCATAAGTTTGAGATGTACAAAGTGATGATTTGATACATGTATATATTGCAAAATTGACAATCTACATTATTGAACCAAAGGACACATAGTTTTAAAGTAGAAAATGCTGTAATTGTATGTGCTTTCATTAGAATTTATAAGATTTACTGTGTTGAAAGCATTTTTTAATTTCTTGATAGCTCTGTTACAAAGTATCTAGACACCATTTTTCATTTGTGCTCTAAACTTACCTTTATCTATTCCCAGAGGCTTGTTGGACTTATTAATATCCACAATTACAGCCAAGGGAAGTATTCTGACCAATGCTCAGACTTTGCTGTCAGCATTTGTGATAGTAGATCTGACTTTGTGTATTATGTATGTGTCTGTGTTTATATTAGTCAAGCTAATGCTCATTTTGGCAGTAGCATACTACTTGAAATTTATGACACCTTAACTCACTATGGGATTATTTCTCACTTGTTTAAAATCTATGTGGATTTTTCTGGTTAGGATGCACTCTTGGGTAGCCCTACTGCCAACCATGAACTTGGGGACTGGGCTTCTTCCATCATCTTGGATTGCTTCACTTCCAGGCATGCAGAGGGGAGAGAGAGGAAGATTATGGAATTTGTCTCTGCCACAATTTGTGAAGAGAATTTTCAGATCTTAGATCTTGGAGAGATCTTCAGGTTCATCATCTTATTTTACAGAAGTGGAAACTGAGGTATGCTTGTGAGGGAAGCCTTGCACAAGACTATAAAGTTGCCAGGCCAATATTCTAATGCTTAGTATCTAGATAGCAACTAGGGTTAGTTCAGATACTTCCTAGCATCGTCTGGACCAATCTTCTACCTAGTGGAAAATGGAACCTTATCAACAGCACCTCTGACATCCTCTAAAACACTGATTTTTTTTCTAGTAAAAGAATGAAGAAAGGTACAAATTTACAAATGCTGACACAAATGTATATGCAATGTCTTAATATTTTACCTCAGTTTAATCTTTCAAGTTGTGGAGTAGTGTGGCATTATATTATTTTCTGATACTGAAAGTTTTTTGTTATTGTTCATTAGTGATTTTTGTTCACATTAAGTGCTACTTTTGGAAAATATACATGAGATATAAAACTAGAATACTTAATATTCATACTTGTTATTCTTTAATGCCTTGCCTAAGAGTTCAGAGAGGAAATGTCATTTGTGTCCTGCATATGCCAGTATTTCTAAACCTTTCCATTAGTATTCACATTAGAGTTAAGTGAATGAAAATAAAAGTCATCTGGAAATTGAAATGTTTCTACATTCAATTTGAGTTTTTCATTTTCTAGAATATATTATTTTATGATTTCAGCTCTTGTAATCTTGCTATTACCATATGACCAACACATAATACATAAGTTATAGGTGTAGAAAGATTTGGTTTGGGGAGTTGGAATGGGGTAGCAAATGGAGAATAAAGAAAAATAAACAGGAATTTTATGAGATTCTTTCTTCCTACTGAGGGAGCTTCAGAACTCTCCTCATGACTACAGTATGATGAATAATATTGCTCCATACCTACATCCCATTAGCTCTGAGCCAGCTTCTGCAGATTTAAGTTGAAAATTCTTGGAGATCTTGGTTTTGTCAAAACTCTTCCTGAGGCTATGTGCTTTCACTGTAGGCTAGTCCTTGTTTTAGCTACAATGATAGAAATATAGTGTACACACCTTATACCATATCTAATGTATCATAGCCACACTCTACATTGCCACATATTTACAATAATAGCAACAGCAACAATACAACAATGATACTTAACAATTATTGAGTTGTTATATGCCAGCCAATTATTGATTGTGTTCCAGTTACTGTTATAAGTGATATATATCCACTAGCTCATGTAATTATTTAATTCTCAAAACAAAAGTCTATATATCTCTTAAGTTCTTTTTTAAGGACAAAGAAAACCTTCCCAAAAGCTTCCATCAGATTTTCACTAAAGTCTCATTGGCCAGAATTACATAACTTGCTTAAGCCAAATCAAGCATTTACCAAGAGAAATGCTCGACTTAGAAAGTCCAATCAATATGCCACCCTAAACAAGCCCGATCCCGTCTGATTTTGGAAGCTAAGCAGGGTCGGGCCTGGTTAGTACTTGGATGGGAGACTACCTAGGAAGACCAGGTGCTGTAGGCATAAAAAAATAAAAAAATAAGGGATTGTAAGATGACGAGATCCTTGCAATCTGTAAAGTCAACCAAGGGTTACCTTGCCTAAAAAAAAAGAAAAAGAAAAAGAAAAAAAAGAAAAAAGAAAAAAAGAAAATCCAATTGAAACTCATCACTTAAGTGTGGGGAAAGACATTGCAATTCAGAGGAGATTGAACAAAACCTGGGTTGTATTCTCAAGGAACAAGAGAGAGGCAAGGCTGTTGGGTAGGAAGCTGACAGTGTTTACCACAGCAGCCAGGGAGAAAGAAATAGATAGCAAGAGACTCCAAATTGGAGATGTTCTTCAAACACTAAATATGGAAGTGAAAATAAAATTCCATTAATATTTGTACTATGTCAAATAATGAACATCAACCAAAATAGCTGCAAATTTTTGAGACATCTTTAATTAATTTCTTCTTAATGGTTTGGATTGTAACTCCAGGCGAGTTCACTTAAGCATTTGGCATTTCTTCTTTCAATATGACAACTCAGTAATGAGGCTTTTTAATTCAAGAAACTAGAACTGTCATATTGTGCTCTGTCTTAGTCCATCACAGATGTTCGCAACTTGATTTATTTTACTTCCCTCGTCACCAGGATTCAACAAGGACAGGTGGAAACATTTCAATAATGACTGAAGGCATTCTGTAAAACCTTTAATTCTCCTACATCAGAGGGCCAAAGAGCTTGATACCCCAGGCATTTATGGGCAGCAACATCTGTATGATCCTTTTTTTTTTTTTTTGCTCAGATTTGGGGTACAATTTTCTTCCTTTCCTCCTGTGCATAATCACACCCAGTTAACATTATGATGATTTTGTCCCAATCTTTCTAGGCATCTGGGACCACCACCAGTTTGTAGAACTGTGGGAGTACCTGTGAAATTCAGCAGTCTTGTAGACATGTCATTATTTCAGACAGATAGATAGGCAGACAGATTTTTCCATTCATAATATTTATTGTGGTTGAAATCATACACTATACAATTATTTCTCAATTTTTCACCTAGCATAATCCTCAGCTTGTAACTGTGTTAAATTTTCCATAAATCTTTTTGGACTTTATCTCTAATATATGAATCTTGTCCTTGGGGCCTAAAATGCACGTACACTCCACCTCCTTTGCCTACCAGTATTCCCAGATCCCTCCTCTTTTGTGAGTCCATTTCACTTGTTCATAGGTGACCAATAAAGCACCATAATGTGTTTCTGTCCTTGGGAGTGACAATTGACAAGGACCACTTTGTCCCAAATTGTGCAAATCTTTCTACTTTATTCATCATGGATACCATACACTTCTTCTAGCCATGTTGAGCCATTTTACTTTGCAATCACCTTCCCAACTATTTTTTCTAGGAACAGATGAAACTACTTCAATTATTTTCTCATCAGACATTTCTTTTGATTCAAAAAATAATACTCGAGTTGATCATTCAATTTTTAAAATCAGATTTAGCTTCTAATATTATCTGGATTTTGCTGAAAATTTACCTTCAAAGGATGAAGATCAGCCAACGCATATTGAACATGCTTTTGAATGAAGAATGCTGTAGGTGTTTTCAACTGACTATTATGTTTGAGAGCTAGGGATTGAAATTTACTCATTGTGGCAGATCCTGTTTAAATCCAGCCCCCATCTCACAAAGCAGTCCCCAATCATTGCTGGAAGTGATATTTCCCTCTTTGACCCTGTGGATTACTCATAAGGCACTTGATTATTTTCATGCAAGTTTTCATGAAAAAGCAGGGCTAATCATTGCTAGCTGACCTAGACATTCAGCATGTGTGCTATTCAGCACTTCACCTTTATGCTAAGCTGCAGCTGCAGAAGCAGAACTCACAGGAAATACATATACCCAAACACCCCAGACGCTATTTTATACAAATGGATTTTATAAATAACCATAAGCTCTTCTTATCTATCAAATCTTGACACCCAGCCTTCCCTGTATTCCCAGAAGTGTGAACTCCCTACAGAAGTTCCAGAGAGAGGAGAGAAGAAAGCCTTCACATTCACTCCTTTGACTCTTTAACCCTGAGCTGCCAATATTTGCATGTGCCATGACAGGTAACTCCTGATTACTGAACTCTTTGTCTTAAAGAAAAAAAAAGACGATTGAGTTTCCCTGCATTGCGCTTTATCTGCATTTCCAGAAATAAAGTATGCTTTAGGGAGAGAGAAAAAAAGGTCATTGGACCACATTCATTATCAGGAAAAGAAAATTGTAAGAGGAATTTTTGAGCATCGTGCTATTCGAATTAAATTTTGAGAAAGAATAATAATTTATCCTTTATATCATATATTTAAAACACAAATTTGAGCTTATCAATGACAAAGAGTGAAGAGGTGAAGGAGACCTCCAATCTAAAGATAATGAATACTCAGGTTGCCAGCCAACTGGTCCTGAGTTGTATGTCCTGTGTATTTGTTATGAGCATGGATGTGTACTACAAAGGACCATATGATAAACTTGTCCAGGTTAAATTCTATCCTGGCCATTTATCAGTCTCTTCTTAAGTAGCCCATGGTCTCTCCTGCCCAGAGTAAACTTTCTGTAGCACCCTGATTCTAACAGCTCTTTTTAAACTGCCCATCTCCTTTGCTTGGCTTTCAGAGACTCTACTGACAAATATTAAGAATGATCCCGTAGTGCAAAAAGAAGGACCATCTTCCTCTCCAGGGGGAGGGAAGGATCTTAGAGTATTGCGCTTCTGAATGGAGTTTTTTATTGTTTTATTGTTTGTTTTCATTTTGTCTTTTCATTTATTTTTGTCCCCTTTCAGTGCTTCAAATGCCGATTCAGAGTTAATCTCAAACTCTTCTCTCTCAGGCTCAAACACCTACACCAAGACTCCTCTCCAAGCAAACTGCTTTCCTAATTTGGAGGGGAGTCTCAGAGCTCTGAGAGCCTGCACCCTGTACACCAGCATACTGGATAAGGACTGGAAGAAAGTAGTAGACTGGCTTAGCTATTCTAAACACACTCCATTTCATAATTATTGTCAGTATGGCTATTTCCTCTTTTCTCTTTACTACTAGGGCTAGGGTTTTCAATCTTGTTTACTCAATCAATCCCATCTCATTTGCATTCTACTATCTTTCTACCATTTAGGATTTCTTCAAAATCTCTAATCTTGCACCTGCTGCTTTTCTGATTTCCCTGGCACTGCAATAGCTTCCCCTCACCCCCCAAAATTATTTTCAGTAATGTCAAGATGACCTTAGGAGGGAAGAGTAGATGTGTCCTAATCCATCTTTTAAAACTTGAAGCCCAGATTTCTCTGTATCTCTTTTTAAGGTCATCTATTAGTGAGAATGTACTTTATACCTTGTCTATCAGACAGAAAGAAGTAAACTTTGTTAACTATCCTAGTTTAAGGAGCTTTCTCAGCACTTCACACAAATGATCAGCTAACCTATCTGATGACATAATCATCGTCTGAGCCAATGATCTTTCATTTGACCTCTCTTAGAGTGGCTGCTCTGTGGGACTTCTTCCTCACTCATGCCAAATACTGATTGCAAATACTGATTGACCCATCCTTTCTGGTGATGTCCTTTCTAAATATTGTAATTCCAGACATGAGCTACAGCACAAAAATGTCATAACACCATCAGTTTTCCTACCATTGCTTCGTTATTGGTCTGTTAATCATAGAGGTGTGGAACATCGATGGTTACTGAAGTCAATAGACAGATTTTAAAGACAAGTTAAGCTGAAATTTCCCATTTAAAAAACACTCTTTTCCCTTACAATACTGATTATTTTTGGACACATAGATAAAGCCAAGCTGATTTTTATCTCTGCTCTGCACCCCATGAAAAAAGTTTTTTCTCCAATTCTACCAAGTCAATTTCTTTTTATTTCCCCATTCCACTGGGAGTGATTTAAGCTCTGAGCACCCATGGAATTTTTGAGTTACACAATCTGATGCTACTGAATATAAACAATATGTTGGAAAATATCAATAATTAATTAACATGGATCAATGAGGTCTCCATTTGGTGTAGCTATTTTTACATTTGCATAAGAGGGCTACACTCAAACAGAAAAAAACTGCTTACTGCATAGAAATCTTCCTTCTTAATTAAAATCACTTGATCTGGAAACACTGGAGTCATTTTCAAATCATACACTAGTCACTCACCAGTAGGTTCTCTCAAAGTCCTCTCTTCCATGTCCATAGCTAATGCTCTACTTCAAGATCTCCACATTTCCTGGCTCAACAATTGTAGTATCCTCTGACTGGTCTCCTTGACTCTGATCTGGTTGATCCATCGCCAAATTATCAGCTTAAAATGAAAAGCAACATTCCCTTGCTCCTCATCTCTCAAACATCAACCTTGTTCCTCAGAGGGACTCTCTTTTTAGCTCTTTTAACTGTTACTTCTGGTTACTGATAAATTTCTAAATAATTTATAAGCATCATTGTTTCTCGATTTATTGGTGTTGTATATCATATATCTTTACTTACTGCTCCCCAACCTTCCCTGAGTATGGTTATTTTTTTTCACAGTTTTTCTTCTCCTCTCTTGACTACCTTGTAAGTTTAAGGAATATAACAATTTTATTGCACATTCAAACAACTTCAGACAATATTTCTGAACTACTCATTTTGTAAGATAATGCTTGGTGAGCCTAGTGCACAGCTGTCATCCTGGAACATCCCTTTACTGCTTGCTTGGGTTGATTATATCGTCTCTTGACTCCATGTTTTTCTTTGCTTACTCCTTTAAATATTTTCTGTTAGCTTTATAAGAGCAACATAAGTTCTGGCATGTTTGAAAATTAATTTTATCCTTTTTTAACTTTGAGAAATACTTCAGCTACATATAGCATTCAAGCTTAAAAATTGACCCTATGTTTTGAAGGCATTGCTCCATTGTCATCCATCATCTACTACTGATAATGAGAAACCCAATGTATGTCTGCTTATTATTCCTTTGTAGGTAACATAACATTTTATCTTAAAAGTTGTGACATCTTCTTATTATCTTAGTGGTTCTGAAATGTCACAATAATGTGTTGAAGTGTTGGTCTTTTAACCTTTATTCTGTCCTG
Organism: Eidolon dupreanum; assembly: GCA_028627145.1. Taxonomy (NCBI): domain Eukaryota; kingdom Metazoa; phylum Chordata; class Mammalia; order Chiroptera; family Pteropodidae; genus Eidolon; species Eidolon dupreanum. The sequence goes on along the minus strand of CM053505.1, from coordinate 91,144,170 downwards.
GGCTCTTAGTGGGCTCCTGCATTGGGAACGCTCAAGTCCTTCAGCTCCAGAAAATTTGCTTTTGTTCCTTTTATCAACTTATCCCCTTCAGTCCTGTCTTTCTGGAACACCTATTTGTTGGATGTTAGACAGCCTACATTGAATTTCTGTCTTTTATATTTTTCCTCACATTTTTCTTCTTTTTTTGTTTCATTCTTCTTCAAAAGATATTTCCATTATTATATTTTAGATTTTAAATTTCAGCAATCATATCTTTAATTTTCAAGAACTTTTTCTGGTCATACCTATTTCATAAAATCTTCTTGTTTAAAAAAAAATTTTTTGATGCAAAACACTTTCCTCTTTGGCTCCTGTCTCCACCCACTCATAGATTGAGGGTGCTGGCTACAGATGCTGCTCCTTTTCATTTCATTCTTCTTCTTCCTCTTCCTCCTCTATTTCTTCTCTTCCTACTCCTCCCCTTCTGTTCTCTGAATAATTTCTGTTTCCATTACTATTACTTTTTCCCATTTGAAGATATTTTTCCAGCTTTATTGAGATATTATTGACATGTAATAAATATAAGTTTTAGGTGTACAATGTGATGACTATATATGTATATACACACACACATATAATGTATATGTGTGGGTATATGTGTGTGTGTGTGTGTGTGTATACACACATAAGTAAAGTTACTTAACAACTCAATCCCCTCATCTAATTACTATTCTTTTTTGATGATAAAAACTAAGATCTACTCTCTTAACTTTTAAGTATATAATACAGTATTGTTCATTACAGTCACCAGGCTCTATATTACATCTCCAGAATTTATTTATCTTATAGCTGGAAGTTTTGTACCTTTGATCAACATCACCCCATTTCCCCCAGGCCCAGCCCCAAGCAACCACCATTCTACTCTGTTTCTATGAGTTTGGTTTTATTTGATTCCACATATAAAATCATGCAATATTTGTCATTTTCTGACTTATTTCACTTACCATTATGCCCTCAGAGTACATCCACATTATCACAAAAGGACAATTTCCACTTTTATATGGCTGAATAATATTCCATTGTGTGTGTTTTTATATATATCACATTTTCTTTATCCATTCATTCGTAATCTATTTCTCCCTTCAAGTCTGTTAATATTTGCTTAATATAGATGGTCCAATGTTAAGTGCATATATATTTACAATTGTTATACCCTCTCGATGAATTGACCCCTTCATCATTATATAATCACCTTCTTTGTCTCTTATTACATGTTTGATTTAAAGTCTATTTTGTCTGATATAAGTATAGCTACCCCTGCTCTCTTTGTGTTCCATTTGCATGGAGGATTTTTTCCTATTCCCTCACTTTGAGACTATGTGTGTCTTTAAATCTTAAATGAATCCTTCGTAGGCAGCATATATAGTTGTGTTTTGTTTTTTATCCTTTCAGCCCCTCTGTGCCTTTTGATCAATATTTAATCCATTTACATTTAAAGTAAGTATTGATAGGTAAGGACTTATTAATACAATCTTATTAATTGCTGTTTCGCCATGTTCTTTTCTTCCTATTTTGATATCATCCTTTGTGAATTGAGGATTTCAGTAATGGTATGCTTTGATTCCGTTTATCTCTTGTGTATCTACTATAGGTTTTTGCTTTGTGGTTACTATGAGACTTACATACAACATCTTATATATTTAAGTCTATTTTAAGCTGCTGTGACTTAACTTTGATTGCATATAAAATCTCTACTCTCTTACCCCTCCTATATTTGTTTTTGATGTCTTAGTTTATCTATTTTTATATACTGTATCATTTAAAAATTATTATACCTATAGTTATTTTCAATACTTTATACTTGTGTGAAGTGATTGACACACTATAATATTACTCTATTAGAGTATTCCCAATTTGACTATATGCTTACCTTTATCAGTATGTTTTATATTTTCATGTTACTAATTATTGTCCTTTTTGTTCCTACTTGAAGAACTTTTTTTCAGCATTTCTTGTAAAATGGTCTCATGGTGGTGAACTTCCTTAGCTTTTGTTTATTTCAGAAAATCTTTATCTCGCCTTCATTCTTGAAAGACAACTTTGTTCAGTAAAGCATTCTTGGTTGGCAGTTTTTTCATTCAGTACTTAGAATATACATCCACTCTCTTTTGTTCTGCAATATTTCTGCTGAGAAATATGCTGATAGACTTACAGATGTTCCCTTATATGTGAGGAATTTTTTATTTTCCTTCTTATAAAATTCTCTTTTTGACTTTGATTTTTAGATAGTTTAATGTGTCTTGAAGATCATTTTGGGTTGAAATTATCTTCATGAACTTTGTTGTCCAAATCTCTCCCAAGATTTGAGAAGTTCTCAGCCATTATTGCTTTAAATAATCTTCCTGCCCCTTTCTCCCTCATGTCCCTTTCTGGGAACTCTAATAATGTGTAGATTGTTTATGTTAGTGATATCTCATAAATAATGTAGGCTTTCTTCACTCTTTCATTCTTTTTTCTTTTTGATTCTCTGACTAGATGATTTCAAATGACCTGTGTTCCCTATTACCTATTCTATCTTGTGCTTGATGGAGTCTATTGTTGAAACTCTCTATTGAATTCTTTGGTTAATTTATTGTATTCTTTAACTCGAGGATTTCTATTTATTTTTTAATGGTTTCTATTTCACTGTCGAACATCTTGTTTTGTTCATACATTGTTTTCTTTTTTTAAAATTAAATTTATTGGGGTAACATTGGTTAATACAATTATATAATTTTCAGATGTACATTATCATTTGACATCTGTATATTCTATTGTGTGTTTACTACTCGAAGTCCAGTTTCCTTCAGCTACCATATATTTGATCCCCTTTACCCACTTCACCGTCCCCCTCCCTCCTATAATTGACCTCCTTTACCCCGTTTACCTTCCCCTGCACCCCACTAGTAACCACTAGTCTATAGTCCTCTGGTAACCACTAGCCTATAGTCCATGTGCATTGTTTTCTTAATTTCATTTAATTGTCTATTTGTGTTCTGTTGTAGTTCACTGAATTTCTTTAAGGAGATTATTCTGAATTGTTTGTCAAATAAATCATAGATCTCCATTTCCTCAGGATCAATAATTGGAGTTTTATTAGTTTCCTGTAGTAGTGTCATGTTTCCTTGATTATTCATGATCCTTGTAGTCCTGTGTTTGTGTCTACACATTTAGGGAAGGAGGTACCTGTTCCAATCTTTCCAGACTGGCTTCAGCAGGCAAAACCCTTTACCAGTTAGCCTTTCCAGAGATTCTGGGTAGGTTATCTGGTGATGTCCATGAGCGAGCTTGCTGCTAGAGTCATTGAGCAGGCAGGTCTGGTGCCTTCTACCTTTTTGTATCTTTAAGGAATGCTGTGGTGCTAACATGATATGTGTTAAGTAATGTTTTTACGTTTCTGCTTTCTAGACTTCCACCCATTTAAGTCTTTCCCTGGCTTCACAAATAGACAGGGGAGTACCATGGCTTGCCAGAGCCCCAGGGTCCTAATGCAACATCAGTCAGAAATGTATTCCCAACCCCCCCTCATATCTACCCCCTTTCTGTGCTTTCTTGACATATTGTCAATACTAGACTAAATTTCACAGATACATTTTGAGGCCTCTCTCCTTGGGGACATTGGAATGAGAAGGAATATAATGTACTGGGCCAGCAACTCTGTCATATTTTATGACCAAATTCAAGTTCTGATCACATTCTCCCTTGCTATTTTTGTAAATATGAAGGAAAGACTGTTCAGAGATGAACAACACAGTGAAAAAAACAGCTGTGTGGAATTGACACCTGAGAAAATTCCAATAGTAAATAAAATAAACTTGAGAAACTCCTAGAACACAGAGAAAAAGAGAGATGAAAGTAATAAAAATGGTTACAGTAAATACAGTAGAGAGGTCCAATAGATAGGAGTTACAAATAAAGACAGCTAGAAGGCAGGTGAGAACATATGAGATAGAAGTAATATTAAAGATAAACACATGGGAAAAGTGTTTCTGATCTCAAGAAAGGCATTAAATCTAGAAAATAAGAGCATTCTCTCTTATTTCACAGGTTCTATGAAAATTTAATAAAAATGGATTCATATCAGGTTAAAATATTAAATGTCACAAAGAATCCTAGTTGTCAGGCCTCTATAGCCCACCAAAATAAAAAAAAAATTAACCTAATAACAGTTATCCACAAAAGAACAATACCAGACTATCCTTAATAGTCTCCCAAAAGACAGTAGATCATCAATGGCAGAGCTGAGAGGGCAAAGGGTGTGAGTTAAAAATTTTATTTTATTTTATTTTATAGGCAAACTAGTTTTATTGAAAGTGAAAGTAGTCACAGATGGAAGAATAGGCTGCCAAGAGTGGTCAAACTCGAAGATAAAGTACACTCTCAGAAGGGAGAGCAGACTGCCAAGAGAGGTCAGCCAAGAATTTTAAATTAGACCAAGTTATCAAATTTTAATTGGTCTTTGAATATGCTTGAAAGAAATGGTATCTATCTATCTATCTATCTATCTATCTATCTATCTATCTATCATCTATCTATCTCTATCGATCTATCTATAGATCTCTCTATCATGAACATGTATACATCCAGGATTTGTGCATCCAGAAACTTTTAAAATTTAGGGGACCCATTTAGTAAAGCGAATGCAAATTTATGTATGAATGTGAATCAGAAAGCACAACAAATTACAAAGCTGATACTATAAACTTGATTGCACTTTCCAATAACATTTGTTGACAGTTTGCAATCACAGACTGTATTAATAAGGATCATAAAGGGAAGTCAAATGTATTATTTTGCTATTGATATTCCTTGTCACATCCAATGACCACTTCATTATCTTCCTCTTAATTGCTCAGCAACATTTGACATAGTTGACTACTCCCTACTTATTGAAACACTTCCTTCCATCTGCTCCTATAACATCATATACTTCTGTTTTTCCTTCTATTTCACTGGCTGATCCTTTCCAGTCTCTTTTCTGGGCTTTTCCTCCTCTATTGGAACTTTAGAAAATGGAGTATCCCAAGAATTTAATCCTGGGCTACTTTTCTATTCTTACTCTACTTGCTTCCTAGGTGATTTCATTTTGCTACATGGTTTTAAATAACAAACATACTTCAAGGACCCCAAATTTGTATCCTTCCCTGACAACTCCATTGAGTTGCTAACTTATTGGTACATATCCAAATCCTACACAATATCTCAACTTGAATGCCAACTAGGCAGCTCCAATCTAGCACATGAAAACAGACCTTTTGCTTTTCTTCTAAGTCTCTACCTCTCCTAGTTTTTCTTAATTCTCAACAAATAGCACCACGATTAATCTAATTGCTCAAGTCCAAAACCTCAGAATAACCCTTGATTTCTCCTATTTCCTCAACTCTCTTTGCAGCTCTGCTTCCAAAATAGCTTCTGAATATGTCCACTTCCTCCTATTTCTTCTATCAACACTCTGGTCTAAGTCACCATCATATTCTGCTTAGACTTTTGTAATGCCTTCCTAACTGATTTCTACTTTCATTCACCATACTCTCACTTACCCACAGTAGCCACAGTGATATTTTTAAAATGCAATTCTTATAACGCCACTGCCATGCTTAAAAATCCTTCAGTGGCTTGCCATTTTATTTAGCATGCAATCCAAATTGTGTACCCTGGTTTACAAATGAACCCCTACATGACCTGGATAATCTGCCTCTTGACATCAATTCCTAACAGTCTCTTCTTAGCTTACTATGTTCCAGTCACACTGACTTTCTTTTTGTTCCTAGGATAAGCCAATCTAGTTCATTCCTTGGGATCATTCACTAGTTCTCTCTGCCAATAATACTCTTCTCCGAAAATTGTACATGATTGTCACTCATCAGTGAGGTCTTGATTTACATCGTACCTCCTCAGCAAGGCCACCCGTGAAACTCTTATTTGAATAGTGATCTCCCCCCAGTCATTATCACATTCCCTTATTTTAATATATACAATTATCTTTATCTGATATTTTATTTTTTATTTTTATTTTAAACCATTTTTGTTTTTCTCTTCATCAGAATGTAATCTCATTTGTCAGGAATTTTTGCCATAGTTATTTACTGCAGTTTCCTTAATATCTAGAACACACTCTGGCACAGAGTAGGCACTCAATACATGTGTCAAAAATGAATGAATTCTTAAGTGCACATTACTAACAAAAAGTAGATGCCTACCATTCAAATTATGGAAGAAGATGAAAGCATTATATGAAGTACATTGAACCAGGAATACTTGTAAGGTGAAAATAAGAAGTATTTTTCTTCCCTTTTCTCCACTATTCCTTTAAATTCATCTTTTGGAATATTTTTGAGCCCATGAATGACATTTCAGATAATCCTCATAGCTTATCTACTCAGTCTTAGTGGATGGAAAGTCCTCTGGGTGCTTTCACTTGTAATAGTTTCATTTTAGTAGTGAATATGTGCAGTTCAGGGTAATAATAAAAACCTTGAACTCCAAAGTTCAGGATTTTATCTTGCATTTGTATGTCTCTCTTTTACTCATCTCTTCCTTTCTCTATGCCCCACCCTCCACATGAGCAGGTGGCTACAGTTTCTGACCTCTTCAGGAGAAGTCAGATGGGAGTGGATGTCAAAGTCAGGAAAGGTCTGTCTTGACTGGAAGTTAAGGTGTCTGGTGTTGGTGCCTCTGGTCTTGGTGTATATTTAATGCTGCCTCTCCTTGGGCTTGGTGGATGATAAAATATGACTCCTTTCATTGGGGACACATATGTGTATTTTTTGGAGATGCCCCAATGGCAATAATCAATCAACATTACTTACCTCCCTTTTATCCTGAGAATTCAGCTTTCTTATCCTCTGGGGTCACTTTACCTTGCTAGGCAGTATGCTTGGGCAGGATTTTAAAAAGGCTTCAGGTGAATGGCTCTCTTTACCACCTGGCTCACATACCATATTTGGTCCATGAGAAATACTCCTGCATCCTTGCCCCCATTCAGTGATTACATAACTAGGTTCCAGTGCTACTTGTTCCCTCTGCAGTGCCACCTCAGACCAATAGTCATGACCTCTCTGATATTAGATTCCTCAGGTATATAGGTGTACTGTGCCTGCATTCCCAATTGCTAGCTCTAGTTTATAACTAAATAAACATGCGAAAAAGGCATAACATATATAATTAAATTAATATGTAATAGGTTATTATATGTTATATATGATATATGAATTAATATATCATATATGTTAAAAAGTATTAAAAAGTGACCTAGAAGAATGAATAGATATATCAGATTGTCAGAATATATCAAAGAAATATTATCTGCCAAAATTTAGTGCCTATACTTAAGATACAGCATTTGTTTAACATTTGTGTAGTCAGATATGTCTTTTTCTCTGATACTTGCTCCACTTCTTCTAGGTTTATAAATTTCTCACCCTCTATAGAGTTGATATATATATTCACTTGTGATTTTTATGTTTTCCAAATTTTCTGAGTGTCCATTACCTTTAAAATTAAAATAATAAACTGTAGTTAATATTGAAATTAGTATTAAACTGAGATTATAGTCCTATAAACATATTGGAAAATCCTTTACAATCTGACCCCTTCCCCTTTAAACTTAGTGCAAAACTAGGCTTCCCTGAATTAAAAATTATAAGATGCAAGTTGTATTTTCCATGTAATGTAGTACAGAATATTCTGGTAGAACACAAGCTGAACTGAGAGTTCATGAAAGCGATGCAAGTTTTTTTTCTAATATTTTTTCGTAAGTCAGCTTCTGCCAAGTTATCCTGTGTAACAAATAGCCTCTAGATCTTAGTAGCTTCCAATAATAAAAGTTTATTTCTCACTCACCTCATACGACCTTTATAGGTCAAATGCAATTCTACACTATATTTTTTTTCATTCTTAGAACAAAGCTGAAGGAGCAGGCCCTTTCTGAGACATGCCTATCTCAGAGCAGAGGGAAATGTGAAAGTGAAGAGCTACATGCCACGTGATGGTTCTGAAAGCTTCTACTCAGAAGTGGCACGTGACACTTTAGCTCATATTTCATTGCCCAAACCAAGTTACATGCCTGAGTCTGATGTCATTGAGATGAGAAATACAATTCTCTTGAAGGGATGACCCAATAGTGAAGTTTGGGGCAAGATTGGGGGCAGCAAATATTATAACAATAAAATTTAGCACATATGATCTCTCAGGTATAAGGTTCTTATCTGAGGTACTGTGGAATATCTGAAGCTGAGTAAGACAGCTATAATTTGAATGAAATGGTGCACAGGTGTGCAATTTAGTGATTTCTGGGCTCTCTTAGCTCTATCACTGTGGCGTGTTATCAAATCTCTTTTTGTTCCTCAATACCTTGGACTATGTTTTCTGCTTTGTGGAGATGCCTCCTTTCAGCTAAGATGGAATGTTATATCCTCCAGCTCTTTAAAGGGTCTAGACAAGAATAGCCTATTTGTGAACAGTGCTTCTGTGTCTTTTGTAGTTACAATAGAAAATATTGTCCACTGTGCTTCTCGGTGCTTCTTACACAGGGACCCACATGATATCATCAGACATTTTTTTCTGCAGAAACAAAGCTTGTTTCTGTAGACTAATGTGTGTGCTTTCTTCAAACAATGACTAAAGAAAAGATCCACCATGTTTCCTTTTTTTGGACTTTCATTGCCAGGAATCTTGGTATCCAATTCAGTGATGAACTGTAGTTAATGACTCGACTCAGCTGCCTGGTAGAATTTTTTCTTTTTGCTGACTTTAAATAGTTCCTGTTTCATTTAATCTCCTGATCGTCCAGGTTTGCATTTTTTGAAAAAGTTCTAACCTGTCTCAAATGTTTTGGGAAATAGTCCAAATACTGAATCCTGAAAGAATAAAAATGCGAACCACAATTATAAACTAACTCAGAAGAAAATGTTCCAGTTCTTAATACCATATCTACAGAGAGATGGACCATATTTAAGACCAAACTTTAACTCACTGTAAAAACCCTTTATTTCTTAAGCCCTAAACTGCAAATAATAATAATAATAATAATAACAACAATAATAACAATGTTTATATGTCACAGAATGTTGTATGTGAATGCTTTTCTGGGTTGAATTCCCCAGCTAGAATGTGAATCTGATGAAAAATTTCTGTCATATTTGTATTCCCAGCATCTACCAAGAAACTCCAAAGGGAAGGAAGCCTTTCCTGCATTCAGGGCACCTTGCTATGCAGTAGATCTTGGGAGGTTAAGTAACTTCCCTTAGGTTACAGAGCCAGGAAGCAGCAGAAGTGGAATTAGAACCAAGTGCTGTATGATTCCAGAGTCTGTGTCATTTGCAATATACAAACATTTCCCAAAGTGAACTAACACATGTAAAATTGATGAGGCATGAGAGCTGTTTTGGGGTGGTATGTGTAGGAACCTTTTAAATTTTAAAGGTATGCATTTATTTTCATACTCATCAAAATATAATTAGCATAGAACACCTCTGATTTCATGGATATTATGAACTAAGATGAAGCACAATTTATTTAAGTAAAAAATGTGGGTCAATTACAAGGACAACGTTAAGTAAACAATAACGTGGGTGGTATAAGGGATATGGTAAGTAGCCTGTAAGTGTCCTAGGAATGACTGATGTCTGGGAAACAGTATGTTGCACCCCGCTGCTTAACTGTCATCTCATTTCGGTTGACACATTTAATCATATATTATATTATTATATTTATCTTATGAAACAACATATTTAATCTAAGATCTGTTGAGTCTCTCCTACATGCCAGGCACTTAGCTAGGTACTAAGAGTAAAGATTAATAGGTGTGTTACCTCCCCTCATTAAGCTTTCAGTAAACACCTCAAAGACACCTGAAACGAGCCATATCTATTGTGGATGAATTTTTTTTTTTAAAGCTGCAGGCTACGAACATTCTGTCTACCGATTCTAACTATGTATTTTAAAATTCTTTCCATTATAAGTCTAGTTTATCCTCTATCATGTGGCAATTTCCTTCTTCACTTTAAAATAGCAATTTTGACATAAGTTAATTTAGTTGTGCTGCTCACGTAATCAAAGGTCAATTATCAGCTCTGATTAAATGGGGTGTTGTCTCTTTGTATGTGTAATATTGGCTTGAAAAACCAAGATGCCAGAGACCCAGATACCAGGTGAATCTGTGCCCTATAAATAGAAAAGATAATAAGGTACTTCAGCTTTCTGCTAGTAAAACTTTATGTTAGGGTCTTGGTGACTAAAATTATAGGCATTTAAGATGTCTAGAAGGGGAAAAAACTTATTATGGTAAAATAGCACAGAGTTTGCTTCTCCATAATAGTTATGAGTTTTTCCTTGCTTAAAATAACATGATTTTCTGAGCTTATAATACCTGCTGGAAATTAAGAAGAGCACTGCATTTTGCAACTCATTAAGTGTTGATTACGTAAGTATTTCTGGGTAAAGCATCATTTGAATTTTCTTACAAAAGCAAAACCGACAGTTTTTCTCCATCTCTTTTGTTATTATTTTCTCAATTACGTGTCTGTAAAGCACATAATTACTCTTAGTTATTCTCATGAGCATTTATTTTCATATCTAGTAACAATCATAGGTTTGAAAAAGTTTTCCAAAAGAAGCAATAGAAAAATCTATGTGCTGTTAGCTGGAATTAGCACTCATGAATATTTTAGTTGATTTTTCTACAGCTAGTTTTTATTATCACCACATTATTTTCTCTATCATGTCTTAATCGAAGGATATATTAACATGAATTAATTTCGTTTTAGCTGGAGAACACTTTAAACACAGCCATAGTCTGTTAATGATATCTCCGGATAGAAAGTGCTTGAGGAATGATGGGGCCCATGATGACTGAATATTGGGCTAAACACCAATTACTCCCACAGCTTCCCCAGAAGATTAGATATTTAGGACTGGAGAGGGTGGAGGGAGAGGGACTAGTTTTTCAAACAAATTAATTTAGTTTAACTAAGCTAGGTGTATCAGTTTGGGTCCAGTCAAGAGAAAGAAACTGTACTGATTTTGGAACTGAGAGTCAATAAATTGATAACTGGCACATTGAGTTTTGGCTTTCACCACTTTAATGGCTTTTGGTTCTTCTGTTTCTCTCCTCACCCCCTTATCCCAGTTTAGTTTGAATACGGCAGCCAAGATGAACCTGTTAACAGGGAAATGAATATGGAAATTAGGTCATGTCACTCCTTTGCAAAAATTTCTAGTGTCTCCCATCTTACTCAGAGAAAAGGCTGAATTCTTTAAATTTACCAACAATTCAATGTCCCCCCTCTTTACCTCTCTGATCTCATTTTCTATTAATCTTTCCCTCTCTAATGTGCTACCTCAGCCACCATGGTACTATTGCTGTTCTTCAGACATGCTAGGTAGCCCCTTCTTCAGACCTTGGCACTTGGTATTCCCTCTCCCTTAGGCAGGAGTCACCAACCCCCAGGCCACAGACCAGTACCAGTCTGTGGCCTGTAAGGAACTGGGCTGCATAGCAGGAGGCAAGTAGTGGGCGAGCAAGTTAAGCTTCATCTGTATTTGTAGTTGCTCCCCAGCACCGGCATCACCACCTCAGCTCTGCCTCAGATCATCAGGAATTAGATTCTCACAGGAGCACCAGTCCCTTGTGCCAAAAAGATTGGGGACTCTAGAGTGCTCTTCCTGACAATAGCACATGGCTTGTTCCTTCACTTGCTTTACTCAAGTGTCACTTTCTTAGGGAAGTCTTTCCTGAGGAGCTAGCTCATGTTGCAGTTTGCTCATAACCCTTCATATCCCTCGTATATGCTTGTTTTTTCTTCTATTCTACACCTAAACTTCTATATACCCATAATCAGCCACCCTAGGATTATACTAGTACCTATTTTGCAGGAATATTATAAAGATTATATAGCTAATATCATAATTAGATAATATAATACAAAAGACTATGTACACACACATAATGTAGAGTATTCAAGAAATAGCCACGTATAGTCAATAAGCCCTAGGAAGGATGACCTATGAAAAACTCTGTGATCTCTGGCAACTCCTTTTTGCCTAGATTAAAGGCTGGTGCAATCCTACACTGAAATCTGGTAAAGTGGCCACCTCGTCCCATACTCAAATATAGACTCTCAAGACCTTAACCTTTGGATGTCAAGAAGAGCACGTCAAAAGGAATGCAGTTAGCATTAATATGATGGCTAGGTGGAGGGCCAGGGGAAGGAAAGAGCAATTGGGGGGATCTTTTTATAAACTATATAGATATCTAACCAATGTACTGTATACTTGAAACTAATTTAAATAAATTTTTAAAAAAGAGACAAGAGAAACATAAGGAAAATTATACCAAAAGAAATAAAAAATATAGTCCTCTGACTAGATATTGCCAAAGAGAACTTGCCAGTAGTAATTGACCAAGGATATAATGTCATCGTATTCTAACTACAAGGCTTGGCAGAGGAGTATAAATAAGTTCCGACAGTATATCATGCGCAGCCATTTGTGATGTCATGCCCAAATACAGACACATACACCATGCCTCTTCAGGCACCAACTCCACTCTGATTTGGTTTATGCACCATTTCCATCCATCCGGTTGAGGAATTTTAGGCATTTTAAATTCCACCCTCCTTCTCTGCTTCTCCCCCTGTTCATTTCCAAGATTGGGGTTGCTTATTTGAGTTACGACCATTTTATTACACTGCTCCAGTTCATGCCTCAGCATTTCTCAGTTGAACTATTGTAATAGCATCCTAACTAGTCTTCTTATCTCCCTAATCTAACATTCACATTGCTGCCACTTATTCCGATTCTGATATCATGCATTGAGAATTCACTGTATTTCATACAATGTTTTAGGTAGTTCTCCTTTATTATTCTTTTAATTCTCTCAAGAATATTTTGAGCATAGGACTGCTAATAGTTCATATTATAAATGCAGAAGAAAGTTAGAGGGGTTAAATGACTTACTCTAGGTCTTTCAGCTAAACAACGGCAAGGTTAAGTGTAATGATTTTTGTACAACCTCATACCTGTCTCTCATTCATCTTCCTGTAACACAGATAGCTTTGGAAAGTGTAGTTTTTAAATCTTGGTATTCAAAGATCTTCATAAACTAACTCTATCCTACTTCTTAATCTTTATCTCCCATCTAATTACCCCAACAATTCACGCTCCAAGTTAATCAGTTGACTTCATTCCTCCCAATATTCTAGGGACTATAGTGCCCCTTTAACTTTCCATGTGCTTTCTCTCTGCCTGGAGCACTCATCCCTCCTTCTTAGTCTATCAAAAATCCTATAATTTTTCAGCCTCAGGTTAATTGCTAATTCCTTCATGAAACCTCCTCCCAATGCCTCTTGGGCAATATTCATGGCATTTTCTTCTATGTTCCCACAACACTCTGCATTTTTTTCTAATATAGTATTTTTAAAACTCTGCCTTCTATTACAGTTTTTCATATATTTGTCTCCTCCATCCAAACCAAAAGTTCCTTCTTGGCAGGGACTATATCTGATTTATCACTCGATTTTCATCACCTACCATAGTGCCTGGTACATAAAGTTTTATAAGAAAAAAAAGTGTTGAATGTGAAATGAATACTGGCTTATCCAAGGCAGTAGTAGCTCTGAGATGTTAGATCAAGCTCCACCTGCTGTAATTAGCATATATAGCCAGGCCCCTCCAGTAAGGGTTAGGAACTTCTCTTCAGGCTCCAAAGATATCCTGTGTACTTTGAACATTATATTCCAATTATCTGTTTATGAATCTGCCTTCTCTGCTGGGCTACCTGAAATACAGGAAACTTGTGTGAAGCCCAATGACTATGACTCAGTGAGTGGGTTTTGAGTGAATAAATGAAGGTGGACTGGCTCTACGCAGTGCCTAGTACTTTACATGTGCTGAGTGATATGCTTCTTCTCACTTTAGCCATCTGATGCTAAACTATTTGAGTCAGTCCATAATAAATTACAGTGTGATTGGCAGAGAAATGGGCAAGTGAATTGTTCTGTGTGAGAAATGGACAGCTATGTAACAGTTTGACCATAATGGTGTTGAGGATGACTAGATCTTTGTTGCTGCTGTTTCCCATATAAATCTAGCCTAACACAAATGGACTGGACATTTGGCCAGCATAGGAATATTCATGGTCAAGATATTGTTAAAATGAATATCTACTCCCCATCTTCTTTTAAGAAAGCTCTGAAAGAAAAAAAAAGGAATGGTCTGTTTTGTCTAATTTTCCATTTCAAGAATATCAAATTCTGGTGGTGAATTTCAACAAAACTCAACAAGAGATTTGGTATTTATAATAATAAGTACATGGAAAAAGAACCAGCAGAATTGAACACTGTCACAAAGAATGTCCTGTGACATTATCAACATAATGCTTTGACCTTAGTTATTCAGTCTCTTGATTGAAAAATACAAAGTACTTCCATGCATAGATCCCTCAATAAGATATATTTTTTTCTTTTCTGATATCAACCCACCTGGCCTGAGATTTTGTAAACCAGGTGACTGTTTTATTCTCACACACATGACATTTTTATGAACATCATAACATAAAAATATGTATCAGTGCCATGATAACTTAAACATTTTTGTCAAACTGTGACCTTTTCTATTCAAAATAGTAGCTGAACCTTTTTTCCCTATATTCACAAAACCTGCTGAGAAATTCAAATAACATAATCTGAAATGTAAAGGTATGTTTAGTAAAATTGGCTAAACACAGATGTTTATTCAGGGATGCAACAGATAGAGCTGCTGATTGAAAATGGAGCTTCAGGCTCTTGGGTTAGTTTGTCTGAATTACCTTCCAGATGAGTAAGGCCACAGGACAGATCAAATGTGTTCACAAAGAAGAACATCAAGAGGAGTCATAAGAGATCCCTTGAGTGGCTAGATTATAGTTCATAGGATATTTAGAGAAAATTTTCTCTCACTCTAGGGAGTGAGCAAAAAGTAGTAAATGTACCTGGATGGTATACACATGGTTTATGAGGGTATTCTCAGAAAGTCCACTCTATTCCTTGCTGTAAATCCTTTGAAAAGTGTGAGCATATCTAATTCTAGCCCCTTATCCCCCTATATTATCTCCAAATGTGGCACAGTAACTGGGGAAACCACACAAAAGGAGTGCTACATCTGGACAGGTGTGTCTTTCCCCCTCCCTCACTGTAGAACCCATAAAAGTCCAATAAAAAAGTGGTCCTGTTATAATAAGTAACGCAAAAGGAATGCCTCTTTAACTGAAGGGTTAAAAATAACCTGTTTCTTTCCTCAAACATGAAAAGAGCTGTTTCCCTTCCTTCTTGGCAAACCCTTCCCCACCTATTAGAAACAAACCCAAATAATGTCCACTCTGGTAATAGTCATCTATACTTCTAGGGTGCCCCTCTATGCCAGGCACTATGGACGAGACCTCTGCTCTCAAGCATCTTACAGTGCAGAAAGGAAGATAGACACATGAATTTAAAGCCCAAAATATTACAGTGAGATGCTGCTTTAATGGAAACATCTTCAGAATGTAATAATAAAAAAGTACCTTAGTCTGCCTGGGAAAGTTACAGAAGACTTTTCTGGGGTGATAAAACTAACTCTTGATCTTATTTAAGCAAACAAAAATAATTTGTTAAAGGATTTCAAAAGGTATCTCAAGGATTCTTCCCCTTCTCCTTCCCTCTCTCTGTCCCTCTTGCTCCCTCCCTCCATCTCCCACCTTCTTTCCCTTCTTTTGACTTTCAACCAGTTCAACATATCCATAGTAAAAGATGGCTATTTGAATTTACAGCCTTACTTAGAGAGTGCCTCCTGAGGAAAGTAAATCTGACTGGTCCTACCTACTAGGGTCAATGCATGCCCCTAATCCAGTATGTTGTAACTAGGTATCAGAGTCAGGAACAGAAACATAATTGCTGGTTCACAAAACCCTGCATAGTGAGAAGAGTTCCCAGTCAAGTGTCTTGGCTGACACCAATAGGTGGAGCTGCTGTAGAAGAGCTAAGATTTATTGAGCACTCACTGTATACCAGATTCTCCACTTCACATAGATTATTGTACTTAATTCACATAAATTCTCAACCAGGTAAGTATCATTTTTGTCTCCATTTTATAGATAAGATACATAGAGATTCACTTGTCCAGGGTCACCCACATAACAGAGCCAAGACTTGTATCAACAGTCTAATTGTAGTCTGCACACTTACCCTCTATTGCCTATGGCTTCTCAGTACAGATAGTCATATATGATGGTCTGAAGATCAGGGACAGAAGTTATCTTTATTATCATACTTAATTACTTTATACTGGTATTTGTTTTCTTCTTTGAACTATGAGCTCCTTAAGATTAGGGATGGAGTCTTTCCAGTTTCCATACCTAATGGCTAGCACAGGACTTGGCACAAAGATGAGATGATGCATTTTGTGGGTGTGCTAGTCTTACTACGATTCTGTTTCTAGTCTCTTCCTTGCCTCCTTGAATTTAGTCATCTTCTTTCCTGGAGCTTACAGTCCAGATGGGGAGACAAACAAAATGAACATATTACACAGTACATTAGAAGGCATTAAATGTCATGGATAACAGTAAAGGAAGAAAGGGGGTAGCAGGAATAAGGGGTTATAATTTTATTATTTTATTCTATTTTTAAAATTTTTTAATTTTTTAAATTATAGTTGACATACAATATTATATTAGTTTAGCCATATGACTTCCTTTTGCCAATGCAAAGTAAGCAGAAATGATCTATTTCACTTTGTAGAAGCATTTTAGAGTCTCAGTGTGATTCTTCATGTTCTCTTCCTTTGCTGTGGCAATCCCTGAAACCTCATGTTGATATGGAGGAATTTTAAGACAGTAGAGCCTCTGTCAGCCTGAGTCCCTGAGTGCCTACAGGAGCAGAGATATAGCCCTTCACACCTGCCAAAATGTAATGGACATATAGCTTGAAAGAGAAATCAACTTTTGTTGATTGAATTCAGAGTTTCAGAGGTTATCTGTTGCTGTAGCACAACCTAGTCCATTCTGTCTGGTATAGTTGATAACTGTTGTTGGTTGAATAATGATTAATATCTCTCCATCATTTCTGTGTCCCGTTCACCATATCAAGAATGCTGGCATCATTTTCAGAATCTCTTTTAGACCAGTCAATTTTGTGAACAGTGGTGATGAGATGTTGGAAGCAGTCTGAGAAGCTTATTATTTATCTATAATCTGAGGAAGCAGGACTATATTTTCCTTCTACAAATAGTCCTAATAATGACTTCAGTCTGAATTTATTTATTTCCTCAGACCCCAGGCCAATATTTGTGTGCTAGTGCATCTCCTAGGCACTGGAGATTCATCAGTGGACAAAACAAACAAATGTCTTCTCTCCTGGAGCTTGTAGTCTATATGGGGAGACAAACGAAATGAGTATATTGCACAGTACATTAGCAGGTGTTAAATGCCATGAAGAAAAGTAAAGGAGGAAAGGGGGATAGCAGCACTGAGGGGTTACAATTTTATTTTATTATTTTATTTTTTAAATTTTATTTTTTTTCAATTATAGTTGACATATAATATTATATTAGTTTCAGGTGTATAGCACAGTGATTAGACATTGATATAACTTATGAAATGATCACTCTGATAAATCCAGGACCCATCTGACACCACACAGTTATTGTAATACTACTGACTATATTCCCCATGCTGTACTCGACAAACCCATGACTACTTTGTAACTACTAATTTGTACCTCTTAATCTCCTCCCCATTTCACCAATCCCCCCACCTCTTATCTGACAACTATCAAAATATTTTTTGTATATATGAGCTTATTTCTATTCTTTGTTTATCCTGTTCTCTAGATTCTACACATGACATTTGTCTTTCTCTGTCTGACTTACTCCACTCAGCACAATACCCTCTAGGTCCATCCATATTGTTGCAGATGGCAAGATTTCATTAATTTTTATGCCTAATATTCCAGTGTGTGTGTGTGTGTGTGTGTGTGTGTGTGTGTGTGTGTGTGTGTGTGTGTAGTCACCTCTTCTTTATTTATTCATCCACTGATGGACACCCAGGTTGCCTCCATATCTTGGATATTGTAAAATAATGCTGCAATGAACAAAGGGATTCATATATCCCTTTGATGTAGTGTTTTTGGTTTCTTCAGATAAATTCTCAGACGTGGGATAACTGAGTCCTTCTTTGTCTCTTGTTATAGCCTTTGTTTTAAAGTACATTTTGTCTAGTATAAGTATTGCCACTCCAGCTTTTTTGTTTATTTCCATTTTCATGAAATATCTTTTCCATCCCTTTACTTTCAGTCTGCATGTGTCTTTATATCTGAAGTGAGTCTCTTGTAGGCAGCATATGTAAGGGTCTTGTTTTCTTATCCATTCAGCTACCCTATCTTTTTCCTGAAGCATTTAATCCATTTACATTTAAAGTAATTGTTGATAGATGTATAGTTATTACCATTTTGTTATTCATACTTTTTATCTTTTCTTCTTAAATAAGTCCCTCTAACATTTCCTGTAATACTATCTTGGTGCTGCTGAACTCTTAGCTTTCTCTTGTCTGAGAAGCTTTTTATCTGTCCTTTGATTCTAAATGACAGCTTTACTGTGTAGAGTAATGTTGGTTGTAGGTCCTTGCTTTTCATCACTTTGAATATTTCATGTCAGTCCCTTCTGGCCTGTGAAGTTTCCATCGAGAAATCAGCTGACAGTCATGGGAGCTCCCTTGTAGGAAACTAATTGCTTTTCTCTTGCTGCTTTCAAGATTCTCTCTTTGTCTTTAACTTTTGGCATTTTAAGTATGATGTGTTTTGGTGTGGGCCTCTTTGGGTTCATCTAGCTTGGGACTCTCTGTGCTTTCTAGGCTTGTATGATTATTTCCTTCACCAGGTTAGGAAATTTTTTCTGTCATTATTCCTTCAAATAGGTTTTCAATTCTTTGCTCTCTTTCTTCTCCTTCTGGTATCCCAATGATGAAAATGTTGGTATGCTTGATGTTGTCCCAGAGGCTCCTTTAAACTCTTCTCATTTTTTTGGATTCTTTTTTCTCATTGCTGTTCTGATTGGGTGTTTTCTGCTACCTTATCATCTAAATCACTGATTTCGTCTTCTGCTTCATCTAAACTACTGTTAATTCCTCCTAAGGTATTTTTTACTTTAGTTACTGTATTCTTCATTTCTGACTTGTTCTTTTTATATTTTCTATCTCCACTTTTATATTTTCCCTTTGTTTAAGTTCTAAGTTCATCTACTCTTCCCCTAAGTTCATTGAGCATCCTTATAACCAGTGTTTTGAACTCCACATCTGATAGATTGTCTCCATTTTGTTTAGTTATTTTTCTGGAGCTTTGTTCTTTTCTTTAGTTTGGGACATGTTTCTTTGTCTTCCTATTTTGGCTGCCTACTTGTATTTGTTTCTATGTATTAGGTGGGGCTGCTATGTATCCTGATACTACTCTAGTGGTCTTATGTAGTAGGCATGTTGTGGGTCCCAGTGGCATAGTCTTCCCTGGTCACCTGAGCTGGAAGCTCCAGGTATGTCCCTTGTATGAGTTGTATGTACCCTTCTGTTGTAGTTGAACCTTGGTTGATGTCTGCTCATCAATGACAGGGATTGATCCTTGGGCTGGTTGGTTGTGATGACGGGCTACCACCAGTGGAGGAGCTGTTGTGCAGTGGCTGACTCTCTAGAGGTGGGATTCACTTTAGCAGGGCTCTGGTGCCTGCCTGCCTCATATGCCTTTGTGTCTGTCGTCCTCAGATGTGACCCTGGGTGGTACTCCAGCTCAGACCAAAGCCGGCCACTGGGAGTACAGGCTGGGGCCTTCTGGAAGGGGCCCTAAGTTTAGCTGCAGCCTGTGCCCTGCCTGAGGTTACCTGGCATGAGCCACCAAGCAATCCACAGAAAGCCACCACCCTCACTAGGTTTGGAAGTGCCTTGAGAGGCCAAGCTGAAAACCAAGGCTGACTGCTGCTAGTGCTGGGCTTGGGGCTGCTCAGCAAGAGGTATGCAGCGTGCTGGGACCAGATGCTGCTTGTTTAGGTTTTGTGAACCTTTGAGAGATTTTAGGCAAGTCTATAGTGTGAGTCAAGACAGGCTGTTTGTATGGAAAAACACTGGAAAGAGGCTTGGGTTGGCCTACAAGTTGGCAGGGCATCTAGTGTTAGCTGCGTTGGTGGCCTCCTGCGTCTGCAGACCAGGCCAGGGAGGGCTCAACAAGGGAACAATGCCCTCTGTCAGCACTTCTGTCTGGGAGAAAGCTGTCCCTCCAGCCCTCACTCTGAAGCTGCACAACTCTATGTCCCTGGAACCTTTTGAGTAGCTGTCCCAGCCCTAGAGTTCAGATTGAGTGATTTCATCAGCAGTAAGTCTATGTACAGGCCCCTTAAGAGGAAAGTGTGCAATTCCCTTGGCCCTCTGTCTCACTCAGCCACAATCTCTGCTGGTTTTTACAGGCAGACGTTGTGGGGACTTCTCTTCCTGGCACAGGAACCCTGGGCTGGGGAGCCCGGTGTGGAGCTAGGACTCCTCACTCCTCTGGAGGGACCTCCACAGCCAAGATATTTCTATAGATTCTCACAGGTGTGAGACCAATCCGTTTTGCATATCTGCCCCTTCTATTAGTCTTGAAGTTGACTCTTCTGTATGTCCTCAGTTATAGGACTTCTGTTCAGTTAGACTCCGGGTGACTCCCAATGATGGCTGTTCTGTAGTTTAGTTGTAACTTTGATAGGTTGAGAGAGGAGGCAAACACAGTATTTACCTACTCTCTCATCTTGACTCTCCAAGGGGTTACAATTTTAAATAGGATGGTCGAGGAAGGCTCCACTGAAAAGAAGGTAAGACAGAGCTATAAGAGTAATTGTAGGAAGGTTCCAGGCAAAGGCAAAGCAATCAAGAAGGGCCTGAGGCAGGAATTTGTTTGGTATTTTTGAGTGACAGTGTGAAGGCTGATACTCAGAGAGGTGAAAAGGAAGGGGAGCAATTCACAAAGGGCCATCAGGAGGATCTTGCCTTTTACCCTAAATGAAATGAAAAGCTATCACAGGGTAACTCAGTTAATACCTATGTTGTTAAAAGTTTCTGATTTTTATGTTTAATTGTTTTATGTTTAATTTTTATTAGAGCTTCAAACAGCAAAGTGTGTTCATTTATGAATAAACAGAGTTAGAGGGACACAGTGAAAGTGCTCCTACTTTAGCTAGATCTCCACTTATTTTCTAAATTCTTGTCTTTGTTTTAGCATTGCCTTGCTTTGTGTAGTAGTTACTGGTTTTCCATCATCACTCCCATGCCACTCTAGTCCACGTGCCATGGGAATGGTCTCATAAGTCCTTCAACCTGCCTCTTCTACCGCTGAACCCTCTATTTAATAGGACTGGAAGAGCAGAATTTCCTCAACTAGTGTTCGCAGCTCAAAGTCATGCCATTAACTAAAACTGGTACTTCCACTGAACCATAAAAATGTATTCACTATTGCCTGATGCCTAAGAAGAGCTGTCTTAGGACAGTGCCTTTCAAATTTGCTCTTTCAAATATTCCTAATGGCAGAAGAGAGGGATAGGGGCTGAGCATAGAGCAATTCAATTTAAGTATGAAATGTTTTTAAAGTCTCCTACTTTGTCTTAAATTTTTTATGCAAATCTTGCATTCTATTCATTATATATCCTTATTTATTTTAACACAAAATAAGGTTTTCCCTCAGATCTTCAAGGGATATTGATTTTTCTAAGAAATAAGTCCTGCAGATTGTTTACTACATATCTTAAATAATCAGAAAAAAATGTACCTGGACTTAATTATTTTGGCTCTTCATAGAATGTCTTTGCTAAGACTTGACGTTATTTTAAAATATTTTTATAGAGGTCTGAATTTTATAGAAAATTCAATGTGAAGAAAGCACTCATGTCTTTTATAAACATATATTCACAAAGTTTGTCTAAAATAATGCTCAATATCCTTTACACAAGGAGCCATGCAATACACCCCAACCAAGTTTTTCCTGTGTCTTTTATAACCTTGCAGGAGTCTATATATCTCAGTTTGAGGAGTAAGACCTTGGAACAGCATCTTCACCATCACTTGGGAACTTGCATGTTCTCAGACTCCAGCCAGACCTACCGAATAAGAAACTCTGGTGGAACACAGCAATCTGTGTGTTGACAAGCCCCCCAGGCAGTTCTGATGTATGCTAAAGTTTAAGAACCACTGCATTAGCAGATGCCTCAGGCCGTAGGAAAAATGATGGAGGTTGGCACAGTCAGCATTTTGTCTTGTTTCCGTTCCCTTTTCAGCTGCCCAGTGCTTTTGTGTTTACCTCTTCCCCCCACCATGTCCCTACCACTTCATACCACATTCTCCTTTGCTCTAGTGGTCTCCTTTCCTTTTCCTAGAACACACTGAGCTCCTTCCTGCCTTAGAAATTTTATGTTAGTTGTTCCCTCTCCTTGCAGCACTTCCTTCACCATGGCTTTCAAGTGATTGACACCATCTTGTCATTCAGATTTTGGCTTATGTAACAGCTGTTCAGAGACATTATCTGTGAACAGTTAATATAAAGTAGCCAACCAGTCATTCCACAGTGTCACCTTCTTTATTTTTCTCCATAGCACTTACTACCATCTTCCACATTACAAATTTGTTTGTTAGTATATTGTCTGTCTCCCCAACTGGAATGGAAGCTCTGTGTAGATAGGGACTTTTGTCTGTTTCATTTGCATTTCTATCCTCCATGCCTAGAATATTGCCTGGCACATGGTAGTAGCTCAGCAAATGTTTGGTAAAGAATTAAACAAACAAGTAAATAGTTTTAAGAAACTATAACTAGGAGTCAAGACACCCGGAATGGATAAGGAAAAAAATTAAATATTTTGAGCAATTGTGCCCATAATTTCTTCCAAATGAGTTTATGTCCAGAACTGAGTGTGAATTGGGAGTCTGGATCCTTAGTTGGCCTCAGTTCCCATTTGCTGCACATGGATTGAGGATATGGCCATGCTACATGCATTTTTAAACAATATGACTCTAATTTTCAACTTAGACTGACTGTAACTTTATTCTTGAGTAATACGTGACTACTGTAACTTTATGATTCTTTCAAATAACTTTTAAATTACATTTATGAAAACACTCTTCCTTTCTTCCTTTTTCCTTTTCCCCTTCTTCCTTCTTTGTCAAAAAGCAATTAGGTATACCTGAATATAATGGGAAGGTACTTCTTGAGCAGTGCAGAAGCCTGTGTAGAGGGTTAGGAGATTTGATATATACAGGAAGATCAAGTAAATGATTAAACATATTAAGTAAATATTTTGAGAAAATAAGCAAATATGTTGATGACAGTGGAAACCAGTTCTTTTACTGTTCAAGAAGGAAGTTACAAATATGTAAAGGAGTAAAGTTACAAATATGTAAAGGAGTAAAGCTAAACTGAGCTTTACTCCTTGGGTGGGAAATTAGAGGTATTGATGTGAACTCAGTATTTAATATATACAATGTAGAAATAAGTATAGATGTAAATATATGTATGTATATCCCTACACATATACACATACATATACACATTTATATCCCCTATTTTTTTTCATTGAGCAGTCCTGGAAACAGTGATACCCTGGCAACAGTAAGCACACTTAGTGTCCTGATATTGGTTTCTAAGTACTATTCACTGTCCAATAAAAGGAGCCAGATTGCCTTTGAGAAATGACCACATCTAGGATTGCAGCAGGAAAAGAACCAGATGAACCTGAAACCTTTTATTGTTCCCCAAATGAGGAAGTTCTCTAAGAATGATGGAGATATGTCAAAAAGATACAAATACCAGCTTAAAGAGGTTCACACTGGCCAAATCTAGGACAGTTGAGCATATAATACATAACACACAATAGTAATGGATTATAACTCACTAAAAATAGTAATCCATGGATCCATCCAGATGTAAATAAATGATACATAACTGGAGAAAAAGAAGAAGCTCTGTTTTACCATAAAAGTTTAATAAATGTAGAAAGAATGATCAAATTAGTAAATCACCATTTGGCAACCACCATAGAAATAATTAATTCAGGTAAGAAACAACAGATGCTAAAACTAGTGGGTGAAAATGGGATGAGGGATGGGATTTCACATAGTTCTAAAATATCTCCCCACAAAATATATATTCTTTATGAAGAAGAAAAACAATGTTACCATATAGTGGAAAAACAGGGCAGATACCACATTAATCAAGTGACAAAATTTAACAACACCTTAGGCTGACACATCAACATCATGTATTATTTGGTAGGAAAGAATGAGAACATAGCATTGCTCTTCTAATATTTTGGTCAAAATGCAGAACTTGGATCTAATCATGAGGAAAACTTAGGCAAACTCATAATGAAGGACATTCTACAAAATGAATTTATAATCTTTAAAAAAATCAATGCCATGAAAATCAAGGAAAGACCAAGGAATGATTCCAGATTAAAAGAGACTGGAAGGATATATCAACAGGGTGCAACCTGTGGTTCCAGATTGGATGCTTTGGCTAGAAAAGATATTATTGGGACAACTATTGAAACTTAAATGGGGTCTCTGGGGAAAAGAGTACAATAGTTTATCAGTGGTTTTCCTTCCCACAGTTTCAGTTACCTGCAGTCAACTGCAGTCCAAAAATATTAAATAGAAAAATCCACAAATAAACAATTCATAAGTTTTAAATTGTGTGCTGCTGTGAGTAGTGTGTTGAAATCTCACACAGTCCAGCCCCTTCTGGCCCAGGATGTGACTCATCCCTTTGTCCAGCATCTCCACACTATCTATCTTCCCTGCCCATTAGTCACTTAGTAGCTTCTAGGTTATCAGATCAACTGTTGAGGTATCATGGTGCTTGTGTTCGAGTGACCTTTATTTTACTTCGTAAGGGCCCCAAAGTGCAAGAACGGTGGTGTTAGCAATTGGGATATGCTAAAGAGAAGTCATAAAGAGCTTGTTATATATCATTAGAAGGTTAGCAATAATCTGACACTACATCACAATGCTTACATCAGTCACCTCGCTTCATGTTATCACATAGGCATTCCTTCATAAGGAAAAAGTATTTTGTGGGGAGATATTTTGGAACTATGTGAAATCCCATCCCTCATCATCACAAGAAGGGTAAGTACAGTAAAGTAAGATATTTGAGAGAGACCACATTTACATAACTTTTATTATAGTATATTTTATAATTGTTCTACTTTATTATCAGTTATTGGTAATCTCTTAATGTGCCTAATTTATAAATTAAACTCTATCATAGATCTGTGTGTGTATGTATGTGTGTGTATGGAATAAAACAACACATATAGTGTTCAGTACTACCACAGTTTCAGGCATTTACTGGGGTTCTTAGAATGTATCCTTCGAGGAAAGGAGGGGACTACTGTATACGAGTGTTTTTTGTAAGGTTTTCTTGCTATTTTTACATAGGTTTGGCATTGTTCAAAATACAAAGATTTTTTAAGGGCACTAAAATAACAAAGTAAGTCCATATAAGAAACTGCTTATTTTTTATTTAGATTCTGGTATCATTTTTTTAACACCCACTACTGTGTGCAAGCCATTATGCTAGTTAATGATGACTAATATCCCAGAAATATTTACCTAAGGACTAATATGTGCTACATCAGAGTGATCAGAGGGTTAAGCTCTTTTGTTTCCTTCTGTCAGAGAACTCAATTCAGTGCTACCTGATATCCAATATCTGAAAATAGTTGTTTCATTTATTTTGTCCCACTCGCTAGTCATTTACTGTGTGAAGGCAAGTATGGTACCATTTATTCTATCATGGCCATAAACAGAAATTCTATATAACTTCATTTCTACAATCATTTTGGAGGAATATTTGGCAATTTCTCATGAAGTTAAACATACACTTAGCATATGGTCCAGTCATTCCACGTCTAGATTTTTACCCTAGAGAAATTAAGACATATGCCTATGCTAAGATTTGTACACAAATGTTTACAGCGGCTTTGTTCTAATAGCGAAAACCTGGAAATGCCCAAAATGTCCATCAACAGGAGAATGCATAAAGAAATTGTGATATATCCATACGATGGAACAAAAACTAATGAAGTACTGATACATTCAACAACATAGATGAATCTTAAAACTATTATGCTGGGTGAAAGAAACCAGATACAAAAGAGTATATATGAAATTTATATGGAATTTGAAAACAGGCAAAATTAACCTATAATGTCAGAAAGCAAATAAATGATTGCCTGGGGCTTGGGTGGGGAAAATGAGTCCAAAAGGGCAGGAGGGAACTTTGTGAAGTCATGGAATTACTATTCCATATCTCGATTGTGATGGTGATTACATAGGTGTATACATTTGTCAAAATACATTGAACTAGTCACTTGAAATGAGTGTTTTATTTTATGTAAACTGCACCTTAATAAAGTGGATTTAAAAAGAAAAAATAGCAGAGGAGCCCTCGTAATAAGAACAAATAAAACCACTCTGCATAGGCAATCATCTAATTTCGAATTTAAGTTTCAACTATTATTTGTTTGGCTCTCGCTACACACAAGGGATTATGATAATCACAGTAACGGCTAACATTTACTAAGTATTTGCTCTGTGTAGGTACTGTGCTAATGCTTTCGATGGATTTGTTCTTTCAACAAACATTTATCAAGGTGCTACTATGTGCAAGGCCCTGTTGCAGGCACTAGGGATACAATGGGCTCCTACTTTCATTCAGCTTACAACCTAATGGCAAGAGGCAAACAACTCATCAATGAAAAGGCAAGATGAGAAAACTTTAGTCTGAACTCCTAGCTAAGGACACTTTTAGAATTAATACACATGCTTGTGCATATGTCAATACACACTTGTACACATACGTGTACACACTTCCACAGTGTTCATATGTGAGCTCCTATTGAGCTCTCGCCTGGGCTGGCTGCTTTTGTTGCACACACAGTCCACAGTTGCTAGCCTAAGGTGCTCCTGGTTCCCCTGCACATCCATGTGCAGGCCCTATCAATTACTAGCACACACTCTTTCAGAGGTTTTAGGCCATTATACTGTGTATGCATAGCCATTACATCCACCTCTATCACTCACTCCTTTTTCCATCCTTCCCTAACACGTTGTTTTTGCTTCGTGGAGCCAAAACCTGTAGGCATTGTATAGGACAAAAATAGCCTGAATCCTATGACATTTGGGAAGACTCATCATTGAATTCCATCGCTAGAATATTATAGAGTGTCAACTATAGCAGGCCCTGGGATTCAGAAGTGAATGAGACTAAATTCTTGTCCTGAAGGAGCCCGTAAAATTGTGAGTGCCTGAAGGTGAACATCACAACCCTTATCAGCCTAATCTTCACCACATTTTTACCATCCTTGGAGAAACACTGTTGGGCCTCTTGGTCTGTGCAGCAGAACAGACAGTTTTTGTGAAGCAATGATAGTTCCATTCAGCATCAGTATGTCTGAGCTGAGAGAGCCCTCAGAGATCACACAGGCCAATACTATTCAATATGTGGTCCTTAGACTGTTATCTGTCCACATGTGCTAAGTACAGAGCATGAGAGTAAGCATTTATGGATTTTGAAAGCAATCTGGTATTGCGGTGACATCCAAGAGGGTGATTTTGTATTTTACAGAAGTATTGGTCTGTGATATATTGGGATAAAAGGTCTTTATAGATATTTTGAGAAGCATAAATACCTCATATCTCATCTTTGGAAAGTGAATTTCA
The DNA here is from genome assembly GCA_028627145.1 of Eidolon dupreanum. NCBI lineage: Eukaryota > Metazoa > Chordata > Mammalia > Chiroptera > Pteropodidae > Eidolon > Eidolon dupreanum. Next base: position 91,116,422 of record CM053505.1, on the reverse strand, counting down.
GAGTGAGAAGTGACTTTCCCAAGGGCTCCTGGCTCTTGTTTCAGACCTGTTGCCTAGCATGCTCCAAAATTTATTCAGAGTTTATTTGAGGCAGAATGATGAATTGATACCAAAAAAAAAAAAAAGATTAATGATGACTGCCGTTTGCAGAATATTGCTTATGTGTCAGGCACTGCATGAGGTGGCGTTCACAAGTTATTTCTATTCTTCACAATGTCTTTGTTGTATGTATTATCACCACTTTGCTGATGATGAAAGGTAAATCAACATATGCCAGGAGATAAGTGGTAGAACTGGAATTCAAACACATGTCTGTGAAGATCAAAGCTCTTATGCACTATAGTATACTTATCTCAGTGAATCCTCAAACCATCCTATGAAGTAGAGATGATTATTAATCCCATTTTACAGTTAGAGAATCTAAAGCTCAATGAAATTAAATGACTTGCCTAAGTCTGTATAGTTAGTGAGTGATAGAACTGGATTTAATTTGTCTGCTGGCTCTAAAACCCACACATTTTCCCACTATGCTACACTGCCTTACAGTGTTCAACTGAGAAATGTGAGCGAGATAATAGAATATTGTTCTCTTGGTATTGAAGCATATCGGTTTCATGGGAAAGGTCACAAGGCTAGGGAAGTTCGGAAGTCTAATCTGGGACTCATGCCAAGATCTGAGTCCTGTCTGGTTGGCACATACTTAGACTGGGCATATATCAGTGTGTCACCAGTGTGGGCTATAGCTCATGTTGACTGTTTAACTTCTTTTCTGTAGCCAAGTCTCAATGGAATTTTCTAAGATTCTTCTGGACTCTCTCCATCCAGGCAGATGCCAGTGATCTTCCCTTCGCCTGGAATTATCTTTTCCATCTTGTCACCTACCTAATGCCTATTCATCATTCAAACACCAGCTTAAATTTTTTTCCTCAGATAAGCCTTCAGGCACCCCTGAGGAAGTCAGATCTTTCTAGTATGTACCTTCATGACATACTAAAATACTCAGTAGCATTCCATATAATTATAAAGAACTAATTATATAATTCTTATTTTTAATTTCTCTTAGTAGGATGTAAACTTTGAGAGAGCAGGGCTTTGTCTTGCTCACTCTTGCATCTCCAGTTCCTAGCACAGTGCATGGCATGCAAGATATTCAATTAATACTATTTTTTGAAATAAAAAAATGGATACATGGATGCAAATGTTGGATTCTTTTGCAACCATGGCTACTGTCTTCTCTGTGTTCAACTAGACTGGTGTTTCCTAAACTTGCCTGATCATAAAAATCACCTGGAGTGTTTCCTAAAAATATAAATTATTGGGCATAGAAGACTGGGGTGGTTCAGAAATCTCTGGGTAATTCTTATGGGCAGGCAAGTTTGGGAAACACTAACTGAATATCTGTGACTTGTTTCTCAGTATTTTCTGACAGTTGTATCTTTAGCTTGGTTAATCCTGTTCTTTAACCTAGTGCTGAAATATTAGTTGTCTAAACATCTTATATAGGAGGAGAGGCTATGCACAATGTTGAACTTGCAGCTCTGATCATAGCACCTCTGCTCAGTTATGTGGCATGGATCACCACTGATGTCAGAATGAAATATAACACACGTTACTCTTGCATTGAGAGACTTCCAGGATCTGCCCCAAAGCTCCTTGCCTACTTCCCTTCTTCCCATGCCCTCTGCTCCATGTGCACTAAACCACTTACTATTCCTTATATACAGTCCAAATATTTTTATCTTAGTTGTCCTATTTCTATATGCTAAAATACCTTTCCTCCCATTTCTGTTATCTTCAAATAATACTTTTTAGATCTAATTCAGTGCTCCTTCCTCTAAGCATCCTTCTGTGGCTTCCCGTTCTTCTGACCTCTCCTCACATTGCCTACCTATGATACAAAAGCTACTTTGTATCATAGTCTTTAATGTCTCTATGTTATCACTCCTTTTAGGCTGTGAGCAGCTTGAGGGCTAGAGGCATCCCCACGCTCAAGTAATTTCAATCTTTCCTGAAGCATACACGCAATGCTTTGCCCCTAGTGGGAACCTGGTATTAGTTTAAGACATTGCCCACCAGCTCTCCAGCACCATTAAGAAAACAGAAATCATCAGGCAGAGGCTTCCTCAACTATTCTGTTCTCTCTATCTTCAAACCTACCCAGGTCCTCATCCATCTTTTCTTTTTGTCTTAGAAGAATAGACATGCTTATTCTTTTCTAAGGTGAAACTGTCCACAAAACAATTTAAACCTTTTTGATAAATGAATTGATCAGGATAGACTAAGTTATTCCATGATTTAAAAATGGCAACAACAAATATCAATGACTTAACACACCAAACATGTTTCTCACTCGTGCCACATGCAAAGCATAGCTCAGCAGGGGATCCTGCTCCTTAGGCCACTTGAGGTGGTCACTCAAGGTGCCAGGGTGATGGAGATTTCATCTTAACATGCACTTCCTATATCACTGCAGCAGGGATAGGAGAACATTGTAAATTATGCCTGGTTCTCAAAGCTTCTGCCTGGAAGTGACACACACGCACACACACACACACACAAACACACACACACACACACACACACACACACACACACTACCTCTACCACCCCTCACTTCTATTCACATCACATTTGCCGAAACAAGTCATATGGCCATACCTACTTTAAAAGGAGTCAAGGAAGTATAATCATGTCGTTTGCCTGAAAGGAGGAGAAAACTGGTATATTTGTGAACATTCCTAATGATTGCCTAAATATATGGAAAGAACATATTTCATGTGTTCTATAACTGCTTTATTTTTAATTACTTTTCCCAACTCTCTCTTAAAGGGCACAACTGCCTTTCCTTTCTTTGGTTCACTGAGAGTATGTACACATTTGAAAAAAGTGGAGTCACCTATGACCCTGTGTGGAAACAAGAAAGTTCAGTATAGACTGAGTCTTGCTTTGTTAGAAAGTCCACACATGGTTTTCAGAGTTAAGAGACTGAGAGAGCATGGAAAGTTTGGGAAAGTGTCAGACTCTGTTACTTTAGAGGACACTTAATTACACTTAATAATTTGCAATTTAGTGCTTGATGTTCCATACAGATAACATCTGCTTCCTTATAAAGGATATATAAGAAACTATAACCCCAAAGATACTCTCTGGAAGGAGATTAATTTAAAGAGCACTCAGGTGTGCTGAAAATTAACCCATTCACTGTGGTAAGTGTTTGGGTTCAATTCTTGACTTCATTTTGATTTTTTTTTTTGCGTGTTTGATAATGTCTTTTAACCTTTCTTCACATCATTCTCCTGCTTACAAAAAGGAGATAATACTTGCTTTTAAAGCTTTTTGGGAATTTCAGAGGAGGGGACTAAGAGTAAGCACAGCATTAGGGAAGAGACTCTATATGGATGAGAAGCTTCAGCTAACATATATCAGCATAATCTTAAACATTTATGCCTTTCAAAAGGGTGTGTTATTTTGAAGAAAAAACACCTGTTTTGGGGATCAGAAAGACAACACTTTGAGTCCTACCTCTGTCACTTTCTAGCCCTGTAAACTTGGGAAAGGCACAGTCATCTCTAAAAAATGCAACTACACTTAGCTCATTGGCACTATTGTGATAAGTAAATGAGAGAAAATATACAAGTCACCTACCATAGTGCCCGACATAGTAGATAGTAAGTAAAAAGCCATTATTAAAATCAAAGAGCAGGCAAAGAGTTAAATCATTTTAGGGGATTCAGCAACTCCCAAAATGTCTTTTAACCCAGTGGCCATTTATGTTAAACATTGTGGGTTAAAACATTTCACTTTCATAATTTTTACTTATAATGTACACAAATACTGAGTTTTTCACCTATTTTTGAATTTATCTTGGTTAGTTATATCATTCTCAGAATCTATGAAATACTTGGCTTCCAAAAGGACTGTTTATATCTTCCAGAATTACATAGATTCTAACAGAGGGAGATTACCACACCCTTATTTTTTAACGACTGAAAATCGGGACTCAAATATCCTCTGCTGTGATATTCATTATTAATGTGTAACAGTAGATTTGGAGTTCAAGTTATGAATATGTGAATTGCTATGCTGTCACAAATTGTGGCTTTGCATATTGAATCACCTCTTATATTAAATATGAATAGAATGTGGATAGAAAGATATATTAATGTAATAAATTCAGCAGAAAAACAATGAATACAAAAAAAGACACGAGGCTAGAAAATGTTTGTCTTAAAATATCTTTTCTCACAGTATCTACCATTTTATTTCTACATATTTCTTCTGCTACTTCAAAGATGAAGTCTCAAATAAATATTTACATTAACTGTTTTTGCTTATGTTGCTTACGCAATCTGTATAGGGCATCTAATGTTTGAAATGACTTAGTTTAAAATGCACTTTCAAATACTTGGTTGAGATAAATTTAAGTAGAAAAATGAAGAGCCTGCGTTCCTGCAACATTACAGGTGGGAGGGGCATTTAAGATGATCCCTAATCTAGTGCCTTCATCTGGCAAACGGGAGTAACTGTTGTCCAGAGAGCATCAAATTTCTTGCCCAGGGATAACTGTTAGAAGCAGAAACAGGATTAGAAATCAGATCACTACATTGCCCCCTGTGTTCTGTTCCATTTTAAACACAGGCTTTCCAAACTGGAAACTGATAATACCATATCCTCATAGAAGGACTCTGAACCCAATGCTTTTTACCTTCCTTGGGACACAAAGTACAAGATAGCTGTCATCTTTATTTTATGTGTTTCCCTTTGAGAAGAGGACAGGGTGAGCATTCAGATATTCCAAAGGAAGCAAGTATGCAGTGACGTCTGACAGGTGAGATCTCCTACTCCCAATTCCCAATAGCTGCTGTAAACTGTTGGGTACAAATAGCAAACTACTGAGATAGGAAACAGACTATCCCAGTTTATCCCTGTTTCTCCTTTCTTCACATTTAGGTAAAATATACCTGATCTAGTCTTTGTGGCTCAAGCTGAGATGTGATTTAGGTCTAAACTATTACTGTGATTTTGTTTGACTCAAGGTTTTGTGATGATGGGTGAGAACAAATAATGATGGGAACTCCTATGCACTTTCTGTCCTCAAATATACAAAGCTTTGTGAACTGGAGCTCAATGCACATTCACAATTGCATTTTCCACTGTTACTCTTAATAAAACTTAACACTCTTTGCCATGTCATTAAGAGATAAGGTGCATTAAATAATATGAAACTTGGAAGCAGTCATTCTTATTTTTGTGAATTAGCCAATGCTCTTGCTTAAAAAAAAATAGTGCTAAAAATAAATATTGTTATCTTCTAATCACACTTAAACATTTTTAAAACCAAATGAACAAATCTAAAGGAAAAAAAGATAAATATGTTGGTGAGATTTAACCAAGATGATGAAAACAATTTAATGATGGTTGTAAGTATATGGAGGGTTTTTTGGGGGTAGGGGGTGGGGAGAAGAAGGCGACCAACACAATAAAAGTTAATCAGACAAATGTATTTCTTGACAGTAAAGGCTATTTAATGGTTGGATGACTGGACCACCTGTTGTTTGTTTTTTCCTCCTATTTGTTCAGCCAAATCTTTAATATAAGCCAGTTTTCTGCATAAAAGAGATTGGTGAGGACATCAATGATGTAAGCTTTTAATTAGTAAAAAATCTAGTATAAAAGATTATCTGAGTACCAATTAGCAAATATTTTGCTGGACCTCAAAGTAGTTTTATCTATAGAACAAAGCCTTGGTAGCTAAGTACTGAGATAGGATTCTCTGAGTACTGAGTTATGCAAAAGTTGAATGCCTGCTCACTGCAGTGTTGTTTTCTTTAGCACACTTGAGGCCAGGGCAAACCCAACATGATCTGTAACTGAGTTAGAGAGATGGAGGGGATGCCAGGTCCCTGTTTCCTCCTAATGAATTTCATGTTCTGTGATCCATTCATGCAGTCATGCAGATTTCAAGCCTTGCAAATCATTTCAGAAACCTATCTTCAGTCTTTCTACAGGGAATAAGAACTAATATTTCTGAGGACTTGTGTATACCTGGTACTCCACTAGGCTCTTTATATACATCAGATCCTCATATCAACCCTAGGCAGATATTGCTATGGTCACCATTTTTCTTGTGAAAAAAAATTGCAAAAATAAAAACAACTGATGCAGAGAGAGGTCATGTAACTTTTCTGTGCTAGCTAGTAAGAGGCAGGTTTGGGATCTAAATGCAAATGTGGATACCTCCAGAGCCTATATTTTTCTCACTACTCTGTGCTTCCTGTCATATTATGTTTGCCTGAAAATAAATATTTTTAAATAAAAGTAAAAGGCAAGCATTTAGTTGAATTACTTTGGGTGAGCTTTAAAGAGGTGTTCTATATATGGTATTACTATTCTACTGAATTTCTTGGCTAGTATTCTTAATATTCAGCTCCATAGTAAGGTACTGAGGTATATCTGTGTATTAATTCTTTTTATGCAATGGTGACTATTTTCCAAATTGAACAGTCTTAATAGCTAAATTCAGGCATGCACATATGCACACATGTACATATACACAGAAAACAGATCAAGGAACCTATTGTTACTGCAGAAAGCATCAATATTATGCTTGGTAAAGTGTACAGACAGAAGTTTTCAATTAAGTAAGCAGAATAAAATAGTGTAACTAAAATTGAATCTAAACGAGTTTGAACATTTAAGAATCAATGAAGTTAATGTTATAGTTAACTGAAGGTTAGAGATACAAATCCTTTCTGCTTCACCCTGATGGGGAAACCCATCAGTTCCCCTTTCTACCTTACTGAGTTGCATTTTTGTTGATTGTGTTAATGTGCCAGTCAGGTTCTGGTTTGTGTCTTTAAGACATACATGCATGTGATTTGTTTAAAATCAACTGAAATGAGAAAAACATAATTTGGTGATATTGGGCCATTCTCACCCTTTCCATGTTTCTGTCTCTTATTGCCTTGAATCCATATTTTTTTCTTATTCCTGATTTTTGACATCTGCTTGAGATTTAGACCTCAAAAAACATAGAGTAACAACCTAGAATCTTTCCATCTCTCCAGCCCCCTTTAAATAGACCGGATCATTCCATTAAAGTCATGCTATTAGCAGGTAAAAACCTACCCCTTTCCAAAGTCCATTTCTGAATAAATAAGAGTCCAAAGTATGAATCTAAACCACTTGTCCACGTCTTCTTTTTTATTACACTTCAATTATCATTCTATGCGGACCTCATCTCCTGCTTTCTACCTTGTCTTGGGGATAAGCAATGCAATTTTGAATTCTTGTCACAAACCATTTAGAGCATGGATTTCTATATCTGCACCTAGCTTTATCCAAGGAAACCCTGGGCAAGAGATACCTCATGCTACATTTGAAGCCCTGTTCGATTGACCAGCCAAGCTTACCCTTTGCATAGCTCCATCTCAGAGAGAGAAGGTGAACAGGATCTTGTCTTTGACCCCACCACTTGGATCGTGGATTGTGTGTGATATTTTATTCTTGGTTACAGCAGCATCTCTGTGTGTCTCATGCTTTCCAGGCACTCAAGGTCATCTTGGTTAACATAACTTTCACCGTCCACCTCTGTAAATGCAGAAGACGCAGATGAACAACTGTATCTCTATATATCTCAATATAGCCATATGAAGCTGTTTTTTAACAGTAAATACTTCATGTTCACTTACTTTCTCTTAAAAGCAAGAGGTGAGAAAATTCTAAGGATGTGACAGTGTGACTGAGCTACAGTAATGAGGGTACTAGTGCACTTTCTTTTTTGAAAATTTAATTTATGAGTCTGTTTCTGTTTTGTTTGTTTATTTTGTTCTTTGTATTCCACATACAAGTGGAATCATATGGTATTTGTTATTCTCTGACTTATTTCACTTATCAAAATATCCTCTAGGTCCATCTATGTTGTTGCAAATGGTAAAATTTAATTCTTCTTTATAGCCGAGTAATATTCCATTGTGTATATATACCACCTCTTTTTTATCAGATTGTCTATTGATGAGCGCTTAGGTTGCTTCCATATTCGCTTATTGTAAATAGCACTGCAGAGAACATAGAGGTGCATTGATCTTTTCGAATTCGTGTTTTGAATTTCTTTGAATGAATTCCCAGAAGTGGAATTGCTGGGTCATGAAGTAGTTCTATTTTTAATTTTTTTGAGGAACCACCATAGTTTCCTATAGTGGCTGCACCAATTTGCAATCCCACCTACAGTGCACACGGGTTCCCTTTTCTCCACATCTTCGCCACCTGTTGTTTCTTGATTTATTGATGATGGTCATTCCGACAGGTGTGAGGTGATATCTCATTGAGTTTTTAATTTGTACTTCTCCAATGATTAGTGATGTCGAGAATCTTTTCAATGTCTGTTGTGCATCTTTATGTCCTCTTTGGAGAAATGTCTATTCAGGTCCTCTGCCCATTTTTAATTGGATAGATAGGTTTTTTTTTTTTTTTTTGGTGTTGAGTTGCATGAGTTCTTTATAAATTTTGTATATTAACACCTTATTGGATGTATCATTAGCTAATATATTCTCCCATTCAGTAGGCTCTTTTTGTTTTATTTTCCTATGCTGTGCCCAAACTTTTTAGTTTGATATAGTCCCATTTGTTTATTTTTTCTTTTGTTTCCCTTGTCCAGGAAGATATATCAGAAAAAATATTACTAAGAGCAATATCAGAGAGCTTACTGCCTATGTTTTCTTTTAGGAGTTTTATCGTTTCAGGTCTTACATTTAAGTCTTTAACCCATTTTAAGTTTATTCTTGTATATGGTGTAAGAAGATGGTCTAGTTTCATTTTTTTTGCATGTATCTGTCCAATTTTCCCAGTAGTATTTATTTAATAGACTGTCTTTACACCATTTTGTAATCTGCTCCTTGCAGGGGGGGTAATGGGTGAGAAGGGCGAAAAGATTAAGAAGTACAAATTGGTGGTAATGAAATAGTCAAGGGGATATAAAATACAGCATAAGGAATATAGTCAATAATATTGTAATAACTGTATGATATCAGATGGGTATGAAATTTATCAGGATGATCACTTTGTAAGTTATATAAAGTCTAGTCACTATATTGTACACCTGCAATTAATATAAAATAATATTAAATGTCAACCGTAATCAAAATAAAAGAAAAAGAAAGACTAAATTTATTGAGGTGACGATGATTAATAACATAAGTTTCAAGGGCACAATTTTATAATACATTATCAGTATATTGCATTGTGTGCTCACCATCCAAAGTCTAGTCTCCTTCTGCTAACATACATTTGACTCCATTTACCCTCTTCATCCTCTCCCCATGTTCCTTCTGCTCTGGTCATTATTGTATTGTTATCTGTATCTATGAGTTAGTTGCTTCATTTGTTGCTTTTGGTTTTATATCCCATATGTGAGTGAAATCATATGGTTCTTATTCTTTTCCATCTGATTTATTTTGCACAATATGATACTCTCAAGATCCATCCATGTTGTCACAAATGGCAGTATTTTGTCCTTTCTTATGGCTGAGTAGTATTCCATTATATATATGTACTATACCTTTTTTATCCAATCATCCATTGAAGGACACTTTGATTCTTTCCGTGTCTTGGATACCATGAATAATGTTGCAATGAACATAGGGGTATATATATCTTTACAAATAAATATTTTCAATTTTGGGGGGGTAGATATCTAGAAGAGGGATCACTGGATCATATGGTAATTCTATTTTTAATTTTTTGAGAAAGCTCTATATTATTTTCCATAGTGGTTGTACCAATTTACATTCCCACCAGCAGTGTATGAGGGTTCTTTTTTCCTCACAACCTCTTCAACACTTGTTATTTCTTCTTGATGATAGCCATTCTAACAGGTGTGAGGTGATATCTCATTGTGGTTTGGATTTGTATTTCACTTGTAGTTAATGAAGTTGAGCATCTTTTCATATATCTGTTGGCCATCTGTATATCTTATTGGGAGAAGTATCTGTTCAGGTCCTCTGTCAATTTTTTAATTGAATTGCTTGTTTTTTGTTGTTGTTGTATGAATTCTTTATATATTTTAGATATCAGCCTCATATCAGAGATATTGTTTTTTCTATCATTTGGCTGATTGTATTTTTGTTTTTGTTTTTGTTTTTTTGATAGTTTCTCTTGCTCCTAGTGCACATTTCCAAAAGGTCCAAATGCAGTTACTCAGATACTAGAATAATGAAGAAGTAAACAGAATAATCGTTTTGGAAAATGTACTATAATTGTTATTAGAATTTTCTTTGTTTTCAGTTTAAAGGAAGTATCTGAAAGTGTTCTAAAATGAGATTTTGCTTCTTTTGTTTTCTTGATGTTAGTTGAATCTTTAGTATATGCTGGAAATATATAGAAGTGAAGCCCCACTAGAAATTACATTCTGTGTTGTTTTACTATCAATCAGTAAGAGAATTAAAATGGCTTAGCATCAATTACCTGACTAGACAACCAATGGAAAAATAAAATTACACTCAAATGTAATGGTGAAAATTGGTATGTTGGTATATTTGGGCTTCTGGAGACCTTATTCACAGGCCCTGTGGTTATACCTTCATTATACCCCACTGAAGATATGGCTCTCTGGGGTGCCATGAGTCATAGAATAAAGCTCAATGTAGCACCAATGTTACACAAAGGTGGAATGTGACAAGTGAAATTAGGTCAATTAAACCCATATAGTTCTGGGATGAGTTATATTTGTTCATACCTGATTGTTGGTTAGTATAAACCATATTTGCCCAGTTCATCTGATTATAATTCTATCTTGTGTTTAACCTTATACAAATGAGTGGAAGTTAGTCTATAGACAAAATGATACCAACTTTATTATTTTAGTTATTCCTGGCACTAGTTTTAAGGGCTTGTTCATTAACAAGGCTATAAGTTTTACCCCTGATCAGAAAATTTATTTATTTAAGCTAATGTGATGCAGAGTGTCTTCCTCTAGCTGGACTGTCCTTTCAGCTGCTCTTCAGTGGCTCACTTCTACTTATCTTTCAAGGCTTAGGGAAAGGTTTCTTCATCTCCTTCCCTGCCCCAACACCTAAAGTATAGGTGAGGTGACTCTCTTAGGTACACCTCTCTCATGGCCTATAGGAGACAAGTTATCAGATTTCATCCCAAAGATCAGACTCAGAAGTATACAGAGATGTCACTTCAGATGACAACGTGCTGGTTTGGAAGGGATGTGTGGCAACCAACAATAGCTTATCATGGTTCCTTTGGTCTCTCTTAGTCTTACAGAGGTGGTCCGACTGATGGTCCCAGATGTCAGGAGATGGGTCTTATCAAGGCTAAAGGAATGCTCACCAACTTTTAAAACTCGTATATACTCTTTTTTTGTACTGCTTTTTGTAAGTGAAACTTTGTTATTATCATAAGGAATCTTGAATTCATATGTATTCATATGTATTCATAATTCAGGATTCATATGTATATTCTGTATTCAAATAACTTGTTTAAACCCTTGAGCAGCTGCTCACATGAGTACATGGCCCAGGTTTCCCTTTCACAGGAACCCCCCTATATTATGTTTCTCATGTTTCTCATGCACCAGTGTGTTTATTTATATCATCTACACCTGGCTGTAGACTTCTCGAGTGCAGCCAAAGTATTTTGTTCTCTAAATTCCTAATGTCTAATGTGATGCTTGGCATATAGTATGTGTTTAGTGTTATGAACTGATTGAATGCATAATAGCCAGCATTTATTGGATGCTTTTGGTATGTGGCACCATGCTAGGTACTATCCCATACAGTTATAAGATATTTGCTATAATAATTATTCTCACTTTATAGATTAGAAAACAGAATCATAGAGTTAAAAATGACTGAGCAGGTAGGTGGCTGAGTGAGGATATGACTCAGGTTGATTTATCCTCATAGCTTTTGCCCTGAACTATTATGAAGAATGGTTCTGGTATCTGAATCACCCTGCCAAGGAAAACAGGGACCTGGGGCACTGTCTCAAGGTTTGAACCTATTACTACTGCAATCTAGGATGGACTATCATTTGTAACTCAGGCTACAGTCTGAGAAACCAGGGAGGTGTTGTCCAAGAAGTATTACTCTGTGGAGAAATGATAGTAAAGATTGGCAGATAGTCCCACTGAAGGGGCTAGGCAGATAGAGACTCCAAATACAACCTCATGCCAATGGAACTGGCAAAGAGCAAGACAGTTTTGAGTGGAGGGGTGAAGCAGGAGTCCTGAGAGATTGTTGAACTGGAAAGAGTAGCTGTGGCATTGCCTGTATTTGTAAGAATGCCAATCAGCTCAGACTGCTGAATAAACAGCCATCCCTCCAAACAGTCCTAATTTATTGAGAAACTTCATTTGGTCAGTCACTGAAGATCCAGAGGTAAGCAAGCCATAGCTCCTGGAGCAACAGAAAAGGAGATTCTACACACTTCCACAGACTTGGGTGTACAGTGGGTACTCACGTTGCCCTGCATCCATGGCTGCCAGCAGTAATTGACGCTGATAGCACATTCTTATTGAGCAGTCAGTACAAGTCAGGTACTGTTCCAACTGCTTTTCATGTTTTAAAATGTTTTATGCTTACAACAGCTTTTTCAGGTAGGTATGATTAGCATCATCAAGTTACAAATGAGGAAATGGCAGAATAGACAAGTTAAGGGGCTTGCTCAAGATTGCACAGCGAGCAAGATCAGAGCTAGGACTAGACCTAGGCAGTCTCTTTCCAGAGTGTGAGCTCCTAACTTTCACATGCACTAGCTCTCTAGTGTTGCTCATTCACTAGGTTCCCTTTTAACCAATCACATCTACTCATTCTCCACAGTTTTATTAAGAACCTACTCTGTGTTTAGCACAGAGATGGATGCTGAGGATGTAACAGAGAAGATAGGCAAAGTTCTAATTCCAATACGGAAGGATTGTTAACTGGCCCATGAGATTTGAGAAGGAAAAGACACCCCACCTGTCCCCTTCAGTACCATGTCCCTCCTCTATTGTCCAAAGCTGCACATACTTCCCAGTAAAGGCCAATACTGAATCAAGAGAAACAACCCCCACTCTCATGGCTCTGAAATGATAGGACTTTGGTTTGAATCCCTTCTGTGTTGGGATTGACCAGTGTATGAGTATAATGGCAAACAATCCAGCCATTGTATGAAAGGGAATTCATACTGGAAATATTTAATTCCTGGAACCAAGGAATTTAATTTGACAGCAAGCATATTGATTGAGAATCTGTCACCACACTACTTCTCAGGAAAAATGGCTTTGCTTGTGTAAACTTCAGAGCACTGGTCTGCAACCCCCTAAGGCAGTGTGGACCAGAGTCAGCAGAGGGCATTTTTAAATGAAAGGACATGTCCAGTTGCATTTGTCTGTGCCTATATTATTATGGTGAATACTTAGTGTTGTTGCATAATTTTATTAGTTAAAATAAAAGTAGGGCTGATCATAAACTTATATAGAGAACAAGGTAAATGGATGTTTAAAATGTTCTTGCTTTCAAGTTGAATGATGAATTTCATTGAACATTCAATTTTAAGGATAGCAACAGTAGGGAAGAAAAAACCGCCTTTTGGAAAACATTTCATCTGTACTATGTGGGAAGCTCTTCTATAGTGGAACACAGGCTATTATCTGCAAAATGTGTCATACTTATCTTGGAGTCAGAGAATTCCATATTACACCTCCACTTTGAGTCATTTTAATTCCCATCCTGCCCTTTTTTTTCTCTGATTTCAGTATCTACTTTGATTTATTGACATGGGTCTTAAGAACCACAAATGCCAGAAATCAATCAGTATTTTGGATTAGCAAAAGAGAAGCACCTTTAAATTCCAATGTACGGATTTTGACAGAGAGCTCAGGACAGGGGCCGTGAGAAATTTTACATTATATATCTGTTCAACACACATTTCTGTGGGCCAGATCCTGTGCTATGGGCTAGGATACAAAGCTCAATAATATATATTTTTCCTAGCTCAAAGAGCTTGCAGTCTTTTGGAAGAGTAAGACACAGACTGATGAGTGTAAAATGGGAAGTGAGTGCTGAGAGATATCTGAAGCTGGATTAACTCTAGCAAGAGTGTATAGCTGTAGCTGGGGTCCCCAGATAGGGCAAAAAACTATTGAGGTGGGAGCCACTAACCAAGCACGGTTGTAGCTTAAAGCAGTGGTGGTTAAGGGAACCAGCTTTTGGATCAGCCAAATCTGTGCCAAGGCTCTATTTCAGGACCTATGAGCCATGAGGCTCTGGGCGAGTTAATTAACCTCTCAGAGCATCCACTTCTTGTTCTACTGAAGAGTTTTACACAGAGGAAATATATAGTCAGATATCTGCTTCAGGAAGATCTCTCAAGCATCTGTGTGGAGAGTGGGTAGGAGGAGGAAGCAGCGCTAGAGGCAGGAATGGAAAAGAGAAAACCCAGCTCTGTTGAGGAAATCAGCATCTCCAAATGCAGGCTCTTTTATATGCATTGCCCAGCATCTGGCAGTGCCGGTGCTGACAATGATTCACCATATACAGTACTTACTTCAGGTTTGGCAGGTGGCCAGGGGCCAATGAGAAACGCTCCCTCTCCTCTCTGTTCAGCACACAGGGCCCATTCAGTATCATCCCTTTAGACGATGGCTGGGCTTCTTGCCCTCCAATCCCTGGGCTCCACCGGACCCTGGGGAAATGACAGGCCCTGGGAATCAGAGAGACAGTGCCCTTCCTCATCATGCTCAGCTGCCCTACTGTCTAGGAGGTCATGGATTGTCCCGGAGGCAGCAAAGCTTTTAGTGCATTTGCTAGGAGGGTCTCGTGGATGTCTACTCTGTCCACCTCTGCACCCCCACCCCCAACAGGACGTGGGCAGGCTGCATCTCTGCTGGACTGGAGCCAAGATGTGTGCTCCCTGGCAGCAGAAGGGCTTGTCCCTGCTCGCTGGGACAGTGCTTGCTTACAAGGGAGATTTTAAAGTGGTTTGAAGTTTTTCCCAGGGCATGTTTCCTGCTCTGGTTTTGGCGATACTCTTCAAGAACAGCAACAACAAAAATAGGGCCCATGCCTTTCTTTTAAGGGTCTTGTGAAATCAGCTGTAAATAAACCTGTTTAACTTTTTAAAATTCAGTTTCCCCACTGTATTTGGCATTGAACTCTTTCCTCCATATGTCTGTTATCAACTCTATTGAAATAATTTGGGGAATCACCACTGTAATGAATCTGGGAGGAGTAGGAAGGATGTGGGGGTGTGGTGTAGTGGAGAGTGACTATTTTGGAGTCAACGTTGTACTTTATTATCTATGTGACTGGACAAGTTAGTTAATTTAATACCGCCGAGCTTCTGTTTCCTTATTTGTAAAACTGAGATAACACTCAACTTGAAGGTTGTCATAAGGATTACCTGAAATAAAATAGGTAAAGCTTCTGGTACATATGAAGTGATTAGTAATTATTATTTCCACAATGTGGACAATAATGGATCTAGTCTTCCAGGGATTAGTTCTGCCAGTACAATTGTATTCATTCACTAAGTTTATAGCTGCAAAACCTACAACCGACACAAATATGATTTATTTGAAACAGAACAACATTAGATTGATTTCAGGACTGAGGATAGAGACAATACAGAATGGTTTGCATTTCTTTCATGAAAATTGGGGCTAAGTGGAAACTTGGATCTATGCTTCCTAATAATGAACAATGCAGGCACATCTTAAAAAGATTCTGAGTCTTCAAATCTGTAACACTAAAAGTTAACAAATTTTCTTCATTGTTGTTTCTGTTTTCTACCTGCATAAAATCAGGTACTGGACTGAGATGTGAGGAAATTCTAGGTAATAGGGAAAGCAGTGTGATTTCTGGGGCCCTTTGCTTGCCTAAAATATTCCCCCACCTGCTGGCTGTTGCTTGGAATCACATATCACAAAGCTCTTCTTGCTATATTTGGCTATAATTACTGCCACGTAGATGATAGATGGACAAATGGATAGACAGACGGACGGACAGATGATTGGCTGGATACAGCATAAAGTTCCAGTCCAGTTATCTTGCTAAATTGCCCTTTTATACACAACAGCTCTTCCCTTACATGATATCTGTTTTGTAGCCTCCAACTTGTCTCTTCTCCCAGCTACACTTCCTCAGTTTTTTTTGCTGTTGCCTATATGTCAGTCTCAGTCTCCCAATATGCTGACACTCTGCCTGCCTCACCGATTAAAGCAGGTCCATTATTCACAAACGTTGCTAGAAAGAAGTCTAATCTACAGCCTGTATACTCAGACCTCTCGCATGTGTGCCATAGATATTTGACTCTTGACAGCCCCAGACCCCACTGGCCCCTGCCCTGGTTTGGAGTTCAGAGGCCAGAGGATACGAAGTTTCCTAGTTTTGTGAGTGAGAAGGGAGCAAGAGTGAGAACAAACGTCAGCAGATGACACTCCCTGACATTGCTTCTCCTTTCTCAGAAGTGGTGTTTTGTTGGTTGCTTTCCCACAGCTGAGCTTGTCATAAAAGGAGCTCTGTTCTCCCGGCGTTTGTTAATTGCAGCATCACTGGGTTAAAAAAAAACTTTCAAGAATGTAGGGAATCTTGTCTTAATTCATTTTGATACCTAGTTCCTTACTGCGGTGTCAGTTTCCAATCTTATTTTTGATACACCAAAAGTTAACAATTTAAAATCATACTGACATACTCAAATTTTCAATATTTAAATAACCCTCTATGCTAATTAAGTGTAAATTACCTTAGAAGTATCAGGTTTCAGCTCTGCATATCACCCAACAGTTACATAATCTTTTGAATTCTGTCAAAACCTACCATTTCAAACAGGTTTAGCTTTTTTAGGAGGGTTCTGTTAATATCTAGTGAATATCTAGGCCTCTCAGTGAAAATTTTTTGACAACTAATTTTCTAGCGCAGCAAATACCAGTTATCCTTGAGAGTTAGCTTTGATCCTTTGATCTGGTGATGATGTGGGTGTGAGTGTTGGGGGAGGGAAAAGGCTGGGTATAGTTCACTTGATGATTTCTATAGCAACTTTCACAAGATTAGAGTGAGAATCCTAAAGAAAACAGTGATATTGGAAGCCATAAGTAATTAGGAGGTCTCTCTTTAGCTGGACTAAATTCCAAAGTGATTCCAGTGGCTTGGATGTCAGAGAGTCCATTTCAATCTGTGCTTAAGAAGCATTCCCCGGAAGGAGTCCTACTGATTCTGGAGATTAAGAAAGAATTTCCTGGTGGCAATTAATTAATTGCATGCAACACTTTAATTTAAAATGAGTCACTCTAGTTTTGAAATAAATAAAAGCCTCTAAACTGTGAAAGTAAAATGAAAATAAATGTTGATGGCCACATTGCCAGCCTTTTCTGTGCATTTAAACGTGTTCGTTTTGGAACCCTGGTGCCAACGCTGCCAGGACCACACTATGTATAGTTAAGAAAAGCATTCAGGTCAGGCTCAGAGCCCCTGCTGATCTCCCTAAACATGCCCACTATGCCAGAGGATCCAAGTTACAGCTGGGCTGGGGCCGGGCAAGTCCATAGTTGATACCTGGGCTCAGTCCATGCCATTCTTTTCTAAACCCAAAAACAGGGCAGCAGCATTCGTTTCTCCATCAGGTGAATGCTCTCAGAGACCTCAGGGCTTCTAGAGCCAGGAGGATCTGTGAGGAGCAGAGGGTGCCCCAGGGAAGCTGACAGCGCATTTCATCCTATGAATCTTAACCATCTGGTAAGCAAGCTTATTTGTGCATTCTCATTATCCCTACTAACCAGATGATCCTAGAAAGCAAAGCTTGTCCTGCTTCCAGGCCTGTGCAAGTGCTGCTTACAAGGGGACTTCTCCATCTCCAACCCCTACCCATTGCTGCAGCTCTAAAGCCTTTCTTGAACCCCTTATGCACAATACATTACTCTATCTGAATTTGCTCATCTTTAAGTGGAGCTCAATAGAAACATCATGCTCTAATTTTTCTGGCCCAAATCTTGGTCCATTTTCAGTCCTGTCATCTAGGCTTTGGGTCTAGACTAGGTGGGGATACTTCAGTTCTACTTCTACACTGTGCTGTAAGCTCTCCCACACAACTTCTCCTGCACCCACAGGATTCTTATAAAAAGCCTTAGCAGCTGGGTACTGGTCAAGTAAGGAAAACACTTCAGGCCTTGCCTTCCTTTTTTCAGCTCCTACTTCCCCAAAGTTTCAGAGTTTCTGGTAACACCATCATAAGTCACCATTTCTTTCTTTCCTGGTTTAGACTTGATGACTGAACTCTAGCCTCTTCTCCAGGGCTAACTTGGAAATTCCACAGCTGTGGTGGCTCCAGATTATGTCAGGATTTTACACTGCACAGCCCTAAAGAACCCATTCCAGAACTCTCTTACAGGGCAATACAATTTATGGAAAGAGGCTGGATGCTTTTTGTCCATCCCCCACCATGGCTTGGGGCTTTATTGGGGTGACTGGACCCCACACTCACTAAGCCCAACCTTGGGATGACCAGCAGCTGGAACATGGCTCTTTCTTCTTCAGCATATTCATAGCTCTTTGCTTGACTTTGGTTCTTTACATCAAGCCTATGTAAAAGTTACTTGGCTCAATATCTATCGCTCTCCACAGAGCATGAGGTCCTTAAGGATAGATGAAGCCTTAATCTCTTTGCTCCTCCCTAGTGTCCAGCATATTAAAGGATTCCAACAGTTTCTGAAGTGAATTAACTCTGTTGTTGCTGTCCATCATGACAAAACTCTTGGAGAGTATAAACAGCAAAGAAGCAGAAGGGGAGAGTAGGTATGAGGGGCAGGCTGAAGTTTCTGAGAATCCATGCATGGCAACAGCACCTTAAAATACTCTTTGAAAACACAGTGTTTTAGATTTGACATTGTAAAGCCTCTCCTTAGAAATTTACTTTGGTTAATACGATTGGGTTCATTTATATTTAAAAATCCCATCTCTTTGTATAGTCACCACTAATACAAGCTATTCTGAGATTTCTAATAGTATAAAGATGATGAACAATCCTCCCTATGGGATGAATAGCGATATTTGAACAATAATATGATCTTCCACAGGCCTCCTCCAGGTCCTTCATACCACTTTTGTCCCAAAAGGACCAAGTTGATTTTGTACTTGAATCATGGTATTTTAATTGTAAACCTGACCTCTGTGGTACCCCGACAGTAGTTTTAGGACAAGCCCTCAAGTCTCTTGGGTCAGAGAGATTTCCTGACCTGTATTAAAAGCCCCCTCGGGATCTGTGGCATCAATGAAAGAGACCTTGTTCAGAAGATGCCTTCTCTCCATAACAAAGGCTTTCTTCTACTGTAAGCAGGGCTAACCAGAACAGACTTGTTGCCTTCCTGAAGTTTCCTGCATCCATAAAGTAAGCGCGGGCATCAGCAAACCTGACATATTTTAAATCGTAGTCACTAGCATTTCTTTACATTTATGTATTTGCTGTTACTTTCATTGTGCTGTTGTCCTGTTTGGTTTCTGTATTTTATGTTCACACAGTATTCTGCATTCTCCTTCTAATCATAATCTTCCTTATAATTGCTTTTATAATATCTGTCTCCCCTGACTTATTCACAGGCATTCACCTCCATGCCCAATTGTGCTCATCCTACTTCTTTACATCAAGCTAAGTCTTGAGATATTCTTGGACATTTATCTAGGAGCTGGAATGTTGAGTTCCTGCTTTAGGATGCATTTATGAGATCCATTCTATTATGCATTCTACATACCAGCTTTCTAAGACCTCCTTTTTACTCTTTTTTATCCTCACTCTTATTACTGTAGACTTCTAAATTTCCATCTTTATGGAAGTTGGCCACACAATATTTAATCTCATGGAACATGGAGCCAAAGTTCAAATGGGGGAGAACCTGGAACCTCCTTCTGGTTTTGACAGTCCTGCTATCCCTAGAGAGTTAGAGACTGCTCAAAAGTCCCAATCCTAGAGAGAAGCTTTGTGTGCAAGCAGAAGAATGCCTTCAGGCCTTTGGCCAGTGCCATACAGATGATACCACTCATTGCCACCCCACGATGTGTTTGACCTTTGAGGAAAAGGGACTGACCACAGACATCCAGGTACTTTGCTGGCATGCTAATATTAAAATCAAGCCAGAGAAATGCACTGATGTTTTCTGTAAGAAAATCGTTAGCTTACAGCACAGCGGGTATAATGTACTCACTGATCTGTTTTTTTTTACCTACCTGTCAAAACTCCAGTTTGAGGATTCCTATCAAACTTATTTTAGTTTGCAAAGAAAGGCTGTTGCCATGGGTGTTGGGAGGAAAAGCATCATTAGGTTGGTGACGACAATCTACAGTCTTTTCATATACAAAACCAGTATCCACAAAATAGAGGAAGGCCCAATCAGAGAAAGATATTATAAAACAATTAATATCTCTCTCCATACCCCCTCTCCATTCCCTTCTCTCACATACACATACAAAGATGACTGCTAATTGGAAGACAGCTTGTTTGGTATGGAATTCGTAGGGATTGAGATAGCGGCAGAGAGACCAAATAGCACCTTCCCTTCAGGCAGGGCAGCGGTTTTCTCATCTGTAACCTAAGGATAATTATAGCACCTATCTTGTAGGCTTACTTTTGAGGATGCAACATGAGAATTCATGTACATTGCTTCACAGAGGGCAGGGCACATATGAAGTCATCAAAAATATTACTTTGCATTGTTTTTATAAAGCTGTTACCTGACTGGTTTTTGAAAGTGGAGGTAATGCTATGCTTTGTATGCTTTGATGCTCTGGAGGATCCTCAGGTAAGTGTGCAATAAACATTGCCTCTCCAGAGCTGTGATGGTGATCCCTCATCCAGTTCTAGATGCTTTCCTCAGGTCAGTATATTCACTAATCACTCAAGTGGCTGCCCAAGGCTGCCACTACCGCCTGGGGCAAAGAAATGGAGTCAAATAAAATACACACATATGGCCCAGATTATAATTCTATAATAGCTCCTATTTGTTGGGTGCACTTCTATGCACACAGCATTGTTCCTGGTTCCTAACATACATGATCTCATTTTCATTTAATCCACAGAACAACTCTAAAGGTAGGCACTGTCATTAGCACCATTTTACAGAGTAGAAAAATGAAGCACAGAAAGAGTAAGCACTTGCCTAGTGCCACCTGGTAATCTAGTAAGTGGCAGGGTTGGAATAGCCTGTCTGGGCTCAAAGCCTGAGTTGTAACATATCAGATCTGAGACTATTATAATATCGGTAATAACTGGAAAAAATTTTTCTATTTATTATTTTTTATATTTCCCTAGGGGCTTATGTCTATTATGACTTCAAAGAAAAGACAATGAAAATCTCTTTTAAAGCAAAATGATTATAAGTAACTTTTCCTCATATACTTAAAGATTTATCAAGGCATTTTTATTAAAATTCCTTGTTCAGGATTAAATTGTTCAGTTTATAGTACTTGATAAATTACTTTGATACACTTAGCTACCTCTTTAGTATCTCTTTAAATTAAATTTTTAGTTTAAGAGCAGAGAACACTGACAAAAATGAGAAATCAAAATAAAATGACTACATACAGAAATCTGTATATAGCTCTAAGATTTCTGAATGTCTCAGCACTTTAATTCCTATCACATGGATATAAGCTTGGACCTAAAATATCTATAATTTCACTTTGAATCATACATTTAATGATTATTTTTTATGGCTCACTGAATTTGTTTCTACTTCCTCTCTTCATCAAAGCTATGGTTTTACTGATACTGAAGTGACACTAATCATGAGGCCAAGTTTGATTTCATTTTAGTAATTTGTATGTACATGTGAATGCTGAGGTAGTATTAGCAATGTACCAGCGTGCTGAATTTAGCAATTTTGGAAAAAAGTCTGGCAGAGCTCAAATAGCATGGGATTTTAAGTTGGGTAGTGCTGAAATGATTACTGACCCTGCCGCATACTAGCTGTGTGACTCTGAATATCTCTTTTAATTTTAGTGATCCTTCATTTCCCCATCTGTAAAATGGGGCTGATAATACTTTCTTCCCAGGAGAGATGTACATCAGGGGCATAACAGCTCCCACTTTTATTGAAACTAGGAAAAGATGTTTATTATAAATCATCCTGTCATTTATGATAGCAACAAAAATGAAAAAAAATTTGAATCATTTCTAATGCATAACGTGAAAAGAAACTTTCAGCAGTTTCTAAATATATATTCATATTTCTCTATACTACATATATGTACAACCTATGTGTGTGTGTATATATATATATATATGTATATATATATATAATCTGTATATACTATATATACATTTTATATAATATATATTTAGAAACTGTAATGTATACACATATTCACATACATATATATATATGTATATATATTTACACACACTTGTACACTGAGTTAAGGTACATATAGAGGGAGAGTGACTAAAACAGAGCTGCTATAATGGCTTAAGTGAGATTGTCATCATGTTGTGCCTCTGCTCAAGAACAAACAATGGCTCCTCATTCTTTAAAATTAAATTAGAATGACTGTTTTCTTCAGTGTTGTTTGTATGCTAAAATTTAAAAAAATTAATTTCACCTCCCATAGTTAGATTTCTTTCTGTCACCACATATTTGACCCCTTTTACCCTGTCTACCTCCCTGCTCCTCCCCCACCCCCTACCCTCTGGTAACCACTAGTCTATCATCCATGTCCATGGGTCTCTGTTTGTTTGTCCTGTCTCTTTGTTGCTTTTAGGTTTATATCCCACATATAAGTGATATCATGTGATTTTCAACTTTTTCTGTTTGGCTTATTTCACTTAGCATGATTATCTTGAGGTCCATCCATGTTGTCACAAATGGCAGTATTTCATCTCTTCTTATGGCTGAGTCATATTCCACTGTATATATGTACCACAGCTTCTTTATCCAATCATCTATCATAGGGCACTTCAATTGCTTCCATGTCTTGGCCACCGTGAATAACGCTGCTATGAACATCGATGTGCAAATATCTTTTCAGATATGAGTTTTCAAGTCTTTGGGGTAAATATTCAGTAGGGAGATTGTGGATCATATGGTAAATCAATTCTTAGTTTTCTGAGGAACCTCCATACTGTATGCTAAAATTTTTATGTTATTTTCTTTTAAGTATTTTTAAATAAAGACTAAGTCAGGCACTGTGTTAGGCACTTTCACATACATTATCTTATTTAAGCCTCCCAGCACCCCTAGGTAGTATTATCTCTATTTTTAAAAGTAGCTTTATTGCTACATAATAGATATACGACAAACTTTAAATTTCAAAGTGTACAGTTTGGTAAGTTTTAACATATGTATACACCTGTGAAACCATGACTGCAACCAAGATAGAGAATATATTCACCACTGATAGAACTTTACTCCTACTCCTTTATAATCTGTCTCTCCACTCCTCCTTGCCAAAGCAACCATTTATCTGCCTTTTGTCACTATAGATTAGTGTACATTTTTAAGAGTTTTGTAAGAATGAAATCATAATAGGTGGTTGTTTATGTCCGGCTTATTTCAATTAGCATAATATGTTCGAGGTTCATCCATGTTGTAGCATGTCATTCCTTTTTATTGCTGAATAATATTCCATTGTATGGATGTTGATGGACATTTGGGTTGTTTCCACTTTTTGGTTATCATAAATAATGTTTCTATGACTATTAGTGTATATGTTTTTATATAGACATATGTTTTCATTTTCGTTGGGTATATACCCAGGAGCAGCATTGTAGTGGTTAGATGGTAACTTTGTATTTAACTTTGGAGGAACTGCCAGACTGTTTTCTGAAGTGGCTACAGAATTTTACACTTCTACCAGAATTTAAAAATATATGAATAAGCTTACTTAGAGCATGGAAAGAACTTATTTAAGGCCACGTCACTTGGTGTGAAGTCCATATTTCCCAGAGTATATTATCTCAAACATCCAAGTAAGGTGATGGCAAGCTCCTTCAGGATAGGGATGTTTCTCAGACTCATTTAGTTTATAGCATGGGTAGGCTCTTAATGAGACTGCTTAGTTCATAGCCTAGCTCCACCACTTACTGGTGGTAGAATGCTAAGAAAGATTTTTAACCTCTCTGTTTCTCACATGTAAAAATGAGGGTAATGATAGCTACCTCATAGGATTGTTTGTTGATTAACTATACTAATTGTTATAAAATACTTTTCCCAAACCCTAGAACACATAAAGAGTTAAATAAAGAATGATTATTATTATTGTTGCTGCCGTTGTTATAATTTGCACCCAGAACAGATCATGATAGATGCAAAATCAATTCTCTTTAAAACTCACACCAACAGGCTGCTCTGCAACATATGAATTGCCAGCTGATTTCTAGAAGGGATACTTGATTCATTTCTCCAAATAATGTGGCATGGCATATATAAAAATGAATAAGAGACTTTTCTGCTTTTGAGACTCTCAGTCTAGTGTGGTAGTTCTTAATCTCTTGGAGCTTTGCACATTGGATCAAAGTTACAGACCTTCTCTCTAGGAAAGTTCCCCTGCATAAAGCACTTTGTAACTCATTTCAATCGTGGCCTTTTTTTCAGAGGGTGGCATGAGAACTAACATTTAATATTTACTTCCTCCATGACAGGCCCTCTGCTAGGCATATTATATCCAAGGGCTCATTTAATCCTCAGAACGCTATAAGGGGGAATTATCACTTTCATTCATAAGGGAGAAAGCTGAAATTCACAGAACAAAGTGGCTTTCTCAAGGTCAAATAGTAGTAGTAATGTTTGCTGTTTCCAAAGCCATTTCTCCTCTGTTACCTTTTCCATCTCTTATTTTTTAACTATAAATTTGAATACCCTTAAAGGTGCAATTGCTTCAAAACTCCAATTTGACAATCTACATTCAAGCATTTTAGCATAATTGGAGAAGTCAGTGGGCAGGCATTTGTAGCTTGCTGTAGTAGAAGCCATCTACTTATGATTCTGTTGGCGAAGTTTCCCTGCTTTCTTTCCTCTTGATAAAGCAGCAGGATGCCATTTTAAAGGATGCCAGTCCCAACATGTTTCTTACACCTAACTTGCAACATTAATTATTGACTGGTTGTGCAAAATGCATCCATCGTATAAATGAGCCCATTCACTCTGACACCTAAATTGTCTGCAAATCACATCGTGCTCAAGTCACTCAACTTGAATACAAGGCAGTTTTATCATGTGCTTGTTAGAAGTTGGAGGGTGAAGAGAGTGTTTTTCACTTTCAGACCCCTAATCCAATTTGTTAGACACTGCACTGAATAACAACTTTTAAAGCAGAAGAGGACATACTCTATCACTTTCCAGAGTGGACTTTAAATTCTGCTAGTGAGCGTACCTCATTAGGCGGAATTCTAAAAGACGATTCTGGTTATATCAAGAATTGAAGTCCAAGAAGAAGAAGAGATCACTTCAGTGGCTGTCGTTTCTCAAAGCTCAGTGGAAAGGCCTGGTAACAGTCTTGGTGTGGTGGTGTGTCAGGTGGGAAAGGAGGGTAGGGTTGGTGGGGATGTGCAAAAATCCACCCCTACCTCTTGGACTCAGACCTGGCTTTCTCTGGACTCAGATTCCAGATCACACTTGTCCGCATCCTCTAAGATGTATGACTTGGGAAAAAAAGACACAAGAGATGGCATATGCTTTTATTCACTAATTATGTTAAGTAAAAGAAAAAACGCATTCTGAGCTTCATTTCACTGTTTTTCATTCTCCTTCCCAGTATGCCACAGGGATCCCATTTTCAGGACCAGCCATCCGCCTTCCTCTTCACACAGAAAGTAAAAGGGGGTAATTATCCCCCAGGAGCACCTTAATTGTTCCAATTAACCTGACCACTTTTTGCAATCAAAGCCAGGCAGAGAAGAGGATTTAAAGTGATCAAACACCATTTCATAAGTAAGAGACAAGGCAGAGCATTTTCCGCAAAGGATGGACTCAGAAATGACATAGGATTGCACTCAGGGACTTTTCTACCACTATTACCAAGAAAAAAAATGACATTTTAGGAGCTTTTAATCCTACCATCATTGCACCTTTCTTTAATTGTATATTACATGATACAATTATCTATGCTCATTTAAGCTATCTGTGAGTGAGACTGTTTAACTTTTTTCTCAAGCAGGCAAGCCTGGATTTGAGCCTTCTTTTTAAAACTAACTTGCAACCACAACATTGGACAGGTGATTAAAACTTTCTGAAGCTCATGATCTTGATCTGTGTGTCAGACGCTTAATATACACCATCTCAGTCAATCCTCATAATGCTAGGAAGTGGATATTTTCCCCATTTTTTTAGATGATGGAATTCAGCCTCAGCGAACCGAAGTGACCTACCCAAGTTCATAATTTTGCTTCTTGGTGAGTTAAAGTTCATTCCTTCTTTTTTCCCCTAACCTCCTAACATTCACTGAGAAACTACTGTGTGCCACGTACTCTGTTAAGTATTGGGGCATAATGGTAAAGATACTGACATGGTCTCTGTTACCATGGAACTTAAATAGAATTCAGCTCTGTCTGATTGCAAAGCCCATATCCTAATAACTACACTGTAGAATTTTGCCTTCCTCACATGTTGTTAGGCTCAGATGAGTGAATAGATGCAAAAGTGCTATGGTCTTTAAGGGAGTTTTGTTATGTATGTGATACACACACATCTTACAACAGACTTAATCTTTATGATCTTGCTTTACGCTCACATGACTGAAATAAGTATATAATTAAAAATTGGATCATTGGGATCTAAATCAGCTAATTTTCTAAATAAATAAAATGTGATAGAAAATATATAGGGAAAGTTCTAAAGACAGAAAGATTAATGGTTGCCAGGGGCAAAGAGAGAGAACAAGGAGTGACTGCAAATGGGCATGCATTTCTTTTTAGAGGCATGGAAATGTCCTAAAATTAGATTGTAGTGATAGTTGCACAATTCTGAAAATTTACTGGCATTCTTTAAATTGTACACTTAAAATGAGTGCATTTTATAGTATGTAAGTTATACCTCAAATAAAGCTGTTGAAACAGAAACATAAAATAAATTAATAAAGGCCCGTAAATTAGTCCTGATGGGAAGTGCAGTGACTTCAGGTATTTCTAGGCTGATCAAGGAAGAGACAAGATCACAAGAGGCAGTAACACAAGCTTTACTGGGCAGTGCAGGGACAGGATCACATGAGATGAGAAGTTCCTCCCAGCAGATCTTCTAGAGACAGCAGCATGGGGCTTTCACCCCAAAGAGGAATAGGGCAAGAGAGCTCCTGGGAAGAGGGAAGTTTGGAGAAGGGTTTTCTATGTCTAGGCAGTGTTGCTCGGCACCAAGGTGGAGAGCCTCTGGGTCAGAGAGGTCTGAAAGATACATGTGGTTTAGGGTCTTTTATAGACACAGCATTAGTCTTATCTATGGTTAGCCAGTGCTGGGTATAGTTTTACAGGGTATGTAAAGTAGGTAGGCTCTATACAGTTAAAAGTATGTTTACTTGGACCATATTTAAAGCAATTAGATGTGTAAGAATTTGAGTTTGGTACCACAGGGCTTTGAGCATTAGTCCTAGCCTGCTGTGAAGAGATAAACAGCATGAGGACCACCTAAGACCAATACACAGGGGGCATCTCTGGCCCATTTATATAATAGGAAGATACCATGAATTTATTGCATCACTTAGCTCATAGTAGGTAGTCAGCCTCAAATATTATAGTGGTTAAGAGCAACAGCTTTGTCATCAACCCAGATAGGTCATATACCTGTTATATAATGATCCTGGGCAACTTTACATGTCTCCGTTTCCTCGTCTATTAAACAGGAAAATATGACCATTTTCCTGACAAGATTCTGAGTATTACAATAGATAGCAATTTTTATTTGAGAAAAATAACAATGTTTTAGAAACCTCAGGAAGAAGAGTGGTTTTAATTAACAAAAGTCTACACTATTTCTAATTTGGTACAATTTTAAAATCATCATTGCTTTCAAAATAGCTAACAGTCTTCAATAGAAATGCAAGCATCTTGCCATCAGTACAGTACAGGAAGTAGATTTGCACCAGCTCATTCCCATGGTCTCCGGAGGAGCCATCACACAAACATCCAAAGATGAGTGACTCTTGAGCAGAATGTGTCACTGCTCTAAATCATCAATGTCTAAATATGGTGACAGAACATGCCTCTTTGGATCATTTTGAGGATTAGATGAACCAACACATACAAAAGCACCTAGTTCAGTTACTATTGTTAGGAAATCAAGGCTCAGAGATATTAAGTAGCTTGACAAAGAGCACAAGGATAGTAAATACTAAAGCTAAGATTTCTAGAGGTTGTACTCCTAACCATTACATTCACAACTTACCGGCTATGGACCTCTCTTATCCTTGGCATTTTTGTTTTTAAAATATGTGAGTTAATAGCACCTCCACATAAGATTGTTATGAGAATTCAATGAGATATATAAAATATTTAGAATAGCGCTTGACATCTAGAAGGAGCTTGATAAATGTTATTAAGTATTCTTTCTATTACTATGATTATTTTTGCCAGGGGCACTTTCACTTTACAAGTTATCTCCTGAAATTAGGTCACAACTCGTGGGGAGAAAGCTGGGGAGGGAGGTACGCTCCAGCCCCAGGTTCAGTTGAGTTTCCATCCCAGTAAATGTCAACTCCATTCCTTTGTTACTGTTTACAAACCTTGAAGTCATCCTTGACTCCTTTCTCCTTACACTCCACTTTCAATCAGTGAGGAAAGTGTTTTGACTCTGCCTTCAAAATAAGTCCAGAATATGACCGTTTTTCATCACCTCTACTACTACTACCCTGGCCTAGGCCATCATCATCTCTGAATTAAATTATCGTAACAGCCTGCTAATTTATCTCCCTGCTCAACTGCCCTTGCCTCCCTCAGTCTCTTCTCAAATCAGCAGCCACATTGACCTTGTTAAAACCTGTCAGGTCATGTAACACTTCTACTTTCCTACTATTTTCCTCCTTTTCTCCCAAGGTAGCTGCATGGCTCCCCCTCTCAAATCCTGTATTAGCGATCTACTGCTGTGTAACAAATGACTGGAAACACGGCAGCTTGAACGACACCCATTTATTATTTCACAGCTTCAAAAGGTACGAATCTTGACACTGCTTAGCTATGTTCTCTGTTTAGGGTCTCACAAGGCTGCAGTCAAGGTGTTGAGTAGGCCATGCTCTTATCCGGAGGCTCAAAGACAGAAAGGTCCATGTCCAAGCTGCCTCAGGTAGTTCATGAGCAAAATTTATTTCCTTGTAGTTATAGACTTCCTGGTGGTTTGCATCCTCAAAGCCAGTAACTGAGACAGGCAGTCACTGCTACTTTAAATCTGTGACTTTAAGATGCCTTTTTATAGGGCCCTTCTGGTTAGATCAGGGCCGCCAACAGTGATATCTCTTTTAATTACTTCAAAGTCAAACTGACCAGGGACCTTCATTCTTTTTTTCCCTCTTTTTATTATTAAATATTATTGGGGTGACATTGATCAATAACATCCAATAAGTTTCAAGTGTACAGTTCAACAGTATGTCATATATATTGCATTGTGTATTTACCGCCCATAGTGAGATTTCTTTTAGTCGCAACATATTTGACCCCTTTTATCCCTACCTTCATTTCCCCTCCTCCTCTTCCTTCTGGTGAACACTAGTCCACTGTCCATGTCCATGAGTCTCTGTTTGTTTGTCATCTTTGTTTGTTGCTTTTAGATTTATATCCCACATATGAGTGATACCATGTGGTTTTCAGCTTTTTCGGTCTGGCTTATTTCACTTAACATGATTATCCCGAGGTCCATCCATGTTGTCACAAATGGCAGTATTTCATCTCTTCTTATGGCTGAGTCATATTCCACTGTATATATGTACCACAGCTTCTTTATCCAATCATCCATCGTAGGACACTTTGATTGCTTCCATGTCCTGGCCACCATGAATAATGCTGCTATGAACATCAGCGTCCATACATCTTTTTGGATAAATGTTTTCAAGATTTTTGGGGGATAAATATCCAGAAGAAGGAATGTTGGATAATATGGTAGTTCAATTCTTAGTTTTTTGAGGAACCTCCATACTGTTTTCCATAGTGGCTGTACCAATTTACATTCCCACAAGCAGTGTATGGGTTTTTTTTTCCCCCACATCTTCTACAACACTTGTTATTACTTGTCCCATTGATGATAGTCATTCTAATAGGTGTGAGGTGGTATATCATTGTGGTTTTGATCTGCATTTCCCTAATAGCTATTGAAGTTGAGCATCCTTTCATATGTGTGTTGGCCATTCGTATGTCTTCTTGGGAGAAGTGTCTGTTCAGGTCCTCTGCCCAGTTTTTAATTGGATTGTTTGTTTCTTTGTTTTATTGAGTTGTATGAGTTCTTTGTATATTTTGGATATTAGGCCCTTATCGAAGGCATTGTTTGCAAATATCTTCTCCCATTTGGATGGTTGCTTTTTTGCTTTGTTGACAGTTTCTTTTGCTGTGCAGAAGCTTTCTAGTTCAATATAGTCCCATTAATTTATTTTTAGCTTTTACTTCCCTTGCCTTTGAGATCACATTCATAAAATTCTCTCTAAGTTCAATGTTCTTGAGTTTAGTTCCTATGTTTTCTTCTATGGTATTTATTATTTCAGGTCTTATATTCAGGTCCTTAATCCATTTTGAGTTCATTTTAGTGTGTGGTGATAGACAACAGTCTCATTTCATTCTTTTGCAGGTGGCTTTCCAGTTTTCCCAGCTCCATTTATTGAAGATACTTTCCTTTCTCCACTTTATGTTTTTGGCTTTTTTGTCAAAAATGATTTGCCCATATAAATATGGGTTTACTTCCGGACTCTTGATTCTGTTCCATGGGTCCATGTGTTTGTTTTTCTGCCAATATCATGCTGTTTTGATTATTGTCACTTTGTAGTATACTTTGAAGTCAGACAGAGTGATACATCCAGATTTGTTCTTTTTTCTCATGATTGCTTTGGCTATTCAGGGTCTATTGTGCTTCCATATAAATCTGATGATTTTTTTATTCTATTTGTTTAAAAATGTCTATGGGGTTTTGATCAGGGACCTTAATTCTGTCTGCAGAAGTCCCTTGAACTTTTCCATATAATAGAACCTAGGCACAGGATTGATATCCATCATGTTCACATGTTTCTGATCACGCTCCAGAGGAGGAGGTAGGAATGGTGGGTGCTAGTGTAGATTTATGTCTATCACACTTTCTTTAAACCTTTGATCAAATAATGCCTATTCTAGTCACACCACTTAATATTGTAATCTACTCCTCTCCCACCTCCTGCCATGTTCCAATGACTTTACTCTGTTTTACTTTAAAAAAAAAATAAATTTTATTTATTAGAACAATTTTAGAGTTACAGAAAAATTACAACAATAGTACAGAGAGATCTCATTTGCTCCACATTGAGTTTCCTATATTATTAACAACATATATTTTTATGGTACATTTGTTACAATTAATTAAGCAGTATGGATACATTATTATCATTAACTAAAGTTTATACTTTATTCAGATTTCTGCAGTTGTTTCTTAAAATTCTATTTAGAGTCCAGGATCCAATCCAGAAAAGCAGATTATATTTACTGATCGTGCCTAGTTGGGCTCCTCTTGATTGTGCCAATTTCTCAGACTTAAATGGGAATTTTGACAAATTGTTGGAGTCTGAGAGTAGACTAGCTTGAAAGTAACAAACGCATAATGGCAGCAGTCTTAGATAGAGCCTCAGTCTTTTGTGTGGTACCCCACCAGTTTCTTACACAGAAGAGCCAAGAAATATCTCCTCCTGGATCTGGCAGGGAGAGAGGAAGAGTAATCATTATAAAATACTCTTGATATAAAAAGCCAACCCTACAGAGGAAAGACTTTGCCAGAATCTTAGAACATCTGTGGAAACACATTTTCTTGACCCCAGCCGCCTCTAGCCTTCCTGGCTAACCTAAGGGTAGAAAAAAAAAAGTACAGAAACAATTGTGAAGATTATAGTCCAGGAGAGACCAAAGCAACTAGAAGAGAGAAAGGGAACATAATGTTGGACCCATCTTCAATTTTTCTTACACAGGATGAAGAAAGCATCAGAAAAAAATCAAGGTGGGGGCCTCATTTCTGACTGGACTTGTTTCAAGGAGGTGGGAAGCAGAAGACAGAGTTATGTGCATGACTTTTCACTATACACTGTCCCTACCCAATGGTAAACATGCCCAGATAGGCACTGTTGAAATTGACTTATCTGGTTGGTAGTCTTTCATTTTTGGTAGGAGTAGAAAGGAGTTGAAGAAAGAGATAGCGACACTAAATGACATTGCAGTGGTAATCTCAATGTGCAGGGAGAGGGAGCACATGGGAGGCATGGGCAGTTCAGGAAAGACTGTCAAGAAGAAGTAATGCTTAGCATAGTCTTTAAGGATGAGTAGGAAATAGGTAAAGAAGGGGAAAAGGCAGGAGGGCATTTCTAGCAGAGTAAGAATCATGAACAAGAAAGAAAAGAGCCTCTTTGAGCATTTGCAAGAAATCGAACATGACTGGAATATAGAGTGTTATGAGCGGAGTGAAGTAGGATTGGAAAATGAAGTTGAAGAAGGAGGCGAGGGTCCGATCATACAGTGTCTTATGTGCATGGCTAGGAAACTCATTTTTTTTTTTATTCTAAGAGCAATGAAAAAAAAATCATTGAAGGGAAATGGTACCAACATATTTTTTATTTTAAGAAGATGATTCTGATTGTTGTATAGAGAATGGATTGTGGGAGGTATGTCACATGGAATATCAAAGACATCAAATAGGAATCCTGGTTCCTTGAATTAATCTAGATAAGAAATGATCATAGCCTGAACTTAATGGTGACAATGGTTATGTGCCAGAGTGGGTGAATTAGAGAAAAATTAGAGAAATAATTAAGAGATAGAATCTGTTGGTATTAGTGATTGATTAGATGGGGGCATGGAAAGGGGAAGAGAGAGATTCAAAGAATGCAGCAACTGGTTGTAGGACTTTGTAGTCAGAATGATTTGCTGAGGATTCATTAATTGTTTGTCCCTTGTCAGGTCTGTCCTTGTTATTGATAAATCAATTATGGCCAAACTGAGTTTGTAACTTTTCAGTTGGACAACTTTAAAAATATTTGAAGTATTTACTACCCTGAACTATTTACCTGATTGAGTTATTTTTAAATTGCGCTGTGAGAGTATTGCCAAGTACTGAAAGCTGACACATCATCTTAGCAGGGGTGAAGTTTGATTGTGAAATTGGACATGAATTTATCTGGCAAGAACACAACTTCTGAAGTGTTCTTGCCTAAAATATTTCTTTTCATATCAACTTATGAGAATATTAGAGATGAAATTTTAAAGGTCAATCAATCCAGCCATCTTTTAGGCACAGAATAAACTAGAACCTATAGAGAAGTGGTTAATGGACCTGCCCATGGTCACATGGTACCTTTGTAGTTGAGTCAGGACTCAAAGCCATTGACCTTCAGACCATCAGGTCTGATATTTATCAGACTGTCTTGTACCCCATGTATGACTTTTCCAAATGCATATGGGTGCTGTTTTAACAAAAATGATAAAATATAAATATATGTGAAGGCATCACTAAACTTAGAGGAAGTTTATAAAAATTAATGTCTTTTCCCCTAATCAACAAAGAGTAAGATTACAACTCCCCTCATGTGGAGGTCAGTACCTTTGATAAGGCCATTGATAAGGTGTTCTCAGAGTCAAAAACAGTTTGGAAACTTCGAGTTGTGGGTTGAATCCTGTCTCCTAAAAAGCTATGTTGAAGTCTTAATCCCTAGTACCTGTGAATGTGACCTTATGTATTTGGAAATAGGGTTTTACAGATGTGATCAAGTTCAAATGAGGTCATACTCAATTAGGGTGGGTCATAATCCAATAAGACTGATGTCCTTATAAGAAGAGGAGAGGAGATACACAGGAAGAACACTATGTGATTGATGACAGAGGCGGAGACTGGAGATATGCATCTATCAGTCAAGGAACACCAAGGATTGCTGACAGCACCAAAAACTAAGAAAAAGTCATGGAAGAGATTCTCCCCTAGAACTTTCAGAGGGATCATAGCCCTTCTGACACCTTGATCCAGACTTCTAGCCTCTAGAACTGTGACACAAAGAGTTACTGTTGTTTTAAGCCACCCAGTTTGTAGTAATTTGTTATGGCAGCCCTAGCAAACTAATGCACTTCTCTTCTACAAACAATCGGTGCTGAGGGCTGCCAACAGTCTGTGGGAGACAATTGTTCAGATGGAATGTTGTCCTTATATGCTGTTTATTTGCCTGACTTATTTCCCTTCCTCTAGATACTACTGCTTTCAGCATAGTGCTTCTCCTTCGCCTGTGCAATGTACCAAATAGATTTTAACTAAGGTAATCTATCCTGTCCTCCTCCACTCTCCATCCTCCTTCCCCCTTCTATCTTCAGGGATGAAGGTCTTCCACATAGCACTTGTAGATTAGATTTATTTCAGAGGATGAAAGTAGATGGGGTAGAGCGATGATTACTTTTATGAGCTCTCCTATACTTTGACTTATTTTAAAACTCAGTTTGCTTTTATTAAAAACATTAAGAGTTACTTTCTCATTGGTTTTTCCCCTCCAAACTGAGACCTGTAAATCTTTTTATCTGAAACCAAACTGGAAATCTAGCCTCTTTTTGCTATACCAGCCAAAGATCAAAGCAGAAGTCAATATCTAGGAAAGATGACAGAGAATC
>CM053505.1:90821136-91081176 GCA_028627145.1 Eidolon dupreanum | reverse complement strand
AAATAAAATAAAATATAAAATAAAATATAAAATAATTAAATAAAATTAAATAAAATTAAAATAAAATTAAAATAAATAAAACTTCAGATAATAAGATAGCTAATTCACAATATAGTCTCAAATTAAAACAATGGTAATTTGTTTAGATCATTATATTATGGCTATGTAAGATGTTTACATTAGGGGAATCTGGGTGAAGAATGTAAAGGTACTCTCTATTATTCTATACCATCTTTTGCAATTTTCCTGTATGTGTAAATTTAGTTCAAATTAAAAAGGCTTTAAAAATTGAATAAGAGGCATTTTGATATGTACCAATGGCTTTCCTATCTAATCTTATTCCTGAAAAAAAAACACGTGTGTGTATTCCTCAGAACATTCTTTATATATCCTGACCCTATACTGCTGTAGCACAGTAAGTTAGATAAGCCCCTCTTACCATCTTGTGAAATTTACATTTTGTTAATAGCCATTAGCAATCGTGTGATAGACTTATTCAGTAGCTATAATTTGCACATAAGAGAGGAAAGATATGGCATGAGAAACAAAGTATTCTTATGGCCAGTGCAATGGTTGGATAATCCTCTATTGGAAAAGGTATAGTGCTCCAGTTCTCCTGTGGGGAAAATGTGGTTAGTATCAACTAGAGTCTGAAACTGGTAGATTCTTCTCTCCAAGCCCATTCCTACATTCAAAAATGATGTCACTGTTTCAGAAGAAGCCCAGATGTATTTAATATTGCCTCCCACAATTGCCTAAAGTGGATCTTGCAATGCATCTACATTCATTAATCAGCTATTGAGTGCCTACTAGTCGCAAAGCACAATTATTGTTGGAAAGACAGGCAAGTAAATAGATTATCATTATATAATTTGATACATACTTATGATGGAGAGAGTCACATTATTCTATCAATGCGCAGAGGATGAGAACTTCTAATTTGGCCTTTGAGGCGGAGATGTCAAGGAGGACTTCCTATAGGATGGACTACCCAGGGAAGAATTTTTAAGGAGAGCATGAGGTAGCCAAGCACAGATGGCAAAGAGAGTAGAGAGTCATTCTAAGCAGAGAAAGGAATATGAGTACAAGTATAAGAAAACTATGGCATGTTTTGGCATGTAGTGGGGTCATGAGATGTGTGTGTATGTGGGAGGGTTACTGGCACAACACCCTTTATCCTGAACACTTTGGGGAGATAGGAGCAACGTAGACTGACTTTTTTTCTCAGACTGATCACTCTGGCTGCAGAATAGAAAGTGGATTGCAGGTGAACTAGAATGGAAACAGGGAACCTAGTGAGAAGGCTACTACAATAGACCAAGGAGAGCAGATGGTGGCTTGTAGAATGATGGTATACTCTTTAAAGTGATTTTTAGGAGGTAAATTTGAAAGTAATTGGTGCTTTATTGGACGTGGGGGTTTACTGAGAGTAAAATATGATGTCAAGATTTTTTGCTTTTCCATAATGAGTTATCTGTAGCTTCAGTTTCTTTCTGGGCATCTACTCCATATCCTTAACTGAAACCTGGCTTTCCTCAGAACACTGCTTTCCTTGGGGCCCTCTCAAATGAAGAGGCAGAGTAAAGGAAATACTATATGTTCTCAGATATAGTTTATGGACATGCCAAAAAGACGTAGGTCAAATAATTTTTCTTACCTTTTTGCACTGTTAAAAATCAATGAAATTTTTGAAAATTGAATACAGAGACACACTCTAGTTTTGCTATGAATTTATTATTTTCTAAGCAAATTTTAGCATGGAACAGGATAAGAAGGCACAAATAGATTATACTACCAGCTGAGCATCAATTCTTCTCGCTATGTCACTACTCAAGTGGTGGACCTAGAAGAAAAAACAGTGTGACCATTGCTCTCTATGGCCTCTTCTAGAATATTACTCATCTATGTTGTAGTTAAATCCCTTTGCTATCATGAAAGTGCTATAGTGTAGCTCTAAAAACCTCTCCCTACTGCTGTCAGCTACTCTACTCTTTTATCTAAGTCTTTAGAACCTGGTTCACAGACATCTTTTCTGCTCTAAGTCCTAATCATCCTAGGATGACATCAATGCCCATCTAAATATCCTGCCCTCCTGGTTACAACGACCTTCTTTTCTAGTCCTCCTCAGTTAGCCTTCCCCAAAGCTACCCTCTGAACCTTATCATTATCCATAACTACTTCACCTCCCAAATCTCTAATTCCAGTACCCCATTCTATTACCACAACTACATTTCTTTCCAGCTTTATAGTGGAGTTTCACTACTCCTGTCATGAATTCTATTTTACCTCTTTAAGATATTTAAACCAATTACCCTTCTATTTTCTCCCAATCAGTCAACATTCTCTTTTCTTCACTTCCCTTTTTAACCAGCCCAGTTTCATAATTAACCATTTCAATAACATCTTCGTCACTACCCCAAACACCTTATGTTACTTGTCTTTTTATTGCATCAACCTGAAAAAACCCAAACTTGGATCAATTCAACTGTCCAACTTCTCCAGTTGTGCCAATAAGCAGCTTAATTCTGCAAAAACTGTGATTCAACAGAACGGATTAGTTCTAATATGAATTCATGATCATGAACTTCATGTGGTCCCTCAGTTCTTCCTGAGAAACCTATTATATTGCTATAGTCAATCTGTTTTCCCTCTCTTCACAAAGAATATTTCAAAACTTTTCTTCAGACCTGAGTCCTGCCTCAAGTCATTCTTTGTAGACTAACTTTTATCCTGTCTTACCAAGAAAAAGGAAGATACCAGAATGGAGCTTCTGCATTCCCCCTGTCAAATATACAAGTCTACATATACCTGAACTATATCATTTCATCTTCTTTCATTTTTGTTAAACTATAAAACCTATCCATCCTTCAATCAGTCTGAGGCTAGGCACTCAACTTGAGCTTTAGATCTCATTGCCTCTCCCTTTTCCAGGACCTTTGCATTCAGGAACTTTAAATTTTTGTTTACTCCTTTTTCTTTATTATTTTCAAGATTTCATTCTCAAATTAATGGTTTGCATCAGCTTTTATACATGCTTAATTGTCTCTCAATGAAAGCAAAATAAGCAATCATTTACAGACCTCTCTTCTCCCCTGTAAAGTTAAATTTCTAGATATAATCATTGCCTTCACTTCCTCCCCTTCTCTTCAGTCCTCAATCCAACACAGACCAGCTGCCATCCCATTGTGCCACAAACTTTCACTAAAGTCATTAATGAACTTTATGTCATTAAATCTAAAAAACATTTACTTTACCTCTCATCAATATTCAACCTGTTGACCAACCCTCTTTTTTAGAAAAAAATAAATAACAGATTTTATGACAACCATTTCTCTATTTTCCTTCTTCATTTTTTATCTCCCTATTCTCTGCTTCCTTGGCAGGTACATTCTTTTCCTCCATGTACATTCTAAACTTCAAACTTTCCCCTTCTTTGCAGTTTGGGTGCTGCCCATGGTAAGAGGAGATGACAAATAGATGGAACATCTCTCATCATTGTATTTTGAATTCCTTGGTGCTTTCATTGTAGGAGTTCAGTGAAAAATTTCTACCTCAGACTTCTCACAATCCATCCTCTAAGGTTAATAGCTTTCAAACTGTGTCTGCAGAGTCCTTGACTTCTCTGAAGCTCCTTCAGGTGCCACTGTGGGTTAGATCCAGGTGAAGGCTGAGCTGATGGGACTCAAGTTTTTTTTGCTGGATTTCAGCAAGGCCAGCTCCATTTTTATCTGGTTTATATTATTGGAGTTTCAGGTAATATTTCATTTGAAACAATGTTTTTTTCTACATACCCCCACATTTACACACACACACGCACACACACACACACACACACACACACATCTGGCCCAATGGCTTCACTGAGCCTGACACTAAGAAATAAAACTGTTGGTATTATTTTAAGTTTCTGATATCTAACTGTCTGCTTTCAGTGCATAAGTCTTCTGTAGAGACAAATTAAGGGTCATGTGTAAAGATCTCACACAGTATAACATATGCTGGTTTCAGTAGTGCCTCATTCTGACTCAAAGGAAAAATATGTTCCTTTATCCCATTGGCTGAACTGGCTGTATCTTGGAATTTCTAACTCAACATCCATTTAATCTGTCATGCCATCTAAAACCTTTTGCTGATGCCCTAAAATGGAAATTGCCAACCAGGGATAGCAGCATCTAAAGAAGACTGATGAGTATACTAATTATTTCAGGGGATAGATGCTCTATAAAGAGGACTGATGGGAAATACTTTCAATGTTAGCTACCAAGAAAAAGAAAGACAGCATTTTAGCAAATAGGATGCTTAATCAGCAAGAGAAGGCCTTCTAAAGATCAGTTTAAATCTTAAGAATGAAAAGGATGTCAGTGAATGTCAAGTTGAGTATTCAGTCTGCTCTCTCCAATTTAAGTTTGATTCAAAGCACATTTATTGGGGCTTGGTATATGTCAAGTACTCTGTCCCATGCCATGGGGCATACAGATGAAGGAGTCATGGTTTCTACCCTTAAAGAGATTGCAATATATCATGTACAGCTCACATGTCTTTTGTACCAAATGATTAAACCCTAAAGTCTGAGTTACTCAAGGTCAGTAGAGAATGCAGAATACAATGGAGTCAAACAAACAAAAAAATACCATGGCATTGCTCAGTATCCAGTTTTCAGAAAAACCCAAAAAGGAAATGCAGTTTTTTTCCAAGGGTGGTTTAAGACACACAACAAGTTGCCACAGAGATCAGAGAACACAGATACAATAGATATAATATATCTGGCAGAGCAAGCATATACCATTTGGGCTAAAAAGAAAATATAACATTATGAAGCCATTCCTATAAATCAATAAGGCAGGAAGCTAGTGTTTTTTTGCATGGTTAACTGTGTCAAAGGGAGCTGAGAAGTCACATAGGAGGAGGACTAAAGATTAATTATAGAATTTATTAACAGTACTACTGCTGCTGCTACTACTAACAATAGATACCATTTATAAAGTTTTTACACTCTTTTCCAGGCATTTTTCTAAGAATTCCGTTTGCATTATATAATTTAATCTCCTCAATAACTCTAACCAATATTATTATTATTTTAATTTTATCAATGAAAAAGCTAAAGCTTAGAGGTTAACTGACTCATTCAAAGTAATTGTTGTGGCCGGAATTTACCAGCTGGACATTGGTGATCTGGACAGAAATTATTTAAGTGGAGTAGGAGGATTGCAATGGGTTAAAGAGTGAACAGACATGAAAAAGTATAGATGAGAAGCAGAGGAAGCACATTTGGAGGGATTTTTTGTATGGATTTTCTTCTTTAATTAAAAGAAGACAAGAAGGATGAAATAAAAGACTGGTGTATATATAGGTAGGTTTGTAATATTTGATAGGCCAAAAAGGGACTTTTGTCTGATGGCATCTATTTTCTTTGTGAAGCAAGAGACAAGATCATCTTATACAGAGAAAAGAAGAATTGGAGCCAGCATTGGAAAAGAGTGATCATGCTTGAAATAGATCGTGGAGAGAGTGGAAGAGTCAGTTGAGAAGAGGAACATAACGGGAATGCTTGGCAGTGTTGAAGATTGATTTATTTAAGGTTTATGACTATGAATTTATAAAATACAAACCTGCACTGTTTGAAGATTTCCTCCTGCAGCCCTGAGGTTCTTCATTACAGGGAGAGAAAGGTAGATATTTGAATTTAGCTCTTGTTGGGATTTGCCAGATAAGTGCAATGAAAGACAGATGGGTGAGGGAGATTAGGATAATGACAGCAGTGTAATTGATGTAATGGAATGTGGAATCTAAGCTGGATAAAGAGGGCAGTGAAGAAAGTCGAGGGCTAATCAATAGGTAGAAAGTAGAAAAGTTGATGGACTGAATGTCATCAGAAGTGGGGGCTAATTTAACACTCACAATGGGGATGCTTTAAGCTAACTTGAAGGGTTAGAGATAGTGTTCAAGAATGACATATTTTAATCAATGCTTTCAGTG
Organism: Eidolon dupreanum; assembly: GCA_028627145.1. Lineage (NCBI taxonomy): Eukaryota > Metazoa > Chordata > Mammalia > Chiroptera > Pteropodidae > Eidolon > Eidolon dupreanum. The sequence continues at coordinate 91,075,200 of CM053505.1, read as the reverse complement.
GCAGCATAATTTCAGATAATAACAGAGTCCACATGTGAATGTGGGAATGGGTAGATAAGCTGGAGTAGGGAAGGCAGATTAATTCTTTCTGGATATGCTAAATTTGACATAAAGTCTAGGTGTTTCCCTTTTTTCTGTCATTATTTCTATAACCTGTGTAATGACATAATCTATAGTCTGTTGACATACTAACTTTTGTCTTGTTCTTGCTGTAGAAAATCTGAAAAAATCAAGGTAATATTGCCCCCCACAGTGAAGCCTTGTGCTTTCAAAATGTAGGCCATTGATTCTAAACTAGAGTAGTACATCAGGGCATGTCATATCACCAACCCCCTGCCACCCTAAGTAGGCACTTCACAAGTAGATTGGAGTGTTTTTTGATTGTCTCAAAGATTAAGGAGCACTACTGGCATTCAGTGAGTAGTGGCCAGGCAGCCTAGATGTTCTACAATGCTGGAACAGACTTTACAAAAAGAATACCATTTTCTGCATTATTTTGGAATGTCCCACCAGACATTATAGTAGGTATAAAAACTGTTGGAGTTTGGAACCAAACTCAATTTTACATAAAAACCTAAATTATTTGTTAGATATTTTAATGACTATTAAAATTTCCAGAATTTATTATTTCTAGAGCTTTGTTCTATTATTTTATGTGAGCCATGTTTGTTTGTCTCCCCATTTTGGCTGCCTCCTTGTGTTTGTTTTGATGTATTAGGTAGAGCTGCTATGTCTCTCAGTCTTGGAAGGATCGCCTTATATAATAGGTGTGTTGTTTGGCTCAGTGGCACAGTCTCCTTTGTCACCTGAGCTGGGAGCTGTAGGAATGTCCTTTGTGTGGGTCATGTGTGCCCTCCTCTTGTGGTAGAGCCTTGATTGCTGTTGGCATGTCAGTGGGTGGGAATGACCCTTAGGCTGACTGGCTGTGAGGGTTGGCCATGACCACAGCATACAAATTGCTGAGCAGGGCTGACTCCACAGATCAGGATTTGTTCTAGTGGGCTCTGGCACCTGTCGAGAGCACCCTTTGGGTGTACCATTTGTGGAGCTAATCGGGTGGTGCTCTGATGTGGTCTGAAGCTGGCCACTGGTTATATTGGTTCTGGGGCCTCTTAGAAGTGTCTTCAGTGTAGACCAAGGTTAGCTGCTGCCTGTGTCCATCCTAGGGCTACCTGATAGAAGCTACAATGCAATCCACAGTGGGATGCAGCCTGTACTGGACCTAGAGGTGCATGGGAAATGCCATGCTTTTAATCAAAGCAGGCTGCCACCATTACCAGGCCTGGGGTAAATCGGCAAAATACCCAGGGCACCCCAAGGCCTGTCACAGCCTGCTGGCTGCCAGTAAGGCTCAGTTGCTGAAAGAGCCTTAGACAGTATATGAGTTGGATAAGGTGAGGGAAGCTCAGGAGTCACCAAGGTGGGTCGAGTTGTGTTCTCCAGGTTATTGCAGATTCAAATATGGCACCAGTGCTGAGACTGGGGCCACTCAGCAAAAAAGCACAGAACACACCTAGGCCAGCTGCCACCTCCCTGGGGCCCATGGACCCCCGAGAATTGTCCAGGACTATAGTGTGAGCCAACACTGGCTGCCTGCTGCCAGAAGAGCCCCGGCGGTGCATAAGTTGGGTGGGGCTGGGTCTCAGGGAGTCACGGGCAGAGTTCACCAGGCCAATGCAGATTCAGAATTGGTCACATGGGAAGGGTTCAACACAGGAAAGATGGTACCTGCCTGCTGGATGTATGGGAGGGCTCAACACAGGGACAATGGCAGCTGTCCCTCCAGCCCTTACCCAGAAGCCACACAACTCAGTCTCTCCTTGTATGTCTCTGGTACCTCCCAAGCCACTGTCACTCTGCTGGAGCCCAGGGTGAATGCCTGGGAGCAAGAGCCTATAAATGGACCCTTTAAGAGGAAGCCTGGGTTTCCCACTGCCTTCTATCTCACTCAGATAGGTGGAATCCACACTGATTTTCACAGCCAGATGTTGTGGAGGCTCCTCTTCCTGGTACTACCACTCTGGGCTGGAGAGTGCATGTGGGCATGGGAAGCCTGATCCTGAGGGGGGAACCTTCATAGGTGAGATAGCCCTCCTGATACTCAACTGCCACATGTGGGTGTGGGACAAGCATGTTTCATGTTTCCTCCCTCCTGTAAGTCTGGACATGGCTTTTTCTTCATATCCTCAGTTACAGGACTTCTATTCAGCTAGACTTCATGTCGTTCTCCAGGTTGATCGTTCTATAATTTAGTCATAATTTAATGTGGTCATGGGAGGAGGCATCTTGACTGGAATCTTATCTTTATTTGGAATTTTGTATAGCTTTGTTCACATCACAAGTTAAGACACTAATATAAATTCTCCTAGATGTATTTGAGATACCTGTGTCTGTATTTGTACCTGCTATATACAAACTGGCAAAAGGAAAATTTTACTTCTAAGTCCTTTCAATGGACACAGAAGTAAATTTTGTTAGCAGATATATGAATTGCTGTGATCTCACTGTATTTCATCAACAAAGGTGATTTTAAGTATATGTTTATTACCATTATTGCAGTATAATAATTAAGCTAACCATAATTTTAGGGTTGTCTGCTGCTTTTCAATCTTATTTTGATCCTATCCCTTGATACCTATCATAGCTTCTCTAAAGCTTCTTTTATTAGCTTTGTTTTCTAATATTTCCCCTATCTCCCATTATCTATTGAAAGACATGCTCTCTGAGATGTTTTTATGTATTAAAGACTATAACGTAGACCTTGGATTGTAATGGGATTTAAAATTAGAAAATGTGTTTTATATAATACTTCATCCGTACCCTCTAGGGATGTAACATCTCATAACCCTTAAAAATGGATACCAACTCATTTGTGAGAATAACACCCTTGCTCCTTCTCTCATCTTGGAGTGTGTAATTTGGCATATTATCCCCATTATGATAAAGGCTGTTTCTCCTTTTCCTCTTATTATATACAAATCTGTCTGGACCATTATTACTTATCTTAACATATTTTCATTTATTAATTTCTTTTGTTTATTTTCCCTTTTATGGTACAATTATGGCATTATATTATATTCTTTATCTTAATTATGTGAGTATATAGATTTGATCATGTGTGACTTTTTTTCAGTATATTAAAATAGATGTTACAAAATATTTGTTAGAAAAGGGAGCACCAAGTTTGATACAGCTGAAGTCCAATGGCTGGGCTTCCCTTACTACTCTCTTCCTTCAAGTTAAATATTTGTAGGTTTCAATGTTGGTTCCTTCCAGGGATCATGCTGCACTTGAGAGAGAGAGGGAAGCTGGTGTCTGGATCAAAAGTGAGGAGTGACCTGACCTTGAATACTCAGTGGATTCCCCTAGGGATTGAAAATGAGTTTGGGTTTTAGTTTTGACAGAGAATTCCTTGAGTGGAAGATACTTGTTCTCTGCTTCTGGGCAAATCTTCAAAGGGGAGATGGCTATATGATATGAATGGAAAGGCTAGACATTAGATGCTTCAGCTTAGGAGCACTGTCAAGTTTCTGTGCTTAAGCTTGACATGAAGGGAATAGAGGAACTTGTGTTTGAATGAAATAGGCTGATCATGAGCAAGGACCATGATGGACTGAAGACCAGAGGCCCATCATTACATTTTCTGGACTGAATAGTCCTTCTGTACCCTGCATATTCCCAAAGGGAGTGGGAGTCTCCCAAAACACTCTAGAGATTGAATTTTCTATTGATTGTAACAGATTGGGCTAAATTAAATTTGTTTTCCAAAATAAAAAGGAAAAAGTTACTAGCCCTGAAGTGCATTGGTAAAAATTCATACCAATTATACTTAAATTTGACAATGTTATTTTAGACATATTCTCATCTGAGAAACATTGAGAAACCTTTCATGAGACACAACTATTGGCATGGCTCTATAACTGCATATTCCAAAGCAGTAGTAGCTTCTGGTTGATCTTCTGTCCCGTTTCTCCAGCACTTCTGGAATGAACATATCTTTATCTTTAATTCGCCACATCCACTTAGCATCCCTGAGTGAAGGCTTCAGGGACTAAGTCAATGTAAGGTTCCACTTTCCAGAAAGAGTCACATCTTGCTCCAGGTCATATGGTGCAGAGGGCGTGGTAATACTTCTGTTAAAAAAAAAAAAGAGCTTCCAATTATCAAACCCCAGTGCTTTTGTAAAACTAGTGTTTGTAGGAAAGTAGACTGAATTCATCAGGGTCAGACAGCAGTTAGAGTAAATCACCAGGGAAGACCATGAGTGGCAGGGAGAAGCTATTTGGTTGGGTGCATACACTTGAGAAATGAGAAAACAGGTCTTTGAGCTGTGCTTACAAACAGAGCTCTCTGGACATATTGCTTAGGACTGATTAGATAGTGAATTAAAATGCCTGCATTTGTATTTCCCCTTGAATGCCTGTTGCACAATGAATGCTTTTGAGGAGAGATCTATATGGCTTATTTTCTACTCAACTGAATGCTCTGGAGCTCAAGACAAGATATTTCAGTTGTGTGGTTTCATTGTGTGAGTCATCACAAAATGAGGTGGGGAAGAAATATTGCTCTTTAAAAGTCAGTGAACCATGGGGATTTTACGTGGAATTGTAAATACTTCAAACTAGACAAGGAAAAAATGGCAGATGGACAACCGAAGAGGGTTCAAGCAATGTTCAAAAGACATGGGTATTGATTTGAAAGGGCTTTCATTTCAGGGATGCAAAGCTTAGACTTTGGGGACTTCAATAGACGGTCAAGAAAATATCCATGTTATTGCTCAGGCTTTTGGCTGAATACCTTTTCCACATCCATCCTCAAGACAAGTTTATAGCAAGCTCCACACAGCACATAAACTACTTTGAAAAGACCCCAAATGGTTAAATTTCATCAAACAATTGGTTACTTTGAAAACTACTTATTAGCATCCTGTCACCAAGCAGGGCATGGGGCTAACTGAAGTTGCTCGTTTTCAAACACCTGTTTGAAAATGTACCATATGCAAACCAACTCAAATAGAAGAGAATTTTTGTTTTCAGAAATAAAATATTAGACATCTTTTAAAACCAATTAGTAATTTCCAAAGCATTTTATGTCCCTTAGGAGAGGACATACTTCTGAGTATCTTTTAGTATCTGTTGTGCAACCATTGCAAGAGGAAATCATGGCCTTTATAAAATCTGTATTCTACCTGACCTCTCAGCAGCATTTGACACTGTTGGCAGCCCTGTTTTGCAACTCTATTTGCCATTGTTTATTGACCTGCTGGCTTCCCACTTTAGCTCTATGACTGTTTTTAATCAGATTCATTTATAGGTTCATTTCTCCTGGCATCCCAGAAATGCTCATTTATTCCCCTCAGTTCTATTTTAGGCTTCTTTTCCCTTCACAGTTTACACAATCTCTCTGGGCAATCTCATCCTCCACTGGCCTTCAATTTTCCTCTATAGTTGTGCTGTCCACACTCTAGTAGCTACTAGCCAGGTGTGGCTATTTAAATCTAAATTAAAAGAAAAAAAATTTTTTAATTCAGTCATATTAGTTATATTTTCAGTGCTCGATAGCCACATGTGACCATGGCCAGTATTAATATAGATTTCTATCATCACAGAGTTCTATTAAAAAATGCTACTTTGTATGCTAATGAGTCTCAGATAGATCTCTAGATCTATCTGTTTGGGGCCTCAGATCCATAAGAACCTACTAAACATCTCCATTTGGATGTTCTATCAGCCTCACAGACAAATAATTCCTACCAGTGTAGGGAACCTCATGTTTATTCTTTATGAAGGAGAGAGCTATCAAGAATTTTGACTTTCCAGATGATTAATTTTAGTATTGATAGTTCTTTAAAATAAAAATGACTCACAGTTGTCATGTGTGACATTTAACAGTTTCTAAGTTGAATCATCCCTTTTAGTGACCCTGTAACTGGCACCCATTCCCTCCATTGCCCCTGCCCCCAAATTAATTTCACATGCTGAATGAAGAATGAGGCTAACAAAGCAATCTTTGTGATAAGAATTCCACAGATTGCTTAATTGACACTTCCAAATCTCTCGTTTATTTGGATTTCTAAATCAATGGAATTAGACTACAAATTAATTCATTAGTGCAAACAATAGAAAACGAGGTCAAGATTATTAGGGGAAGAATAGACAAGGAGATGAATTGATCCACAGTCAAATATACAGGATGATCCCTGAAACTCGGTAAAAGTAGGTCAACTTTTCCCCTCTCTCTTAATTACATGCCTACAAGCTTTTTGCTGTCAGGTCTAGAAATCTTGGAGCTTATTTCTACACAGTGCAATTATGTTTCCATATCTGATCGCATCCAATTTTGAAATGAAATAAACAGTAGGAACTAGTCACATTAGCAAGTGGAGCCACCAAATTACATTCATTAAAGCATTGTTCAATTATGGAGTACAATCCTCCAGTGACCCCAAGAAAGCAAAAATTCAGTTTACAATTAAGGATCCGTGGTATTCAATAAATATATTTATTATTTTAGAAAGCAGGCATTATTTCCCCTTCTATTAAGGGGAATCTAGATCTGAAAAGGGCTTGGACAAAGAATAATTACACTTTTATGAAAGGAAGCTGAATTCACCTTGATCCAAATCAGGTCAGTTATTATCCACCCTAATGCAATATAATGATCTTTCGGATTTATAATTTGAAACCTTCAGGAGAGTCTCAGTGTCATTCTAAAATAACAGCAAGATAACAAGCAATGCTTCCAGTTCAATCTTCCACAGCATATGGCATGATTCTATACAGTTACTAATATTCTGTTATTATAGTCATTTTTCATACCTTTAAAAAATTCCCTCCTCTCTAGACAAATACATAGCTCCCTTTGTCAATCTTAGCTGATCTTCTCACCTTTGAATACATTGTTCTTCACAGCTCTGAAGCAAACTACCTCTTATCAGGCAGGCAAAACATCTGTCTCCACCCAAAGTTTTCTTTTCAAATTCCTTTTATCAATGAAACCTTTTTCAGAACCACCAAGAGTAAACAAGGACAGATGATTTCAGCTCAATAAGTAAAATGGTAAAAAGGGACACTGTTACTCTTGTTTATCCTGTGTTTGCCCATCGACTGTCTCATGCCACATACACACTTGCTATTTTATTGGATTACAGAGTAAAACTGCATAGCACACAGTCAACATGGTAATGAAAACGAGACATACATACACAGACAGAAAGACAGAGGGATAAAGAGGAAGGGAGAGAAGGAGAGACAGAAAGAGAGATAAATGAAGCAGTATTATATAATAGAAACAACATACACTTGCATATTTATGTGTCCTTGAAACAAATATTAAATCTTCTGAGCCTCAGTTTCCTCATCTGTAAGATGAGAATCAGAATATATATCTCATAGTATTGTTGAGGATTAAATAAGGTAAAGCTCTAAATTATCTAATATAGCACCTGCCACATAATAACCATTCCATAAACAATGGCAGTCATTCTATTAATTACCAAGTAGCCTCATAGACATATTAGGCATAGCGACATACATAAATAGTATAAGCAAATAATATTATGTATATGTTATACACATTTGAGTTATAAAACATATTGGGCATTACATAGAGTATAGATATTGGGCAGATGTGAAATATGGAATGATTGAAAGAGTGCCTGGTTTGGAATCGGGAAATCAGTGTTTGAGTCTTGACTCTGATTATTACTAGCTGTATGACCTTAGGAGAGTCACTTAATCTTTGGAGCTGAAGTTTCCATGTCTGCAAAACAGGGACCACCTCACTTATCCTAGCTAGACATTGAGTGCGCTAATATGTGCGAATGAGCCGTTATTTGTAAAGCCCTTTACGTTTGTATAAAACATGAGGTTTGAATCATTTGCCTTTGGAGAAACAGTTCCTGAGGCAGGTTTTCTCTGTGTCTGGCTGAAAATTCTTGTGTAGGACTCTTTTCTCCAAAATGGCCTTTATTTTTGATGACTTTTATTTAATTACATGGCAGAGAGGTCAAAGTGTTTCTTGTTCCCAGGAACTAGAGTATGAAATGACTCAACATCCTAAATTGTGAAATCCTAAGTGTCTCAGTATAGGAAGTAAGATTTTTCCTCTCCTTTTCCTTCCCCTTCCTTTAATTGTTTTATTGTTTAAAATCATCATATTGTTTTTAAAATTTTTTAAGGATGACATTGGTTAATGAAATCCAATAAGTTTCAGGTGTACACTTTAACAGTAAGGCATATATATATACATACATACATACACTGTGTGTTCACCTCTCATAGTTACATTTCTTTCTGTCACCGCATATTTGACCCCCTTTACCCCATCTACCTCCCCTCCCCCTCGCCCCCTCCCCTTTGGTAACCACTAGTTTTTAGTCCATCTCCATGAGTCTCTGTTTGTTTGTCCTGACAGTTTACTGCTTTTAGGTTTATATCCCACATATAAGTGATATCATGTGATTTTAAAGTTTTTCTGTCTGGCTTATTTCACTTAGCATGATTATCTCAAGGTCCATCCATGTTGTCGCAAATGGCAGTATTTCATCTCTTCTTATGGCTGAGTAATATTCCATTCTATATATGTACCACAGCTTCTTTAGCCAATCAACTATCGTAGGAGACTTTGGTTGCTTCCATGTCCTGGCCACTGTGAATAATGCTGCTATGAACATCGGTGTGCACATATATTTTCAGATATGGATTTTCAAGTCTTTGGGGTAAATACCCAGTAGAGGGATTGCTGGATCATAGTAGATCAATTCTTAGTTTTGTGAGGAACCTCCATACTGTTTTCCATAGTGGCTGTACCAATTTGCAGTCCCACCAGCAGTGCCAAATGGCTTTTTGTGTTGCTTCTGGAACCTGGGCCAGTCTTAGATTTAGAGTCTGACAGTAGCATCTAGCCTCATGTGCATTAGGCTTCCTCATTCTGTTTCTTGAGAGGCAACTGCCACAGTCATAGGCTGTATCTAGGCATATCTCACTCAGCAGTCAGGGAAAGGACCCATCCAGGCATGACATATCGAGATGATAAGGTAGTGGTGCAGAACTCTTGGTGACTCTCACAGGCAACTGGGCTGAAAACACCAATTTTCAGGGATCGCAGACACAATCTTGAAATCGTGTTCTGATCATCTTCATTTAGCAACAAATACATAGTACATAGTAGGTGACCAGTAAATATGTGTTGAAAACTTCCAGGCAATCTCAAGGTTTGTCACCCAATACATCTAATGACTTAGAGTCAATTGACTCTCCATTCTGCTACTACACACAGCGTTTAATGGAGAGTTTATGCCTCATTCCTGGGAAAATGACTTGTCTCACTTGTCCCCCCGCCATCCCAAGACAGCCTTTCTTTGTGTTCTCATGTCACCTCACTTTCAAAACTCTAGTGCAATCAGGTAGGAAGCATCTTCTGGATTTTTCTGGCCTTGACAACTTTCTTTTTGCTGATTGGGTTGCCATTTTGGATTGTTAAATGGCCTTCTAATTCTCATTTCATGCCCAGCGCTTTGTCTCTTGTCGGTTCTCCAGGACTGTCAGAACCTATTTACTAACCTCGCCTATCTCCTCCTTCAGAACTCTTCGGCCAGTCTCTCTTCCTCTGCTCTGTATTCTGTTCACTGATCAGCCACCCTCACAGGCCTCAGCTGCAACTGAAGAGTCCATCAGAAATAGGGAACTCAGCTCCATGACGCATACATTTTGAAGAGAAATATCTACTCTTTTCTGAATCAGTGAAGTTTCAAATACCAGAAGTCTGTTTCTCTATTAAAGAATTTCCAAAACATTACAAATGGACTTCTTTTAAACAAAATCTCTGTGCAACTTCAAGCCATACAAGTCACATTTGGATAGATCTGCTTGGGGGAAGGGGGTGATCAACTGCCAGTTACTATCATATATATTTATCCAAAAAAAAAAAAACACTTTTCAGATCAAGTAGATATGAAAATATATCATCTGATACAATTTTGGATCCTCTCCTTTTCTGTTGAAGATTTTGGACTGAAAATATTATTACAGATGTGTATTAATGGCCAAAAATATATATATATATAATGATTTCTTAAGTGTTAATAAAGTTTCCCCTTGAAAAAAATAGATTTTCTGAAATAGCAACTGGCAGTTTCAGGATAGAATAATGTATTCAGTAAATAAATTTGAAACCACCCAACTAAGCACTCCTATCGTCTATTCAGATCAATATTTGATGAGAATATATCAAAGCAAACTTATTGCTATGAGGAGCCACTGCTGTCTTTTGATTGAAGTTAATGAAGCAGACATATTAGTGTAAAGCACTTGCTGGATGCATTTGAAATTTGTCCTAACCACCACTAGTGCTGCTAATGGAAGATGGTAATTACTGTCCACATAATTCTGAAATAATTAGGAAAATGGGCACTTTCGGAATCATCCTATTAAAATGCAAGCCCAATAACAGAAAAAGTTTCTAGACATGTGCTGGCTTGAATCAGTGAAGATAAAAGTGACAGAGCGCCTTTTCACTTTACAATTAAAATCTCTCTGCTACGGCATGCTGTAAAGCTTTAGAAGCACAAGGAAGTCGGAAACCTTGTCAATGACAAGTAGCGAAGAGCGCAGGAAGTAAAGTGTGGTAATGACAGAATTCCTCACATCCTCATTACAGTTTAAAGGCACTGTAGCCATTCTCTAGCTTGAGCCTCCTCTGGCTTCTCCTCCCTGGAAAGGAAGACGCTTGATTTGGATGGGTCTCTTGGATGCTTCCCTGAAGGCATGTATAGATTACAGTGCTGACAAGGACTTACTAGGACTGACGATGTTCAGAGCATTCAGCTTCGTCTCTGAATAAATCAGGGTGGAACTGGCAGTGCCAGACAGGTGTACCCTGCTCCCACCATCAGGCCTAGACCCTGTGGATTTGCAGTTGGTGCACTCTCCCAACGGCATCATAAGAGAATGCTAAATGCAGTGAACATGAACGAAAAGACAAATGGTTCCTGGAAGCCTATCGTCAGTTGTGAGACAGGGCTCCCTCCCATAAAAAAAAGGAGATGCTTAAAGAAAGGGATCTTGGGACAGCATTAATAAAGAGGAGACAAACTGATAAGCAAACATGGTCTCTGCAGACCGGGGCATGTGAATACTTTCTCAGTCAATTTAAAACATCTTGAAACTAATTTGTAATTGCAGCTTGTCTGATCTGAAAAAAAAAAAGAAGAGGAGGAGGAAGAAAAGCCTCACAAAAGATTGGCCAGCCCAGAATATCTAGGGGAAAGCAGTCTCTTTGAAGTGAGATGGCTGCTTGAGAAATACTGCAGGCATCCAATAAACATGCACCACTAGTGAGGATTCAGAAAAGCTCCAGCACGGATTTCGTGAAATGAAGGGGTAAATCATGCAGCAATCTTCACAACCCCTCCCATGATCTTTTGCTGTACAGAAAGCTCTGTCGTCCATTTTATCTCAGTCCTCTGCATGGCCACCTGGTGAGGAAGGGATGATGGGGAATTAACATCCCCATTCTAGAGATGAAGAAAGTGTGGTTCAGTGAGACAGGATGACTTGTCTGTTGGTGGACCTTCTGACTCCTAGCCCAGTGCTCTTCCCACTGCAATGCTCGGTGGCCTCTGTGCTGTGTGGCTATGGCCCACACTGCTATTCTTGTCACCTTGGGTCAGTGGAAGCTGTGTCTCGGGGTGAGCCCTGCCACTCATCCTCAATCACCAGCAATTCTCTGACATGGATCTACTGTGTATTCTGCACTGGCTGGTGATTAGCATCTGCCACAAGAAAGCCTGTTCTCAGAAAGAAAATAACAAGAACAAGGAAAAAAAATATGTCACCAGAATAAAAAAAGAAAATCTATCATGAGACTAATGCACTTAAAACATGCCACTTCCTTCCTATTATTGCCCCAGTGGTTCTTCAGGCCTTCCAGACGAAAGTCCAAACCTCTGAACCCAAATTCGAGCCCCTCTATATTTGAAGTTTCCCCATACTTAACTGAAAAGGAACTCTTCTGTCCAGCCAAGCTGACCTCTTCTTTAACACTTGAAAGCACATACATTTATTTTTAATACTATGCTTTCTGCTATGCTAGTCCCTCCATTTGATAGGGCCTCTTTTCTCTTATTTCTGACTAAATCTTGCCCATATGTTTCGGTGCAGAGTCAGGTCCCTCAGGCCCCACGTGCAGCCACCACTGCAGGTTTAGTATGTGGATTATAGGCCCATTCAGTGTGTATTTCATGCATCGGATCCGAAGAGATTGCCGCCCACAGCAGTCACAACTGATCTGATTGCAAGTGACAGAAATTCAACTTGATCTAGCTAAGGCAAAAGTGAAATTTACTGGAAAGCTATTGAGGAATGTAATATACTGTGAAAAGGTGGAAAGATCAAGGGCAGCTGGGCCTTAGGGACATTTGGACTCACAGGCTCAAAAGCTGTCAGTACTCTGTTCCTCTCTCATCTTTGCTTCCCTTGGCATGGCACCTTCTTTCTTTCAGCTGCTTGTGCATTCTGGGAAACATGGTAACTAGCAGTTTCTGTGCTGCACATCTCATAGAGGAGGATTTACACTGTCTCCTCAATTTTATTTTAGATTATTCTAGAGGATTCTTACTGGCCTTCTTGCTTCAGACACCTATCTCCAGATAAATCTGGTATGGCAAAATCACTTAATGTAGACCCTGCCACAGAGGATCCTGGGGTGTGTGTCATCTCCAGAGGAGACAGGAAGGTACTGTGACAGAGGCAGTCACCCTGGTTAGTGTTTGCTACATTGACCTGTGGCCTCTCATGAATTGCTACTTCATGCATGTATTCCATCTCCTTTCCCAAACAATTTTGGCAGCTCTTAGAAGGCTGAGCCTAGGACCACATATCATTGCAGATCAGGGGTCCCCAACCCCTGGACCGCAGACCAGTACCAGTCTGTGACCTGTTAGAGACTTGGCTGCACAGCAGGAGGTGAGCGAGTAAATCTTCATCTGTATTTGCAGCCATTCCCCAGCACCAGCATCACTGCCTCAGCTCCCCCTCAGATCATCAGGCATTAGATTCTCATAGGAGCACTGGCCCTTGGTGCCAAAAAAGGTTGCGGACCGCTGTGTAGAGGTTCCATGGTATTTAGTATAGTGCTGTACCATTCCATTTATTTATATAACCATTTATTGAGTGTCTCTTCTCTAACAAGCCCATGCCAGCTGTGATAGGTGGATACTTGTTATCCACCCTGACTCTTGCCACAAACTACTCCCAGTTCCCTAAAACCACCATGCCATTTCTCACCTCCGTGCCTTCACAAGTGTTCTTTCCAATTCTAGAAGGCATCCAGAATACCTTTCCAATTCTTCTCCCCCTGACAGAAAAGCCCATTCAGCCTCTAAGACTCAGTTCAATATTACCACTCCTGGAAAGTATTTTCTGGCCACGTCCCTTGGTCCCTTCATCCCAAGGCTGGATGAAGTGCCCATCCTCTGTGTTCCCATAGTATCCTTCATGTCACTTACTGCTTATCACTGTGCAGTGCAATCACTTACTTGTTGGTCTCCTGTACTGAGTGAGTGGTTCTCCAAGTGTGGCCCCTGGACCATCATTATTATCTGGGAACTTATCAGAAATGCATATCCTTGGGCCTTACTCCAGATGTAATAAATCAGAGACTCTAGGGGTATGCTTAGCAGTCTGCATTTTAAGGAGCTGTCCAAGTAATTCTGATGCATGTGCAAGTTGGGAACCACTGAGGCAGGCACTCCTAGTTGTCTGCATGACCTAGTTCATAGCAAGCACTTGGTGAAGTTTTGATGAATGAGTTAATGAATCAATATTTCCTTCTCCATGTGAGGATTTACGGCTGTGTTGTTTCTTTTTACTTGCTTTTCAGGCACTATCAACAGGATTACTAATTTCCATTCATCATTAGACCATCCATTTGTCTATTCATTCATTAGACTATCTGGACTTCTTGAGATTCCAGAGTTGAATTCATACTGCTTCCCACAACAATGAGGTGCATAGCTCTCCCAACCAGCAGGAGTATTTTGGTAGCCTTCCTCCATGGCTATAGGCCATAACTTTATAAATGTGCTCTCTTCTATTGATATATTTTCAGAAGAAACAAGAATTCCAAAGAAAACCATGTTCTTGCAGCTGCTGATATCCTTTGAGCTTTGCCTGACTTAAAAAAATACCCTCACTTAAGCCTGAATGCCTCTAAGTCATTTTTACTGATAAACCCCGGGCTTAAGTTGTAAACAAATTAAAGACTAAAAACTTTTGTTTGGCACATTCTTTCAAGAACTTTATTGCTGTCTGCGAGCTGCTTGGTTCCTTTCAGAGGGAGCAATGCTCTGTGTGCTGGGCTGAGCGGGGCTGTCCTGCACCTTGGCAAAGTGGAGTGGGAGTGTGTGTGAGAGACTGAGCTGTCTCAATAGCCCAATGTTATGCTTTCAGCAAGCTTTTTTAGAACAAAGTCTCTGTTTTTATTGCTCTCCCTGCCAGTGACCACGACTGGTTTCTTTCAGTGGGACGTTCCATGCCTTTGCACTGAGTGCCAAAGCAGTGCATCCCCTGAGCACTCCCAGCTCCTCACACAGCCCTGAAATGAGGCCATTCTCTAGGCCACTCTCTCTCCCATTCTGCGTGTGCATGCACATACGTGAGCAGATTCTGATAATCTTTTCCTACATCCCAAAGAAGACAGTGAATATAAACCCCCCAAGAACAAATGTATTCTTTATTATACCAACTTATTACTTTAAAAAAACGATAAGAAATTAGTTTCTGGAAATTGGTTTTGTGTTGTAATGTCCAAAATTTATGTCCCTCCCCCCAAAAAAATCTGATTTAAGGAAATGAACTGGTTTAAGCTTGGAGGTTAAGGTTAAACCCATAAAGGATCAAAGCATGAAATATGTAGAGAGGTTTCACACAAGTGATATAAAACTGAATTATGTAAAGGAATTCCCGAATGCCACTCTGGTTGTATCACAATACCTGGAGATTCGTATGAAACATGCAGATTCACCTGGAGTGCCTCATTCGGGAGGCAGTCCAGGAAATTGTTAATTTTAACCACTGCCCAAGGTAATTATGTTGTGTAACTACTGTTGGGAATTACCGGATTAGGTGATATTCAACTTTCCTTCCAATGCAGAGTCTATAATGTTCTGAATTATGACACACTTTGTGATATTCTTTCTTTCTCATGCATGCACACATACTTCTATTCAAATAAGGGAGGTAATACCAGCTTCAACATTATAGCGAGAGTCAGAAAACCTTGGTTATAGTTCCATCTCTGCCACACACCAGCTCTGTTGCTTTGGATAAACCATCAGCCTCCTCTTACCTTCAGCTTCCTCATACACAAAACAAACAGTCTGTACTACAAGATCATATAGTGTGCTGGTAAAAAGAAAAAAGAAGTCTTGATTTATAGTGTTTGTGGCATTTGCCCTTTTCCATGGTGTAAATAATCCGACCTACCCTGGCCACTTTTAAGCTAGCAACATGATGTCACTTAACAAGGAGTTGGGAGGAGATGGACACAATCTGCTCTTGCAAATAGATACAAACTGGCTCCAGCCCAAAACTGACTATTTTAACTTTCAATTTCTATATTCTATTTTATGGAATTAATGAATTAATGATGGTAGCACCTTTTTTAAACAAAAGAAAGTCAGTCGTCGGTGCTATGGAGAGAGCCTGAGCTTTGTAGTTGGATAGACTTTTAAATTTCAGCTCTACC
This sequence comes from Eidolon dupreanum, assembly GCA_028627145.1. Taxonomy (NCBI): domain Eukaryota; kingdom Metazoa; phylum Chordata; class Mammalia; order Chiroptera; family Pteropodidae; genus Eidolon; species Eidolon dupreanum. The sequence goes on along the minus strand of CM053505.1, from coordinate 91,059,453 downwards.
AATTAGAGCTATGTGACCTCAGACAAGATAATTAATGTATAGGTCCTGGTTTCCTCATTTGTAAAACAAATAAACAAAACATTCCTTTTTAGTGAGGAGTAATGAATTAATGTATGTAGAATGCCTAGCATAGTGTCTGGTATCTGTAACATGTGAATGAAATTAGATTAGAGACAATAAAACAAAGCAATAGCAGTCATCACATTAGAAACACCAGCACTAGGCTGAATAATATTCCATTGTATGCATATATCATATTCTCTTTATCTATGGGTGGACCTAGAAAACCTTATATCATGTGAAGTAAGTGACAGAAGGACAAATACTGCATGGTTCCACTTGTATGAAATATCTAAAAATAGTCAAACACATAGAAGCACAGTATAGAATGGTGTTTGCCAGGGGCTGGAGGGTGGGGAAAATGAGGAATTGATGTCCAATGGGTATAAAGTTACAGTTATACAAGATTAATAAGTTCTAAATATCTGCTATACAACATTTTGTACAACAATACTGCATTACACACTTAAAAACTTGTTAAGAGAGTAGATCTTATGCTAAGTGTTCTTGACACAAAAAGGGAGTTAGAAAGAACATGAACTCTTTTGGAGGTGATAGATACGTTTATCAACTTCTTTATGGTGACAGTATCACAGGTGTATGCATATGTCTAAACTCTTCAAAATGTATACATTAATTATGATAACTTTTGTATATTAATTATACCCCAACAGTTTTTATTTTCCAAAAACTAAAAATAAAATTAAAAAAAAAAAACAAACCCAGCACTAGGCAGGAAAAAAACATCCAAAGGGAAAATAGAAAAGAGAGCTCACAATAAAAGTCAAGGTTAACGATAACAGTTACTGTTTTATTGAGAGCTTGCCATGTTTTAGGCACAGTGCTAAGAGCTTTATGTGGGTTATCTGATTTTAAAGACACAGAAAGCTACAAGTGTTATAAACTAAACCATCACTTTTAAAAAGTAATTTAAATGTCTTAAAAGCTAGTTCAGATGTGAGCTTCTACACAGGACAATTTTCAGGAGGATGAATCTAGAGATGAACAGGGATAGGAAACAAACTGACACAGTCCCAAGCTTTGTGCTTTGTATTCAAACCAATTCATTTGTAAAGTCATTCAGTAGGCATCCATTATATGCAAGATACTGAACAGGGAAGGCACTGGATAGAGGAAGGGATGCAAATTTGAATAATACAGAGCTTCTGTATTAGTGAGAGAGACAGACTCAAGCATAAATCACATTGATTTAAGGCCGACTGAAACCAATTCTTCTCATGGTCCCTTAGATTGGCTGGATCTGGAACCATTCACCTGGGCCTCTTGCTCACAGTCTTTTGTTCTAAACACAGTGCACTCTCTTTCTAAACTACATGAGGCATGTTTCAATGGGCATGTAGAAATAAAAAACATCAGAAATTGGAACCCTACTCCTATCCTATTTATCAGCTGTAGCAGCCCGGGCAAATTCAACCAGCACCTTTTACTTGCATATTTTGTTTTATACTTGGGCTCAATAAATATTATTCTTTTGGTAACTTTATTAAGTAATTTGATACTGGCTCCTGTAATAAACAAATCCCAAAATATATGATGACTCGAACTTGATAGAAGTCATTCTCTTTCACCTGCTGATTCAGGAACCTAGCATCCTTCCATATCATGGATCTATCATCTTCAATAAATTCCTTTCAAGGTCAATAGGGTCTGCTGCTTCAACTAGCAGAGAAAGAACCCAGAGAACCCACTGTGGAAGATTTTATGGACCAGTCTTAGAAGGAGTGCCTATGACTTTCTCTCAGTCCATTGACAAGAACTCAGGTATATCACCACACTTCACTGCAAGCAGGAAAATGTACAAATAATAAGAAATGTTTGGGTGACTAGCTGGCCAGTCTCCACCACAGAAACCAAGTAACTCTTTCTTATTCTATTCTGAAGATCTTACCCAACCTAATGCTATGTATTGTTAAGTCTGTGTATTTATTTTTCAATCAATATTACCAGTATGAGACAATTTCTAGATCCCATAGTTTAATATTTAGATACAAGTTTGCAGGAGAGAGGATTTGAAGAAAACTTTCTGTCCTGCTTTTGCTCTTGGTGATTTTCCAACAATTTGTTTCTGCCTTATCTGCTGTTCATCAGTGTCTATCCCATGGTACTCCTGTTTGCATGGTTTATTGTGTGGAACTGAAGTGATAATAATAAAACAAAACTTGAGAAATGTGCTAGGCACCAAGAGTCAGAAACAAGTCATGAACCAGTACTAAGTTGATAGAAGTGCAGAGAGGGAAAAAGCCTAGCTAGACAGGCAAAAATTAAGAATATGCAAGTATTGAGGTTGGAAATAACCAGGTGCAATATCTCACAACATAATTAGAGATCAGGATATTTAAAGAAACTACCCAATATCTCAGAGGCAGAGCCAAGATAGAGTGCTATTTTTATAATGCAAAAGCAAACCACGTGACAAGAAGAATTAGCAGTTATGGGAGTATTCAGTCTCTTTGGGGGCACTCTCACAGAGCTTTATATTTTATTCATATGAATCATCACAATTTGTAATCATATATTTATTTTTTGATTATTTATTTACTACATATTTTCCCAACTAGACTGAATATGGCATGGGGAAGAACTTTATATTTATCAATGCTGATCACAGTGCTTGACAACTCAAATTTTTTGGATGGTTGATTGGATGGATGGATGGATGGATGGATGAAAGGCTGAATAGATGGTTGTATTATTATCTTAGTTTGACCAAAAATTGAGTGACCTCCTAGAAAATATCCCTCAATCTTAACATTTTTTTCCTACTTATAACTGCTTTTTCCCTTGTCTCCAGTCAAATTTTCCTCTGCTATTTTTTCTTATATCTGATAACTTCTATTTAGTCCCCTTCGTAGGCTTCTGTTTCTCTGCTCATCTCCTAAGAGTTATTCTCTTAGACCACTATTCTTTTGTTCTATATACTTCTCAGGATGGTCTCTCCCAAATCAATCAGCTCTTTGTTGATGGCTCTGATAACTCCATATAGCTAGCCAACACTTTGCCTTTAAATTTCCGATGATATGAACTGCTGGACATTTTCATTTTGAAGCTCAAATCATAACTAGAACCAAACTCATCAGATTTTCTTGCAAACCTGCTTCTGTTTCTGTGTTTTTCACCTGTGTTTTTATATGTGGAAGTGCGTTGCCCACCTATGCAAATATCTGTCATAGCAATCAGCACATTCTATTGAAATTCTGCCTCTTTCTATAAGCAGTTAACAACTTTTAGGACAGGGTCTATGTCTGATTTATTTTTGAGCTCCTAAAACCTAGTATAATATATGATGCAGAGCTGGTATTTGCTGAAGGGAGCTCATGCATATATGGATATCATAATTACCCTTCTAGGTTCCTTAACTTGACCCTTTAAAGCTATATTGATTTCTCCTTATTGTGTGATTATGACATTTTATCAACCACAAAATTCCATGGATTCCACCTCTAAAATGTCTCATAGACCTCTCCTTTCCAATCATTCTGCCCTTATACAGAGTGCTTCACCCAAAGTGTGTGGTTAACATAATGTATATCAATTAGCCACTGACACAATAATATTGAGAAACAAACTACTCTAAAACTCAGAGGCATACAAAATTTAGCATTATGCCTTTCTTAAGCATTTGTGGATTGGCTATGGGTTGGATCCAAATCTACTCCATGTCTCCCATCTTTGAGCCAGCAGATACTCAAGGCATAGTCTTTACATGGGAATGGTAGAAGCAAATCAAACACATAAACATTCAGAACCTCTACTTGTGTCCCACCCGCTAATATCCTATTGGCCAAGAAAGTGACATGGGGTGGAGAAGTACATGCTTCTCATGAATGTGAGGGGAATAGAAGTGAAAGTTTTTTCTTACCAGAAATTCAGTCTATGCAAGATACAAATTGGAAACAGAGAAATATGCCAGGCTGTCATTGTCATCCTTTGAGAGATGATGGTCATTTGGACCAGGAGGTGGTGGTAGAAATGTTAAGGATAAGTATGACCATATTTAGGTCTGGAAGACTGTTTGGGGCCATTTTATCCAGACTCAGGGCTTTAGATTCCACCTAGATGCTTATGACTGCTAAATGTATATCACAAGTTCTACTTTCTTTTCTGACTTCCAAACTCATAAACAAATGTCCCTTATTTATCTTCACTTGGATGTCTAATAGATTTCTCTAATCATAATATCTCCAAAATCCAAGCCTGTACTTCCCTCAGTCTTTCCTATCTTGGTAAATAGCACCAGTAGGTGCCAATTACTCCCATAAAAAATACCTACGAGTGATGTGTGATTTTCTTATCTCCTATATCAAATTTGTTTTTAACTCCTATAAGCATTACTTTTAAATTATATCCTAAATCCATCCATTTATCACTACTTAAAAATACAATTAATTTGGGATGAGTAGAACAAGGATCGTTGAGGCTGGAGTGTTATGTGGGTTATGCACATAGACATTGAAGTTACCTAGGTTAATGACAAGAGTCGAGGTAGAGAATGGGAGAGTGAGCAAGAAGCTAAAATCTTCCCTGAACAAGTGGATTGACAAGGAAGTAATGAGGAAGACGGAGACAAGCAAAGAGAGTGATGTGGTTGAATGGCACGAACCTCAAAGCATCAAAGGTAGGAGAACAAATCACTGGGAATTCTCAATGAAGAACAAGGGAGGTTGCTACCCTGCCCAGAGTATGAGAACAACAGCTGCAACAACAAAAATGACAAATAAAAATTGTACCTGCTTGATAGAGCTAAAAGAGCATTTAGGAAGATGAGACTGATAGGAAAAGGGCAGGAAATGATATTTCATTCCACGTAAATGATACCTAAAAGAGCAGAAGTGGGCATACTTATATTAGACAAAATAGACTTTACATCAAAAACTGTTACAAGAGATAAAGAAGAACATTAAATAATGAAAAAAGGTTGATTCGCCAGGATACTATAACAAGGATTGGGGTTGGTTCATATAAGACAATGTAATAAGTAGCACAAGATAGGCAATAAGGCATTACCTGGGGCCTTGAAGTTCTGGTGATGTATGAGGTGCATCTGGTGATGTATCTGGTGATGTGTCCTCTGACAGTTTAGCCTCACCTCCTAGTGAAAGGTTGGAATCAACATTAACTGAGATGGGGAAGAATGTGAAAGAAGTGGGAATAGGAAGAGGAATGGAAATTTTAATGGGAGTTGAAATTTACTTTGGTACATATTTAGTTTGAGATGTCTATTAGAAATATAATTGAAGATGCTGATTGGGCATTTGTATATATTAATCTGGAATTCAAGAGAAAGATGTGAGCTAGAGATAGCAAATCAGGATGGGTTACAAAGTAGATAGTAATCAATTTCATGAAACTGAATGATAGCACCTAGGGAGTTTGTGTGTATAGAATACAATATTTAAGGAGTTAGCATAGCATTCCAACATTTAGAATTTGGAGAAAGTTTAAGAAAGCAACAAAAGAGACAAAGAATGAGTGGCCAGTGTGGTAGAAAGGAAACTTAGGTGAGTGTGGGATCCTGGAAGACATGTGAAGAAATTATTTCAGGAGGAGAAGTTATCAGCTGTTTAAATTTTGCTGTTAGTAGCAATAACATGTGGACAAAGAAATGACCATTGGATTAAGCAATGGTCATTGGTGGCTCTACCAATGGAAGTTTATGTGGAGCAGTAGAGAAAAAAATCTCTTTGGAATAGATGAAAAGAGAATGAGAGCACAGAATTTGGAGTTAGAGAGAATGAACAAATCTGAGGATTTTAAAATTTTTATTAATTTATTTTTTAGGAAAGGCCAGTACTTGGAGTGGAAAGCAGGGTCAAATAAGGATTAGTTATTCTTTTATTCTTTTTTTAATATAAGAGAAATAAAAGCATGGTTGTATGCTGATTGGAAAGATCCAGTAAAGGGTATAGAGTGATGATGATACCGGGCAGAAAAGAGAAGAGAAGCAAAGTCTTTAAATAAATAAGAAGGTTGGATATCTAATGCTCAATCAGGAAGTTCATCCTCGGAAACCAGAGGGAAAGCAGAGGGCAGAGGCCCAAATGTAAGTAGGTAGGCAGATGTGTTTGTGGGATGTTTTGGAAATTATCTTCTGATTGCTTCAGTTTCTTCACTGAAGTAGGAATAAAGGTAAAAGATGAAGAGTGAGTATCAGAGAGGAGATGTTGGAGGAATGAGTAGAGAACAGACAATGTAAATGCTTATCTAGGAGAGTGAGAGAGGGTGTGAACTAAGGACACATAGTATGATTGCTCAGCAGCATTAGGAGCTCACTGAGGTTTATGGTCATGATTTCAAAGTGAGACCACTTTGCACGGTTTGTGTCTTCATCTATGTTCAGCTATTTTGGGCGAAGACAAGCAAATAATCCTTGCTGCTCCCTAAAATACTGAGCTGGATTTTTCTCCATCTGGTGGCTACACTCAAAGTACTAGATTGCTCTGGAAAAACCTCAGGGCTATGGACAAAAAAGTTATATTCTCTACCTTCTAAAATCAAAGAACTGTGTTTTAGGAGACCAGATTAGTCTAATCCTCACCAATATGGAAATGAGAGGAAGTTTGTTGAACAGCTTCCAAAAAGGAGAATAGGAAATATAATGCTGTCCTTTTCCTCTTCTCTAGGTGACCCCCCTCCTCAATACCAAACAATCCCCTTGACAACGTAGGGCTATTTCTGAACAGAGAGATTTGATTTGCAACCTGTCTGAAATTCACACCACGTCAGAAGTCACAAGTACACCTTGCACTGCCAGCTGAAGGATAAGGGCAGCATAGAGAAGACAGAGTAGCCTAAGAAATCAAGACAGATCAAAGATTTTACTCATTTACAGAGACGTTGGCATGTAGGACTGCAGGAAGTAGCAGGGGTACTAGCTGCTTTGCCAGATCCTTCCAAAAAGTCACCCAGTGGGATGAAAGAATTTCAATTAGAAGCCGTGGAGGGAAACACAAACTTGAGGTAGCAGTTGTGCCTCTGTAGGTTCATTGATATTAAAGGGCTGTGGAGGAAGTGCCTAGCAGGTGCTTATAAACCACTGATTGTTCCATACACAATTAACAGCTTTGGATGAGCTTTGTTTTTTCATCATTGATGGAGAACAAACTGAGTGCTATAGTCATAAACATCAATAGATGAGCCACAGCTGCATCAGACAGGATGTACAGAACCCCCATCTATTTCCACCAACTACCTCCCCTATTCCTACCCCACCCTTGCCCTGACCAGGACTTCCAGGAGATAGGAATCATTAGGAGTTTGACTATGTTCCTGCAAAATTCATCTGTTGAAGTCCTAACCCCTAGTACCTCAGAATGTGACCTTATTTGGAAATGGGGTCACTGCAGGTCTAATAATTTTAAATGAGGTCATATTGGAGTGGGTTGGGTCCTTGATCTTATATGACTGGTGTTCTTATTAAAAATGAAGATATTTGGACATAGACATATGCACAGAGAGAACACTATGTGAAGAAGGCAGAGAGAGATCAGGGTAATACTTCCGCAAGCCTAGGAATGACAAAGATTGCCAGCAAATAACCAGAAACTAGGAGAGAGGTGTGAGCAGATTCTCCCTCACAGACTTCAGAAAGAACAAAACCTGGTGACACCTTGATCTCAGACTTCTATTTTCTAGAACTGTGAGTCAATACATTTCTGTTGTTTAAGCCACCCAGTTTGAGGTACATTGTTATGGCAGCCTGAGCAAACTAATACAGGCACCTTTAATTTTTTTTTAATCAAAGCAGAACCATAGGAAGATGGAGAAAATCCCTGCAAGAAGGGCAAGCCCTGAAATTGTGAACTTGACAGTGACTTGAATCTGATTGCATATTTATCCAAGAGAAACTAGATTCTAAACCAAAAGTATCTGAAGCATTACAATCTTGAACTGGAATGTAATAAAATGAGTTGTCTTCTCTGGGCTCAGTGGGGTTCAAATCCATGAAGAGTATGTACAGTTTTATGAATAAATCAAACTTAACATTTTTCACTCTCAGAGCAAGGCTGGCTTCTGATAACTGTTTCTTTTATATAATACACTGCTCTGGATAGGCCTTTCAAGGGTGTGTGTGTGTGTGTGTGTGTGTGTGTGTGTGTGTGTGTGTGTGTGTGTGTTGGAACCGTCAGCCTATTTATGGCCAATTATATGAAAGCATATTAGCCAAGTTTCAATCACTGACTATTTGAAGAACAACTGAAGTGATTTTTGTAATATTCTTTGTCTTGGTAAGTCCAGTTTAGCAAGACTTCAGCTGTTTTCTCAACTTAAGAACTATGGTATTCATATAGTTCAAAAGAAAGATTAATACTCCATGCAAGGTTCAAACCTGCTTCATAATTCTCAGAAATTCATTGGAGCAGATCATAGATGCTTATGTCAACTGCATGAAAATCAGATATATCCGGTAGATGTTTTGTTTTTACATGATTATGTGGGCACAATTCATTTTCCTTTAAAGAAGTAAAATTGGAGCAAAATGCAACATAGACATTTTCAGGCCTGAATGAGGAAAGAAATTATGGAGGAATTATACTTTTAGCTGTCTTGTAATTCTAAAAATACCTTTATTAAATCCTAAGTACTCTAAAAAATAAACAAACAAATAAATAAATAAATCCTGAGTACTCTAATATAATGACCGTAACCCATCTTTAGGTGCATTTCAAATAATTCTCCATACATAGATGCTTCCTATATGCTGTTTTATAGATAGTCTTTCTAATTCATAATGACTATTTTTTGTATCTACATATAGAAACTGTTGAAAATTTGGGGTTTTTATTTGGGTAATTTTTGTACAAATTCAGCAGGAAATATATGACTTCACAGTGTGTACATTTGTAGCAATAAAGTAACTATTTGATTATTGTAATGACTGAAAACTATACATGAATTATATTTGAAACATATTAGTGGTATATAGTATTGCTGAGTGGAAAGAATCCTTTTTCTGAAGATAGTGTTCTAGTAGTGTTTGCTCTACTAGAAACTGGCTGTGAAACTTTAGCTCCTTTGTGTCTCATTTGTGTAACTAATAAAACAAACAGATTGGGCTAGGTAAATTCCAAGTCTTCCAGTGCCAAAATTCTAAATTCATTCAACAAATATTTATTGTCTAATGGGTACAAGGTACTGTGCTAGCAGGTACTGATTACACACCAGTGAATAAAACAGATAAACATTCTTGCCTTTGTGCAAAGAAAACATTGCTGGTGTCCTCCTGAACTCCTCGGTCTGTCCCGACCCTTCCATCTCTGTGTCCTGTGCCATTTGAGTCATTTTCTTAGAGCAGGCAGGCTTATGAACAAAACCCTCTAATACTCCAAAACTTTCAAGGCTCTCTATCAATTGTAGAATAGGTTGCACGTTCTTTAATTAGACATTCTCTACCCAATGTACTCTTGCCCAATACTGCATTAACAATATCATTACTTCAGAAGAAGTATTGGATAGTAGGCAACGAACTGATGCAGGAATCCAAAGCTATACAATTTTTTGGCAGGGCATAAATATTGTCTGAGCCTCCATTTCCTCATTTGTAAAGTAAGAATGATAATAACCTAGCTCCATAGGATGATATGAAAGCAGTAAATCACACTTGATAAAGACACGAAAATACCTTGTAACTATTAAGGTGAAGTGGGATAGTGGAAAGACTGTGGATTCTGCAGCCACTCAGAACTAGGTTGGAAATCTGGCCCAGCACTTCTTTAGCTTTATGACTTTAAACAAATTGATAAATCTGAACTCCTTATCTATAAAATCAGATCAAAATAGCTATTCTGCATGGTTATTGTTGGTGCTAAATAATACATTGTAAGGAAAATACTTGACAGTCAATGTGTAAGTACATGATCATTGAATAGTTATTATTAAGGCAGTTAGTAGTTAGTATTTATTTAAATTCTGCAGATATAGATATCATGTTCCTACTGGTCAACAATTTTTGTTCAAACTTTCCTCAAAAGAAATTGTGTGTGTGTGTGTGTGTGTGTGTGTGTGTGTGTGTGTGTGTGTGTGTTTAGAGGAAAGAGAGAACAAGAGAAAGAAGGAGAAAGGAGAAGCCGGGAGAGAGAGAAGGGAGAAAGGAGATTATGAAAGATTCCAACTGGAACAAGGATGAATTACAATCCAAATGAGGTCAGGCTCATCTTACAGGACCATTCAATAGTAGTAGATAGTCCACACTTAGAAATGCATAAGACTAAAAAGAGTAAGGAAATTGATTTGGCATTATTTAGTAGAATTGAAGATGCATAAACTTTAAAACCTAACAAATGTACTCCTAGATATTTACCCTAGAGAAATTACTATGCATGTCCAAAATGAGACGTGAACATAAATGCTAATTGCAGAAGTGTTTATAAAAGCAAAAAATTGGAAACAAGTTAAAAGTCCATCAATTGAAGGGTGAATAAAATAATTGTGATTCACTCAATAAATAGAATATATATGGCAATGAAAATGAATAAACTACATAGTGTATATATCAATATGATTTATTATTTTTAAAAACACAATGTTGAGTTAAAAAATTAGATGTATAGAAGAGTATTTGCAGCACAATATCATTTATTTAAGTTTAAAAACTTACAAAACAATACTATGTAATGTGTTAAAGTATGTATGTATATGTGGCAAAACTATAAAGATATGAATAGGAATGATAATCATCAGATTCAGGATAGAGGCTAATTCTGGGCAAGGTGTGAGTGTGTGGGAGGGGGCGAGGGGAGTACAATCAGGATGAGGCACCCAGGGAGCGTCATATTTACAATGCTCTACTTCTTATGCTAGATGGTTTGTATATGGCCACTTGTTACATTATTTTCTACACTTTGTATATATCTGAATTATTTTGTAACAAATAGTGAAAAGAGTATGATAATAAAGTAAGAGGAGAAGAGGAGAGGGATCTGGTTCTCCCATGTTAACTGATCAGGAAGTTCTGATGAATTGTGAATGCTGATTACCCAGATGAAAGCTTAGAGGAATGATCATCATACCCAGAGTGATTATCAACACACTCTCAATTAAATTAAAAAAAACCATGAAAACTTAGTAGATGTTCGGCTCTCCCATACTCAGATCCAACTATCTATCTAACATGCTCCTAGAGACAGCTAGGTGAGGGAAGGCAAGCACAGTATCAAATGAATGGGTGAGAAGAAGTATAAGCTTTGGAGGCAAACTGATCTGGCCATGAATTCCCTTTCTGCTACTCGCCCATGGAAATGAGCTGTAAACCCAGGACTGCCAATGACTGGCTATATTGCCTTAGACAATTTTTAGTTTCAGCATCCTTACATGTAAAATGAAGATTATAATATCTCTATCTCTATCTATAATATCTAGCTCATAATATTTCAAGGAACATGCACACACACGCCTAGGAAATAATAGGTACTCAATGAATGTTAGTTTTCTTCCCTTTCTGTCCACTAAGAGATTTCTTATAGCCTGAATTCTCATAAGAGCGATTATTAAGTTTCATTGCAATCTACTTGAGAATCAGTTTGGAAAATTTTATTATTACAATGACCTGGAGCAGTTTTGATATAATACAATTTTTCTCATTTTAGTATGTCTTTGTTCACCCTTACTTTTATTACCATAAATTGCCTAAAAAGTAAATTAAATTTTTAAGACAGTTGAAACAAATTATCTGTCTATGTTCTCTCCTGATAAGTGTTGCTAAAGCACATGTGGTAACCAAGGGCAGCACCATCTCCCCTTGCCACCAAGATGACACTCTTGTTGCAGAATGAGCTTTGAGCACCTAAGCTCTCAGCACATGTATTTTCTCAGCATCATGTTCTGTGGATTCTCATTACAGAACAAGCTGAGATCTCTATAGTGAGCCATTTGAAAATAGACAGAGGCCAGGAATTGTGGGCCCATCACTATGAAGAAAGACATAGTTTTGATTATAGCACCTGAGAAAAGTGACTAGCAATTCAAATGCAAGGACGAATAGGAATCAGAGAGCTCAAACAGCCACCAACCTCTCTTATAAGCTGTGGCTCCTAGAAAATCCCATAGTATATTTTTGAGGACAATTTAGAGGGACAGATTTGTTAAATATCATACGTAGCCAAGGTAAGGACAACCTGCTTTTCTCTCCCGTGACCGAACTAATTTATACTCATCTGGGATAACAAGCCAGGACTTTTTAAATAAACAACCTTTTAAAAGAATTGTTCTGCAAAAAGGAGCAGAGACAGGGGTTAGCAGCTGGAAAGTGATATGTGAAGTTATGAGAGGTTTGTTTTTTAAGATGGGAGATCCTAAATTAGATTTGTGTGTTGAGGAGGCTACAGTAGAGAGGAAAAATTGATGATGCAAGAAAGAGAGAAAGTTTTGGCTCTGAGAGCATGTACATACAGTTTATCCATGTCAACTAGAAAGAAAGAGAGTATATGGGCCCAAATGTAGGCAGGTGGTCAGATGTGGTTTTGGGAGCTTGTTTCAATACTTTTCTAATTACCTCAAACTTCTCAGTGAATTAAGAAGAAATTTCATTAGCTTAGAGTGAGGAGGGTAAGAGGATATTTGGAGGTCTGAGGGGGAAAGGTGTAAATAATCACTTTGGAAAGTGGGAGAGAGAACTTTCGGGTAACTAATAGATGAACATGGGAACTATCATATAGACAAAAGTGGGAATTAATATATTAGAACAGAGGAAAGCAATAAAATTTATATACCCAAAACTTGTTTCTTTGGAAGGATCAATAAAACAAGCAAACTATGGATAAAACTAATAGGCAACAAAATAAGAAAAAATGAACATATACAATGTTTGAATTTAAGAAAGGATATTACTACAGATTTAGAGAATATTTCAAATATTATATATAGAAATTTAGGCTAATACATACAAAAATCTTTGCATAATGAATGATTTTCTAGGGAAATACATATTACTACAAGTATATTAAGTAGCAGGAAATTGGAATAGGACAATAATCACAGAAAGTTTACAAAAATTATTAAAGAGTCCTCAACAGAAACAACTGAAAGATGAACTCATCTTAATGAGATCCTGATGATAATATGGTAAAAGTGAGATTTAGGGGTTACTCCCCACTGGGAACCAGAAGAAGGAAATTCACATTCCATTAAAAGTATAACAATATGCAATGTGCTACCGAATGAGCTATTTACTCCTCAACTTTCTGTCCACAGATGTTTGATTTTCTCTCATGGTTGATGTTAGATCCTGAGGATTCATGGACTGAGGAACAGAGTTTGAGCTCTCCCCATTTTCCAAGAGTCTATTTTCTGAGGATTCAGGGAGACACAGAAATAGCAATCCTGATGTGCTGCCCGCTGCAAGGATGATGATGCTGTGGTTGTGGCTCAGTTACTTTGTTAGCATGACCTATGTTCTCTGCCTTGTTGTCTGGTGGTGGGAGTGGAGATGTCAACGTCAAGTGCTCTCTGCCCAAGCCCCTGTCACTTCCTCTCCACTGATTATTAAATCATTGCACACCACACACAGGAGAGGGCCTTAATATGTAACAAGTGACAGAAGCATTTGAGAAGGGGTCAAAAGGACAGTGTGATTTTCACCTTTGTTACCAGGGACAGACAGTAATGGGATTCTTGTCATTATGGCCTATAGAGGAGAAATGACACAACTCAAACTACATTGGCTGCTTCATTATAATCAAGAATGGTGGGAAGAAGAGGAAGACAGCTTTAAGAATTCATTTCAGTCAGCTCTTTCTTTGGTTTGGTTAACTGTCAGTTTTTGTATATCTATACAATGAAATGCTATGCCATCAATAAAGTATTCTTATTCATTTTTGAAGAATACTTAATAACAACTGACAGTCTTATGATATAATCTTTAATGTAAAAAAATGCAAAACTTTATTTACAGTATGACCCCATGCAAAGGGGAAAGCATTTAAAGAATTATATAAAATCATGGGCTCTCACTGTGATTGGAATAATTTTTTTCCGTTTTCCATGTTGGTTGCTGAATTTTCCAAATGCTCCATATTAAGCTTCTTTTGCTTTTGCAATTAGAAAAAAATTAATTTGTTTCTTTAAATGCCAGTTTTTTTCTTTTTAAAACCACAGGGTTCGCTTCCAGGAACACCTGAAATTATACAAATAAAAGGTGAGAATGGGGGGTGGTTTTCTCATTTTGCTTTCTACTGAGCTGTTTTGGCAGCTCAATTTGAATTACTCATGCTGATGGGTTTTACTTTAACCTTGTCCAACAGAGAAGCAGGAAGGATAAAGTAAATGGAAGGACAAAGTATAGGGTTGGCTAGAAATTCCATTATAATAAAGAATTAGAGAGAAAATATGGGCATTGGAACAGATAGCCAAGTTTATTAATTCTTACAAAAAGCAGAGGCAAGGACAACAAAGGGATTTATTGCTTTTCTGAAAGCATCTGAGAATGTCTAGGTAACAAACTCAGTGCTGATAGTCTATACCCTGTAACAAAACAAGAAGTAACAACAAGTACTATGAAACAAAGAATATTTTATCAGCTCATCCCTACATCTCCCTATATCACTGGTATAGTTTACTTGCTTCTTTCCGATTTTTAAACTTTAAACTTCAGATATTTTAGAGTTAAAATAACATAGTAGCAAAGAATTTTGAAGCTTCTTGTAGTAAATTCAGGATTACGAACCCAAATGGTCATCTCCATGGAGCTACTGGTTTTCTAAGCTGCAAATGCTGTCCTTGAAATGTGCAGGTAAGTCTACTTTGCACTAACTTTTGTGCATGCTTGTAAGCCAGTACAATTTTAATAAGGAAAGAAAGTAATATGTTAACAATATAATAAAGGTTCCATCCCAAAGCATCACTAGATTCCAGGGCATTTTTATATTATACTATGGTTAATTGAAGCCTATCCATAGAATCATCGAATTTTAGAGGCAGAAGTTGATTTTAGAAATATAACAAAAGCCATCCATCTCACCTTACAGATTAGAAAATTGAGGCTGAAGAGGTGAAGAATAGTTAAAGCTAAGACTAAATTCAGCTATACCATTACCATTGCACTATGCTGTCTAGTCAACTGGTCAACCACCAGATAGTATTGATGCTTTTACTTGAAAGGTTGCCATTATCAAAATGAATGAACATAATACTTTAAATCTTAAAATTTTCTGGCTGACTCTGGTCTGTGAAATTCCTTCCCCAGTATTCCTGACTGGGTCTCAGGAAGCTACTGCTTAGGAATGGGAAGACAGGCTTAAGAGGCTTCAAAAAGTAAAATATGTTGTTTGGAAGTGTGAAGAAGTGAAGAGGTTGCCAGGTAAAAAAGGATGCAATGCTTTTTAAAAATATTTCATTCAACAAATAAAAATATCAATTCATCAAGAGTTAAGTTTCATTTGTCTTAAAAATGATTTTTCCAATGATGGTGGATGAATAAGAAGCTATAGTATTTGTTTTTCTTTTTATAACTTCATAACACATAATATTTATTTTCCTCTTTGACCCCCATGCTCCCTGTTGATGGATTTAGTACTGCTTTTCATTTGTTATATTTTGATTAATATGTTATATATACTTCTCATATTTACTTTTAAAGCTATGATCATTAGCTTTGTAGTTCTTTTTGGTCACTCACTGTGCTCAAAGATTGATATTCTTGGTTGCAATGGGAAACAAAATAACCATATAAAGTCTGCCCTTTTGACCAACAAATAAGCCCCCAAATGATCACTCTCAATCCAATTAAAGTTCAAATACCAGGCCTTTGGTTGAACAGAGACTTTCTAATAAAATTACGAGGGATTATTCCATTCCCTAATGCTATTTTAAAGCTTCTAACTTGACATATTAAAGTTGTACTAACTGAATTTATTAAACATGTGATAGGGAATATGATAATTAAGAACACTGTACAAATATAATTCCACTTTTATTACCTACTCTTGTAAATGAAGCACATGTTTAAGGGCTGGCTAAACTTTTTTTTTGCATTATGTCTCTATTGAACAGTGCTTTCTAGAACATGTTTTAAAAGTTTATTAATTTTTATAGGATTTCCATTTAAAAGATGTGTTTGTAATACATTATTTATTTTTCATATATATACTGAGTCACTGCTATAAGCTAGACATTTCTGTAGGTTCTGAGGATTTTAACACAAGTCACTCTGCTTTCATTGAGTTTACATTTTAGTGGCTTGGGGGCAGATAACAGAAAACAAACAAAAAACAAACAAACAAATTAATTAAATAAATAAGTAAATAAGTAAGTAAATAAATAAATAAATAAGACAAGTTTAGTTAGAAGTATTAGGAAGAAAAACCTAGAGGAAGTGTGATAGAGGATAACTGGAGGAGAGGAGCTAATTTAGACTGGGTGGTTAGGGTTACCCTCCTGAGGTTATCTGAACAAAATATAAATGACAAAAGATCTGAGGTTTGACAGACAAGTCAAGAGACACTAGATATGCTAAGGGACCAAGTCATTGATTGTCTAGTGGAATAATGTTCTAGGGAATGAGGCAAACACCCTAAAGTGAGAATGAAATTGATACATTCAGGGATTAGAAAGAAATCCGGTGTGACTGGAGTGTAATTAGTGACTAAATTAACAGTGGAAGAAAAGGGAGTATAGTACTGAGCCATGGGGTACTTCAACATTGGGAGGTAGAGCTGAAGAGTTGGTGACAGAGAAGGGAACTGAGAATGAATAGCCAGAAAGCTAGAAAAAGAAAAGTGTGATATTCCCATCCCCTCTGGGGAGCTAGGAGAATGGGGTGAAGGGTTAAAGAAGTACAGATTAGTAGTTGATTAATGGTCATGGGGACTGGGAGCACGACATGGGGAATGCAGTCAGCAATCATGTAATGGCTAGGTGTAGAGCTAGGGGAGAGAAAGAGCAATCAGGAGGATCGTTTTATAAACTATAGAAATGTCTAACCAATGCACTGTATACTTGAAACTAACAATAAAATAAAATGACAAGTGTGATATCGTGGAAGCCAAGATTTTTAAAAAAAAGTATGTGGGGGGTTGGGGGGGTAGTTAGCTATGTGGAATGCTGATAAGAGTTCTAGCAACAGGACAGAAGAGTGATCATTGCCATTGGTGACTGTGACCGGTACAGTTTCAGGGGAATGTTGAAAGATGAGGGCAGAATCGGAAAGGTTGAAGAGAGAAGATGATGAAGTGGTGATAGAGAGTACAGACAGAATTTTAAACAAGTTATTCTGTGAAGAGTGGCAGAGTGATGGGACAGTAGTTGGAAAGCAGGCAAAGTGGGGTAAAGGAAGGTTTGGTTATTATCTTTTCAAGATGTAAAATATTGAGCATGTACTACAGTTTGTTCATCCATTAACATGTTGAAGGATATCTGAGTTGTTTCTGGTTCCTGGATGTTAAAAATAAAGCTGCTATAAACATTTGTGTGCAGGTTTTGTTTTTGTGTGAACATAAGTTTTCATTTTTTATGGATAAATTCCCAGGACTGCAAATACTGGGTCATATGGTAGTTGCATGTTTAATTTTTAAAGAAACTGACAACCTGTTTTCCACAGTACTACTTCACACTCCTACCAGCAATGTATGACTGATCCAGTTCCTTCACATCCTCACCAATATTTGGTATTGTCACTTTTTAAAAATATTTTAGCTATTCTGGTAGGTACATAATGATATTTCATTGTTGTTTTAATTTGCATTTCCCTAAATGACTAATGATGTTGAACATCTTTTCATGTGCTTATATACAACATCTGTATATCCTCTTTGATGAAATATCCTTTCATTTTTTTGCCCATTTTGAAAACTTGGATTGCTTGATTTTCTTGACTTTTTAGAAATCTTATGTATTCTAGAAACTAGTCTCTTGTCGGATATATGGCTTACAAATATTTCCTCCCACTTGTTAGCTTGTCTCTTCATCATCTTAACAGTATTTCATGGAGCAAAAGTTTAAAATTTTGATGAGGTCTAACTTATCAATCTTTCTTTTTATGGAGCACTCTCCTGGTTTAAAGTCTAAGAACTTTTTGCATAGCCCTAGGTCCTGAAGAATATCTCTCATGTTGTTATCTAAAAGTTTTATAGTTTTACATAAAAAGTTTCATAGTTTTACATTTAAAACCATGATCCATTTTGAGTTAATTTTTACATAAGATTCAAGATTTAGGTAAAGGTTCTTTTTTTTGCCATGGATGTCCAATGTATGATATATCTTAATTAAAATATTTAATTTATAATCCAAGTGGAATAAGTATTTACATTTTTCACATCTTTCATAAATTTTGATATTTTCTTCTTATAAATGGAAGATACTCCTGGAAAAGTCATTTTATGTAGTAGTACGAAGTAGGAACACATATTTTCACAAACAACATTAGCAATTTTTCTTTCTGCTATCTCTAACATACATTTTAACTAAAATGTATGACCAGTGATAATATTAGAAAGGCTTCTAATTAGAAACTAGAGTTTCTAAATTTCATTTTAAGAGAAAAAACAACTTGCCCTTTTGGCTGCCTTGAGCTACACAGGTAAAATAGGAGAAGGCCATGAGTATAGGTGTTCATTCTATTTTCGGAATTAACAGCACTGTGTTTTTCCCTCAAATTATCAAGAAAATGGCCTTAACCCTGACCTCAATTTCATATGCCCTATGGTCATAGCTTCCTAAACCATGTCCCTGAGTCCAGCCTCATGTACTTTGAATTGATAACATATCATCTAAATCTTCTTTAAAACCTATATGATCATATCCCCCCCCCCCACACACACTCCTTACAGTCAATAGCTCTTCATAAATAGCCCAGATTCCTTACCTTGGCATTGCAGATTCCCCAACCCTGGCCTCTATGGTACTTCACCATGTAAACCAGTCTAATTCTACCTCAGAATCTTCCATGCACTGCTGCAACCACTTTTTTACTCATGCTATCCTTTCACATTTGATGTTTTATCAGCTGAATAAACACCTGTTTTTCCTACAGTCAGTGAAAATGCTAATTCCACCAACCTACCCCGATCATTCCAGCACAAATCTTCCAAGGGTTTCCCTTGTCATCCAGAATAAAATATAAAAGCATTACCATTCCATACGAGACCCTACCGAATCTGGCCAGTGTTATCTCACTGACCTTATCTCTTATGACAGTTTCTCTGCTCACTAGTGACCTCTTCCTCCATCTTTAAAGCCAGCATCATTACATCTTCAAATCTCTCTCTGACCCACTCTTCTGTCTTCCTCTTTTACTTACAAGGACCCTGTTGATTACATTGGGCCCACCTGGATAACACAGACTAATCTCCTTATCTCAAGATCCTTAACTTAATCACATTTGCAAAGTCCCTTTTGCCATGTGAGGTACCATAGTCACAGGTTCCAGGGATTAGGATGTGGACATCTTTAGGAGTCATTATTCTGCAAACCACACCTCCCAAATCTTCATGTATTATTTTCTTGCTTCATTCAAGTTTTTTTTTTTATCAAATGCCACCTAATCACCATGCCTCCTCTAAGTGCCCTAAATAAAATACCATACCTTCTTCTCCCAGAATATTTTCCCTCCTTTTTTTCCTTTCCTTATTAACCACTTATTACCACTTGACATATAATTTAGGGCTCTAGCCTAATTATACAGATGGAAAACAACCCTGGAAACAGGGTAGTAATTTAAACATCATATCACATAATTGGAAATAAATTTTAAATGAATATTTGCTTATAAGTATGTCTTTAAAATATATAATGGCCATTTAAGAAGTCACAATAAAGCTTAATACACATTTGTTTGTTATGGATAGTTTTAATACAAAACAAACATTAGCATCTAATACAATGGGGTGAAAGGAAGAAACACAGAAGAAAAGAAATTCTGATTGTGTCACTAGATTGTTGTGTATTATTAGATAACATTGTTTTTTTTACTTCTTTGAGTCTCAGTTTATTCATTTACAAAAAAATGGTAATAATAAAAGCAACCATATTTACCTATCTCCAGACATCTTGGGCAGAGGGGTGGGCAGTCATGAAGATCACCCACTTTCCAAGGTATATGCATGCTACTATTCCTGCATGCTCGGGTTCTATGACTTTAGTGTGTCACACAACAACATATAGCAAAATATTCTTTGCAGGTGAATCTAGGTTCCTATTCCTGATTGTATGAAGTGGGAAAAATCTGAGGCTAGGTCTGGGTAGAGCCTGACAGAACAGCCTATGATCAAAAACCAATTGATCACTTCCATTAATACATACAGTAAACATGGTACTAGCATTAAAAAAAAAATGGGCATTAAAATGAGACCCAAATAAATGTTTACTTTCGAGTTAAGCTTTTTGCTAATACTCTTGCTTTATCAATGCTAAAAATACCATCACAATCCATTTCAAGAAGGTTAACTCGATAATGTGTCAGCAATGATCGTAAAGAACTCAAATGAATCATTTGGAGCTGTCACTGCTGAGAGACAGATTCTCTCCTGTCTTTGCCTGTTTCATAAAGGACTCTAACATAAGTGTGTGTGTGTGTGTGTGTGTGTGTGTTATGAAGCCAACTTGACATGATACTAAAACGACTGATATTTTTGATCACATCAGAAAACAAATCAATTTGGCAAAAATAGATAAAAATGTAATTCGTTTACCAGAGTGTGGCTATAAAATTCTTAACCTCCTTCGCTCACAGCCCTATGCCATCAAATTCCTGTTTGACTACATTTTTCCCTTTTCCACTAGTGGGCTGTCTTACTATAAATACAGTACAAACAAATTCCATAATTAGTTCATTTCCATGGAGTAATTCACTCATTCAATAAATATTTATTTTACCTTGACTAAGTCCTGAGTAATTCTCTAAGCCCTAAGATATATATATATATATATATATATATATATATATATATGAACCAGACAACATCCCTGCCCTAAAAGAATTTAGAATCTAGTCCCCAAACTACACCTAGCTTCTTACCTCCCACTACAGACTCCTGTGCAGAAAAGAATGAAATCAATCTCTGCTCCTTTATCTCCACCAGTATTCTCTGCATACCAAGTTGAGCTGTCCTTTAACTAGGAGTATGCATTAGACTGTGAGCAACTTAGGAGAAGCTGGGGTGCTGACTAAAGAGAATCCTTCTAGGATTAAGAAGTACAAATTGGTGGTTATGAAATAGTCACAGGGATGTGAAGTACAGCATAGGGAATATAGTCAATGATATTGTAAAAACTATATATAGTGCCAGGTGGGTACTAGACTAATCAGGGAGATCACTCGTAAGTTATATAAATGTCTAATCACCATGCTAATATAAAATAATATTGAAAGTCAACTGTAATTGAAAAATCAAAAAAGAGGGTGGAAAGCTTAAGGTTAATAAGGGGTTCAAACTTCCAGGTATAAAACAAATAAATCATGGGGATGTGGTGTGCAGCATAGGGAATATAGTCAATGATATTGTGATAGCGCTGTATGGTGTCGGATGATGCTGGACTTATGGTAATCACTTCTTTAGGCATATAAATGTTGAATAACTATGGTGTGCACCCAAAATTAATACAATATTATATGTTAGCTATATTGTAATAAAAATCTTAAAAAACAAACAAACAACAAAAAATAGAATCCTTCTTCAGTTGAGTTCCTGGGGAGATAACTGCATGTAGTAGTGCCTGTCCTACACTTGCTCAGCTGGATTCTAAGCCAGGAGGACAGGAGTCTTATCTTGTTCATGGCAGTATCTCTACCCCTAGGAATATCATAGACAATAAATACCTGTTGAATTAAATAATTGACAAAGAAATCAGTTTTTTTTTCCGATTTCTAGGATCTGATTCTTTTTACTACATCATACTACTTTGTCCCCTAAAGCACTGCGTTCTTGCTCATTTCATGAAGCATGTGGCAAAAATCCTCAAAGAGAGGATACTGTTGTATCTTATGCCAGAATCTTGGTCCCAGTGTAGTTTGCACAACTGGTTTTTATGTTGGCACATGGTCTACCCATGACTATGACTTTGGCTAATTCACTTCCTTGCAGCTGGCACCCAGCAAGCAGAAGATCCAAGCCCTTGAGCCCGTTCATAGCTGAAGTTCTTAACTGTTTTTCCTTGATTCCACTTTCTTTCCCGACTTATGAGTCCTTTTTAACAGTTTATTTCTTACATTACTTCTCATTTTAAACCCTTCATTCACCCGCCTGCACCTACAATCGCTTCTCCAGCTTTGAAATCCATATGGCAGTGATAAAATTGCCGTGTAGTCTGTCCAGTCTTTTCTGGCTGCCCATAGCAGCTACATTTTTTTTGGTAAGGCCACAAAAATGCCATAAATCCTCTTCAGTGTTAGCTCCCATGGCCGACATCCACTTATGTTGACTTAATCCAGACCCCAAGAGGAGGAATCAGACACAATAGGCATTTGATAAATGTTTGTTCATTTGAATTCATTCATAATAGTTGTGGATATAAAATGGGGCCACTGCCTGGCTCACACAATCCCTTCAGTGACCATGCCTGTGTTATTCTTCCTTTAGAGGAATTATCCTCTGTCCTCAAACACATAGTTTCAATGGAATCTACTAATTTCTTATATCACACACCTCCCTAGTAGTAGTTTGGTCAAGGGAGGGAGAAATTGACTAAACCTTAATAAAGCATATAAGCTAGAATTAACCCTAATTGTCTTATCAGGAACGGCCTTGGAAGACTTAGAAAGTAGAAGCAGAACTTAGATCCATGATATTGGCTGGTCAAATAATTCCTTCTCCAGTCAAAAAATTAGTCAACAAAGGAAAGTCTTCAATCCATTTTGCTATCACTGTCTATTAGGGTGAAATATATGTACTCCTTTCTCTTTCTCTCTTTCTTGAATGGGAGTTTTTATTGCTATTTTATTGTTTTTGTTTTACTATTATTGGTTATTTTGTGGGTGGTTAAATTTGTCATTTAGTCATAGGGTATATGACCATAAGGAACCATATTTGAACTTGGTCAAGAGGAATAGATGTCATTTTGAGATCTTGGACTTGGTGATGATGCTGTACTTATGTATGACCAACTCTGTGTTGTCTCTCATGGGGGAAATATAGGAATGTTTATGGACGCATGTGGGAAAATTGCATTGTTTTTGGTGCTAATGATAATAGGAAGAGGAGTGCATTTACAGACATATTATAGGGAGAAGATATGTATATGCTAGGAAGTCGAGGGGAAGATAAATTTTTCATAAATTGACATGGCTATTTGGCTTCTAGTGATTGTCTTAATGGTGACATCTCTGCTATCACCTCTTCTTTTCAGAAACTGTACCCCAAAACTATCCATGGTTCAAATGAGTGTTTCCATATCCTTACATGACCTTACTAAGCCAGCCACAGGGGTCAGTTGACAGTTTAGGGAGAGGACACATGCCCCAAGGTAGTCCAGAGTTTTTTTCCCCTGAGATTTAAAGACTTCCTATGGTAGCCCTATGTCTAGCATTATAGGAAAGGATGTCACCACTCAGAAGCAGAAGTGAAACATGGAGAAAAGTAGAGTAAAAGAGAGGAAAAAAGAGAGGCGAAGGGGGGGAGAGAAAGAGAAAGAGAGGGGGAGAGAGGGAGAGGAAAGAAACAATGGCAGGTTCTGACAGTAGTCAATAGTCAAGCCCCTGCTTCTAGATCCAGAGCATTGTGGTTATTCCCTTCTGGAAGCTTCGTTGTTTCTTTCTTCATTCATTTTTATGAACACTTCAGTCTTCCAAAACATAATCCCTTTACCTAGGTATCTCTTGCCTTACAACCATAACAGTCCACACCAATTTGTAATCCATTATTTGGCAATTAAATTTTTAAAAATTAAAATGAAAAAAAACTAATAGAACAAAATAAGTAGAATATTTTAGTGCATCATATCATTTTGCTTTGACATTTGTGTGTGCATGTGCATGCATGCAAGTGTATGTGCGTGCATGCATGTGCATGCTGGTCACTAGAGGGTCATGTTCAAAAAAGTTAGAAAGCTATGGCACTAAAGCATTTGAGTCTGTAACTCAGTAGGGTCTATTTAAGAGTGTAAGAAATCAATCTAGATTGTTTTGTTTTTAATAAGTACTCCAGGTATGTGGGAGGTGAGAAAAAAAGCCCTTGAGAAAGGCTGAGTTAGTAAGTCTGTACTTGAAGCAAAATATTCTCCCAAAAGTGACACTCTGTGGAATAATTTATGCTCATGAATTTGGTGAGGACTGTAAACCAAAAGGCCAGAAAAGAGTTCCTTTCAGTAGTTACAGCTTCACAAGCTACAGAGGAGTTGCAGTTACCCAGGAGATTGGCTTAGTGTGAAACCTCCATAATTATGCAAAATCTGAAGAATGATCAGAGGAACAGAATCAAGGCAGTGATTATTGCACAATCATAGGAGGACAATGGGAGTGCAGCGAGACTCACCTAGAAAATAAAGCAAAATATCAGGAGACTTAGTTATTGGAGAGACACCTAAGCTAATTTCTGTCGGTGCTGCTGGAATGACATGAGACCACTGTCTGTGGAATTCTGCTCCAAAGTGAGGGTTTCCAGGGAGGGATTTAGTCTCTAAATAGGACCTGCTGAGTGACAGTTACAGTTGCTGTATGGCGAATGATAGAAAATGAATCTGTACCAAGTTGAGACCAGAGTATGGATACAAGGAGCAGTGTCTCACCTGAAGGGGGGAGTAATTCCTGGCTCTGATCAAAATTATCTGGAGGTAAAACACAGTCATCATAACAGAAACCAGAAATGTCAGACAGTTTAACTTGAGGGTGGTCGAGACTCTAGAACAGCACTGTCCAATAGCATTTTCTAGGATGACAGGTTCTGTGCTGTCATATACAATAGCCATATTTGACTACTGAGCCCTTGAAATAAGCCTAGTGAGACTAAGGAACTGAATTTTAAATTCCACTTAAATTGAATTAATTGACACTTAAGTTGAATAACCACTTGTGGCTTGTGTCCTCCATAGTGTACAGCAGAGGCTAGCCCATGAGAGCATCCAGGTGTTTAGGAGGCAGCTACCTGGTGGTGAGTATGAACCCTCCACCTGGAAACAGGGTGAGACAGGTAGAATGGACATGATGGAGAGCTTTGACAGCAAGCCAACTATAGGAGAAAGCAAAACTTGCCTGTTTTGTGCACTGCTTACTTCCTGCACACCCTTTTTCCTTGAATTCTTACCTATATATTTGGTGAACTCCTTTGGGAAATCCTATTCTGCATGATTTGGGCTCAGGGAATTCACAAGAAGGTGTTTGTCTACAGATTGACTTGAGGGATAAAAGGGGAGCAATGCACCCTTCAGTTCTAGGGCTTAGAGTTGCAGGAGGAATCGAGAATTTTACTCAAAGATACGTTAAAGTTTTAGCAAATTGAAACTTTTAGTCAAACCATTAATTTTGCCTTATAGCTGGATTAAATGAACAAAATAAATTTTGTTGGATTATATATTTAAAGAGACATAAGTGGAGCTAAAACAGTGTGTCTAGACATAGCTTCTCACTGGTGTCTAATTCAGGTAATGTTGGACATGCTAACTGATTCTAAACAAGTTTCTTATGTTCCCTACAATAAATGGTGTCATTATCCTCCCACAAGTCATCTAGGTGGAAAACTCAGAAACAACATTTTTTTCTTTGTAAAATGTGAAAGATTTTTAAAAAAAGTATTATACATATTTGACTTGTCTGTTATAGAAAAAAATAAGACACATCAATCAAAAAGAAGGAAAAAATCACTATTGATCCTACTAAACTACAGTTAAATTTTGTTTTATATACCTCCAGTGTTTTTTCCCTATAATTAATAAGGTCCTTTATACATGCATGCACTCACATATATATTAAAATGAGATCACCTAGTATCATTGTAATCTGCTGTTTTTGTCTTGTACTGTAAATAAATAGATATAATTAACTGTGTTTAAAAATATAAATAAATTTAAAGAATAAAGTAAAAATATAAATATTTGGATACATTTTTCTATTTTTAATAGCCACATAATATTTCATTCTATGGATGAACCAGAATTAATTTAGCCATCTCCCTGTTGTTGTACATTTAGGTTTTCTTTTTTCCCCAATATCATCAACAGTGCTCTGTTCAGCATTATTATTGAGGTGGAGACCTCACTCATTTGCTGTCAGAAGTGCTTGTGGGTAACAAAACAGACCAGAATATCCATTTTTAAAATAACCATTGATATATAAAGAATTTGGCTCCTTAATTGTGATGAGCTGTGGCAGATCCCAGCAGACAGAACCCCTCAAGGTGTCTCTCAAAGACAAATATGTACATTTAAGGGCTCTTTAATATAAAAATTCTGTGAGGGGACTGGATTATTTTTCCTGGTTTATATTACTATTGTATGCTCTTTCTGATAGCTAAATCAAGAATCAGCTAAAGGTTATATATGAGACCACTGAGTCAGAGAAGTTAGATTTTTTATCAGTAATATAAAACTCAAATGTATTTTAGTATTTAAAATATTACAAAGGGAATTCAGAAAAATGAGTAGCCATCAGGATGTTTCATGGGCATGTTCATTTTGCAATCCTATTGCTATGTCCTGCTTATTTTAATTAGCAATGGGATGAAATATTAAAAATATATTAGTCCATCAGTTGGGTTTGCCTTTTCATTTGGAATTGCAGGCATATCTGCTGAGAATTCTCGGGTGTGACAATGTAATCAGGACTTTAGAACACCGTAGCCAAATGCAATTTATATCAGTGCACAGAGAAAATTGATTGTGATATTATTTATATCATTTTCCTCTGCATTCATTTCTCAATCCATGCATATAAAAATGTTACTTTCTAATTCATGGACTATAGACACCATAGATTATATGAAATTGGTCATACATTTAAGATTTTTAGAATCTTAGGGGAAAATAAAACATGTTCTACATAGTGATCCATTTTAAATAAAAATATCCACATAAAGGGAATTGATATCCTTTTGTGCTTCCACTAGGCAGGAATCAGCTTCCTCTATCTTATGCTACATTAGCATGAAGAACTTGCTGCATACCAGTATGGGGGCATCATCATTAGCAGCAGTATTCATTGGAGAGATGAAGCTGCATCTGAAACCCACATTTGTATTTATGATGCAGCCTTCCCCTTCCTAGTTCCACATTTTAAAGTATGGCCAAGGGAGTCACAGAAGGGGATTGTGACCTCTGCCAGGGAAGGGTCCCCAAAGGTAGGAAACAGTTTCGCAAGAGATCGTATTAATATAAATGATCAGTTTTTATCAATTCATAGCCTCAAATATGCATTTAAGGATGCTCTCAGGTTTTATAACATGAAGTTTTTATGGCAGAAATCTCCTCACTGCTGCATGAAGAAATGGGGCATAAAAGAACCAGTTATATTATTAAAATTGGGCTAGAGATTAAAAAATAAACTATGATAAAATAGGCCCCAATATATGAAAGGGTCTTCTGTGATCCCTGACCTCAGGGACCCGTAGGTTGGAATACTTTTTTTTCTTTCTTCATAACAGCTTTATTGAGATACAATTAACATGTCATGTAATTCACTTATTTAACGTATCTGATTTAATGACTCTCAGTATATTCACACAATTGTGTAACCATCACCACCATTGATCTTAGAACATTTTCATTTCCTTAAAAGAAACTTTGCACTACTAAGTCATCACCCCCAAACCTCCCTCCCATCATATCCTCTGGCCCTGGGCAATCACTAATCTACTTTCTATGTAGATTTGCCTTTTATGTACATTTTATATAAATAGAACCATACAATATGTGATCCTTTGTCACTGGCTTTGTTTGCTTAGCATAATGTTTTCGATGTTCACCCATGTTGTAGCATGTATTAGTACCTTTTTAAAAATTTTTATAGACAAATAGTATGGCATTATATGGATATACTGCATTTTGCTTATCCACTCAGCTGTTATCTGGGTTGTTTTCACTTTGGACTGTTATGAATAATGATGCTATGATATTTGTCTACAAGTTTATGGGTGGAAATATGTTTTTAATTCTCTTGGGTATATATCTAGGAGTGGAATTTGGGGTCATGTGGTGTTTCTATATTTAACATTTTGAAGAACTGCCAAACTGTTCTCCAAAGCACCATTTTACATTCGACAGCAGTGTATGGTGGTTCTGATTCTTCCACATCCTTGTCAAGACTTGTTACTGTCCATCTTTTTTATTACAGCCATCCTAGTATGAAGTGCTTTCTCATTATGGTTTCAGTTTGCACCTTCCTGATGATGAAGGGAATACTTCTTAATGAGTAATTAGAAAGAAAGAAGGAGAAAAGACTCCTGGATATCTGTAGGAAGTAGGGCCATGCAAGGAAAAGTGTATGAGCAGAGCTAGGGCCTGACTCTTTGGGCATGGCAAAATGCTTGACCCAGACATGGAAGCACCACTACAGCAAAGATAGAGGGTAAGTTTTGTCTCGTTTTGTAAGTTTTGTTTTGTTTTGTTTCATAGCAATAACAGTGGAGATAAGAGGTTCTAGGTGAATTTTCTAAAACTATATGGTCCAAAAATAAATCGACAGAGAAGAAATTGGTCAAAATGACAAATTATTTGAGAAGACGGATTATTTGAAACAATTAATTGAATAAAATGAGAATTTCCAGTCAGTGATATGGCAGTACAGAATAATGGCTCTGAAGTCTTATTGCTGCTTCAGGGGTTGGAGAGATTTTAATGGAAAGGACAAGATAAGCTCAAGGATCAATTCAAGGTCTAACAACCTGTGAATAAATGATAAAGCTTTTGACCAACATTAAAATCTCTCCTCCCTATGTACATCTGTTAGATTGGATACATTTTTTTTCAGCTTGGGAGTGACTATTAGTTTTCATTTCTCCGTATTAGTACATGTATAAACTTTGCAAAATTGTTTGCTTTGGGAAAAGGGACCAGTTTTGCCACAGCTTTTAAAAAGCCATTAACGATAGCAGATGTGAAGTTCGTGTTATGGTTTCTCTCAGCTCTGAACTAGGCCTCGGATGTATCTAATCTGCCACAAAGATCATAGCTCTTCTTTGAGTTTAACTATGTGTACCTTCACCTGTAACATGTTTCCAGTATCCTTTTGAAGAAATAGAATATTGCTAACACTAAAGTGGTATGCCTGTCAGGGGTCTGAATTTTCTTTTCCTTTTTATCATTGCCTTCAATCGAGTTCCACAAAAATACACTTTAACCTAATTTTCATAATTTTATCCATATCTATGCTGATATTTTCTGTTTCTTTTTATGAGTATCAGAATATTGAAGGAGTGTCCATGTTTTTAAAATTTCAGTATCTTTCTCACTATGTAGATGAATAGAAAAGCCAAACTTTTTAAAAATTTCAGTTTGTACATTTCCTTTGGAGAACTATTAGAGAATTTGGCTGTTTCTGGCACCTGATTTGCATATGCATTCTGTGCTTTTCTTTTATTCTAATTTTTTAAAAGAGAAACAGAGTCTATGCTTTCAGGGACCAAAATGTCTTGTGAGAAAGAGAAAGATGGAAACAAAGTAGATAACCTACATATCTTGAATACAAAAAGTTTTAAAAGTAATAATTATAATACATACTATTTATTGATTACTACCTATATACCAAGTATTGTGTTAAACACTTTCTTTACATGCATTACTTTTTTTGTTTTGTTTCATTTTCTTAGAATATTTACCTTTGATTTTATCGGGGAATCTGTAATTATTTTTAATATGTTGCTTTTATAATAAACATTCCATTTTTCATTCAAGTATAAAATGTTTATTATTTATAAAAATTAAAACACAAAGGCAAGAAGTAGGAAAAAATCAGCTGTGGTATGCATTTTTTTCTTGAGACAACAATAAAAAGTAGCCACTCTCATTATCCCCCTTTTAAAGATGAGAAATTGAGGCTTACAAGAGTTAAGAAACTTGCCAAATTAAGAAATATAGCTTGTAAATAGCAGATCTGTGATTTGAATCCAGGTTTTATCTAAATTTAAGACCTGACTGAATTGAGGCATCAATGTATAATTAGATTATTCTGCCATCAGACAAGAACTACATAATAAAAGCATAAACAGGGAGAGACTAACTTGGCTTGGGGGCATTGTGAAAGATGAGAGAATGAGGAGACCTCAGACCTGGTCTTAAAAGATGAGTGTAGGTCACTGGGCAGAAAGCAAGAGCTGACTCTGTGGTTCCCTCAGGCCACTGCGGATGAAGGGACTGTGCAGTACTTGAAGGTGTTATTACAGGCAGCTAGCTGGCAGCACTGCTATAAGCCACAGGGTCTGCATGGGTAAAAGCCCGGGGGTCAGAGTAACCATTGCACATCAGAGAGTTGCAAGTGGCCAGTACGTATATAAAATTGAGAAGGAAAGAGAGAAAAGAGGTTAGAAAAGTAGGTTGGTCTAAGGCTTAGGTACAGTCCTAAAGGGCTAGTAGTTTAGTGTGGAAATTGGATGACAGAAGACCAAAGGCATATAGATTCCTTAAGTAGCTATGGTAGGGTCTGGGTGTGGAGAGGAAATTGATTTGAGATTTGGTGACTGGTTGAGAGTGGCAGTATGTCAGGCTTGGGAGAATTTACACTTCAGATAACGTCCCTCAGCAAAACATCACCATTAGATCCCGGCCCCTTGAGTCCCCTCTGCTGTGACCTGGGATGGAGCGTTAAGTGCAGAGATTCTCCTGTCTCAGGATGAGTATTCCAGTGCATTAAGGATTCTAATCTTAATTATGCCACATATTAATCGTGTGATCTCAGGTAATGCATTCATTTCCTACAGCTGCTGTAACAAGGTACCACACTGGGTAGCTTAAATACAGACATTTACTTTCTCCCAGTTCTGGAGGCCAGAAGTCCAAAACCAAGTTGTCAGCTGGTTTGGTTTCTCTGAGGGCCGTTAGGAAAGGATCTGTTTCAGGTATTTCTCTTTGGCTTATAGACAGCCATCTTCTCCCTGTGTCTTCATATTGTCTTCTTTCTATGCAGGTTTGTGTCCACATTTCTCCTTTTTCTAAGGGCACCACTCATATTATATTAGGGCCCATGCCAGTTGCCTCATTTTAACTTAAATGCCTCTGTAAAGACTCTGTCTTCAAATACAGTCACATTTTGAGGTAGTAGTACATAAATTTGAGGAAGAGAAGACACAATTCATCCCAGGAGAGGTAAGTTACCTCTGGTGTTGTCCTGGCCAGTTTCCCTTAACTGACTGGTCCACCCATCTCCAAGTTGTGTGAGTGCTTGGGCTAATGGCTCACATTTGTGACCAGCTCTTCAGAATTCCTCTTGACTATTGAGAGTTGTCTGGCCAAGAGATGCCTGGGAGGTTAACCTCCCACCTCTGGGGATGGCAAATGACTGACTTCTGGGTTGGGGTCTGCGAAATCCCTGTGGCCCTCTTGTTACAAGATGGGATAACTCTATGGTGTGATTTAGACTCCAGAGCTTATGTTGCTTCCCAGCCCCCCATCCATGTATACACCCCAAACTACACTTTACCTGGGACCATATGCTTCCTCAGTTTTTTCTTATTCTTGCTTTGTTTCCATCCCTACCATACAGGTTTTCCCTGAGGAACACACTCATAAAAAATCACCTTGACCTAAATTGCTGTCTCAAGTACTAACCATGGAATCCACCCTCAGATATTACCTAATCTTTCTATGCCCCACTTTCCTTATCTAGCACATAGCAAATAGTCAATAAATGTTAGCTATCATTTCTATTATTGATACGGTATCTAATTTGGTATTAAATCTATAGCAAAGCATTATATAATGGTGGTATATTGCAATGCATCATAGTGAAATGTTGATTCTTAATCATATTTTTGTAGCCCAGGGATTCTGCCTTGGGGAAGTTTGAGTCAATTATAGAGACTTCATACTTTGAGAGGATCCCAAAGTTCCTAGCTAAAAGGGTTTACCCTACATAAAAATATTTACATGTACATTGAAGCTGGATGTTGGGGTTTCAAAGAGCTGAGCAGGGTCTACAGCAACCAGTCTTAGAGAAAATGATAGATTTTTTAAATGGAGATTTAAATAATTTGAAGATCTCCAAATTATTAGGAAGGTACATTATAGTGAGCTGGAATTGCTGCAGTGTCAAGTGCAGCTGTGAATCAACACAATAGGGATGATAACAGATCCCGTTTCAACTATTATCTAATGTGACTGTAAGGAAACTCCAGTTTTACAAACAAATAAAAGTCATCTACATATTAAACAAGTCATTCACCACAACTGAGTAGGATTTTCCCCAAGAATACAAGGATAATATAGTATTGAGACATTTACAATGAGATACTGAGCAGCTGTTGCACAAGACCCAAATCAAGAAAATAAAAAGGTTTATAGGGTTTCTTTTACCATTAAAATACCATTATTGACTCGACTGAGAAAATACATTCCTGCAAGTTAGAAAGCCTATCTTATAGAATAAAAGAATGTCAATGAAAATATAGGCATGGAATTTTAATTTGCTTCCAGGCAAAACTGAAAAGGAGGAATAACATAAAGATCATCTTTTAAGCTGGTGTACCGATTTAAATTTTGAAGTTAGGTATGATGGCAGTAACATAAGAGCTAACATAAATAGTTCCAAAAAGAAAAGCCATGTCATTAACCTAGCAGATGTATGAAGTCATTATGTAACATTCAACACCCACTCAACACCTACTTGAATGCCCAGCACATAGCATGTACTCTGTTAATATTTGTTGAATTAATGTTTAATTGTCTCATAAGAAAAAAGGGGGAAAAAACATTTAGAAGGAAATTTGTTTTATAAGGCTATTTCCACAGGTCTGAAACTAACAGCCAACATTATATTAATATGTTAATTTTCAAAATATTCCAGCTCTCATGGTTTAGAAGGTCAGGAAATAATGCCTCTCCTGCCTTCCCCTCTTTAGTTCTGAGGACAGGAACACATAACACACACAGAGGGGCAGAGAGAGAGATAAGAAACAGAAGAGAGAAATGTCAGCTTCATAACTGATTAAAGCTCTATTAAAGGATGTGGCTTATGTATGCAGCTAATTGGGCTTACTCTCACTTTCTGAAGTGGACACACTCTCAAATTACAGGCATTCTGGAGGAGGCTGATGGATAGGCAGTAGAGCTTTACCACAATGGCTGAGGATGAAGACCAGAATTCATACTCTGTAGACAGGTACGTCCTAAGGAAGGAACTGGAAGAATATAGGACTGAGCCTTGTGTGCCCATTTAGTTCTCTTAAATTAATCAGATAAGTATCTTTTCCTTACTCGAGGACCAGCAAGTGAAACAAGAAAAAGTGAGGAGGTAGAAAGTTGCTGAAAGCATCACTCTATTGGAAGCATGGGGAATGGAGAATAAGTGATCCTTCTAACACTCGCCATCATCATTATCCATCTATTAGCAAGTGTAGTTGGCTCTAACTCCAATGTATATGTTCAATCTGATGACTTATTTCTATCCCACAATTATCACTCTAATATAAACCACTGATCTCCTGCATGGAATAAGAAAATTGTTTTCAAACTGGCAGAGCTTCCACACAGTTATGTAGTTTGTGCACTGAATTAGTCTGTGGATTCTGCGGTACCCAGTGGGGTTGCACAGTGCACAACCTGGACAACTATATGTGATAACTCTGCATAACTAGTGCCTATGCTGTACTACTTTAGGCTAATATTATTTGCTGGGGATATAGTGATAAACAAAGCAATGCCTGCTATCATAGAGCTTATATTCCAGTGGAGGTAGAGACAAACATGTATATAAGTCAACACACTGATTTCAGATAGTGATAGCTGCTATGTTAATTTTAGATGGTGGCAAAGACTATGAAAATAGCCCTGGAATAAGGCTTAGTCTTCTATGGAATGGTCGAAGACTCTGTAAACTGTCCTTGAAAATGGGACTGGATCTTGGTGTTAATTCAGGTTCTACAATAAGCTAAAAATGCTGAGCAAAACAGTCTGGAAGGAGGAAGGAGAAAGGAGATTGATTTCCAAGAGGCCATTGCTCCATTGAGGGAATCACTCCTCCCTTAGGAGACAGAGGTTAATTTTTATAGGCTGGGTGCTGGGTGTTAATAGGTGTATTACAATTGTTTTATTTCCAGAAAGTGAGAAAATACATGTGCTTGTATTTTAACCTGTAGTATATCTAGATAACGACCTCTCAAATTTAAAGGTTTACAGGGGCCAGGCAGGTAATTTAAATGTGTGGAGCAAGCAGAGGAGCAAGAAAGAGATAATGCATGCCCTTATTTAAAGGGCAGTCAGTAGTAGTTCAGCTTCTCTTAATAAATGCCACGTGGAAATATTATTCCAGCATTGCCAAATATTCTTATTTTTCAAGAGATGCTTGAAATCTGATTTTGTATGTGAAATTTCTGGATTTTTATATGTTATTTCTTAAGAAATAAACTATGTAGATTAAACAATAGACTTTCAAGCTGAGGGAAAGCCATTTTGACTGCTGAATCAGACCCCCAAAAAATCAAAAAATTCATTTGGGAAACTAAACATTATTTGTTTCTCCTTTCTCTCTCTCGCTCGCTCTCTCTCTCTCTCTCTCTCTCTCTCTCTCTCTCTCTCTCTCTATATATATATATATATATATATATATATGTATATGTATGTATATATATACACACACACACAAATGCACACACGTGTGTATATATATATATATATATATATATATATATTCACATGTTTATTCTAAGAAGGTTGTTTGAAGAATGTTATTTATTTTTATACATTTTGTTCTAACAGCATTCCATGTCCTAAGTCTATAACCCTCTGAAATAAAGCTCTATCATGTATATTTCTATTTAATCTCTAGGTACTAAAAAAAGAAGATGATCTTCAGAAACTGATTCTGTAAAAAAGAAAAAAATAAAGAGAGACTTGAATAATTCCTTGATTTTATACTAAGTCTACTAGAGTTACCTATTTTGCCCTTCAAAATGTCTTATTGCGATGCCTTGAGCCACTAGCTATAGAGTAGACAATTCAGATGCCACCATTGGGTTCTTACATCTTCTTACATGTGAAAGGGATTCCATAATTGGAATCATACAGAGAACACATGGTGTGGCTACTATATTTTCATACTGAAAATTTAATACAATTCAATCTTACTACTAAAAACCTCTTCATATATGCACATACACATAATATGTTAAATTGTTAACTAAATTTAAAAACACACAAAGTACCTCTGATAAATATTTGACTGTAAGAGATATAATTATTTTGTGAGCATTAAATATATGGTTTTCAAACATTTTCATCTATTTGAACCATTATTATAACACATTTTGATATATTTGAGAATGGAAAAATACAAGATATTATATTCTAACTGGGACTTTAAAATCTCTGAAAATTCAAAGTCAAATCCCATCATTAATATATTCTGTTTGCCTCAGTACTAAGACATATGTTCTATCTGAATCACGCCATTTCATGATGTTCCTAGGACTTGAAAAAAATGATATTAGCTTTCTCTACATTTTTACAGAGACACACACAGAAATTCTTCAGTGATTACTGTGATATTTATTGGTGTCATCTACATTACTTTATGTATATAACTTGATAAGCTTTCTTGACTAACAGCAGAGAAAAAAAATAAATCAGTGTTTCTGTTAGTAGGTCAGGTCCTTATTGAATTGGTTTGTCCAAAGGCTGTTGCTAAGCTTACAAAGCAGAATATGCAATATGATGCAAAAACATATTTATAAATATCAAAACGGAACAAAGAATGAGTTTCTGTGAGTGAACATAAGTAATATTTCAGGAGAATTTTTCAGAATTAAAAAGAATCATCCACATATCACTGTCACTTTACTCACAATATCTAAAGGAACTTGGGGTTCATTACTTTAAAAAGTCAGAACAAAAAGAGATGTTTTAAATAATTAAAATCATGCTTGTGTCAGACAGTAAATAACATATCTTTCCCAGTATTGTTCTCTAGCAGGATCTGATTATGTAATTTATAACTATATTTATTTAAATTATGTGATTCTTATGAAATTTACAAAATGCATTATTTTAGATATCCTTTACTTAGGATTAACAGCATCCAAAGGTACCATGTTATTGATAGAGCTACACAGGTTGGAAAGATATGGAGTTTGTAAATTGCATAAGAACAACAATGTAAGAAATTCTTTACACATATTATCTCAAATTATCATAATTACTTTACAAACTGGGTCAGATTATGTTATTTTACAGATGAGAAAAATGAGGCTTGCAGAGCTATTTTGGGTGGAACATAGAACTATTACCTAAGGATGATTCACCCAGGCTCATAGACTCTCCAAAAGTCAAAATATAGACATCAGGGTTCTCACAACCTTACCTACATTTATATGTACAATTTTCTTTCTCTATAAAAGTACATTTTACAAAGAAAGAACCTATAATTTTTTATAATAGTCTCCAAGAGGTTGGTGGCCCAAAAAAGATATCCTCGGTAAACTTTTTAATTTTAATTTATATGTATATAAATTCCATAAGGGCAAGAGTCATAGCATTTCTTTGATATGTTCTATTCTATGTTGGCATATAAAACGTGTGATGACATTCACAACTTAATTATGATAGTATTTGTAATTAGATATTCAAGACTGAGAATTACCTCTTATGACCAAAAATAAGTGAAAAAGAGCAAAAGCCAAATCTTTACTATGTAGCCCCATTTTGGGTATACAGAGTTCATCCCACGTAGTTGATACTATAGCTGAAATACCTTGACTAAAGAAAATGTAGTTCAATTATTTTGGCAGAAATTGAGCTAAGTAGTGGGAATAGGACAATACCTCTTAGGATATTCTAAGCATATGTCAAATTAAACACAATCCAAATAGAAGGTATCATCTGAACTCACTTCTAAACCAACTCCCTTCAAGACTCCATATTTATGAGAATAGAATCAACATTCTCGCAGTTTTCCTATACTCTAAAGGACATTTCAGTAGAAAATGAAGCACATACAATGGCATCAAGGGGTGAAATACTACATCTTTATCAATTTATTCATGGAAGGACACATAGGCTGTTTGCATATCTTGGCTATTGTGAATAATGTAATAAACATGGGAGTGCAAATATATCTTCAAGATCTCAATTCCATTTCCTTTGGATATGTACCCAGAAATGGAATTGCTGGATCATATAGTAGTTCTAGTGGAATTTTCTGAGAAGCATCCATATTGGTTTTCATAACAGCTATAACAATTTACATTCCCACCAACAATGAAAAACTATTTTTTTCTCCACATTCTTACCAGCGCTTGTTGTTTCTGTTTATATATATATATATATATATATATATATATATATATATATATATATATATATACACACACACACACACACACACACACACACATATAACAAATTCTAACAGGTACGAGATGATATCTCATTGTGGTTTTGATTTGCATTTCTCTGATGATTAGCAGTATTGAGCATATTTTCATGTACTTGTTGGCCATTTGATATCTTCTTTGGGAAAATGTCTATTCATGTCCTCTGCCCATTTTTAAATTGGATTATTTTGGGGTTTTGTTTTTTTGTTTATTTTTGCTATTGAATTATATGAATTCTTTACATATTTTGGATATTAAGCTCTTATCAGGTATGTGATTTGCAAGTATTTTCTCCCATTCTGTAGGTCGACTTTCCATTTCATTGTTTCTTTTGCTGTGCAGAAGCTTTTCAGTTTGACATGTCTCACTTGCTGATTTTTACTTTTGTTTCTTGTGCTTTTGTTGTCACATATAAGAAATTTGTTGAGAGTTTTTATCATGAAAGGATTATTGATGAGACAATTCTTTCCCCATTGAGTATTCTTGGCTCGCTTGTCAGCTATTAGTTGACTATATATGTGGGAGTTTGCTTCTGTGCTCTTGATTCTGTTCCATTGGTCTATATGTATTTTTAAGCCAGTCACTCTGGTGACTGTTAATGAAGCCAAAACAAAAAAGGATTTTCTTCTCTAATTTTGCCTTGTACAATTACATGTGTTTATAAGGACATTCTCTTTGTTTCCAGTGAAGGTTTAGGTAGTAGTGTTTGGAAGAAGCCTGCTGGTTCCCTCTAGACAGCCTTCCACCTGTGTGTTTGGGCCTTGCAGATGCATGCCTGCCAACTTTTTTTGTCTGGCCTATCTAAAGAACATAAGCAGCAGGTAGAAAAAGTTGTTTGTTCTCCTATATCCCAGTTCTAAATCTATTCTCACAGCAGAGCTCATCACAAATACAGCTAGGGGCAAGATACCTGCTTCATGGGTGTGGAAAGATATACAAACAGTCAATGATATGAAAACATGATTTTTAAGACAGAATTCTGCAAATACTTTCATATGTGATGTTATGTTTTGTATGATGCTTTCTTTATTCATATATTTTTAATTCCTTATCACACATCTTACCCTTCTTTTTTTGGCAGTCCCATACCAACCCCAAACTTTCCCAATATTTCACTTTCTTCTCAAGTAACATAGTTTCTTAATTGACAAAATGCAAGTCTGCCTTTCAGTGGTTATCCTGTGTACCCATGGCATCTGAAACTATTAGAAATTTCACTTTCTTTGAATTGTCTCCTCACATGGTTTTATGTATCTTTTTTTCTTCATCTGTCATTCATATCCTACCTATCATCAGAAAAGGTTTATGCCAACTTGAAATATAGAGCTGCAGGTAAAAGAGAGAGGACTGAAATAAAGCTTAAAAAATAAAAAGAAATCTGAAATCATTAAGAATGAGAGGGATGTATCAGCTCTTTGTGATAATGCAAGTATTCTATTTTGGCACCAAGTTAATTTTAGACTTCCTTGCTATCAAGCACAAAAGGTAAATTGGTTGAGAATATCCCTAATCTACAATGCCTGACAGTGGTTTTCTCCTCTGTTAGTTCCTCTAAGTTGTAGATACAGCCCAACATTCAATCTTCATTCATAGACTCTTCTCTTCCTATGCCTAGTTCCATAACTCTTATGCTTACAAATGCCACTGCTGAGGGTAACTTCCAAAACTCCAAGTCCTATTATCTCATGAGCTCTATGTACTTCCTATTATTGCTTCACACAACTCAACTATTGGTCTTTTCAAAACACACACACACGCACACTAGCTCAAACTTTCTAAGTCCCCTGGTTATTTGAAATTTCTGCATATTTTCCCAGCTCTGAAAATCACAAATTTTGTCATTCTTTTTATTCGCCATCCCTATTCAATCAGCAAATCTTGTTGATTCTTCCATTGCACCCTCTCTCTTCTCTTCCACTGGCCTCAGATTTCTTTTATAACCTTCACACTAGTGAGCTTATTCTTGCCTTTCCTTCTTCTAGTTAGTCCTGTAAATTGGGTTCAAATAATTTCTTTTCTAAATTTTCACTTTCCTCTTATTTCTCCTTTTCTATAAAGCCTCCAGTGGTCCCCAGTTTTAGGGACAAAGCTCACACTCCTTATTCTGACATAAAAGATCCTTCACAACCTCACATTTAGATCCATACATTTCCTAAAGAAAAGCTCTATTTTCTGATTTTTTTATTCCCATATGTATACATGAAGATTCTTGTTCTTTTTCACCTCTAGTCACATAGTTCTTTTTAGACCCAATACCAGTTTGCCCTTTATGCTGGAAATATTTATCTTGTTGATGACTAGCACTGTAACTTTTATATTTGTTACCTAAATTTCCATGCATTCTTATCTCTCTTATCTCTCCAACCAGATCATCAGCTTCCTACAGGATGTCTTATACATCTATGCATTCTCAAAGACACCTAGTATAGTAAATGTTTTGTAAATATTTTTTTATTTCATTTAGAGCTACTTATACACTTACTTCCCTACTCCATTATATCTATATGGAACTGTAAGCATATTAAAGCAACAAAAGAAATGAAAAAAGTTATTAGATTGCCAAATAAAAAGTCACACTGCTCTCTAACCTTTGTATCAAAATAGATCTTACTGGTTTGTTGTTATAACATCCACAGGTGCATATCCTCCAACCAGCAGTTGGAATCTATCAAGAAGACAGAAACTGCCACAAATTGCTATTCCATAAAATAAAATGCTATAACTGTCATGTGCTAACACCAGGGAAGTCCAAACTGCAGAGTTAAAATGGGCCTCCCTTTCCAATCTGAGCCTCTATGTGAAAAACCATGGGATGGAAGAGCAATAAGGGCCATGAAGACTCATAATTATTTGGTTATGGTTAGATGTCTCCTGGAGGGAATAATTATAGAAATGGTTATCATTTATTGCACTCATACTGTGTGCCAGGCACTGTACTAAGTGCTTTACATGAATTATGTCATTTAATACTCACTATCGTCTTGTAAAACAAAGACCAATATTTTCCTGTTTTACAAATGGGAAAATTGAGACTTAAAAAAGTAACTTGCAAAAGATCTAATCAAGATGGTGTAGAAGGTACACGCTGTGCACACCTCTTGTAACCACACCAAAATTACAACTTGACTACAGAACAACTATCACTTGGAGTCAACTGAGGTCTGGCTGAACAGAAGTCCTACAACTGAAGATATACATTAGAAGTCATCTTGAGACTAGCAGGCAGAGACGTGAAAAGGCTGGGTCCCACAACCACGTGTGGAGATCAAGAATTGGGAGGGGCATTCTGGCTGCAGAACCCCTTCCCTCACTGGAGGAGTGAGGGGTCCTGGCTCCACACTGGGCTCCCCAGCCTAGGGTTCCAATATCAGGAAGAGAAGTCCCCAACAACCTCTGGCTGTGAAAACCAGAGAAGGTTGTGGCTGAGTAAGACAGAGTGCTGCGGGTGTCACAGGCAATCCTTTTAAAAGGCTCATGCATGGACTTACTTGCTGATGAACTCACTCACTCTGAGATCAAGTGCTGGGGCAGCAGCTTGAAAGTTGCAAGGCATATATGGGAAGGAACCGAGCTGTCTAGCTTCAGGGCAAGGGTTGGAGGGGTGGCTTTCTCCCAGAGAGAAGTGCTGAAAGTACTCATTTTTCCTTGATTGAGCCCTCTCCTCTCCCAGTGTGCAGACACAAGGGACCATCATATCTGAGTCTCCAGCAACCTGGTTAGCACAGGTCACTCTGCCCCTCCCAACTTGCAGGCCTACTCAAGCTGCCTCTAGTGGTTTATTCCATACAAATTGCCTCTTTTGCTTTATACTGTGGACTTTCCTAAAATCTCTCAAAAGCTCACAGAACCAAAATAAGCAGCATCTGCCCTCAGGGTGCCCTGTACTTCTTGCTGAGCACCCCCAAGCTGGCACTAGCGGCAGCTGGCCTTGGTTCCTTGCTTGGCTTCTCGAGGCACCTATAAGCCCAACATAAGTGAGAGCGATCTGCATATTGCGTGGTGACTCTTACTGGGTGGCTCAGGAAGTGCACAGGCTGCAGCTGAACTTGGCCTGAAGCCAGACCCCTCCGAGGATGCCCTTGGACCAGCACACCAAGTGGACAACTTCAACCCGTGCCAGATCACTTCTCAAGTTTTATAGATCTCTAATCACTATGTTGTACACCTAAAACTAATATAATATTGTATGCCAACTATAATTAAAAAATAAAAAAAATATTAAAAAATAACTTGTACATAGTTACACAACTAAGAAATAACTAAGCTAGGATTTGAATTGAGGTAATCTGACACCTAAGTTTACACTATTTAGTAGAGTTACTGTGGTTGCCCCTAGGAATTGTTCCATATTCTTTAAGTGGATATATGACTTGTAATAAGTGAAAAGTCACATCTTGGATAAATGTAGACAGAGTTAGATTCTCTGATGCCTAATGCTTCTGTAGGTTCTATGTGAGATATGCAGAAGGGACAGTCAAAACAAATATGTTTAATTGCAATGTAAATCTCATTCTATTTTGCTCCTGGTGTTTAACAGAACTGTATTTAATGCATGTAAACATAGGTCACTATCTCACAAACAATCCTCCACAGTCAGGGAAAATTTTTTGGTGTTGTTATCTGTGTTGAAGATTTCACATACCTTCAGAGATTACAATTTAGGATTACATTCTTGGATTTCATTAAAGGCTGATATAAGGGATGGATATATAAAGAACATTTATAATATTATTTTTATAAAACTATTGCTGACAACATTATCCATTATGTTGTTTAAAATTTATAGATAAAGTCATACATGAGAAATTCCTCTTGAAGTTCAGAGTAAAAAGTATTTAAACCTTGGCTACCTTTTGTCTTTAAATTATCATCCTTCTCACAATGAATTTACATATGTTTAATCTGCTCAGACTATTTCCCACTAACCACCAAATAGAATTTTCATACTTAATATACTTAATATTCATGCCATGTCACTTAAGAATTACTTAAAATTGCTTACGTTACACAAACAAACAAAAACAAGCTAAGCATAATCATTGAGGCCAAGATAGGCACAGGAATAACTATAACCAAAACTACCATCATCAACAAATTCGGTAAATTTGTAGGATATAAAATCAACATAAAGAAATTAGTTGTGTTTCTATACACTAACAAATTATCTGAAAAAGAGATAAGACAACAATCCCATTCACAATAGCATCAAAAACAATAAAATACTTAGGAAAAAACTTAATCGAGGAAGTGAAATATCTATACAATGAAAACTACAAGACTGATGTGACAAATTGAAGAAGATACAAACTATATCAAAAGATACCCATGTTCATGAATCAGAAGAATTAATATTGTTCACATGTCCATAGTACTCAAAGCCATCTATACATTCAGTGCAATCCCTATCAAAATTCCAATGACATTTTTCACAGACATAGGAAAAGCAATCCTAAAATTTGTGTGGAACCACAAAAGAACCTAAATAGCCAAAGCAATCCTGAGAAAGAAGAACAGAGCTAGAAACATCACACTTCCTGATTTCAAGCTATATTACAAAGTTATAGTAATCAAAAGAGTTTGGTGCTATCATAGAAACAGACACATAGAACAATAGAACAGAATAGAAGCCCAGAAATAAATTCCCACATGTACTGTCAACTAATATTTGACAAGGAAGCTAAGAATATATAATGAGGTAAAGGATAGTTTCTTCAATAAATGGTGCTTGGAAAACTGGATAACCATATCCAGAAAAATGAAATTGGACCCTTATGTTATATCACTCAGAAAAATTAACTCAGAATGGATTAAAGACTTAAACACAAGACTCGATACTATAAAACTTCTAGAAGGAAACATAGGGAAAAATCTCCTTGACATTGGTCTTAGCAATGGCTTTTTGGATATGACACCAAAAACAAGTAACAAAAGAGAAAAATAAGTGGGCCTGCATAACACTAAAAAGCTTCTGCCAACAAAAGAAACAGTTAACAAAGTGAAAAGGCAACCTATAGAATGGAAGAAAATATTTGCAAACCATAAATCTGATAATGAGATAATATCCAAACTATATAAAGACTCAGCAAACTCAATAACAACAACAACAAAAAACCCCAAACAGTCTAATTTAAAAAATGGTGAGAGCAACTGAATAAACATTTCTCCAAAGAAAACATACAATGGCCAACATGAAAAGATGTACACCACTAATGATCAGGAAATGCAAACCAAAACCACAATGAGACATCACTTTACACCTGTTAGAATGGCTTTCATCCAGAAAACGAGAGAGAACATGTGTTGGTAAAGATATGGAGAAAAGGGAACACTTATACACTGATGGTGGGACTGTACATTTGTACAGTCATTATGGAAAATAATATGGAGATTCTT
Organism: Eidolon dupreanum; assembly: GCA_028627145.1. Classification (NCBI taxonomy): domain Eukaryota; kingdom Metazoa; phylum Chordata; class Mammalia; order Chiroptera; family Pteropodidae; genus Eidolon; species Eidolon dupreanum. The sequence goes on along the minus strand of CM053505.1, from coordinate 91,015,615 downwards.
TGAAAATTTCAAATGAAAACTAACATAGATTCCAGCAATCCCACTTCTAGATATATATTCAAAGGAAATAAAAACAGGATATTGAAAAGATATCTGTACTCCTACATTTACTGTAGCATTATTCACAATAGCTAAGACATGTAAACAACCTGTTTCTATCAACAGATAAATGGATAAAAAAGATGTACATATACAATGGAAAGTTATTCAGCCAGGAAATAGATGCTATGTAATCTCACATACATGTGGAATCTAAAAAAGCCAAACTTGTAGAAACAGTAGAATGGTGGTTGCTAGCAGCTGGGGGTGGGGAATTTGGGGTGATGTCAGTCAAAGGGTACAAACTTGCAGTTAGAAGATGAATAAGTTCTGAAGATCTAATGCACAGTATTGTGATTATAGTCAATACTGTATTATAGACTTCAAAGTTGTTAAGAGATTAAGCCTTAAATGTTTTCACTACAAAATGAAATTATAATTATGTGACATGATGGAGATGTTAGTTAATGCTATGGTGGTAATCATATTGCAATATAACTGTATCAAATCAACATGTTGTACACCTTAAATTTACACACCATTATGTCAATTATACCTTGATAAAAAAATCCTATGACCTTTGCGAAGATATGTATTTCTAATTCCAACTTTCAAAAAATTTTAGTCTTTTATTGAATTATTTAAATAAATGACCAGAGAGAAAATTGGTACTGTAAATGACAGACTATATTATGGATGCAATACAAGTTTTTTTCCCAGTATTTGTCCAGATAAAAGCACAGCAGTGTTGGAACAGAATTTAGGGCCTATGTAGCTTAAAATTTTCACCTTGTAAAACAGCTTTCTCCATGCCGTATCTTTCTAATCAACTGAATAAATACTTCCTCAAAAGTTTCCCCACTGAATTTTTGGGCAGCATTAATTTTTAAAACATTTTTCCCTGGTATCGAAATAAATTTTGGCTCCTCAAAGTTCTACCCATAAGCATTAATTTCAATAAAAATAATGAAACTATTGTCACCTCTAATTTTCTCAGTGCTTCACAGCTGGACCTGCTCCTGCACACTAGGAATCTTTGGTATCTTCTTGTTTAAAAATCTACTTTAATGGAACTCCTTCCACATTGACCCAATTCATGAGACTGTGCTTCTCCCTAAGTTTTCCCATCTAGCACCTCATTTCTCTGTTGAAGCCAAGACTTTTTATGAAATTTGTCCCATCCTTTTGGACTGAAACACTTTAAAAAATAATACATCTCGAGTACTTTCGTGTGTCAGTTTACATACTTTACAAATATTATCTCAATAAAGCTCTTTAAAAAATCTTAAGGATATCTCAAATTTAGTTCAATTTTTGTTCCCTATAATGTCTAATCTATCTTTACTTCCATTCAGTGGGTTTTTATCTCTCACATTTTAATTTTCTTTATATTTCATGTATCTACTTAACTTTTAGAACATATAGAATACAGTTATAACTTTTAATGGCCTTGTCTGATATTTCAAACATCAGTTTCAGTTATATATGGTTTTGAATGATTGTTTATTCTTTATTATGTCATGTTTTCTTGATTCTTTTCAGGCCTGATAATCTGTAATTAAACACCAGACTTTACCTTCTTGCATGCTAAATATTTTTGTATTCCTGGAATATTCGTTTTTTGGAAACAGCTTGATCCATCAAGGCCTTGCTTTTATATTTTATAGACAGGACCCGAGCAGCATTTAGTCTAGGGCTAATTTTTCCTCACTACTGAGACAAGTCATTTCTGAGTAATTTACACCTAATGCCCTGTGAATTAGAACTTTTTTCCCAGACTAATTGATGGGAACTGAGCTATTCCTGATTCTGAGCACTAAGCACTATTAACCATTAATTCATTCAAGATGGTTCTTTCCCTGTCCTCAGTAGTTCCTTTACATGCATGTGCTGATCACTATTCCCCTGAATACTCTGCAGGTATTTGGCTTTCTCTCTCTCTGTGTAGCTCTCTAGTACTCTGTCCTGTGGACTGCAGCTGTCTTGGTCTGCTTGCACTCTCAGCGCTAGCTCCTCAACTCAGAAGTTCCTCCAAGTTCCACTCATGCTCCTTCTCCCTGCTCTGTGGCCTGGAAATTTTCTCAAGATAGTAAGTTGTGGCAATAATAGGACTCACCCCACTTGTTTCCTGTCTCTAGGAGATCACAGTCTTTCAGTGATTAATAGTCATCATCTTGAAAATCATTGTTTCATATAATAATTTTTGGCTGTTATTTATTTGTTGTTTCAAGTAGCAAGGTAGATTCAGTCTCTGTTGCTCCATCTTAGCCAGAAGTACCATCATATATTTTTTCCACAGGTATAGTGCTATATGGATTTTTATTTGTTTGTTATTAGGTTTTGATAAGTTGTATTCATAAATGAATGTTGTCCATTAAGTTGTTGAATTTAGTGGCATAAACTCATATTTATTTTTATTTTAATATCTGCGTGATCTATAATAATTTCGACTCTTTCATTCCTAATACTGGTTTTTGTGTTCCCTTTTGATCCTGGATTAACCTTCCTAGCTATTTGTCAAATTTTTAATGAATCTTCTCAAAGACCAAAATTTTACTTTTTGTCTTCCTCTACTTTTTAAACCTATTTTCTATTTTATTGATTTTTCACTTAATTCTTTTTCTTAAGTTTTTGATTTCCTTCCTTTTACTTACTTTGGGATTGATTTTCTCTTCATGCCTGGATCTTCATGGTAGAAATTTAGATTACTAAAATTGAAACTTTTCTTCCTTTTTTTATAATAAATGTTTTTAAATTTTTCCTATAATCATTGCTTTAGCTGCATCCTACAAATTCTGATATTAGTGTTTAGGTTATTATTATAATTTAGGTCCAAATATTTTATAATGTTTCTTGTGATATTTTTGGTCCATGGGTTATTCAGAAGTATGTTGTTTAATTTCAAAATGTTTAGGTATTTCTAAAAATCATATTATTAATGATTTCTAATTTAATTCCATTGTGATCAGAGAATACATATTGGATGATCTCAATCCCTTTAAATATACTGGAACTTATTTTGTGTTCTAGAAAGTATATCGAAGTTTTGGGATATACTGTTCAATAAATATCAATTATGTCATATTGGCTGTTCAAATCTTCTATGTAATTACTAATCTTTTCTTTTTTTGTCTACATGTTCAATCAGTTACTAACAAATGAGCTTTTAAATATTTAACTGTGATCATGGATTTGTTTCTTTCTCCATCATATCTTTTTTTAACATGAAATAATTTTATTAAAGTACAATTGACATACAATATTATATTGGTTTCAGGTGTGCAACATAGTGATTCGACAATTATATACCTCATGATGTGATCACCACAATAAATCTAGTACCCATCTGACACCTAATAAGGTTATTACAATATTATTGACTATATTCCCTGTGCTGTCTATTATATCCCTGTGACTTACTTATTTTATAATAGAAAGTTTGTACCTCTTATTCCCTTTCACCATTTTTACCCATCCCCTGCCCCTTCCCCTCTGGCCACAATCAGTTTGCTTTCTGTATCTATGAATCATATATTTTTACAAACTGTATATTAGACTCAGCTACACTAATCTCCAACTCACTCCCTCTGATTCTGACCCCACACCAGAGCATTTCTCTGAAGAGTAAGCACTAATGAACTTAAGGTTCCTTCTCTTCCTCACTGACAGAGCATGTTCCATACTGTATCCCACTCAAGACACAACATAAGGATTTTAGTGGACTTAAAAATTAAAATTCTTCCTTTAGTACAAATAGTTTTATCTTACTTTAAAAATGACACAACTGACAGCCTCTCATTAGTGTGTGTATAGTAAGTGAGAATGTGTTAAACCCTGTTATTTACTGTCCTGACCAACATGCTATTGTTAAATTGTTTGCCTGGGCAGGTGATTTCTTTTTGTAGCCAAAGAACTGACTGAACTAAATAGCCCTATCTGCATTATGCTCATTTTCTTCAACTCACAAACCCAGAATGTGTTAGAACTCCATTTTTATTGTATTTAAATCTTCCTTTGGGATAACACAGATATTTCTAGGAACCTCTGCTCCTGGAAGATGACCATAAATAGATAAAAACAAAACACAGTCTTCATTTAGCATATCCAAGCTTCCATAATGCAAATACAAAAGAGCAAACCTCCCAAAGAGAGTACTTTTCTCTATATAGAGGACCTGTGAGTAGGGAGAGGCCTTAGCAAATGCCCACAGTATATTGGATGGTATTTATAGATCACTCATCTTAATAGTTACCTTTTCATTTCCTTCTGTAAAACTGAAAAGTAACCACGGAAGAATAATGGCATTTAACAATGGCTTTTTGATTTGTAAGCTATTTGAGCCTAATCTTTTTTGAGGCACACAATTGCCAAAGATATTGTCACTATTATATTGTCCTTGAGTACTCAGTAGTGAATTCGAAGACCCTGGAAACCTTTCTTTGCATGAAATCAAGACTCCTGAAAAGTTATAGGCAACTGATAGTTAAATGGAGTCTAAGGTCTTCTGCAAATATTATATTCTTCCTTCATTACCACTTTATAATGGAATGCAAGAACACTGCTTTATAGTCTATGCTGAGAACAGCATGTATTGACCTCTTGTCAGTACTTCAATCTAGTGTTCTCAGTTTACTGTTGAGATATAGTATAGCTATTGACAAGCAAGAGGAACTGCCAAAGATAGAGCATATATTATTAAAGCAGTTCATTTTCTCATCAACAGTTTATGTCTTGCCTTGGATAATTAGTGAGGTCTTGGAAGGAATTAGTATAGTATTTGGGAATGTGTATGCCAAGAGAATATACATACATTGAGTTAGAAAAGAAATGTACTCATTTATGAAGGGACTGAGCAATGTGAATGGCATGCACATAGAAAGTGAACTCTGAGATCATGCACGTGGTTTTCCCATTATACCCTTACAATCAGCCCATTTATTAGTCTTTGTCTATAAGACTGGTCTAGGGTCATTATGTTTCTAATGTTATACTATTGCCTATATCAAAAGCTAGCTTTTAATTCACTCACCATCACCCTGCATAAACTGAAGAAAAAGACTCTATTCTCACTCAGCAGCCTGGGGATATGTCAACCAGAGGAAATAATTGATCAAATGAACTCATGCCATTTACATGGCCAAAATATGTACAGAGTGAGGTGGGAATCCATGGATTAATCCAGATATGCTGTCTCTAGATGACTTCAAGCATCTAGATGTTCTTATGAAACATAGGTAGCCTAGTGTTCTGTCCCTGGTATGTGCTGTATAAGGCTACATTTCTACCTAGTTCCATCTTCAAAGTATAGGGATTCACTTCTAGATTTTCACTTTTCATATGAACATGTGGCATTCTATGGCTATGATTTAGTCCAATGCTCAGTACTTTTAGGTTTCTGTCTTTCTAAAATAATTATTTCAATTGTATTTTATATAATCATGGTTTAGCAGTAAACCTTCATCTCAGGTGGTTCGAATGAAAACACTTTAATGAAGAGACTTTATACAGATGTCACACAGAATTAAGGAAACCAACTATGGCTGTCAAAGCACCCAGAGACTAGCAACAGCCATTAACATTTCTAAGGCTGAAGGGGTGAAGGGAGGTAAGGGTACTTCCAGAGCTCACTGAGAGCTGGGCCCATACAGAAGAGGACAGCCAGCAGGAGCTGTAATTGCAAAGTAGTTCAACTTCTGACAGAGAAGCAGCACAGAAGAAGGGAAGGTGTTGTGGAGAGATACTGCCCTTACTTTTTTTGCCCTCCCATCTCGCAATGTCCTGTTGGTGCCTCCAAAGGGCTACAACCCATCCAGAAGACAGCCAGCGAGGGAGCGAGTTTCCATCTCCAGTACACAGAATTGGCAGAGAAAGGTACAAAGTAGATCTGGGGAGAGTAGAGTCAGGGGATGGAGAACAAATCAGCACACGTTTAGAGGTTACTGCTTTTGCACAGAAGGATGAAGTGGGCATCTAAGCATTTCAGACTATTCCACATCACCATCAGTTTTTGACTGGACAACTACAATTCAATCCTAACCAGTCTCTCCATGTCCACACTTGTCTCCATCCAAGAAGCCAGATAAATCAATTCTTAAACAAATTTGATTGTCACACCTGGCCCTCTGCAGCCCTCTCAGCCTCAGCACTTAACCTTTCCGTGGATTCTATTGCTCTTAGGACAGAAACTAAAATCCTTACCAGGGCCTGTAGTGTCCTATCTGTTCTGCTCCAGCCTAATTTTTAAATCACATCTTGTTCCATTCTCTCCCTCTCTTTGGCTCCCTCCAGCATTTCTTTGCTTTCTTCCCAATTCAGCAACATTAAAACATTGCACCTTCTTCCTGGAATGTTATTCCTGCTTTCCTCTCTCTCTGAATTAATGCTTCCTTATCCCTCAGATCCCATCTCAAAAGTCGCTTCCTCAGGGAAGCTTTCACATAACCCCTAGACCAGCTCAGGTAACAATTTTTATATATTTTTCTTATACGGTGTACATTTTCTCCATTGAATCCTCTCAGTTTAAAGTTCTACACATATTTGTTTGATGATTAGATAGATTTCCATCTCTTCTACTAGATAATAAGCACCATGAAGCAAGAAATTTATCTGGTTTTGTTCAGCATTATATCTGTAAGCCCAAACTCAGTACTCCCCATGGTAGGCTTTCAACAAATAGACATAAATAAATTTGAAATAATTATTATGTACCTCAGCTATAGTTCAGGATGTTAATATGAGATAAGACACATGCATATATGTTTGACTACTTGATCAGTTATGAATTTATTATTCAGTTTTCTATACAGAAAAACATATAGCAATATACCCATCATTTATATTGGCTCTTCATGTATTTTACAGGTAAAGGAATCTATTTTTTTTTTGAATTATATTTTCAGGTTATGTCCTTGAAATGTCTGAGCTAAAAATATTTGGTAGCATCATTTATGCATTATAGAAATTGTGTTTCTGTCTGAGATATGGAAAATAAGGTTCTCTGAAAACTGTTTAAAAAACAACTTTTTACTATCTTGCATTTTTATTTCTATAAAACTCAATTTTCCTAGTCATGAAAAAGAATGCAGTTGCCAAGAAAAAGGTGTGAGCATGAATGCATAATATTTAAAATTATTCAAAGTAAATGTTTTTTTAGGGAGGAAAATTGTTATATCAGGGGAAACGCTGTCTGCTTTCTAAGAGACCATTCTAAACAAATAATTATAAACCACATTTTTGATGTGGTCTATGAAGTACTGGATGGCAGAATATTTTTTGTAATTGGCCTAGCTATGTTTATAGAGACATGAGTTTGGCCCTATTGCCGCATCCCTTATTAAGGCTGTTCTTACACAGGCACCAGGAAACATATGTGAGGGAAATACCTTAGAATGTTGTTGAATTAGTGAGTGACACAATTATTTTCCACATTTCAGGAGCAAAGAAAAAAGCATAACTCCTTTTGCACACCTATTTGAATGGAGAGTAAGGTGGTGCATGTAAATGAGAGAAAGTATAGGAAGTACCTAGCATGATGGGAGTAAATATTATGCAAAATCACACAGTAGACAATTTATAAATATTAGTTCCCTTTTCTCTTTATTTATGGAGATACTGAAGTTGTGAGGGAAACAGTGATTACAAAAGTACAGTCCCTCGCTTTATTTGTAATCCTTCTCAACTGGGCATGAAGGGGAGAAGACAAAAGTTTTAAAGATTCAAAATCAGAAGGCTCAGTGGAGTATAAGAGAAGCTATAGGAGAGAAAGAGAAAGATAAGTGTTGAAAAGACAAACAGGGCCATCACTCTTATAAGATATAGGCTGGTAGTGAAAAGTCAGAAGGAGGAACTTATCACTTTTTTAAAAAAGCAGTAGTACTTGATGTTGCAGTGGAGTCTTACCCAGGATTCTAACATATTTAAAAGGTCAAAGTGGAACTCATCTGGCTGTTGATAGAAGAGGAGGTGAGATAAGATTTCCACCCTCTCTTTCCACCCAACTCCACCCTACCCTGAATCTTTTGTGGTTCTACAGAACTTTGCATGGAAGCTTGGTTCTGTACTGCTATTCAAATAATGTTTTAGTGACATAGACCAGAGTGTCACCACAGTACAATGGCAAGAGGGAATTTTATAGTCAAGTCTTGAAAGAAAACTGAGTTATTAGTTTCCAACTGAAGCATAGGAAGGGAAGGTACTTAATTTACACCTAGGAATGCCTTACTTTAAAATTGTATCTTTCAAATTGAAGAAGATACAAAGAAATGGAAAGATATTCTGTGTTCTTGGATTGGAAAAATCAACATAGTTCAAATGACCATATTACCTAAAGCATTATACAGATTTAATGCAATCCCCATCAAAATCCCATAGGCATTTTTTAAAGAAATAGAACAAAAAAGTTATCAGATTTGTATGGAAGCACAAAAGTCCCTGAATTGCCAATTCCATCCTGAGGAAAAAGAACAAGGCTGGAGGCATTACTCTGCCCGACTTCCAATTATACTACAAAGCGACAGTAATCAAAACAGCATGGTGTTGGCAGCAAAACAGACACAGACCTGTGGAACAGAATCAAGAGTCCAGAAGTAAAACCATATTTATATTGGCAAATAATTTTTGACAAAAAAGCCAAAAACATACAGTGGAGAAAAGAAAGCCTCTTCAATAAATGGTGCTGGGAAATGAATGAAACTAGACTGTTGTCTATCACCACACACCAGAATTAACTCAAAATGGATTAAGGACCTGAATATAAGACCAGAATCAATAAAATGCATAGAAGACAACATAGGAACTAAACTCAAGGACCTTGGACTTAAAGAGGATTTTATGAATTTGACCTGAAAGGCAAGGGAAGTAAGAGCTAAATTAAATGAATAGGACTACATCAAACTAAAAAGCTTCTGCTCAGCAAAAGAAATCGTCAACAAGGTAAAGAGACAACCATCCAAATGGGAAAATATATTTGCAAGCAATGCCTCCGATAAGTGCCTAATATTCAAAATATACAAAGAACTCATATGACTCAATAACAAAAACAACAACTAAAACAAATAATTCAGTCAAAAAATGGGCAGAGAACCTAAACAGACACTTCTCCCTACAGGACATACAAATGTCCAACAAATATATAAAAAGATGCACAACATTGCTAGCTAGTAGGGAAATGCAAATCAAAACCACAATGAGATACCATCTCACACCTGTTAGAATAGCTATAATTAACAGGACAAGTAATAATGAATGTTGAAGAGGATACAGAGAAAAAAGAACCCTCATACACTGCTGGTAGGACTGCAAATTGGTACGGCCACTACGGAAAACAGTATGGAGGTTCCTCAAAAAACTAAGAATTGATCTACCATATGATGCAGCAATCCCTCTACTGGGTATTTACCCCCAAAGACTTGAAAACTGAAGACTTGAAAATATCCAAAAAGATATTTGCACATAGATGTTCATAGCAGCACTGTTCACAGTGGCCAGGACATGAAAGCAACTGAAGTATCCTATGATAGATGATTGGCTAAAGAAGCTGTGGTATATATATACACAATGGAATATTGCTCAGCCATAAGAAGAGGAAATACTACCATTTGCGACAACCTGGATGTACCTCGAGATAATCATGCTAAACAAAATAAGCCAGACTGAAAAAGTAGAAAATCACATGATATCACTTATATGTGGAATATAAACCTAAAAGCAACAAAGGAACAGGACAAACGGAGACTCAAGGACATAGACAATGGACTAGTGGTTACCAGAGAGTAGGGGGTGGGGAAGAAGGGAAAAGGTAGACAGAGTAAAGGGGGTCAAATATAGCGGGGTTGGGAGAGGGTGAAGTGAGTAAAGAGGATCAAACATATAGTAGCTAAAAAAAACTAGACTCTGGATGGTAATCCCACAATAGAATATACAGATGTCAGACTATAATGGACACCTGAAAATTATATAATTGTATTAACCAATGTTACCCCAATAAACTTAAAAAAAATAAAATAAAATAATAAAAAATAATAAAATAAAATCATATCTTTCATTAATTGCTAATTCCATAGATTGAATTCCTAAATTACTTGATGGTAATTGTTGCTTAGGCAATTTTGGTACATTTTGTTAAATATTTCATTTTATAGGAAAAAGGCTGGATTATTTGTTAAATTATTTATTTTATTAAAATAAATGAGATCCTAAAATTGCTGACTTGGTATAACTATTGAAACTAAGTTTTGTAATAGAAAAGGGATGGTATATAAATCCAAACCTTGCCTTTGAGATAGATGGTTTTATACTATTTTTGCTAAACAGCAAAGCTGCTAAAACAGCTTTGCTATTTAGAAGGCTTAGTGGAGTATAAATTAAGGAAGAAATTAAGGAAATAGTCTGTTGTGTTCCCTATTTATTTTATTTAACTTCTATTAGGATTTACAACAATGGTTTTAAATAATTTCAATTTAATCATCAGCTGACATTACCAACTGGAAGCCAAAACATACAGCATTATCAACAAAACTTGCTCCTTGAATGGACAAATGCTATGCTGACAGCAAGCTAAATTGGGAACGTGAAGTAAATATAAGCCTATAGTTAAAAAGCAAAGATGAGAATAAAAGCAATCAGAGAAGAAATGCTTTGCTTTCCCACCACCAAATCTACCACTCTGCTATATGTGTACCTGTATATTTTGCCTTCTATTTCCCACTGAAATGAAGAGGGACTCTGCAATGAATTAGGACTATATGTTGCATTTTGGCCATTATTAGAATGTGACCTATAGGATATGGGTCAAGACAATTAGTCTATGTACATTCTCCACACTTGTTCTCTCTCCATTCTCTATGGCTGGAAGTGATGGACTTGTAGATGGCATATTACAAATTGTAAGAAGCACAGATCTTCAGTCACGGCTTTGAGAGTAGTTTGATCTATATGTTACTATGATATGAGTGACAAGCCTTTGTTGAGTACAGCCACTGAGAATTCTGGATTTTTTGCATAGCATACACTTCACCATTTTAGCCTATCCCAACTAATATAGATGGCCATGGGCTTTTCCAGTTTTGTAATAATTTTCTAAAATTTCAAGAATCACTATAATGCATATTTGGCTCTGCTGTTCTATATATAAACTTGTCCACACTTTCAGCTCTGCATTTCTTATCTCTATGATCAGCAATAGATAATCTAACCTAAAGAAAGGCAATAGCGTAGAAAATAATTTGGTCCCAATCCAGCATTTCCCAAAGTCTTTTCCAAAAATCATAACTTCTAGGAGATATTAATACGTGTACCTGAACAGAATTTTGAAAAATACCATATTCAATAAATCCTTCTAGGAGACACTTGACATTATGTTTTCATATTGAAAGCTCTGATCAGACCTGCAACAAATAAGCCAAAGTTACTTTGTACCAAGTGTTTTCCACATATATTTGACTATAACTTTTTTTTCTGCAAACATTTCTCAGAAGGAGTTCCATTTGTGGAAAAGTAGTTAAAGAGGTAGCCTGAGAAAAGAGTCCTATAATTTTGTTTACAAAGATGCATTTTTACCAAAAGAATACTGAATTAGGATGCTACCAGAGAAACATCACCAGCAGGTTAAGTAGGAGTATTTGTTTCCTAGGGTTGCTGTAATAAATTACCACAAATTAGATGACCCCCCCCCAAAAAAAAATTCTCTCACAGATCTGAAGGCCAAAAGTTTGAAATCAAGGTGTCAACAAGGCCATGCTCTCTCTGAGGGCTCTGGGGAAGAATATTTCCTTGACCCCTCTAGCTTCTAATGGTTGCTGACAATTTTTGACATTTCTTGACTTTCTTCCCTGTATCTTCCCTGTGTCTCTTCTCTTGTGTGTCTTCAAATCTCCCCTTCCTCATAGGGATACTAGTCATTGGATTTAGGCCCCACCGTAATCCAATATAATCCCATCTTAATTTTATTCCATCTGCATAGATCCTATTTCCAAATAAGGTCACACTCACAGATTCTAGGGTTGGAGGTAATCACCTCAGCATATCTTCTGGCAGCATCTGGTTAGGCCAGTCAGAAATATGTAGGACAGGCCACAGGCTGGAAACTCTTGGGCAGGAGCTGAGACTGCAGTCCACAGGCAGAATTGCTTCTTCATGGAAACCTTAGTTTTGCTCTTAAGGGTTTTCAACTGATTGGGTGAGGCCCACACACACTATCGAGGGTCATCTCCTGTATTTAAAGTCAGTTGATTGTAGATGTTAACCATATCTATAAAATATCTTCACAGCAAATCTAGATTAGTGTTTGATTGAATAACTGCATAGCATAGCCTAGCCAAGTTAACATGAATAACTAAACATCACCAACGTAAAATTAAATTGCCAGGTCAAGAACTTACTGATGTTCTAGCACATTCTAAAGCTCTCAGCATACCAAAGCTTTTTTACTCATAACAAAAATTTCTTGAGTTGCCTTTATCAGACACAAACAGTTCTAGTTGAGGTAGCCATTATTAGTCTCTTTTCTGAATGAAAGGGAGAATTAATATGATACAATTTAATTCTGTTCAGATATTTTAAGAAACATGACATCTATGTGGCTATTTTGAAATCTTTATTTTGTAATGATCTTAGCATCTAAGCTAATATTCTTACTTTATCAATAGATGAACTGGGCCAAGAATAGAAAAGTACCTTGCTCATATTTGCCTGGCAGGTTTAGACCCAACATGCAATGAGAACCCAGTCCAGTTCTCTTTTCACAGTACCTCTCAGACAACTATGAAAGGAGATACTAGGCTATATCAAGAAAAATGGATAAACTCTTTGACTTTGTTCTTCTAGTCATTACTTACACCAAAGAATCATCCCATGCCCCTCCACTAGGGCACAGAACTCAGCAGACAGGAGCTGTCACTGTTGTCAGAGAGGAAGAGTGTTTGGGCATGAGGGTAACTCTCCCAGCAGAATGCTTTTTCTGTACTAGACCTCTCAGGACCCTCTCTTTAACTATGGGTCACATCCTTCATCAGCATCACATCTGGAACTCAATTTTTAGCCACCCTGAGTATACAAGGTTGGCCTGCCTCTGTATTTCAATGACATTCTGTTTTGATATCCTAGGTGATATGTCCACATAAATACATTAAGACAGGAACAGCAAAGGTCATAACTGTCCTTATTACTGAAGTTAAATTTAATGAGCTAGATCACAGGCTGCTTTAAGAACGGCTGTGCCAGGTTAATGGGGCTCTACCACTGAAGCCAATTACACTGGGTACAATTACATCCTATTCTAATAGCTGTAAGTCAGGGTAACACAAAGATTCTGTCTCTGGGTAATTACTAGCTAGGAAGCAGGTGAGGGGAAACCAAGCAAATTGTCACTGATCATACAAGAGACACACAGAGAGCACAGAGCTAGTAGCTATTCCGGGTATGTGTGTGTCATCTGTTGCTAAGAAGGAGCTGGCTTCACAGTCAGAAAGCCCTCTTCTTCTAGCACGGACCAAAAGGATATGGGATTTCAAAGACGCTTTTAGAAAAGTAACTGAAATGTGAATAGTAGGAGAGGGGGAGGAAGAACTCAGAAAGCCCTTCTCTATTGAGACTGTTTCCCTAAGGATTTTGGAAGATTTAGTAGACTGACATTAGTGATTTTCCCCCTAATCTAAATACAGGAGAGAGTGTAAACAAAACCCAAAATAATATTGTAAAATTTGGACAAATAAACCTCAAAGATTGACTTAATAAAATACCTCTTTTAAATTCTCTCTTGTCCTCACCCTTGTGGCTATTTACAGGTCTTTTACTACACATAGCTAAAAGGGGGGCAACCAAAGAGCCTTCTGACAAATGAGAGTCCATCATAAATATAGATAAAAACACTCTGAAATTTCCAAGTAACAGAATTTCCCTGTGATCTCCTGGATCAATTTTCACACTATTGATTTTTGCAAAACATTTGAGAAACCAACACATCTACTTCTCCATGTGAAACACATGTGTTCATATTATCAGTGATTAAATATTTAAAAATCCAGGGGCATGAGGGTAAGCTTTTCTTAATAAAAGCATCAGTGTCATTTATTGGGACTTTGGGGAAGTCATTGCAAACAAGGGCAGCTATATTTCTGAGTGTTCCCTTTTGAGTAGTATGATGTTTATAAGAGAACGAGTATTAAATAAATGATAGAGCAATGTCAATTTATTAGAATGTTCTTTGTTTCCAAGAGATTAAAGTTTCAAAAAAGTAATCTCTACTATTAGTTGTTCAGACCACAATTGGAAAGACTTCCAGAATGACTCAAGACTTTTAAAAGATCCTTTCAAAGCAATGAGGTAATTTGTGGTGGAGCAGAAACAAAGGAACAATATAATAGCTGGTGTAGTGTGAAGTCAGATCATGTCTTGCTACTGCTTGCTCTGAGATTAAATATTGGTGATATTGCTCTTTTTTATCATTAGAAGAAGAGACAGAAGAGGCTTTACATTGGTTATACATTCATTCTGTCCCTTTTCTCTCTCGAAACAAAACACATTTCTCTAAATCCTTCAGTTTTCCACATTCTCCAAAATACCATTTGTTTTCACTCTTAATTTAAGATCACTATTCTTTTCTTGGTTATCTTTCTCTGAAATTGTCCTTAAAGAATTAAATTCTGTAATTAAGTCTAATAATTGGAAAGAGACCCAGTCATTCCTAGCAAGGCTGCCTTGTTGAATGCCCTTAGGTAACAAGTTCCCTAAGAGCCCCAAATAAGTCAAAGGACAGAATACTCTCCAGTTCAGTGTTCTATTTCTTTCAGTATTCAGTTGTACATAATGCCATGTCAGTAAGGAAGAAAGCCTCACTGCAAGTTTATTATATTTGAGAGATACTAAAAAATGATTCAGCCATCTTTTCATTTGGGTAGATCCGATGCCAATCTATCTTGGATAACTACAGTGTTCTGAATGTGTAGATTTTCTACAAAGGCAAACAAATATTCTTCTTTAATATTTATATTTACTGTGGCTATTCAGAGAACATTGTGGTCAGCCCTGTCAATCACACAAGTGCTATTACAGTATAGTATAAGAAAGAAAATAGGAGAATATATAAGAATATAAGAAAAATGAAAAGGTGCATCTCATGAAGAACAATACATCCAACACCATACATTACTTACCCCCACCTAG
This sequence comes from Eidolon dupreanum, assembly GCA_028627145.1. Lineage (NCBI taxonomy): Eukaryota > Metazoa > Chordata > Mammalia > Chiroptera > Pteropodidae > Eidolon > Eidolon dupreanum. The sequence continues at coordinate 91,000,417 of CM053505.1, read as the reverse complement.
AACTAATACAATCCAAGAAACATTTTTTAAACCCTCAGACACACTGGCAGTTTACAGTCATACCAATGGGTCCACATTAGAGGCAAAACAAAACAGGATCACAAATTAGTTTTCCTGTCACTAGTAGAATTAAACTTTCTTAAAATGGAGTTCAAGAATGACCCAGATCAATTCATATTCTATAATCTTGTTACTTAAAGAGTGGTCCATGGACCAGAAGTATCAGTATTGCTTAGGAGCTTACTAGAAGTGAAAAATCTCAGGCCTCACCTCAGACCTACTAAATCAAAATCTGCACTTTATCAAGATCCCAATGTGATCTGTAAGCTATGCTCTTTTCCGGACCTACCTGACAAAAAAAAAAAAAAAAGAAACAAAATCAAAAACAAAAACAAAACAAAAAAACACAATATCACAAAAACCAGGTGAATGGATAAAAAAAATGTGATATATACATACATAGGTATATTATTCAGCCATTAAAGGGAATGAAAATCTAATGCAGGATACAACATGGATGAACCTTGAAAACACTATGCCAAGTGAAGTAAACCAGATACACAAGAATAAATATTGTATGATTCCCCTTACATGAGATATGTAGACTAGACAAATTCATAGTGGCAGAAAGTAAAATACAGATTACCAGGGGCTTGAGGGGAAGAAGGAAAATATTCTAGAAATGGATGGTGATGATAGTTGCATTGTGAATTAACTTAACACCACCAAATTATACACTTGAAAATTGTTAAAAGGGGGAATTTTATTTTATGTACATTTTACCACAATATAAATGCAAAAAAAAAGATTGATAATGTTCAAAATAGCACATTTTTAGTAATTATCCTTTAAAATCCTTGCTTTCTGTGGAAGTTAATTTGGAGAACTCCCTGTTATACTATTAGCCCCAACACAGGCTGGCACAGTTACTACTGCTCCTTTCTTTGGAAAGTTCTTAATGGTTTGGAATTGTTTGAAATCACTTTCCCACACTTCCAGTCTGCAATATCCAAGGTAATATAATACACACATCCTACATTTAAATAGTAAATTCTAAATATACAACAATATCACAAAATTTGTAAAGGTAAAGACACACTGGATTAATTTACATTGAGCTGCTAGGAGACAGTTTGATACTTTTGACTTGCTTTTAAGCTTTGTTAGGTGTGCTCAGAGTAGTATTTAGTTTAGGACTAATTTTTCTTCACTCCTGATGCAAAACCCTGTGTGTACACTACCTTGTGTACTGTAGGATAATTTGTACACCGTTCCTGATCCTGTTTGAGCCCCAGGGATTGTTTCTCACAGTCCTCTTGGGTAGTTCTTTCCTTGGCCTAGGCTATTTTCTTCACATGCATTTGTTAATCAGTATTCCATTGAATACTTGAGGGGGACATCTATAGATCCTCAAATCAATATCTCTCCCTCTCTCTCCCTTTCTCCCTTTCTTCCTCTTCCCCTGTGTGCATCTCTCTGGTGCTCTGCCTTCTAAACTCCAGCTACCTTGGTCCACCTGCACTCACAGCTCTGTCTCTTCACCTCGGGGTGACCACCAGGATCTTCCTGGGATTCTTGTGACTGTGCCAGAGCCTGGAAATGCTCACAAGGGAGGTCCTCCTAAGTCTCACTTTGTTTCTATCCCGTCTCACAGATATCACTCTCATTATCCAATGTGCAATGTCTTGAAAAACCAATGTTCAATATATTTTGTCTGTTTTTTTGTTTTTGTTTGTTTTAGTGGTTGCAGGTAGGAAAGTAAAAGAAGTTCTTGTTACTCCATCTTTCTCAGAAGTGGAACTCTTATTCTGGTAGTGGTTTTGAAGAGAATGAATCTACTATAATAAATCATTTCCTGTCTGAAAAACTTAGAATTGTTCCTGTTTTACTACTGGAACAGTGGCTGTAGATATGCCTAGAGTTTGAAGTAAATGAGGTAATAACAGAAATGGAACCTAACATTTACTTAGTACTTACTGTTTTCTAAGCAAATTGCACACTTAGGAAAATCACTCAGTGAATATTAACTGATCATGAATATCATTGATTTTATTTGGTTTAATATGTTAGTGCTCTTACAAGTATGCATGTCTGTATAGTTAAATTGCATTTATTCGAAGCTATACCATTTGGATATATAAGGAGTGGTTGCAGGGAGTAGTAGTGTTGGTGCTAAATCAGGAGCCAACCGAGTTCCAAATGCTTGCAAATTTAAACAAAGGACCTTTAACATTCAGTGCCTAAATAATGATATATAATTCCTAAACTATTAACACAAATTGAGTCCCTATATTGCTTGGCTTGCCTTATGTTTCGAACACCTTTAAAAGTAGGGCATTCCAGGACTGCAGAATTTCATCATAAAAGTGGAATTTAATTTTAAACCTGAATTGTAAATTATAAACATAATATGAGATTTTGCAAAATATTTTGAAAATACAGAAAAGTTTAAAGAAGAAAATTTAAATAACCAATAATCCCATTAGCTACTGACAAGAATTCTCATAGTCAACTCTATATCTGACCAGTATTTTTCTAAAAGCACGTGTGATTCTTTATGTAAATGTGTGTATATGTGTATGTACTTAAGTTTTTTGTAACATCATGTTCGTAGTGTAACTGTAATGGTTTTTTATGAGCCATAACTTTTTGTACTTTATATTTCTTATACCATTTTATAAAAACTGTTTTTAAGAAAATATAGTCTTGTTATTCATATACTTGTTTTGATTATCAAATACCAATTCTCTTTTACTATTCCACACTATAATCATTTTGGTCTCTTCTAAGATGATACCTCTGTATTTGTTTAGAAGTTGCTTATAAAAACATCACTTTTCTTTTTAAAAATGATGGTACATCCAGCGGTGTTCTAGAGTCTTGCCATACTGCTTTGCAAGAGCTGATTATGAGCATTTCTTTATAATATCACACTCGGTGATATCACATTTGTTGCTTGAATTCAGCCATCAGTATGTTTACAATACAGAAAAAGGAAAATGGTACAAAATAAGGCCTTTATTTTTTCTGGAGAGCCAGTTATTAGACATTTACTACACCACCTCTGGCTATAACCGAGCTATAAAATACCATGCTATTAAATGAAGATGTAAATAGATAGATAAGGAAAAAATCAAATCATAGAAAACTTGTATATTATATTCCATTTCTGTTAAGGAATCTACATGCATATGTAAACAAAAATATCTTTAAAAACTAGATTTACCTCTAAGAAATATGGCTGGTGATCTGATTTTTTTTTTAAAGTTTTATATATATTTGTATTGTTTTAGACCTTTATCACAAATATTTTACTCTTGTGATTAACATATATATTAAAATTAATATTTCTTCAGGAAAATACATTTATTGTGCTGATATTATCTTGAATGTATTAAGACAATAATAACCACAATAGAGATCCTTTATTTACTGTTTAAGATGTATTAAATGTACATTGTGCTAGGTAGTTTTTATATAGGTTTACTCATCTAATCCCCACAAATGCTGCATAATTTGGATTATTGTCCTCATTTTATAGAAGGATCAACTAAGGTGCACAGAAGTTATATTTATCTTAATCAAACAGCTTATACACACACACATATAAATGCTTGGGTGTTAAAGCCAGGTTTTCCTCCATCTGCTGAATGGAGAGCTTCACTTGCTCATTTTGTAATTTCTAATTTGTGAGTTCTATCCCAGAATGAATGAGCAGATCTTAAACATATTAGGAGAATGACAACTGTTGGTACATGCTGAATGATTAGCTTGAGGAGGGGTGGGGACTGGGATGGTACTGTCATTAATTAGTGTTAAGTATAAGAGAAATGTGAAAGGTAAAGTAAAAGGGTTGAGACAGAGGGGACTAATTGAAAATGGAGATCATGTCCATAATTCCTGATTATGTGATAAACAAAAATAAAAATTCTCAGGCAAATAGGTGAAACTTGGTTATCAGGGGATTTTGCATAGATGATAACAGAGATTGTTATGAAGAGCCAAACTCAAAATCCTGTGCCAGTATGTGAAGAGCCCTCATGTAAAAATTTATTAGTAATGAGATGGGTAGTTGCATTACAGAGCGTGTTTCTCATGTTCATAGGCTATTTGATATAGGAAATGAGGGAACATGCTTATTCGTATATACTTATATCCAATCAGAATATGTTGATGGGTCAAAGTTCAGGAATAAAGTTCTACCTTTACTTTGATTCAGTTCACAGATCCAAAAGAATCCAGAACTGGTAGCCTATTAGCTTCAGAAGAACTGGAGCAGTGTTCTTGTCGATCTTTCTCATGTGTAAACCAGAGTATCTAAAATATTTCAATGAAGTTGATGTGAAAATGAAATAACAATGCACTTATTATGAGATTGGCAAGAATTAGAAAGCTGGATAATGCCAAGTTTTGGCTGAGATGTTGGGACATTGCAGGATTGATGGGACTGTAGACTGGTACAGCCATTACAGAGAGTAATCTAGCACTGACTAGTCAATTAACTATATGAATACTTTACAACCCAACAATTTCTGTTTGTGGGAATTTATCCCAAAGAAATTTTCACACAAGTCCATAAATTTCTACATAATGTACATATTATGGATTTTAAAAGAGGACATTGTGGCAAGAACCAAAGTATCACTTAGGTTTGAAGCTGAAATCATTCTCTGGTAATATCAGAAACCTCCTTCTAGTTTCACATTCTAATTGCTTAACATAACAAGATGATTCTTGCTCTTATTAAGCTTTAAAGCTTAAAGACAAGATATTTACATGCTTTTGGAATCAGACATTTCGTAAATCATTTTAGAATGTGGGATATTTAATTTGGCATAAACTTTCATTTAAAAATTTTTTAAAAGGTTAAAGGACTATTCAAATAAATTGTAAACTTTTCCAGAGTACCCACTCAACACCAAGAACTCTGCTAGGTTTTGCAGATCTGCAGACACACATAAGGCAGAGTACCTGACCACAAGAAGCTGGCATGACTTCAGAAAACATTTTAGGAAAAACTAAAATAGTTTTTTTCACCTGTCAGCATCAGAAGAGAAATTTAGTTCAGATTTTAAGTCAATGATATGGTTCGTATCTTTTATCTGGACTGCAGACCTTTAATTAAATCTTTCTGGTACTTTAACTCCAGGGAAACCCAGTTGATGATTCAAAGTCAGTCATTGAATGTGATTTAAAATCAATAAGAGTGAAAGACACCCTGGGTGTGCTGTCCTTTCAGAGGAAGCAGGAGCACTTTCATGCCTGGTTTGCAGAAAATCAATTATTTAAAGCAACTACCAGGATAATATGGACAGAGAGAGCTTATGTTTATGGATAGGCCAGTGCTGTTATTTCTGATTTACATACATTATAACCATTTAACACTATTGCACTTTAATGTTCTGTTGCAGGACCTGCTGAAATGCTTGCTGTTATAGTAGAGGGTTACAGACTTGTACGCCCAAGAGCTGTGGTTGACCAAAAGCAAATGTTACAGTAACTGTTTCCTAAAAAAGCCCTGGTATATATTTAAATATATGTGGATACACTGCCCCAGTCCACAAAGAATTGAGGATACTTAGAGTTAACAAAGGATAAGAGGATATTTAGAGTTTTAAAAAAACATAAATAAGAAATCATGAACAGAGAAAATAGATATCCAACTAGAACAACAATAAAAGTGATCAATATAATATCAGCATGCTTCCTCTTGAGAAGGACAGCATATTATGGCTCAGACATGTCACCGCCTATTGCAAAAGCTGTTGCTTGCGACTTAGCAATTACACAATATAGACTTACACTGAAGGTCCCCTATGAACAGATTCCCACGTACTTTTGTTGCCACATCCATAACAACCTCCATTCAAGCAACCTGTGTTCCAGAAAAAAAACTAATGCAATGATTTCCTGAAGACCTCTCTGCTTTCCTCTTTGCCTATATCCATGCTTTCCTCTGTGACCCAAAACCTAACATCCTTCAAAGTCCAACATCATCGCTACCTCCCAAAGTCCTTTTCTCAATAAGTCCATTAAGTATGAGTTTCTCTTTTCCCTGTATGCCTTTATTGTATTGTTTACTACATGCTGCCTTCATGATAGTTGAATATGTGGCTTATCAGAAACACATGTCAGAGGGGGAAATTTATTAGAAATCAACAGTGTGATGTAAAATAGAAGTAGTTATCTAGGACTATAAGGGAGAGAATCACCTTATTCTACAAACTACATCCAAAAGCTGTTTTGAAGATATAATTAAAAATAGAGAAACTGGAGAGCAGGTAAGAGGTAGAAGGAATTTCAACCAGATGCTGCTTTCATCGGAAGTCAAGGGGAAATCCATGTCCTTGTAATAAGACCACCCCTTTGCAGGACACCAAAGGCAGAGGCCAAGAGAGTATCCATAGACTCACAATAAGAGCATCATATAGCTGAGCCAGAGGCTTCCTTCAGCAGAGGTCAAGAGGGACCTTATGTGCTGAGAGTGAGAACACCTCTCTTCAGGACTCTATCCACACATCATCAGGAATCGAGTGGGAGGCCCAGAATTCTACATGTCCCTGGCAAGGTCCCTCATCACAGTGCCTTCCCTGAAGACTTTGTTACCACTTTCTGCCTTGTGATTATCACAATTATATTATGTCTTGCCTTCTCTTCAACTAACCATGTTGGGAAACTAGATATCCACATGCAAAAGAATGAAACTGGGCCCTTGTCTTACATCACACAAAAATAAAGTCTAAATTGTTTAAATATCTAAGTATGAAAATCCTAGAAGAAAACATAGTGGAAAAACTTCATAACATTGGTCTTGACAATGATTTCTTGTATGTGACACTAAAAACATAGGCAACAAAAGCTAAAATAGAAAAGTGGAACTACATCAAATTACAAAGCTTCTGCATAGTGAAAGAAACAATCAACAAAATGAAAAGGCAACCTAGTGAATGGGAGAAAATATTTTTGAATTATATATCTGGTAAGAGTTTAATATCCAAAATATATAAAGAACACATACAACTCAATAGCCAAAAGTCTAATTTAAAAATGGGCAACTGGCCTGAATAGAGTTTTTCCAAAAGAGACGTACAAATGGCCAACAGGTACATGAAAATATGCTAGATATCACTAATTATCAGGAAAATGGAAATCAAAACCACAATGAGATCTCTCTTCACACCTGTTAGAATGGTTATCAACAAAATGCCAAAAGATAAACGCTGGCTGGTGAGGATGTGGAGAAAGGGAACACTTGTGCACTGTTAGTGGGAATGTGAATTGGTACAGACACTATGTAAAACAGTATGGAGGTTCTTCAAACAATTAAAAATAGAACTATCATGTGATCTAGCAATCCCACTTCTTGGTATTTATCCAAAGGAAATGAAATCAGGTTACATAAATATATATATATATATATATATATATATATATATATATATATGAATATTATTCAGCCATGAGAAAGAAGAAAACATTGACATTTATGACAACATGGATGGAGCTTGAGGGCATTATCCTAAGTGAATAAGTCAGGCACAGAAAGACAAATACTGTATAATCTCACTTACATGTTGAATCATTTTTTAATATGTGGAATCTAATAAAACCTGAATTTATGGAAACAGAGAATACTGAGTTGTGGTTACCAAGGGGCTGGAAGGATGAAAGAAATGGAGATATATTGGTCAAAAGGTACAAACTTCAGTTATAAGATTAACAAATTCTGGGGATGTAATGTACAGAACGGTATTACAGTTAATAATACTGTATTATATACTTGAAAGGTACTGAGAGTAGATCTTAAATTTTCTCACCACAAAAAAGAAATGGTAATTATGTAATGGGATGGAGGGGTTAGCTAAGGCTATAGTGGCAGTCATTTTGCAATATCTAAGTGTATCAAAACAACACATTGTACACCTAAAACTTATACAATGTTATATTAATTATATCTCAATATAGCCAGAAAAATTTCAAAAACAAATGACCAACAAGTATATGAAAAGGTGCTCAACGTGGCTAATTATGAGGGAAATGCAAATCAAAACTACAATGTAGTACCACCTCATACCAGCTAGGGTGGCTATTACATATATGTATGTATGTGTGTGTATGTATGTATGTATGTATGTATGTATACACACATATATACATACATACATACACACACATAACAGAAAATAACAAGTGTTGGCAAGAATGTGGAGAAACTGGAACCCTTATGTGTGGTTGGTGGGAATGTAAATTGGTACAGCCACTATAGAAGACAAGAGACCTCAAAAAATTAAAAATAAAACTACCATATTATCCAACAATCTGACCTCTGGATATTTATCCAAAATAATTCAAATCAGGTTCTCAAAAAGAAATTGCACTCCCATGTTCATTGAAGTTATATTCACAATAGACAGGAGGTAGAAACAATCTAAATATCTATTGATGGATGAATGGCTAAAGAAAGTGTAGTATACACAATGAGATATCACCTCACACCTGTCAGGATGCCCATCATCAATAAATCAACAAACAAGTACTGGCGAGGATGTGGAGAAAAGGGAACCCTCGTATATTGTTGGTGGAATTGCCAATTGGAAAACAGTTGCTATGGAAAACAGTCTCGAAGTTCCTTAAAAAATTAAAAATAGAACTACCTTTTGATGCAGCAATTGTACTTCTGAGTACTTATCCAAAGAAAACTAAAAAACACTAATAATAAAGATCTGTGCACCCCGTTCACAGCAGCGTTTGAAGCAACCTAAGTGCCCATCAATGGATGATTGGATAAAGAAGTTATGGTTCATATACACAATGGGATATTACTCAGACATAAAAAGTGAAACCCAACCATTTGCAATGACATGAATGGACCTAACAGGTATTATGTTGAGTGAAAATAAGTCAGATAGAGAAAGATAAATACCACGTGATTTTACTTACATGCAGAATCTAAGGAATGAAAGGAAGAAACTAAATGAAAACAGACTCACAAATATAGAGGACAATCTGGTGCCTGCTGAGGGGAGGGGATTTGGGGGCTGGGAGAAAAAGGTGAAGGGATTAAGAAGTACAAAGTAGTAGTTACAAAAAAGTCACAGGGATATAGAATACAGTATAGGGAATATAGTTGATATTATTGTAATGGCTGTGTGTAGTGCCAGTTGGGTGATAGAGTAATTGGGGGATCACTTCATGAACCGTATAAATGTCTAACCAATATACTGTATACCTAAAACTAATAAAAATTAACTAATTAAAAAAAGAAAGTGTGGTATATGAATACAGTAGAATATTATTCACATTTTAAAAAGAAGCAAATTCTGTCCTATGCAACAACGTGGATGAGCCTTGAAGGCATTATGCTAAATGAAATAAACCAGTCACAGAAGGACACATACTGCATGATTCCACTTATATAAGGTTTCCAAAGTAGTCAAACTTAGAGAAGTAGAAAGTAGAATGGTGGGTGCCAGGGGCTGGGGTAGAGTGTAAAATGGGGAGTTGTTGTTCAATGAGTCTAGAGTTTCAGTCATGCAAGATAAAAAAAAGTTCTAGAAGTCTGCTGTACAATATTGTGCAAATAGTTAACAAGACTGTACTGTACACTTAAAAATTTGTTGAGTTTAGATTTCGTGTCATATGTTTTTGCTACAAAAAAGAAAAGTAAATTTCAAAGTGTCTTTTATATATGTTGATGCCAGTTACCACAGAAGTCATCCATTTTTCATCTCCTGGACACTGAAAGCCATACTGCATCCTCTTTTCTATTTCTCCCACCTCTCCTCAACTCCTGAACTTCATTCACTGGATCCTCTGGAAATTAGCACAATCAACATAAACTCCCTTTATTTGCAAAGGATACCATCTATTCACAGCATAGACCCTGTTGTTTCTCCTCCTTGTTGCAGGCACTTACAGACCCTTGACTCCCTGTCACTCTCTCCAATACTACTTCTTTCATAATTCTAGATACTTTCAGTTATAAACACAGATGATCCTACCAGTCCTCTCAGTTTCTTCTCCTGTCCTCCAGTGAGCTTGTTTTTCAATTTTTTAGTCATTCACTCCCATGGTCATATCTCAGACTTTATCATTCCCAATAACCACAACTCCTCCATAATCCCATTCTTTGACCAAACCTAACTTTCAACTCACTTCCTTTAGTACCACATTTAAACATTTTTTGACCCTCTTAGAATCTCTAATATATTGAACCTATAGCCTTTTGTTATCTGTCACCCTACTTATATCTTCAGATCCCTACTTATCCAGCTGAAGTTATAGAGTCAATTATCAGAATCCTTAATTGCACATATGCCTCTTTCTAGCTGCACTGTTGTATTTATTTGGGTAAATCACAATTATGATAGGTTAATATTTCAAATGTTTGGCCAAGATCACATTAGTACATAAGCTAAAGCATCGTGGATGTATTACTGGGGATGCATTTGAAATATGGGATGGAATTGACAAGACATACTGGTAACAGGTGATCAGAGAAGGTAGGAACTAAAGATGAGTTCTATATCTCTATCTTGGGAGACAGAGTATAGACAGTGGAGAAATTAACTGGTTTAGGTTAATACAAAGAGGGATGTGTGTGTGAGAGAAGATAATTAATGTGCTTCCAGTCTCAGTAACTTTTAGTTGCCTGTGTCACCCAGGTGGAGATATCCAGCTAGTAGTTGAAAAATATAGAAAAATATGGCCAGAGCTCAGAAGAAAATTCAGAATAGGAGTTATCAAAATATAGTAAGAAGCCAAATCCATATGAATGAAATAAATCATGCAGGGGAAACCATATAAAACAAAACAAAATATAAAAAGAAGCAACTGCATCAAGGACAAAATAAAACCTGCTTTGAGAATGTTTGGTTTATTTTTGTTTTTACTATTTATTGATGTCAATCACAGTGTGCAATCAATGTACTATCTTATCTAACTCTCCCCACAAAGAAGTCATAGAAAAATAGAGATACATTTATTTCTATAATAATGAGCTATATAATTCTTCCAAAATACTCATTTTTTACATAGTTCCAAAGGGATAGAATATTAGAAAATTTGTTTTCTGATTAGAATATTACCTATCATAACAAGAAAATGCATTGCTTTATTTCATTCTCATATATTTTGGTCCTAAGGGCTTTTTACTTATGATTTAAGATCCACTATAAACTTTCATCTTTTTATGTTAGGATCTCTGTGAACAAAGCCCCTACTCAAATATTGGGTCTAAGTGCCAGAACGATTCTGATTCTCAGCAAAACTTCAGCATCAGAAGGTGGTATGTCTGTCTTAAGTCCTGGAAGAAAGGGAGATTGATCAGAAATCAGTAAATGTCCATTAAATCCTAAATGATTGAATAGGTGGGATGGGGCTCACTAGCTGTGCTTGGTCATTTTCCCATTTGCTTTCAGAAACATTCATTACTCAAATATAGCATCACCATTCCTGTAACAATAACAATGCCATTTCCTCTTCAAAGTCAGAGGCAAAATTGGGTTACAAACTTGGTCGAGATTTTTGTTAGCCATGTGATGACCACCAAAACCTTGACCTTTCTAGGACTCAGCTTCCTTATATACAATACTTTTAAATATCTAATTATCAAGAGGATTTAATAAAAGATCGCCTCGTGACATGTAAAGTATTAGCTCTCTCCAATGTAGTTCCACAAAAACAAGAGTTTTTCTCTGTAGTGCTTATGGATGTCTCCCAAGTGCCCAGCAGAATAGCTGGCATAAAGTAGGCAAGGTATGGAAAGAGTAATGTTCTACAATCTCATTAAATCTCAGGCCTTCAGTGTGGCCCTGGGCTATGGCATTCTCAAATGTTGCTCAGCTTCCGCTTCCTGTCAGGTGAGACAGAGAAGTTAGAGGGGGCTGGAGTTGAATAATTGCCCTTTACTGGGGTCTGAAAAGACTGGTAAATTTTTTTCCCTGTGAAAGTAGCCGTTTGTTATAGAGAATGCTGTTTCAAAATAGATACTTTTCTCTTCTTCCTACCAGAACCATGAGGGAATTTTTCTTGGCTCTTCACCATGAGAACCTGATAGAATTTCTAGAACCTATAAAAGCACAGAAACTTCCTAAAGACTACAGCTTTGACGAGTTTTTCACACTCAGCCTATTCCACACTCAGACTCTAGCAATTCATTAAAGTTTCTGTTTAAATGTCCTTACCAGTCTGTGGCTCCAGTGTACACTACTTCAGGTAAACTGATCTCAACTGTGATTCTCTGTATTTGTCTATCATCCAGATATGGGAGTGGTTTTGGCCCTGTGATTTCAGTTCTCTGATGGGTCCAAGAAAAATCATTTACTTTCAGTTCGTTCTACTTTTTTTTTTTTTGCTTTAAGAATGGGAGTTTTGACTTTCAAGCTCTTTACATGTCAAAGCTGAAACCAGAAGTTCTCAATGTCATTTCTTATGCTTAAGAGTCACATAGACAGTTTAAATTCTAGAAAATCAAACATGCTAATTAAAATCTTCTTCTATTTTTATCTTTGTTTATATTTATCCTTATGCATGATTTGCTGTTTCCTCTGATATGGATATTCTTAAAAATTTAATTCACGCAATTAAAAGTTGAAGGAAATTCTAATTTTCTCCATTTGGAGATGAAACAAACACTTATCTCTCACATAATTTTGTTGACAGATTATTATACTTCTTGTGCACACCTGTTTTTATTTTTGAAAGCTTACCCATGAACAGAAAGTTATTTATTTAAAAAAAAAACTAAAATTCAACAACTCATCGTTTTATACTGAAGTTTAAGATATGCTATTGAATTGCAGAAGATGTTCTTAAAATAACACCAACAATTTTATTCAGAATTAGAATTGGGCAAACTGAATACTATTTAGAAACAGTATTGTCTCTGCTTAACAGCACAAGGATGTCTCAAAAAAAGTCCACATCCAGAATTCTCTAATGGGCTCAATAAAAATAAAAGTCACAGAATTAGAAAAGGATTTGTGGAAATCATGTGACCTTTTTAAGCTAAAGAGAAAGAAATAAATACTGGGAAATAAAATATTACACATGTTTGAGTATATGTAGAGTAGGGGTATAGCATCGACACCTCTGTGAAATTTAGCTCGTCTTGAGATTTATCACTGACTTTGGATGTCAGTGGGACAAGAATCTTAGTTTAAAAAATATATATATTAAGAATAATAGATTTGAATAATATGAATAATTTGAAACAAATAGCAAAACGTTATGAAAAAAGTATCAGGAACAAAGATATTACAAATAAACAACTAGAAAAATCATGAAAATTATATGGCATAAAATATCCAGGTGGTTTTGGTTGTAAGTGACAGAAAACAACTTAAACTTTCTTAAACTGTTTTTAGAAAATCCTTTTCTCTCAGTTTGCATAGATTTTTGTCACAACCGTGCCAAAAATCAGAGCTCTGGGTCTTTTGTCTGTTTCTCTTGAACCCATACTTTCTAGTGTTAGCTTCACCCTGAGTTTGGCTCCCTTGATATTCATGTTTGTGACTGGCAACTGCAGCTGTATTACCCTGTTCATTACAAGGGGAGAAATTGTTCTACTTCCCATAACCATTAAAAAATGTCTTAAGCTTATTTCTCATTAAATTACTCTTAAACCAAATGACTGTGTTCAGAGGTTATTTCCATCACTTAATTCACTTAAGCTCAGGCTAGTGCCTATCCTCATGGAAAGTGGGATGTAATTACCCCAGCTGTTTTGGTTTAGTGTTCCTCTGTGGGAGTGCTACTGGCCACCTCTAAACTAATCAAAGATTGGCCTAGGCCTGAGTTGGGTGCCAGTGCCTGAAATAATAATCACCAAGGAAAGATGTAATTATTTTCTATAGTGTAGACCAATCAGAGTCTACTCTTGGAAGTGAGGTTAATCCATTCCAAACCACATGAATGCTAGGCAATTAAGAAAGGGTAAAATTAATGCTGCGGAAGCAGCAACAATATTTACAGCCTAGACAAAATGCCAATAGATTTTGTTATAAAAGTTATTATAAATAAGGAAAAGACAAACACAAAATGAGAAACAGCAAAGGATGTGATCAAGAAATTCACAAAAGAAGAAATACAAGTGATCAATACCAATATAAAAAAGATAGTCTACCTCACTAGTAATCAAATATATACATATTATAAAGTGCAATTACTTTTTCACATATCGTATTTGCAAAATGAATAATACTCTTCCTTTGGATTGTCAAGTTGAGAGGAAAATGGCATTCTCATCTATTTTTGGTCAGACTATAAATTGGCAATAAGATCTTTCTGAAAGGTAGTTTAGCAATTCACATAAAAAGCCTAAAAAGGAACAAACATTTTTACTTAGTATTTTAACTTTTAGACTTTTAATCTAAAAACATTACCAATAAGTTTGCAAGCATTTATACACATGGTTCTCTGCAGCAGCATTGTTTATAACAGAAAAGGTTGAAAAACAACCTGAAAATCCACAATTAATTACTTAAGCACATTAAAGTTTTTATATTCTAGACACTGCCAGATGGTAGGGACATGACAATGCATAAAGCACATGTTCCATGATTTCATAGAATATGCATCCAGCATGGGATATGCAATAATCTGAACACCATAGAAATTATTAGTAAAGATGACAAATACATGTTTGTTGATTTGGAAAGATTTCCCCAATACATTGTGTTGAAAAGGAAGGCTAGAATAGAGCATGTAGAGTTTGATTCAATTTCTACAAATAAAAAGTATATTCATTTATGTATATATCCACATCTCAATATATGTATATTATATACATTTTAGCATTATATAACATGCATAATACATAATATATATTATATACATTATAAACATTTAGAGTAGAAAAAGAAGTACCAAAATATTAAGAGTACATATGTCTGTGAGATGGCATTATTAGTGCTCTCCAATTCTATTTGTTATACTTTTTTTTTTTGCATTTCCAAATTATTTTTGCATTAAGTGTATATTTACATGTAGAAAACGTTAATAAAGCTCTTTCAAAGCAGAGTAGTAAGCCATTAAATTAACACATGCTCAGATGTCTCTTCAAGTTCTTACCTCTTTATGTCTCCAGGGCCACATTTATTCCCATCCCTCCATCATACTTTAGATTCCAGTCATATTCACCACAAGTACTCCCAAAGAACCATTTTCTTGGGTCTCAGTGTCTTTGCAGGTTCTTTCCCCTCCTTCTTTCTGGAAAACACTTTTCCATCCTTTCACTGGGTTACCCATCTACTGACAGTTTAGGATTCACTCAGGTGTCTTCACTTAAAAGTGCCCCTCCCTCATCACCTCGCCTTCATCCTATAAACAAACAAACAAACAAACAAACAAAAAAATGCCTCTCCTCTTTACTACCACAGTACAGGACTATGCTGTGAACCAATTCATCATGTAAATGGAAAAATAAATTTAATATTACTTTCCTCCTTTTCCTGCCTTGTCCTCTCTCACCAGCAACTCATCTCTTTCTACTCTCCTTACTTACCTGGTTCCACCTGCACTGGCCTCCTTGCTTTTTCAGAAGGGCACAGACAATACCAATTTAGGGCTTTTGCCCTGACTGTTTCTTTTGCTTAGAATTTATTCCCCAAGGTATCCACAAACTCAGTCCCTCACTTCTTTAAGCCTTTGCTTAAATGCCCTGGATTAATAAGCTATTCTCTTACTAACTGGGGTGGGGTGGGGAGAAACTCCCCATTTCTCATCACCTATAACTTTCTCTCTATACTGTATAATTTACTATTTTGTTGTTAATGTTTACTGTCCATCTTCTTTGAATAGAACAAAAACCCCATGAGGGTAGGGATTTATGTCTCTTTGGTTACTGATGTGACCCTTGTACCCACAATGGTGCCTGAAACAGTAGAGGCTTAATTAATATCTGTTAAGTGAGAAGTAAATATTACACCACAGAATTCATGTTCATTTTTACTGTCAAGTAAAAATAAATCCATAATTATGTAAAAAGAAACTTTATTTGAAAAAGACTATTGCAATAGGGAGAATGCTCCAACCACACGTTCTGTATGTGTCTCAAAAAATGAGCAGATGAAGGTGTTTCTGTTATAGGAAAGGATAATCAGGGATAGCAGGTACTTTGTTGGGGTGGGGGAGTAGGGGGATAAGCAGATAGTATGATGGTTTAACAAGAAATGGTTCTCTGAGTGGTTAGCTGAATCTCAGAATGAGCTGTAAGGGAGGGGTGACATCAGCATCTTAGTGCTTTCTTAAGCTTGGGGGTGAGCTAAAGTTCATGGCCTGTGAGGAGGAGAGAAGCCTGACTAAAGTTTGGTCAAGCCAAGTCAGTGGGTATGTTATGGATAATTGTGAGCACTTGGTCAGTCCCTATTGTTGTTTAAGACAAGCAAATTCTGTCCTTAGACACTGTTATGGACAGTCATTATGAGGTTAAGTTTAGTCAAACTAGTTTTCAAGGGTGAGCTGGCCATCATGTTCTTGTTGGCTCTGAGGGAATAGCTATGTTACATGTTAAGCATGTTGTCAACTGACAGCTGCTGGAGGGTCTTAGAAATGAGGCACTGGTGAGAGTATGCCTGAGAATATAATTTAAAAGAATGATTATTAAAAGTTAAATAAGGGAGTAAAACCAAAATCTGAGGTTGGAAGGATGTCAGTCAAGAAGACTCCAGGACATTGGACCGAAAGTGTCCTTAGATGGCAGAGTAAGAATCACAGTGATAATCCGATGAATTTTCAGGTTTGTGTTTTGAATATTTTTGGTGATGGCACAGACATCAGAAATGTTTAGGGGAACATATGTATAGCATCCACTTCTGAGCACTGACCATTGTGTAAGTGTCCTTCTGGGAAGCCAGAATCAAGTCCAATGCCAGACAGTTTTAGAGGACCACTTGTTGGAGTTGATGTACTTCTACAGTGATCATGTCAGTAGTTTTGGTAAGATTGTCCACAGTCCTGGTTATTTCCCAGAGCGAAATATGAAAAATATAGCAGTTTGTAGAGAACTATAGAACTTCTGAAAGTGAGATTTTAGTTTTTTAATAGAGGACATGATAAAATCAATACAAAACCTCAGGAATTCCCTGTGATATGGCACAGTATTTTTGCCTTTTAAGCAAATTACTTAGAAGTCAGAGAAAAACTTTTTAAACTATAATTTCTTTTTAAGATCAACAATCCAAGAAAAATTTTGTCATTTAGCTAAGAGAAAAACCAAATTCCATTTTCATATCAGTATAATATTTGATATTAAAGTTCCCTTTTAAAAAATTATAAACCCATTAATTCTTCTCCAGCTTTGATTACAACGAATAAAATTCCCCTTTACAACTTTTTATATCCATATAAGTTTTATCCTATATTTTCTTTTTTATTTTGGAACAACCAGTCACTTTACTTTAGGAGAAAACATTTTCTTAATAAAAACATGTTTTCTATACTTTACATGCAATGTTGTTCTTATGTGCTACGAATGCTCCTAGTAGTAATTAATATTTCAGTATTTTATCTTATTTAAAAATGACCTAGTTATTTAATAAATATTCATTAATTAATTTATCATAAGTCTAAAGGTTTTAACTTACCAAAAGATCTTAAAAACGGTTTTCAAGCTGACATATCGTAGAACATGATTAGTGTTTAAATAAATTTTGTCAAGATAATGATTTAATATGGTTAAACATAAATTTACATTTTTTAACAATCTTACAAATTTTATAGATGTACTCTATTCAATCAGTAACCTATATAAGTTCAGGAAGAAAACCTCAAATAGAACAAAAATGTATGCTTATATTTTATCTAAACTTGATAACTCAGGAGACATAGCTGATTTTTATTAAACTAGTTATGTTTGCCAAGATTTACTTAAATTATGTGAACTTGAGCTTTTAAAATATTTGGATTAGTTTCTTTAAGAATATTTTTGAAAGTCTTAGATGTTAAATTTCCTTAACATTTGAGAATTTTAGGAATATTTAATTTATAGAAGTACTTATTCATCCCTAAGCCAATCAGAATAGAGTTCCTTTAAGGTATTTTATAGTCTAATATGGTAATACTATCAGTAGGTAGGAAAATGACATACATAATATACACACATTCAGGCACAAATAGAGGATAGCTTTAATTTTAAAGTTCTAACTCGTTGGTTTATATAAAAGAAATGGCTCTTGCCCCTGACTACCTTTACATTTTTTTAAAAAATCAGAATTGCATTTCTGGTAGAAGGGACAAGTTGAGATTACCTACTCAATATGAGAGCTGAAGTGTCCCCAACAATATTAGTGGAGGAGATACTTAAGATTATCTTTGTCTTAATATATCATCTTATAGATGCTGTGGACTGAATTGTGGGCGAAGGATGAAGAATAGACCAAGTGACCATCTAGGTGTTTCTAAAGCTCATCAGAGTCGATAAATCATCCAGCCTGTTTCCAATTAGCTTTTCAGCATTAGGTATTTGCTCTTGGGGTCCCTGAGCTCTTCAAGAGCCCTCAACAGAGAAGGGGCCTAGAGTTTAAGTGACAATAGAACATTGAAGGACCAAAGTGTGATGGAAAAGTTTCGGCAGAGGGTTGGAGGAGTGTTGAAGGGGATCAGACAGATCAAAAGAAACAAGGGAGCTGAAGCTGAGTCTGAAGGTCTTGAAAAGGAAGAAAGAGGATGGAGGGTGTGGAGATGGGAAGGAATAGGTAATTAATTGATGACATATGATGGGGAGATCCCATATTTTCCAAAGAGGCCATTGAAGTTCTAAATTGTCTTTAGTAAAATTTTGCCATTTTTAAGATATTGAACTGAATGAATGCCATAATGGTAGAGCATACAGTCGTCAAGTAAAGAAGAGGGAGGGCACCCTATAGAGTGAGAATTACCCATGGATTAGTTAAGTAAATCAGAGAGAAGTCTTTAAAGGAGCTAGGAAAGAGTCATACTAGATTACTCCCTGGCACTGTCACCATCCTGTCTGAAGGGCCAATGGAATTCCTTCCTCCAATTCTCAGTTGAGAAGGCAAGGAAAGACAGAAGTGTCCTCACACAGAATAGTAGAAAAGTTTCCTGCTCAAGACCCAGGGAATGATTCTTCACTCAAAATGCCAAAGAAAAATTTCTTTGCTCAGAAGACCCAAAGTCTCTTCTTACCATGCTGAAACAGACATGATGCTCAGAGCGCTGGTTCGAGAAGTGAATTCACCAAAGGATTCCTGAATTCAAGAGAGGAGTTCAAAGGATTTGCAAGGCACCATTAATTAACTGTGCAGGGATGACTGGGTTCCATGAGTGAAGTCCAATCCTGAGTGCAGTCATGGCATTGTAAAACTGTCAAATGAAATAAATGCAGACTTAGGTAAAGAGAGACTTTATTTGAAAAAACTATTGCAATAGTGAGGACACTCTGCCCATGAGATCCATGAGTTTTCTCAACATCAAACAGAAAAAGGCTTTTTGTAATAGAAAGGAATAGGTAGGGCTAGCAGGAACTTTGCTGGGGGGTGGGAGTGGGAGAGCTGTGAGGCTGAGTAGACAGCATGATTAGGGTGGTTTGACTGGAAACATTTATCTTCTGGACAGCCAGGAATGACCGGCACCTTAGTGCTTGTTTAAGCTTGAGAGTGAGCTGCAATTTAGGGGTGTGTTGAGAGGAGAGAAGCCATCTAACAGTTGGTTAAACCAATGGGTAACTGATGAATAATTGTGTGAGCACTTGGTCATTACCATTCTGAAAAACCTTTTTCCGAATTCCCACTTTGCCTCTCTTCAAATTGGCATTGCTCAGTGTTGTCAAGGATGATAAAAATATACTTTAGAAAGTCAAAGCCTCGGGATAGCCCAGTTTCCAGTGTAACCATGTCCTCAGCATCTCAGACTTCTGTATTCTCTGGTCAAACGTCAATGTGGTCTCAATTTTTTTCATATGTTAGAGACAAGTTTACTCAGTGCTCTTTCTGCCATTAGCTTACAATAACTACATCATCATTATTAGTAGCTTTAATTAAGTAGATATTTCACAGCCGTTTTTCTGACATAATCTCAACTCCCTGTGTAGACATTGTCACTGAAATTTCAGGTGAAATGATAATATCTTCCCAGCAAGAAGATAAGATCATGGTGTCCCAAACTTTTACCCTGATTCAGATGGTTCCTGTCCACATGTGTTGTGACCACTGCAGCCACTATCCCCACAGGAAATGATACTTGGTAAAGTCACTTTTTTTCCCAGCTAGGTCTCAAATTCCTAAAAGGAACTGAATATATCTCAGGATATGGAAAAAGAAATATCTGGGTAAAATAGTATTGCGTGCTGGTTTGGAACACAATCTCTAACTATATAGGCAGGAGAGATTTCTCTTTTTCTTTTTCCTTTTATTTTCTTTTTCTTTTTTCTTTATTTCTTTTTTTTTTCTTCTGAGAGAACCAGAGTGAGGACCCTCCTGTTTACCTGCTTCAGGACCAGTAGGCATGCCTCCTCCGCCATCACCACCATGGTCCTGTCTTTTGTCCCCGACCGGAAATAATGATATTCACAAAACTGACTCTAAAGCCTTAGGATATCCGTATGTATTGAATGAGACTATGTTTATTAGCTCCCAGGTCCTTGCACTTTGCCTGGGCTGCGGAACTACACTACCCAGAAGGCTCTCCACCGTGAGCCAATGCAGAACCCGGAGAGGGATGATTCCGTGCTTTCCGCGCCACTTTGGGGCGGGACTTTGGCCATGTTCTCGCGGCGGCTATTTCATCTGTTCTGGGCTTGGGCCACCGGATGAGAGGCTCCGGAGGACCATGTCATATACGAGGTGACGGGCGAGAAAGTGTTGTGCCCCCTGCACAGAGGCAGGTCTGAGGCTGGGCAGTGTCGCTGCCCAGTGTCACCCATCGCTGGGGCTGGCCTGGGGACGACGGATCCCGGATTCCCGCCCTGTCGCCCGCTGCTCTCGGCCACATTCCGCCTGCAGGCTCCGATGGCGGCGGCTGCGCTGTTGGACCTGGCGCAGGTGGGTGCTGCCATTCCCAGGTCGTCACCCGACCCGAATTTCAAAGCCCCGAATGAGGGCTCCTGTTCAGATCACTGAAACCCAGGCCGCTGTGGCCAGGACAGTGGGGTGCTCGTGAGTGGGGTCCGCATATCTGACAGCCAGTGAGAGATATGGGATATTTGCAGGCAGAGGGACCAGTTTGTGCTAAGGCCTAGATGCACTCCTGAATCAGGAGCATTTGGGAAACCTCGGGGGAACCCCAGGATGCGTGTGGTGGCTGCAAGGAATAAGCATGGTGGGAGGAGTCACACCTGGAATGGCAACCTGAACAGCTGGGCCTTCACTCCTAGGGCACTCCAAGCCCTGAGGCATAGTGAACAGAAAAGGGACACACTCTGGCTTATTTTCAAAGTTTCCCAAAGGTTGCTTAGGGAAGATTAGGGTCTGGAGGGAGCTGCGATGTAGGTGGATGTAGGGAGAGCAAGGAGGAAGCTGCTGCAGTTGACTCCAGGAGAGTTATGGTGGGATCCAGACCAGAGTCATGGCAGTAGAGGAGGCCAAGGTAATCCGATTGCTAAGGAGGCTAAGGAGAGAGTCCTCAGGGTTTCCTGCTGCATCAGATGCTTGAACCGAAAGTAGGGAATGAAAGACTATCCTTAGTTTTTTTTCCCATTTGTTTCTTTCCTTTTTTAAAAATTTTGCTGAGCATCTAGAAGAATAGAGATGGAGAACTTGCATGGAGTAAGCAGGTGTGGGTGGAAGGTTAGAGGTTAGCTTTGGGACTTGGTGATTCTAAGATGTTCCAGAAGCATGTGTGTGTAAGTGAGAAATAGAGACAGCTGAACAAGCAAGGCTGCAGCTTTAGAAGGGGTCTACACTGGGGAGGTCCAGAGGGGCTTTAGACCTGGACCAGGGCATAGCCTGGAGATCAGATTTAGGAGAGGGAGTCAATGTTGTCATTTCACAAGGGTCTGAAGTGGAAGAGGGAAGGGCTGAAGGGTAGACACATGGGGTAGGCATCCCTGAGGCTGCCATCAGTGTGGAGGGGGCCTTTAGTGCCACTGGGTTCTGGCTGTTGCTGACAGAAGGAAGGCGTATCGTGAGGAAGGAGACAGGAATAGAGACCGAGCTGTGGAATGGTGTATGTTCACTGCCTTGTGGACTCAGCAGGACCTGTGTCTGCTCCCTATGAGCAAGAGAAAGTTAGCTAGGCTAGTAGAGCAACCCAGGCCAGACCAGAGCGAGAGTATATCAGCACCGCTGGCTCTTTGAGCCCCTTGGCAGAGGGGGATGATCCAACATTCCACGGAAGATTCCCTGAGCAGGTTCTTCAGGGGAGCATGCAGAAGCTAGGCTGCATCACTGAAAGAGCTAGCATCCCACTAGCCTGCTCAGGCCTGCCTCAGAATTTATTGATTTATTTATGAAATAATTGCTTCTTGAAACGTATCTCTAAATAAGAACACAATAAAAATTTAAAACTTAGGAAATTAACTAGTTAAATTTATGCGAATTCTTACTAATTGTTTGAAAAGTTACTATATTTTGAAACATTTGATTCGAATCAAAAGTCCTAAATGGCACATCCTCTTAAAATGCTTAAAGAGCAGGAAAGCCACCCACATTTTTCAAAAGCTTTTTACCTTAATTGTACCAAAAGTATTGACCAAAGTTTTAACCTCGTGGACAGTAAAAGC
Source organism: Eidolon dupreanum (assembly GCA_028627145.1). NCBI lineage: Eukaryota > Metazoa > Chordata > Mammalia > Chiroptera > Pteropodidae > Eidolon > Eidolon dupreanum. The sequence continues at coordinate 90,977,739 of CM053505.1, read as the reverse complement.
TGATTCTCAGCACTTGACGTGTTCTACAGCAGTGGTCCCCAACCTCTTCGGCACCAGGGACCGGTGCTCCTATGAGAATCTAACGCCTGATGATCTGAGGTGGAGCTGAGGTGGTGATGCTAGCGCTGGGGAGCGGCTGCGAATACAGATGAAACTTCGCTCTCTCAATTGCCTCTCACTCCCTGCTGTGTGGCCCGGTTCCTTCACAGGCCACGGACCGGTACTGGTCTGGAGCCCAGGGATTGGGGATCCCTGTAGTAAAGCATGCGATACCAACAACACACCTATGAGATGGATACCAATATTATACCTATTTGAAAAATTAGGACATTGAGGCACAGAGAGGTTGGGTTCTTGCAGCACAGATAGAACTTTAATTTGAACCCAGGCGTCGTGTCCATTTGGCTGTAGACATGTGCCAGGCCCAGTTAACTCTCTGGCAGCCATCTTCTTTACTGTCACCATAGCCCTGATTACTGTCAGAATTTGCCTTAGTTTTTCCTTTATTGTCCACGTGGCTCGATCTCTCACCTCATTCCAGGCTCCCTCGGTGTCCCCTCTTCTGAGAAGCCTTTCTTGGTCACCCCACAGAAAGTTGCCTCTCATCTTTCCTGTCTCTTCAATCTTATTTTCTTATCTTAGGGATTTTCTTGGTCAGTTCTAAACTTTCTTAGGGATGATCTGTCTCCAACCCTGGGGTGTGAGCTCCCCTCATGCTCTAACCCCAGGCCTTAGAGCACTGCTGGTCTCTAACATGGGCCTAGTAAATGGGTATATGATGCTTGTCTTCAGGGCCTGGCATCACCCTGAGAATAAATCCAAACTCCCTGCGAGGCCTTGAAAGGCCCCATTCTGGGGACCATCTCTGACCTTGTCTCCTTCTCTTCTTCCCTTGCTCACTGCCATCCAGCTGTGCCAACCTGAGTATGCCCAGCTCTTCCCGCTTCCTGGCCTTTGCCCATGGAGTTCCCTTTGACTGGGACACCTTCGCCAGATCTCCCCTTGGCCACCCTTTCACATCCTTCCAGGCTCCGCTCAAATGCTACTCCTTTGAAGAGGACTTTCCTGTCAGTTTCAGCTAAAATAGCCCCTGTCCCTGCCTGCCCTCATTTTGGCATTTTTGTGCAAGGAATTTGGCACAATTACAGAAGCAAAGATGCAGGCTGGGTTGAGCTTTTCCAGGTTGCTGAGGGAGCGAATGGGACAATACTACTAACCAAACAATAATTAAGAGTTGGCCTTCATCAAGCCCTTGATATGCACAGAGGGGCAGTTAATATGCACCACCTTGTTTAACTCTCACCTCCTTAGATTCTGTTATTGTCCTTACTTTATAGAAGAGGAACTTGAGGCTCAGAGAAGTTACCTGCCCAAAGTCACACAGCTCTTAAGTAGTAGAAACTCAAAGTCAGTATGTCAACCACCAGAGCCTCCACACTTAACCATGACAATACTGTAGACTGGGGATGCCAGGGGTGACACCTAAAGTCAACTTTGCCTAGTGAGATTAGGTTTAGGGATGAGGAGGGCTTGTGGGCATTCCAGGCAGAAGGAACCACATGCACAAAGGTAGGGATATATATTGTTCACGGAGGCCTGCAAGGGCCTGTTTGGTTGCTGAGGGCCCCCTCTATCTTCTGAGATAGTCCCCAAGGGCAAGATTGTGAGATCATTTGCTGGATGTTCATTTCACCATCACTGGTGAGTGAAGGAGACATGGACTGGGACTTGGGTTCAGATCTCTGCTTATTAGACATGTGACTCTGTTTGACATCCAGTTGACTCTCCCTGAGCCTCAGTGTGCTGACCTTGTGAAGGAGATGATCACAGTGTTAACTTCATGAGCTGTGGGAAGATTTAGTCCAAGTTGCAAAAACACAGACCTATGCCCAGCATTCCAGTGTTTGTCCTCTGAGCATTTTCTCTTTCATTCTCACAACAGCCTGGTGAAGTGGGAACTATTAGTATATTGATACAGAAATCAGTACTCAAGGAAAAGAAGTGACATCCCCAAGGTCACACAGCTAGCAAATGTCAGATTCAAGGAGCGGGATTCAACCCTAGGTGTCTGGCTCCAGTGCTGGGGACATTTCATCACTTTAATATGGCATGTGAAGTGCTCATCATGGAGCCAGGCACCTGGTAAGGACCACTAAGACTCAGCAGCTGCTGCTGTTAACCATTGTTGGTATTAGGATTATTGTTAAAATTACATCCTCTTTCCTCTGATGTCCTCCAGTGCTTACTGTCTGCTCCTCTTATGACACGAGGGCTTGTTATCGTCTTGTGTCATTCTCCAATGGCTTCTTCACCTGTCGAAGACTTTTCACTCTAACACAATTGCATTCTGTGCAAAAGTAGCATCTGTCTACCCCCGCTGAGCCCATCACAGAACTAGGCCCTCAGGAGGTGCACAGTGATTCAGACTTTGGGTCTCCCTGGATCTTTTCCAGTTATTTTGTGACAGACTCTAATCCCATCCTATGGCCATAAGACCAACATCCCTGCCTCTCTTTGACTTTCTAGGAATTGGTGACCTTTGAGGATGTGGCCTGACCTTCAGTCGGAGGTCCTGGCTCAGAGGACAGAGCCCAAAGGACCCTGTACCAGGAGGTGATGCTGCAGACCTAGACAGCCTGCTCTCACTGGGTAGGTCTTCACTCGTACCCCCTTAGGGAGCCTGCAGTGTCCTCTAATCTGCCCTTGTTCTCTAGGCCCGGCTAGCTCAGAAGACATGGAGGCCTGCCCTTCCTCCTCTCCCCACAGCATCTACCTTGTTTTGGTCTCACATCCTGCCTGATCTCCTTGTATCTCCACCAGGAATTGGTGGGCCTAGAATCAAGAGTCCTTGTCAATATGATGTGGAACAAAGGGAGAATTTATTGGAAGGGAACGGGGATATATTGCAGAAGCCAAGGGCAGAATGTCCAGCTGGGCCTTGTGAGAGACTGAAATCAAGAACTGAAAGGACCCACACTATGTCCTGGCCATGAGTCTCTTGTCATCACTTCTCTCTTTGTGTCTGCTCATGCCAGTCTCTGCTCATTGGCTCTTTCTGCTGCAGTGAATCTGTGGTAGACAGGAATCGGCCAGCCCGGTTCTCACTCTCTGAGGCTCACAGATTCCTTGTCTCTACTTTTCTCTGCAAATTTTCCATCTTTACTCTCAATCCCTCTTGCAGTTGGACTTTCCTTCATGGGCAGCCTTGAGGCAGGAAATGGCCACCCAGGACTGTATTTTCGTGGACTTCTCACTCCAGTGCCATCACAGGCTAGCCTCAGTCTGAGACTCTTACCCCAGAATTTGACAAGAGGGAAGATGTCTGGCCCAGCTTGGCTGGGTCAGGAGTTCCCCACAGTCTCCACAGCAGGGGCCCTCAGTGATGAGCTAGTCTCCAAGGAGGAGGGTGAGTCAAACAGGCATTTGCCATCACTGTCACCTGGTATCTTTTGGAGGAAAAACCACGGTTTCAGTTAAAGGTTAAAAAGCTCAGTTGTTCCCAAGTGCCAACAAGGTCATTTCTTATTTCTTAAACATGGGCCAAAGTCCTCCACTGGTACTGGAGATGATTGTAGGGGATGCACAGACACATCGTCAAATGACATTGATGGACAGCCCAAGAAGGCCCTTTCTTTTTCCCTTCTCTTGTGGGTCACTATAAAGAGAATCAACCACCATTCCATGAGCACTGACCACGTGTCAGGGCTGCTCTGGGCAGTGTGCATGCTCCACTCATGTCATTCTCCCTGCATCTCTGTCCTTGGCAATGAAGAACAGTTCAGCCAGTGTAGTGAGTCTCAATTTAGAAGATGGACCTTGATTTGGAGATGATGTCCTCTTCCTTCTTTGGTTTTAAAAAGTCTTTTCTTTTATGAAATATTAATGAGAGTAGATGATACATGATGTGTGAATAAATGTCCTTAATTGCCCAAATAACTGTGTGGCTTTCCCAGGTTTTAATTTTTTATTAGTTCATGAAATTCTAAAGTCTTGGAATCACTATGTTGGCCACTCCCACTGGCCCCTATTTTCCAAGGAGTAAATCTTCCCATTCACATTCCTTCATCTGTGCAGCTCATTTTCTCCAAGGCTGCTTGCCCCACACTGAGCTCTGGGCTGTTTCCTCCTTAGTGTCACACTCAGGAGCCCAGGCTCTGGAGCCAGACTGCCTGGTGACAAATCCCAGCTTTGTACTAATGAGCTCTGTGACCCTGGGCAAGTTACCTAGCGCCTCTGTGCCTCAGTTTCCTTATTGGTAGAATGGGGTACTATAGTATCTATTCACAGGGCAAATAGATTAATGTATAACGAGGCTTAGAACAGAACTTGGCCCTTACTGACTGTGTGAGTTAGCAGTTATGATTGCTACTGTGATCATGATTAATTATGATTGATATTGTCATCATCGTCATCGGTGTCATTATCATCATCATGCCTAGACTCTGTACCTCCAGGAGCCATGCCATGTAGCTCTGGATAAACATCATAAATACCAGAAACAGCCATATCAGTCTCTGCCATGTTCGGCTCCGCCACTCACCATTTCCAGGCATGCCCTATGACAAATCAGTTAATATCACTGAGCTTCAGTGCATTTGTTTATAATACGGCACTTGTTACAACACCTGCTTCCTGAGTATGCTGTGAGAAAAACCAGAAATAGAATTATATAGTACAGGGCCCACAGCAGGACAAGACAGTGTAGTACTTTGCTGAGGACATACTCAAGCCTTGGATCAATGAAGATCTATACCGTGTTCTAGAATGGTGAAACTCAATACGTTAACTATGTCAGATCTTCTCCAGATTAGTCCATAAACTTAAACGAAGTTTATGAATGCATTTAAAGTACTTGCTGCAGTCCTTGAAACATGGTAACACCCCATAATGTCAGTTTTGGTCTTCCTTCTAGGATTAAAATTCCCATGGCAGCATGCCAAATGAAGCATCCACACTTGGGAATCATAGTGCGAATCTTGGCACTGCAACTCACTGGCTGTGGGACATGGAGCATGTTATTGAATCTCTCTAGGCCTCAGTTTCTTCATCTGTGAGAACAATAGCAGTACTGGCCTCACAGTGTTATTATATGAGTTAAAATAAATTTGTAAAGCTCTTAAGAAAGAACTTGGAACATAGCAAGTACTATCTACTATTTTTGTCAAATAAATGAGTACATCCCATGTCTTCCCAACCAAACTTTGGTCATTGATTTATTAAGGAACTGGTCTGAATAGGAATTGAATAGAAGCCTGAGGGCTCCTTTGTCTGAGATGACCAGATGGCTCCCTCTGGCAGGGGTCTCCTAGCCTCACCATCCACATAATCTCTCCCATGTCACAGTGGTGGACGACTACCCCTTCTCTGGAATATTATGGGGTGTGTGTCAGAATTTCTAATCCTTCTTCATTGAAAGGGATCCAGCCATCAATCCTGTAATTTCCTGAATCCTTGACTCCAGCCTGGAAAACCTGTGTGGATAATAGAGGCTAATCACAGGCCACACTTCGCCACCCATCAGTCACGGGACCTCAGTTAAGTTCTCTCACCTCTGAGCCTCAGTTTTCTTATCTGTGAGATGGAATGATAAGTACCCATTGGAGTTGAGGTAGGGATTACATGAAAAAGTTCTTTTAAAGCTCCTTATATGAGGTCTGCTTTAAGATAAGTACCCAATGTAAAATGACACAAACACCTCAGTGACCACTCTATTGGAGGCTAATCCCTTTTCCACATTCCCTAACCCTCTCCTCAGTTTTATTTCCTTCCATAGCTCTCAACACTTTCTAACAGACTTTCAAATTCACTCATTTATTGTGTTTATTATCTTGTCCCTGATAGAATATAATTCTAGAAAATGACTGTTTTGTTCACTGTTGAAGTCCCAGCTCCTACAACAGTGTCAAAAACATAGTTAGCCCTCAGGAAGTCTTTGTCCGATGAGTGAATGAATGAACTGTCTCTGAGTACTGATGTCTTCTGCAATTTAATGCTCTACAGAATCCTCATGACTCCTCCATCCTGCCTGCACCGATCAAGATGGTTTGGCAACATGCAATAGAAGACCAGCTCAAACTAGTTTCCCCTTAAGGACATTCACTCCCTTACCTAATGAGAAGCCTGAGGTGGGGCTGGCTCCCTTGTTGGTAGAGCCATCAAGGATGTAAAGGTCCATGCTAGTCCAGGTGTGTATCTTTCTCTCAGGCTGGCTTCCTCACAGGGGTCTCAGGATGTCTGGGGCAGCACCACCCTCACAAGTTACCCTTCTCTTAACATCCTAGAAAAAGTGCTTTCTCCTCACACTGATTACTCTGCCGAGGTCATCTTCCTATCTCAGATTTCTGACTACGTTGAGATGTGTTTTGCCAATCGATTTAGACCTGTGCTTTTCAACTCCCCCGCAACTCCTTAGGTTGCATTGCTCCTCCCCCTTATTCTGTCAAGGATATCCTGCTCCCTGAGGATTCAGATCATAGGGCACCACCTCTCTGATCTCTTTCTCACCTCACCTGGGTCTGGTTGGGTGTGACTTTCCTGTACTCTTATCATATGAGTAGACATTCTCTCGGATCCAACGTAATACACACAGCATCATCGTTACTTTGTCCACTCACCCCCACTCTGCACTGTGAGGAGCAGTTTCCACTCCAGTCCCTCTGTCCCCCGCCTGAGCCTTCCTTCCTGGATTTTAAAAACGTCAAAACACAGCAGGCACAGGGAGGGACACTGTTTTTTCATCTTTGTTTCCCCCTAGAAATGGTAATTTGCTTCTTCTCTGTCTATATCTTAATAGCCTCCTTTTATATATAAGATTCTCTTCAGGTGACTGAGCAAAAGGAGATACCACAGAACCTTACACTTAGATGGCCTGGCCTGAGGGAGTGTCGCTGACTCAGGATGCTTCAGGGGAGGCCAGACTAGGGGAAGCCAGTGATCAGCAAGCAAGGGCCATCAGAAATGCAGGAAAGGTGCCCGAGGCCATGGCCAATCCTTCAGTATTAAGACCTTCCCTAGGAAAATGAACCTTGAAAGCCATAGTTTGGGGACATACAATAAAGTGCGCTCAAGAGTTTTGCAGCAGCAGCTGTCTCTAAGAGGTTCTGCCTATGAATGGAAAATATCCAAATTTTTCTTTATGAAAATTGCTCATTAGTAATATTACTGACCTATCTAATAGGTTATGATCTAAAGCAAGACTGAAAAGAACCCAATACCTAAGGTCAATTTCGTATTTTACTTGCTGATCCTTCTTATCAATCAATCACTACTTAATTTTACCACTACTTAGTATAACCACCATCTTCTCTAAATAACATTTCTTCCAACTCTACTCCTTAAAATATTTCCTTAAAATAGTTTAAATTTTTGCAATAATGGTTTCAGCTCTGACATATCTGGCTAATTTTCTGCGAAAAGCTTTTGTAGTTTAAAAGTAGATGTTAAGAGGTCCTAAGGACTGGTTGCTTCTGAGGGATGCTGCCCTTGGGAAATAATTATTTCATTTACCTAGACTCCCAGTAACCACTCAGGAGTGTGTGTGTGTGTGTGTGTGTGTGTGTGTGTGTGCGCGCGCACACACGCGCATGTATTTTCTTAGTTGCCGGAATTGAGTGCATGGGCAGGCATGGCATGTGTTCAGTCCTCAAAATACTTGGGAAGAATCAAGAGTTTATTTAGAATCTCTGTGAGATCAGGATGGGGCATGCCTTTTCTTGATCACATCTCTGTCCTCAGCTGTTGCCTGTTCGGGAGGAGTCTTCCTTCTATTGACAAATGACCAGTAACAAGATGTTGAGTTTCTTTCCCAAAGTTCAACATTAGGTAGCTGATTGCTAAGCATACCTTATTCTTTATTTAAATTTGGAAAGAGAGAAAAAAATACTCATAAGCACTGTGCCCCCACGGTCAACCTGTGATCATCCTCTGACATTCATAAGGACATTTCCTAGCTGCCTGATTGCATCTCTTAACCTTAACTCTGTGTCCATTGAAGGTACAGCTTTGATAGTTCAAGCATGCACTGAATAGTCCCTTAGCAATCACTGAATTTACTGGGTTAGGTATTAAACTGTCATGTGGTAGAGAATGCCTCCTAAAAACAAAAAGCTTTTAACTATACAACTTAAACTTATTAGAAGCTAAATTAAAATATACCACATTAAATTGGTATAAGACGGCTTTTCAAACAGATGGAATAGAGTGTCACTGTAGCCTCCAATAAGGTCAAAGTGGAAAATTCCTCCTTCTTGTCTTCACCTAAACCATACCAGATTTGGAGTTCAATGTCTCTCTGCTCGGTTTGAAATTGCCTTGCTTGTTTCAGCTCTGCTAGGGGAGTGTACTCGACAAGCACTCAAAGACTTAGGACTTCATTAATGAAGCACGTCATAGACATTCCAGTATTAAAGATTACTGGCCCGGAGCAATATGCCTGGAGTCCCAGAGGATGGCTGCTCTCCCAACTGTGTCATGAGATATACCACAGTGTAATGGTTAAGACTGTAGGCTATTGAGCCAAGCTACCTGCATTTCCTTCTTGGTTTTTAATTATACCTCTTTAATTTACTGACTGTGTGACCTCAGACAAGTTATTTTACTAAATGTGGTGAGCACTGAATAAATGTCATTTTATAGACACATGTATGTAAAATCATTGCCTGAGAGCAAAGTGGGGTGGAGGTACTTTCTAGACTATTCTGTCTGAGGGCAGATTTCTGTATTGGAGATTAGTAATAATGTCAGTATGATGGAGAAGTTGATTTGGCTCACGCTTTTTCTTTCCCATCACAGCTTAAACTTTCGTACCGTTAAGTATCAGTGCTAAATGCAAGTATACTGACAGTGGACCAGGAGTCTGTGGGCATGGCTTAGTTGGGTCCTCTGTGTCAGAGTCTCACAAGGATGCAATCAAAATGTCTGCTGGAACTGAGATTCTCTTCTGGGGTCTTGACTGCAGAAGAATTCACTTCTAAGTTCATTCAGGCAACTGTAGAATTCATTTTCTTGAAACTATATTATTAAGAGCCCTGGATATTTACTATAGGCTGGAGGCTACCTCCATATCCTAAAGGCCAACCATAGTTCTTTCCCACATAGGCTTCTTCAACATGGCTGCTTACTTCAAGCCTACAAGGAGAGTCTCTCATTCCAGTCTGTTAAAATGAAGCCTTATATAAATAGAATCTTATATAATATAACATAGTTACAGTTATGACACCCCATCACCTTTGCCATATAACGTAACTAAGTCATGGCAGTGATATCCATCACCTTTGCCATAATCTGTTGGTTAGAAGCAAGTCACAGATTGTGTTCACTCTTAAGAGGAGGGAATATACAAAGGCATGACTACCAGGCAGTGGGAGTCATTAGAGGTTATTTTAGGATACGGCAAGATTATCTTTAATATGAGACTCTTGTACCCCACTGCATAGTTTGTCACTCGACCAGTCATTGTAGCCAAGCCACCCAGCCATGATGAAAAGATGTCCAGGCAGGTTCTCAAGTCCATTTTCTTCCAGGTGTACAGATGATGGTTCACGATTCAGGTGTGAATTCTAATATTCAAAAGTTCATACCCAATATCTGCCAAAAAAAGGCTACTTCATGAATCCTGTAAAACCCGTGCCCCTTCTCATTTTCCTTAACTTTTCTTCTCTCCTCTTTATGGAGGTTAGAGATCCTAATTTCATAAACAGGGGTGGAAGAGGGGATGTCGGACACCTGCTTCTCCCTTCTTTCACTATTTTTGTTTTGTTTTTGTTTTTTTACCACCCTTGCCCTGAAGTTTCTCTAGGCCTCACTAGTTTGACACTACAGATATGAATTAGCCAGTTTGCTCATCTTAAACTTTTATCCATTAATTTCTTCATGTCTTGAGGTGTATACAATGAAGGACACCCACTTGATGCTTTCAAGAGCAGCATGTTGAGAGAAGTGTATAGGAAAATGGAAATTGATTTCTTCATAACATTTTACACAGTATGACATTCTGTAAGTACACATTTTCAGAAAAGCCTTGCTGTTCTTCACAAAAGGGTAAACTGTGACTTGTATAAGTAAAACATGAAGCTTTTTTACTCTTCCTTTTTAACCATCTAGTCTCGAATACCTTTCCCATATGCCAAATTATTTTTAGTGTTCAATATATTAGCAAAATGGCTCAGTACTAACCACTTGGGTATTTTCAAATGGAAAGAGTATGGTTTAACCTCCCAAATTGCATTTACACTGAAAGATGCTTCATGCCAGTGACTCAGATCTTGACAAATGAGGCACGACATTCATTACTTTAATGTTTTTTCCCCCATTGTAATAGAAACATAATGACACAGCCTAAGTAATGTGAAATTATTCAGCAAAGTAAGAAAAAATAAGCACTGCCTACCAGGTACAGTTCTTAAGCTTATCTTCAGATTTCTTCAGTTGAAAATTATTTAGGAGATTGTGGAAAAGTTGCTATCTTTTCTATTACAATCTGAATGAAAATTAGCATCCCATATTTATTTTTACTCAGTTTTTCTCAAAACAGCCAAATTAATGCATTGGATTCTTAGCTTCCATGAATCTTTAGGATAAAGAATACAAAGACTCATGAAAAGGGTAAGATGGTTTGATTGTGGTAAGCATTTTTCTTTGTATACAAATATAAAATCATCACATTCATACACCTTAAGTATATATACTTTTTATCTGTCAGTTATACCTCAATAAAGCTAGAAGAAAAAGAGACTAAGATAATACTGTTACTAGGTATCAGTGTGTATAATCTTGTGATAGGTATTATAGAATCAGAGAATATATCTTAAGAGAATGAAGGCAATGTCAAGAGGTCATCTGTCCAATCTTTTTGGCATTAGGCGGGACTATATCTAAACCTTCTAAAATTGCATGGTGTAATGGAAAGGATGACAGCCTAGATCTCGGAAGACCTCTGTTCTAGTTCAGGCTCTGCCTTATATTTTCTAGATCTTAGTCTCTTCGTTTACAAAAATAAGTGGTTGGACTCCTCTAGTCACTAGATAAGAAAATACCTTTTAAATAAATTTGCCTTATCTGGATAGATCCATTAGAGAGTTGTTTTTATTTTATATCATTTACACCTTTTTCTATTTAAATCCTATTTTCTCCCTAATCATGAAGTCGAATAATTGATTACTGCTGTGTAAAGTTGTACATCTACTTCCCCGATACATAGATATTACATGATCCATCAAATTATATTGTTCAGCTCCCACTTAAAGCAGTGATTCACTGTGCTATGTGTAAAAAGAACAGAAAGTGGCATTAGGTTGACCTGGGTTCAACCCCTGGCTCCACAGCACTTTTAGGTCCATGACAATGGATGACATTTTATGAGCCTGTTTCTTTATCCACAAAGTGCTTAATCATTATAATCACTCCCATGTGTACACTCACAATGGATCATCTCTTTTTTCATCATAACTCCTTTAGCAAAGCCACCCTGGTTGAATACAACTCTCAGGCTATTCTGTGTGTGTATAGTGGAGCTGAACATGGTTAGAAACAAAATAACTTTGTTTTAACCTGTCTCACTTGAAACTCCTAATCGTATACACAAACTAGGCATTCAGTACTTCTAAAGCTATGCTACTTTCCCCAGTTTACTTTTGCACTTGCTTAGGTGACTGTGTGTGTGTGTGTGTGTGTGTGTGTGTGTGTACAATGTATACAAATATAAGATCGTATATACATACACACACATATATTTTTTTTATTTTTTTTATTTTTTTCAACAGTAAGTCATATATTTTGCATTTTATGTTTCACCACCCATACTTAGATTTCTTTCTGTCACCACATATTTGACCCTTTTTACCCTATCTACCTCCCCCTCCCTTTTCCCACCTTCTGTCCCTGTTTACCTTCTCTTTCCTTAATGCTCTTTCAGCTCCCTTGCTTAAACTCTCAGACAATGAGTGTTCTACTAGGAGTGGCCATGTGACTAATTTTAGGCTTTTGGAATGCGAGTGGGAGTCATGTGTTTGAATTCCAGGTCATCCTAAAGAAAATGAACTTCCATGGATTGTTTTTCTCTACTCATGAACTAGAACATGGACATAGCAGCAACCCTACTTTGACCATTCAGTTGAAGACAATTCTAAGGAAATAGCAGAGCAAAAAGAATATATTGTTCCCTGAGTGACTGCTTTGAGCAGAGTAGCTCCTCCAGCTCAGAATAACTTAACCATTATATGAGAGAAAAAAATAAACTTTGGTTTTATATAAGCCAGTATATGTTGGTGTTTCTTTGTTAGTTATTTAGCCTTAACTCTAAGAATACATATTTTTATGCTTCAGGTGCAAATTACATACAATAAAATGCATATACCCTCAAAAGATATTCAGTTCTTGTTAAAATTTATAATCTCATATAACCACCCCCCAAAAAATATTTTTTTCAGGCCAGAAATTCTCTTGTCTCTTCCCATCAATCCCCATAGGCAATACTTCCTAATTTCTATTAATATAGATTAGATTTGTCGCTTATGAACTTTATATAAATGGGAAAAATATAGAATGTACTGTTTTGTGTCTGGCTTTATTGAGCATAATGTTTTTGAGATTCATCCATATGTTACATTCTTATTTTGAAGTTGCATTTTATATGACTATACCACACTTTATCTATTCACCAACTGATTGACATTTGAGTTGTTCTCTAGTTCGGGCTGTTATGAATAATGATGCCATTATCATTTTTATGGAAGTCTCTTTTTTTTGGATCTGTGTTTTCATTTCTCTTGGGTAAATACCTAGGAGTGGAAACACTGGATCTTAGTAAGGATGCATGTTTAATTTTTATGAGAGATTAATGAATAATTACCCAAAATCATTGTAATATTTTGCACATCTACCAGGAACATGTGATAGTTTCTGTTGTTTTTCATACTGAATAATATTTGTTATACTGTGCCTAGTCTGTTATTAATCCTTGGATAAGTTCTTCATTTATGATGTTGTATTTTCTAATCCTCACATTTTTATTTTGAAGGTTTTTAAAAATATTTTCTGTCTCTTTGGTGAAATTCTTCATCCGTCCACCTTTTCATATAAATACCCTACCTATTTATCATAGACATTGTAAAGCCCCACTTGATAAGTTCAATTATCTCTGGATCTGCTTCTATTGACTATTTCTTCTCTTGATCAAAGGTTATAATTTAGTGCTTCTTAATGTTTTTCATAATTTATTGTGTGCCAAATACTGTGTATAAAAAAAAAAAGACAGTAGAATCTAAAGTAAATAATATTTATCTCAGGAAAAGTCATATCCCTTCTTCTGTTGGGCCATAATATGTTGGAGGTGGGGAGTCAAGTCAATCTAATCTATAGTTGACCTGAATATGGGATTTTCCTTCAACTTTAGTTAGATTTATTCACCATTAATTTAGATTATTTCAATGGTGGGGTCAGAACGTCTCCTTCAAAGGAGATCAAAGCATCCACAAACTCTAAAGAACTTTTTATGCTTAATACTGCAGTCACAAGCTTGCAGATCCAGGGGAAATCACAGCTTTATAGTTTGGCTGACAATGATTGGATTGCCTTAGAATTCCTTTGCTTTTTCATCTTGCCCCTGGATTTCTGCTCCTCGGGTGATCTCTTCCTTGCTCAAAGCCTTTGGAGGGCCACTGCAATGACCTTGATGAAGAACCAGCTCTCCTGTCATATCTTCAGGCTTTTGCCTTTCATACTCAGTCTTTGCTGGGCTACCCCTGATATCTTGTTGAAGGCCCATGAGAAAGGTTGACAGGTAGATGCAGACTTGTTCTGACACAAGGACTCTTAAGAATTCTATCATGTAACTCTAGGCCATATATAGCTATTAAATGTTTAGTAAAAGTTTTGTCCTTTTCTCCCATGCCCATCTAATAGATTTTTTCTCTTTCTTCCCACTCTGCCTGGGATGGAAACGGCATCCATTCTCTTATCTCCTAGAAAGACTTGAAACCTATGTATTTAGTTCATTGAAAAATTCTCAGCTCTCTGATTGTTTTTTTTTTTTTTTTTAATTTATGACTTTGTATATTATCTAGGTTTTCCTCATTGATAGGGTGAAAAGGACAATCTCTTTTTACTTTCTATATCCTAACTGGAATTTGATATGATTTCTATTCATTATTGAATAGAATAGAATATGGAACACATTAAAGCTCTGGATATCTTATTCTCTACAATGAAATAAAAAAATAAGAAATGATTGTTAAACATTGGAAAGGAAGGCATAAAGCTATCATTATTACAGGTAATATTCTCATCTACATAGAAAATCAATGAGAATAACATGATTAGAGCTAGTAAGAGAGATCAATAAAATGGCATTCAAGATAGCAGCAAGAAAGAAGAAAAAAAGCTTTCTGTATACTAACAACATTGTCGCTTCCACAAAAACCTTATATAACTATCTTTCGTCCTGCTAGAGCTAGGTGTTTCTTTTTCTCTGCACTTAGAAAATTTCTTATACATTTCAATGACAAAATAATGTATTTTGTTATGATTACCTTATATGTATTTCTGTTCCAAAAAAGACTTTGAAAACTTGAGGACAAGAATAGTCCTATTAATATATGCATCATGAGCGTTTAGCACAAATCCTAGTTAGAAGAAGAAATTTAATAAGTATTGAATAACTGAGTGAGTGAAAGACATTGAACTAAAAGATTCCTAAGTTCTCTTCCAATTATGAAGGCAATGCTTTTATAAATCATCTTTTTAGGGGTCTAAAATAACTAATGAAATATTCATTCCCCAAATAATATCGCACATACTTAAGCCTTTTGGTGTGCTGTGGTTTTTGTAATTACAGTACTTAAAGGTAATATATGGTAAATCATTAGGTTAAGTCAATGTTTCAGAGGAAGATAGAACAAATGAGTAATGCGATCAAGCTTTGTACATTGAGTGACCCTAAGAACTGACACTTCATTTGGTTGTTTGCTATTTCTTTAATGAACCACAGCAGTTTTCTTAATTAGCAAGGGCCCATCTGTTTCCAGAACAAATGGCAGTTAGTACAACAAGGGCTGAAACAATAAGACAGCTTAATTTTGGAGTGCAAATTGCAATAACAAGTGACATAATTACTAGTTTCTGTTTTCCAGATATGGTTTAGTAGGTCTTCTAGAATAGAGGTCAGTCTGGTCATCTTGTCCTCTATTAATTCATAATATACTGATTGTTGCTATTTATATATAGAGGAGGCAATACTATCTGTTAAAGGACAGAATTAGCTATTTAGGAAACAGCAAGCTGCTTCTTTGGGTTTATAATTTGACATATACAATAAGGCTATTATTTTTGAGGCAAATATATCATTTGTAAATTGTTTTCAATATTAGGGAGAAAGAGCTATTTCAGTATTTGTAGAAGAAAGAGCTATTTTTTATTTCTGTAAAATTTTTATTACGTCTGCTACATATTGAATATTCTATAGTTCTTACAGTTTATAGCTCTTTTAGGTACTTACCAAATTCAAGGATGACTCTCTTCTTTGGTTAGAACTAATTCTGATCACTTCAAAATAAGCAGTGAGACAAAACTCAGTGTCTACCACCCCTCTCCACAGCTTGGAGGAAGCATAGAACTATATAGACAATGGAAAAATAGAAAAATCACAAGGAGAGAGCCAAAACTATCTGAATAATATCTGCATGCTGTTTAAAGTAGAAGATAAAGGGGCAGAAGAAAAAATATTTGGTTTATATTTCTTGGTTTCTGTAATATCTATCTCATTGCTTATTTTGAAGGGACCCATGACATGACACATCCTCAGGCAGAAATAATTGGCCATAGTAATAGCCAATCATAATTTGATTGTCTGGTTTGTCTCTTTTCTACTAAACTACTAAAATAGCAAACAAAAAAATGGAACAAAGATTTTTTTTAACAGTAACTACAAGAGCATTTCATGTGACATGACTTAGTTATTAATTCAACTTAAATTTTCTCAAAATCTGTGAGCCATGCATTGTATCAGACCATGGCAATATAGCAGTTAAAGAAATAGAAAATATTCCTGCCCTCAGGGAGCTTACATTCTAGTGAGGAGAGACAGGCAATAAACAAAATAAATAAGTAATGCTTTAATGAGATTTCACATAATACTAAGTGTTCTGAGTTAACATGAAGTAGGGTAAGGGAAGAGAGAAAGGCAGCAGCAGGGCTGTCCTGAGCAGGTGCTCATTAATGGATGAATGTATCTATCTGAAGACAAGAGGGTCTTAGGCAGACTAACAAGCAAAAGCAAAGATGATGATGTTAAATCAGGCTTAATGTGTGTTTGAGAAATAACAACGTAGCACATGCAGTTGGATTCCAGTGAAGGAAGTGAAAATTACTGGAGTATGAGATTGAAAGGGTAAGCTGGATCATGCAGTCAAAAGGTCAAGTATGATGACAACTAAAAAATGACAACTGGATTTGGCAACTCAGAATTCATTGGAGACTTTGAAAAATGTGTTTTCCATGCTGTGTTACAGTGTAGTGTTGGGGACAAGAGTCTGATTGTTCAGTGTTCAAGAGAGAATTAGAGGTGAAGAAGTGAAGACAAGTATAAACATATCTTCCAATAAGTTTTATTATAAAAGGAGCAGAAACGTGGTATTAATTCATCATTTTTGTAAAAGGAACAATAAAATGTGATAGATACATACTATGTATACTGTGTAGAAGTGAGAAGCAATGAACTAGGTAAACACAGCAATATAGATATATGTTAACATTGTATAGTTCAGCGGAAGTATTAAAGAAGATAATGGAATCTATACACAATGCCATTTACATGAATTAAAATACTGATAGAGAAAAGAATGTTACATGTTTCAGGAGCATACATACAGGTTCAAGGACCTATAGCAATTATAGTATCAAGTTAATGAATAAGAGCTGATGCTGTTGCTGAGTTTAATTATGGTGATTACTGCTGCAGTGGTAGTAATTCTAGTAGTAGTAGTAGTCATAGTCGTAGTCGTAGTCATAGTAGTAGTAAATTTACAAAAATGAAATAAATATATTCACAATTTAATGCAATTTTCAGAGATGTTCAAGAATTGAACAAAAAGAAAGATGATATTGGAGAAATCGTGAAAGTGAAGTAATCTAAAGAGGATAATCGAGAGATGAAGCTTGGGGCGGGTTTACTAAGAAATAATCATCAACTTCTCAAGGCTCCAACTTATGGTGTCTTTAGTCTTTAGTGGGTTCATTAACAAATTTATTCCAATTGCCTACAAATATGTTGAATGACAGGCTCAAATACGGGTAGCCAAACTGGCCTGAGCTTTGGCTTCATACAGTTTGGCCAAAGAAGTGTATCAATTTGAGTTATTCATCTCAGCTTGACAACTGACTGTTCGATCCAAGTCGTTGAATCAAAGGGGTCTGGATGTAATGAATTCAATTCTGAATTAGACTAACTTTTGAGGATGAAAAGTACTAAAGTGACCAAGAGAGAAAATGAAATAAGGTATGTTAGCCAAGTTATTTCATGACAAAGTGATGAGGATATTAGACACTGGAGGATACTATGAGATGACAATTATGGGACTCCTAAGGCAGAAGCTGGCAAAAATAGCAGATAAAGTGATACACACTTTGCATCCTTAAGAGCCAGAAAAGAGCTGACTGCTAATTTTAAAAGAAAAGGTCTTACAAGATAAAGAAAGGAAGAAAGAAAGCTATTTTGAAAAATCAGTTTTGATCAGATGGATTATATCTTACCCTTGGCATTGAGATTGTCGTCAACTAACCCAGATCCTGCTAGGTCTTTTCAATACCAACTTATATTAAACCTAACTTTCCTCATACTGTACCTACCTATAGCTGACCTTTTGAAAGGAAATGCAAATCAGTCCTTGTTTTTTAAAAAAGTATCTAATTTTTTAGACCCAGTTATTTGCACTCTTTGAAATATCTGGGTATAAAGTATTTGCCACCTAGCTCACACAGATATGTATCTGTCCCAATATACTTCATAGGCTCTGCTTCCTCTCCATATTCTTTAAATATGACTGTGACCCATGTTTCTGCCTCCATTTTTATAACTTCATACTTGGTTCCTGGGTGATAAGATCAGCATCCATATCTAAAACCACCATATATATACTGATGCTTCTGTAAGAACGAGCTCAATCCCATAATTCTCTCCTGAGTTACAGACTCATATTTCCCTTACTTACTAACTATCTCTTCTTAACTTTCCCACAAGTACCACAAACTGCAAATTTAAAACTAAACTTACATAATCTGTAGAGTGAGAACGGAGGCAGAGGGTAACAATGGTTTCCCAACACAAACTGTAGTATTTGGGGGAAGGAGAGGTGCTGACAGAAGCCAGAATTGTACAACACCAAGTGGAGGGTTTATGCCCCACTCTTAAATATATGCCATTATTTCAATTTTATAGATGAAAAAAGAGATTCATAAAGGATTAATTTCCCCAAGGTCTTACAGTTATTAAATAGCAATGGAATTATCATTAGGACACTATAGAAAATAAGAAAATTAAAGCAAAGTAGATGTATTATTTAGAGGAAATGCAATTTTAGACAACAAATTCCTGAAAAAGAGTTAAAAAATGATAGCCCCCATTTGTTTGTATAAGTTATAGGGTTTGTACAAAAACATCACTCATGTTTCAGTCATCATGCTTTCAAATTATATACAATAGCTAAGACATAGGTAGGTATCATAACGACGGCATTATTATCAACCCAGAGACACATAATACAAGTTCCTTTAATATAAGTAAAAGTTATAGCGAATTAACTGATCTAAGATGGCTACATAGAGAAAGAGACATAGCATTTTCCCAGCTGGAGGTGCAGCTCTCCCGGCTCCACACGAGGCAACACAATTGTCAATGATGTTGTGTAATCAGGATTAGGATTTGATCAAGTCTTTCAAGAAGATAAAGCTGAGCATTCTCCCCCTCATCTTTTTGTTGTTTGGGGGAGGTCTCATTCCCCTCTGGCAACCTCTAATTGCTCTGAGAAGCATGAAGAAATCCTGACTCCATGCCAGCCTGCTGGCTTGATGCAGCCATGTATAAATCAATTGCATTAGAGCATTAATGCATCTTGCCCTTGAACATTCATATCCATTCACTCACCTTATAAGGGAGCTAGTACAAGACACTGTGGCATGGATTAAATCAGAGGCCACTCTCAGTCGTCTACCTCATTGGAACTAGGCTTCAGATCTGCCTGAAGTTTCAGCCTCATATTGGTAAAAAAAAAAAGAGAACAGGAAAACAAGAATATAAAACATGAAATCTGAATTAATTAATTTTCTGTAGAACTAATATGTGGCAATTTTATTCTCTATGAAAAAATAAATGATGTTTAAAGTAGAATTTTAAGTATGTTTAATTTAATTCAACACTTATCAAATGCCTGCTACTTGCAAGAAAGTTTACACCATGGGAGATTACTTATGAGAAGGACAGTTTTGTTGCCACCAATATCTGAAAGGTTAAAATAGGGATAAGGATATTTGGTAACTGATTAAAAAATTCGTACACCAGTGCAGCTGGAGCGTTAATTGTAAAAAAAAATGGGTTAGTAGGAAAAGGAGCTATGGAATGCTTTGTGATAGAGAACTTCAGTAAAATTAAATTGAACTTTTGCACCACCTACCCACCCATTATAAGAACATCAGATGAGATACATAAGAGGTTATTTTCACTTTTAAAATTTAATGATTGAAAATAATAGGCAATTCTATGATGACTTCTTGAAAGTTAGCATAGTAAAGAGCACATTTTATAAAGGAGAAAGTCAGGATATTTATTGAACGTTTTAAACCACATATGACACTCCATATCCAAGGGTAAAAGCTACAGGATTGTTCTATTTTGCCGACGTTTAAAAATCACTTGTAGTTTCCGTAATATCAATCTATACAAGACTCTGTCAGGTCGAAAGGGAGAGGCAATTACTTGTTTTATACTCATAAGCTACAGCTCAGCCAGCTGTCACTCTATCAACATACTGATGTGAAAAGAGACATTGGGAAGACAGCTGCAAAGATATAGAACACCCACAAGACACCGTAGGCTACTAGGATGGGACAGGGAACTATGGAAAGAAATTACTGAATTATATTGGCTTCAGAGGCAATTCATTCAACTAGGTAATATACTCAAATAATGAAAGAAAAAAAGGATAAGTAAAATTTAACTTCAGATTGTTTGGGTTTGTTATTAGCACAGGTAAATTCTCTTTGTTTTGGTCACTCTGAGAGGTGCTTCTTCAAATAAAAAAGTCATATTACACCATAAACATCAGAACCCTGTCCTTGACGTCTATTCTATTGCCAGATTCAAGGTTAAGCATGTGTTTACCATCCACATGCTGGGCAGAAACTTTTGTCATTTGTGGCCTCTGATACAATCTCTATGTGCTGAGGGTGAAGGTGGGTTTGGTTACCTGTCAGGTCTTTGGTTTTCTTAACTGTCACTGAGTTTATTGTTTGTTTTCTGGTCCAAATGACAGTAATTTTATTCACAGTCATAGCATCGAAAATCCCAGTTGGTTTATGTTTCTAGCTGTGCCAGGGGCAGGAACTGCATATGATATGACTAAATCTAGAAAATATCAGGAAGGCAGGAAATAGATCAGATGTGAATTACCAAGCATCATTTAGTTATGGATAGAAAAATGCTGGTATTTTCTCAATTGGTTTTAACATCTATCTTTAAATTTCACTTTTCAAGAATCTTTATGATACATATTTTTACTTAGATTGTATCTGCTAAATAATCTATAGTGGAAACCTAGGTATGAAGCAAATAAGGTGGGTAGATTTATATGAATAAAAGAGAACAATGACTTCCATTTCTGGCAAAATGGCAGACTAGATATCCAGAAAATCCTCCAGCTAAACACAAATCCAAACCAAAAGCCACCAAGAAATGCTGGATAAAATAAAATAACAATATTTTAAATGAATATCTGAACTCACAATAAAATTAGGGAAATGCCCAGGGAATAAAATGAAGCAAGAGAGCAGAAATCCATAGCAATAAGTTGTTTTGGGAATTTTCTTAATAAGGAAGTAGCTTGTATTTGAAAGGTCATAAAATTACAAGAGACCTTGAACTCATACAAAGTGGGAATTTATATTTGAAACAGTTTTAAAAATTTCTTTGTTAACCTACAAGTTTGTTGGTAGAATATATTTTATTCTCCAGATATGGGTGGGCATATTTTTTCTTACTAACTTCTAATGTAATTGAAGTGAGATTTGAGATCATGGTTTGTATGACAGCCAGTCTTTGAAATTTGTTGAGTTTTTCTTTGTGGTATGGCCTAGTTCAATGTTTTACATTCCATGTGTACTTGAGAAAATGGGGATTGTGGATTTTCTAATTGTTGGAAGACTATCATCTATTATCTATTATCTATATGTCTATCTAACATGTATATATATGTGTAGGTAGTTTAATTGAAGATGATAGACTATATATACATACATGGTTTTAGTCATGGGATACCACCCTCTGCATCATTGTTTTTCCTAAACCCTGAACACACCTATATTAATAGTCTGTTTACTAATTTATTTTCAAATAACTCATTTTGAGCATGCCATCATTGTCTTGCAGGGTGCTGATTTTTTTTAAAAAACTGTTAAACAGTAAGTGCCGCAATCCATGGGTGTTTACCCGAAAATCTAGAATGACAGGAAACTCTGTTAAGGAAGTCTTTTCTGACTTCAGCCAGTGATAATAAGACTGGCAAAATTTCTATAATCATGAACTTTGCAGAGTTGAAGTAGTCAAATTCTCCATTGTGGCCAGTTTCTAAAATTAAAATAAGTGAGCTGATTTGCTAAACATGTGCTATATTGGTTTAAATAGGGTTATCTTGGAGGAGCCAGAGGAATTGGAGAACCCAGAAACTCAGGGCCTCTCCAGTGTGCCTCCTGAACTACCTCTGCTAAATGAAAATAAATGATACTGGGTATGCTGAAATGCAGTATGGAAGCCAACTTTACATTTTAAGGAAGATTAGAGATGTCTTCCAACCCAACACCCTAGCCTAATGGTTTTCTTATCCAAGAGAAAAAGCTTTGAATCCAGGAGAAAAAAAGAAACCCCAAGGGGTTAGCATAGCCCTGATCTTTCCATTTACACACTCAGGGATTCAAATGGCATGACCCAATGGGGCTTTGGGCATTAGTTGCTATCAGATAGAATTCTCCAGAATGAATTGTCAGGCAGTCAATTTAAATTTCACTTGATCTATAATTCCAGAAAGAAAGCAAATCTGGCAGTTACTTGTGGTTGTTCAACCTCTCAATTCTAAACCCCCAAGGCCAGCATCAAGAAATAATGGCCATCTCAGTAGAAATAACCACCCTGCCCCAGCCATGGAGAAACCCTTACAAATTTGTCAGTGGAATTGAGGGACACTTTAAAGGAAAATCATCTGAATAGGCAGAAGCAGAAGTGGCCGGAATGGCCATATAAGGCACTCATTGTTTGTCCAGGAGATGCTCATCAGAGTCACTCATCCAATCACTGAACTTTCCCTCCCTGTCTAGCATAATACAGTCACTCTTTAGAACAGGAAATTATGAATGTTGTGTCTTTCCTATGCTCTTAAAAAAAAACTTTCCATAAATATTTACTGATGTTTATGACAAAAGCACTTGTACATGAATTTACAACTGAATATATGCATAGGATTCTGGTTTTATTTTTAAAGCACTTTCAGAATTTTCTTCACATTATGAAAATTTCAGACATAAAAAAAAAAACATGAAAAGTATGATATAATCAATACCGGTGTTCTCATGACCAAGGTAAAGAACGAAGCATTACAATAACAACAAAAAAAGTCAAACTCATAGTATAACAGGTAGTACAATGGTAGTTACCAGAGTCTCTGGTCCAGGGAAAGAAAAAACATTGATCAAATGGTACAAACTTTCAGGTATAAGGTGAGTAAGTTGTGGAAACAAATTTACAGCATGGTAACTGTTGTTAGTCATAATGTATTTTTTATTATTATTATTTACACCTACGGCACCTGGTCTTCCTAGGTGGTCTCCCATCTAAGTACTAACCAGGCCTGACCCTGCTTAGCTTCCAAGATCAAACGAGATCGGGCATGTTCAGGGTGGCATGGCCGTAGACCATGGACCGTGGCTCCACTGGGGTGCGAACCTAGTACCTTCTGTGTGTAAAGCAGACGTGCTAACTGCTACACTACGGAACCATGTCCATAATGTATTTTTTTTTTACTTGAAATTTGCTGAGAGCAGATCTCGTGTTCTTAACATACACTCACAAGAGTAGTAACAATAGGTTAATTAGTTTGATTGTAGTAATTATTTCAAAATGTATACCTATATCAAAATAGCAAAATGTATACCCCAAATATATGTAACTTTTATTTGTCAAAAATAAATTAGAATAAAGAATAAAGCATTACAAATTCAAGTGAAAATCCCTTGAACCTCCTTGAAATTACACTCCTTGCCTCGTTCACCCTGCTACTTTCCCAGTGCTGTCCATTGTCCTGAATTTGGTATTTAACACTCACACGCATGTCTTAATTAGTTTGCTAATATGTAAGGTTCCTAAAAAATACATATACATGTACACTTACATAACACGTAAGATGTAACCTCAGACAATTTGCTTTTCACTATGCAACATGTTTTTAAGATGTATACATGTTGATACTGCTCTAATTCATTTATTTCCACTGATAAAACATTCTATTATATGAATATAATTCCTATATTATTATAATTATTTGCTTTCTCATTAGGCTATAAGACTCATGAGAGTATGGTATGTCTCACTTATATTCCTCACTAAATCCCATATTCCTAGTACAGGTCCCAGTAAATACTAGGCACTCCATAAATGTTTGTTAACGGAAAGACTGCTTTTGTAAATGTTGACTCTTCTCCTTTAGCTCATCTTCCCTAGAGGCGTAGCTATGAGTAGCTATGTGACTGAGTTCTAGCCAATGGAATGTGAGCCAAAATGAGTTGTGCCACTTTAAGGCTTGCACCGTAAAAACAGAAAACAAAGCAAACCAAAAACACCCACTTTATCCATTCCTCTCTGCTCTTTTGCTCTTCTAGGTGGATGGAATGGAGATGACAACTAGGGAAACCCTGAAAGCCAGAAACTCAATATGGCAGAACCTCCATTAGCCAGAGATTCCAAATGACTCTGTGGAGGAAGGCAGCCCTCTGAGCTCTTCACCCGTCCTCTACTTTTATGTGAGTAAGAGATGCACTTGGGTTGTGTTTGAGCCATTATACATGCAGATCATGTTAGCCATCAGCCTATTCTAAGCAAAAATTTCTGAATAATTCACCTCTGAGCTATGATTGAGCTGTATCTTAGAGTTTCTTATATATAACATTTTCATTATTGCTGTTTCCTAAGATTCTAACATTTTAGTTGTGATATTCTCTCTGAATCAAGTTGTTTAGTAGAAGACTTAAAAGTTTCACTGCATTTAAATTTTCCAGAAGGGGTAAATATATGCTTTTTTAGTTTTGTAATCAATAAGTAGTATCATTCAGATGTAATGATCAGAAAATGTTGTCTGCCCTGCTTCTAACAATTTGGAATATTTTAACTTTTCTTTATGGTCAGTGTCATGAATGTTTTAGGTGTATTAAAATAGAATGTAGGGTTTCAGTTTTCAGGTTATAAAGTTCAACATACATCAGTTAGCTCTGCTTTATGTTATGTAATTCAGTCTTTTATCCTTCTTATGGAAGATAGTTTTTTCCGAAGATGACCACAACAATAACTTCCATTCCCCATGCTTTTCTGCAATGAGACTTGCCCCTCTCCCATCAAAAGGAGGAGCCTGCTTCTTTACTCCCTTGAATCTTGACAAATCCCTTGACTTTTTCGACCAACAAAATAATGCAGAAGTGGCACTCTGCCATTTCCAGGCATGTCA
Source organism: Eidolon dupreanum (assembly GCA_028627145.1). Classification (NCBI taxonomy): domain Eukaryota; kingdom Metazoa; phylum Chordata; class Mammalia; order Chiroptera; family Pteropodidae; genus Eidolon; species Eidolon dupreanum. The sequence goes on along the minus strand of CM053505.1, from coordinate 90,952,774 downwards.
CATATCGTGCCTGGCAGCTTCTACCTCCTGCTTCTTGGAAGCCAGACAGCAGTAGGGAGTGTGACTAACCTGAGAATGATGTGCTGTGATGAAACCCTAGACCACATGGAGAGACTGACAGCTCCCAGCTTTTCCAGCAACCCCAGCCCAGGAACCAGACATTTGAGCGAAGAAGCCTACAGTTGATTCCACTCATGGCATTTGATGGCACCCTGGTGGGAACCACTCACCTGAGCTCAGTTAACACTAAGAACTGTCAGAAATAGTAAGTTATTTTTTCACCTCTAAGTAATGAGGTATTTTGTCATGCAGCAAAAGATACATATTTTTGTTTGTTTACACGATACTTCAAGGGCAAAAGAAGTAAATTAAAGGATATCTCTATGATCTTTCTATTTATTGCATGCCCTGCTTTAAATGGTCACTCCATAGAAGTGCCCTAGGACCCTTTCACTCCAAATTTGGTACAGATGTCAAGGCTGATGATACCACACATGTACCAAAAGCATTTGAAATGATTTATCACTCATATAATAAGGCTTTCTAGAGAGAGCTGGTGGCTACCAAGAAGATCTGCAAATAGAGCAGGAAAAGGAGACTGGCTTGAGGTTTTTATCATGGATAGGGGGTGAGTTCAAGTGGGAGTTCTTCCTCATGTGGGCCAGGGCTTGCATGGTTGGAATTTCCAACTAGCAGCAATAGAGAAAGACTTGTCACCTTGCAAAAGGCAAAGGAAGAGTAGTGGGACTTGAACGCCACCAGCGGTTAAACAACAATAGAGTCAGACTCTTTATTATGCCTGTGGTATTACACTATACATTTTAATGCTATGTTATTTGGAATATAAAGTTTATAACCTAAAATATACATTGTTAATAGTTCATTTCCTCATTATGAAGTACCCTTCATAATATTTTTGTCTCTGATATGAATATCATAACCTATTTTTTATTTTTATTTGTATTCAGTCAAAATTTATATAGAATGAAATGCACAGATCTTAAGTATAGACGTGATGTTATTTTAATAAATATATGTCCCTATAACCACTACTACATAGAGCATTTCTATTACCTCAGAATATTTCCTTTTACCCCTTCCACTCATGTCAATCACTGTTCTCATTTTGCTGCCCACAGATTACTTTGAACTGTTCTTAAATAGTATATAAATGGAATCTTACAATCTGTACCCTTTTATGTCTGTATTCTTTCTCACAGCATGATTTTTTAAACATTTTGTTAAGAAGTATTTCAAACGTATTAAAAAGTTGCAAGGGTTTGAATGTAAAAACCTCAGCTAGTCTACCATTAACCTTTTACTATACTAGCTTTCCCACGTCTGTTTATCAATACATCTTAGATTTTGATACATAATCAAAATCAATTGCATACATTACCATAATATTTCCTAAACACTTTAGCATGCATATCTTTATAGTTTAAAATGTCTTTATAGTTTTTTTCTTGAGTGGTAAATTTTACATATAATAAAATACATACATATTAGGAATACTATTTGTTGAATTTTAATGACTACATACATCTGTGTAGCCTAAGCTTTCAAGGTACAGAATATTAGCATCATTCCACAAAGTTTTCTCATGCCTGTTTTTAGTTAAGCCTCATATTACTTTAAATTTCTGAATACTCCTTTAGCTATATTCAACAAAATTTTGATAAACTTTGTTTTAGAATAGCTTTAGATTTTACAGAATCATACAGCAAATTTGTGATAGGTTACATTTTATCATTTATTTAAAAATATTTTCTAGTTTACTTTTGATTATGAAAGGCTTTGTGTGCTATGCTTCATGGATACAGATGTTTTTTCTTCTACTGCAGTATTTTACAAACTGATGGTTAACATCCCATTAGTAGATCATAAAATTAGTGGCCTGAAATAAGCCACCATTTAAAAGAATAAATAATATGTACTAAATAGCAGAATGCAAACCTATAAGAAAGTTAACTGTTGTTTTGTTACATTTTTGTTTCGTGTGTGTGTGTGTGTGTGTGTGTGTGTGTGTGTGTGTAGGTTCATGTGTGTACATGCATGTGTGCATACACTGGCTTTTGATAAACAAAGTATGTCTTCCTATGAAGTTGCAGTGAAAAAGACTGAAAAACACTGCTATAGAAAATCAGATTTTGTATAGAATGACATGATTACATTTACATTTTAGAAATACAACTCTGGCAGCAGCATGTTGTATTGATTATAGGTGGGCAAAAGTACATGTGAGGAGATGTACCAGATAAAGGGACTTAGTAATTGATTGAAATTGGAGTTTAGTGAAAAGTCTAGGATGACTCACATATTCCTTGGATGGTTGCATAATGCCATTATTCAGATTAGAAAATAACAAAAAAGGAGCACATTTGCAAGGAAAAACATATGTATTAGGTTTTGGCTATACTTGGTAAAAGATTTCTGTCTTTGTTAGTTTTGGCTGCTATAACCAAAATATCATAGACTAGGTGGCTTATAAACAAAAGAAGTTTATTTATCACAGTTTTGGAGGCTGGAAAATTCAAAATCAGTGTCACAGCAGATTTGGTGTCTGGTGAGGGCCAAGTTCCTGGTTCATAGATGGCCATCTTGCTGTGTCCTCACATGGTAGAAGTGATGAGGAAGCTCTCTGGGGTCTCTTTTATAAGGGAACTAATCCCATTCATGAGGACCCTACCCTTATGACCTCATCAACTCCCAAAGGCCCCACCTCCAAATACCATCACATTGGGATTAGGTTTCAACACATGAACTTTTGGGAACACAAACATTCAGTTTATGGCAGTTACTAAAAGATACCTATTTAGGAATAGATATGTAGACACTTGCCTATATAATGCTAAGAGAGATATCTAGGCCAGAAATAGAGATTTGCAAGTTATCAACCCCTAATTTATTAAACCTTATGAGTAGCTGTCATTATCCAAAGAGTGAATATTATAAGAGTAGAGACCTTAGGATCGAACACCTTGGAAGATCACTATTTAAGATGTATTAAATAGAAGAGAGATCAAAATAAAGGACTCGGATTGAACTATGATAAAAGCAAAGGAATGAGTTCTGGAAGCTAAGAATATTTCACATAAGAGAAGAGTTGTTGAAGTGCCAAATGCTACAAAGAAATCAAATAAAAAAGAATTGAATTTAGCAACGAGGAATCAGTGACTTTGGCAAAAGCAGTTTCATTCAATTTTGACAAAATCATGATGTTGAAAGCTCTGGTGTTCTGGCAAATGTTTAACCAGCTCTCAAAAAAAAAAGTGTGGTGTACATACATAGATATACTTTTAATAAATTTTAATGATATTAAGGATTGTGCAGCATGCAATTTGCAAATACTAATGAAATCATATAATACTCTTTCTTGTACTTTATTTTCAATTCTATATAGTCAAATTATTCTCACAGAGTGCATTTGTTGATTTTTGCCAAACTTCTGTATTCAGGTCACAATTGATGGATTAATGTAGTTCTAACATGAGTAAAATTTATGCTAAATTGAATGATAGGTTTTGAATGTTGGAAGAATAGTCCCTCATTTATTTCTGCTATTCACAACATAATGGCTACAGGCATGGAACGCTTTTGTGTTAAATCTTCATTATTAACACTTTCTCTATTAAATTACTAAATCTAGAAAAGCACCAGAACAATACACCAAGCTCAGGTTTGTAGCATTTGCTGATTTCCATGGTGTAAATACCCCCCTATGTCTGATTTCAAGCTACCAACATGACATCACTGATTAGGGAGCCTGAAAGAGATACACAGCAGTGCCTCATTGTATATTATTTCCACCACACAGATATAATAACCTCAAGAGCACAGATAATAGTTAAATGTAGTAAAGGAATGAGGAAGTAATGAGTTTTGAGTATTACCTTTTTAAACTACGGTTTATTTGATTGTAGATGTATACAACTTATTTTTTAATAATGGCTGAAAAATCCCTGATAATTTAACAGTTAGCCCTTGCACACCAGTAGTACAAGTCAGTTCCAGCAAGCCACTGGTCGGAAGAAAAGGATAATCCTAGACATGAATCTTGCGACTGGTCTACCATTGGATATAGCAGTGTGATTTTGGTCAAGTGATTATATTCTTTGAAATTTCTACTTACTCATCTTAAATTAAGGATCAAAACATTTATTTTGTGTGTTATTAGGATCACTAGAGATAATAAATATAACTTATATATGTTAGGCCTTCAATTTATAGAAATCATTTTTATTCTTTTCATTATTACTGTTTAAGGACTGGTGATCAAGTCCCATGGGAGTTTTCGTCGTCATCATCATCATCATTGTCGTCATTATTTTTTAACTATTCCTTATGATCTCTTTTGACTTGGAAAAGCCCAGTTGATTTGGAGGCCATCCTTTTTTTAACTGAATTTCCAACAAAGTTTCTAATACTTTGAGAGTCTTTTCAAAATTAACTGTAACTTCCCATGCTGCACGACTAGTTAGTCATTTCCTCCTTTGAATTCCTAAGAGAAGAGTAGATGAGGAGGGATGATGTAATTTCAGGAAGATCCTAGAAATGCCATCTTATTAGGTGATGATTGATGTGAAGTAATATACCCACCAATTATTCACATAGGCCTGGGGCATGGAGAAAGGGAGGAGATTCAACTATTCTAAGTCTCTAAACAAAAGCAAGCCTGTTCTCTAAAATAATTATCTTTCCCCTTCTCAGTTCTTTTCATTCTTTCCCACAGATGTGATATCCTTGACATCATCCAGAAATGGTTATATATATTGAGAATTTGAATGTCAGATGAATGGCCTTGAATACTGCTTTTGAGCTTCCTGCTTCATTTAATCTATTTATAAGTTCTGTTTTGCAAAGGAAAAATCTATTACCTACTGAAGTCATATTAATAACTACTTATCTGTGTGTTTGCATGACATTATGACTAATAGTTTAAGACTGCTTCATTCCCTTTAGTATTTATGATATTGAAATAAAGCAGATAGCAGCCTAGATTACTTAGCAAATAAAAAAGAAATATTTGTTTCTAAATTCCAAGTTTTTAATTTAATATAAAAAATGGTTATATTTTACCCTTTAAAATTATTTTTGTTGAAATAACTTCACGAACAAAGAAATTGTGTCTATATCTCTCCTACATGTCATTTTTATTTTCAACACACAATTTAAAGTTAATGTGCTTAATGGAAATAAAAGATGAACACAAATGCTTTATACAGAAATTATTTTATATCGTTAAAAAAAAAACTTTAAACCTATAAAAATAATGAGTTTCCAAATAAGCTCATGCATTATAATGATATTTCAGCTAGGTTTAAAGACCACATTCATGTAAGAAAAAATAATATGTGAATGGAAATATTGACAAAATATAACTATACTAAGAGAAATGACTGCCCAGTTGAAGGACTTATACAATACATTATCAAGGCTACTATTCAAATATATATTTTTACCGTCTCCTTCTAACCTATGGGAGGATTGCACTTCATGCCCTCCATGTGCTTGGGTGAATCCATGTGGCTAGTTTGAAACAATGAATTGTGAGAAGTGCCATGCCACTTCTGGTCCTAGGCATTTAAACACCAATATGAGACCTTTTAGATATCTCTCTCTCCTCTCTCTCTCTCTCTCTCTCCTTTTTCTCCTTTCTCTCCTCTCTCTCTCTTTCCCTCCCTCCCTCCCTCCCTTTCTCCTTCTCTCTCTTCCCCTCCCAATCAATCAACCAATCATGCCTACATAATAAAGCCACAATAAAGAGCCCCAATAAAATCCTGACACTAAAGCTTTTGTGAGCTTCCCTGGCTAACAGTACTCTGTACTGAGAGGGTGATCTGCCCTAATTTCACAGAGAGAAGGCTGTAGAAGCTGCACATTTGGCATACTTCCAGACCTGGTTCTATGCGTCTCTTTTGTTTAGTTCTGATTTGTATCCATTTTGCTATAATAAAACTATAATATTAAATGTAGCACTTTCCTGAATTCTGTGAGTTGTTCTAGTGGATTATTGAAACCGAGGAGGTAATGTGAACCCTCCAGTTTTTAGCTAGTTAGTCAGAAGTGTGAATGGCCCTGGAACCCCCAAGTGTATGGCTGATGTCTAAAGTGAGGGCAGTCTTATGGAGGACTGTACCTTTGACTTGTGAAGTTCAGCCTAACTCAGGGTAGTTAGCATCAGAAATCATTACCCTGAGTGACTAAACTGAGTAGAAATTTCCTGTTCATCCACAAGAGGGCTCTAGTATGTAGAAGAAATAAAGCTTTGTTGTTTGACACAACTGGGATGCTAGAGTTCTATACTACTTCGCATATATCTCAGCTTACATTTATGATGCATAAACATCTGACAGAAAACATGGACAGACCAATACAGTTATCTTCATTCATACAGTGACAAACTCATGGCTGCAGAGGACTTAGAGATCGTCTGTGTATCCCATAGTCATTGCTTGAAACAGCTTTGTCATACTTCTGCCAAGTGGCTATCCAACCTCTTTTTTTTTAAATTAACATTATTGGGGTGACAATGGTTAATAAAATTATATCGATTTCAAGTGTACAATTCAATAATACATCAAATGTATATTACATTGTATGTTCACCACCTAAAGTTAAATTTCCTTTCATCACCATATATTTGACCTCTTTCCCCTTATCAAACCTCTTCTGAAAAACCTAAATTGCTCCGAAGTTCTCTTGAGGCACCTCATTCTATTAATGGAAAGTCTTTAATACCAGAACATTCCATCTTTATGTCAAGCGAGATCTTCTGTCCTGAGACTTTGCCATACGTCCCTGTTCTGGCCTTGTGGACCATGTAAAGTAAATCTAATTTCTTAACAGTTCACAGATATAATGGCAATAGAGGTAGCTGCACCAATGTCTTTTCTTCCTACAAAATTTTCAAGTTTATGTTAATAATTCTCCCGTGACATTGTTCAAGTTCTCTTTACCACCTAGTTATCCTTTTTTGAACACAGTCTAGCTTAACTATGCCCATCCTGGCATACAATACCTAGAACCAAATGTAGTCAGACCACAGAGAAGTGGAGGGTCCCGCATGACAGTTTTATTTGTTGGCCATATCATAGAGTTCACATATTTTCAGTGTACAGCTAGTTAAAATCCCAACATTTTTCAACTATACTGCTTTTAAATCATGTTTAAAAAATTATTCCTTTATCTAGTCTTTTGACACATGACAAACATAAGAGAAACAGCAAAAACTTAAGGTCTGAGAGATGTAGTTTCAAATTACTACTCTTACACTCATTAACTCTGACTTGGATATCACCCCACCTCCCTGAACTTTAGTTTCCACATATGTTAAATAAGTTTGAGAATTTTACCTTACAAGGGTGTTTTGAACATGCATGTAGTATAACTAATACTGTGCCAGAAAAAAATAGGCATATAATAAATGATAATTAAAAACAGTAAAATCAATTAAACATACCAAATCAGAAGCATGGAAATGAAGAAGCAGCCTCAAATATAAAATTGTAAAGGTTAACTTGTTTGTTGGGTTTTAATTTCAAAATTTGTCCCAATATTTCAGAAAACCAAATCAAAGGGAGACAAACCTATGAACAACAGCAACGACAAAAACTTAAATAGCCCTCATTATTGCTAAGCAAAAAGTTCATAAATTTCTAAGGAAAGCCAACTTTTTTTTTCATGCAACCATATTCTAAAATAAATCTTGCATTTGAGGCTTTATTCAGAGACCATCAAGAGACAGAGGAGCCATTTTCTTTATAACAAACATTGTGTCATGATAAGCAACACAAAGCAAACACTTAGTATATGTATTATGGCTAAGTAGTATGTTAAATACATTTGATATGTGTTATCACATATACTAGTTGCAGAAACCCCAGAGGAGGCATTATTAGTGCCTGTATTTTACTAAGGAGAAAGAGGATGCTTGGAGAGGAAAGGAAGGTGTGTAGGGTCACACAGAGCAGGATTCCATCCTCAGTCCATCTCCCCATCTTTTCATTTCTTTGCTCTACTACCCATCTGATGGTTATTAAATCTAAAGCCATGGGAGCAGAGCTTCTTTTCGATTGATTTTTATTCTTTCGTGTCAATTTCTAACTCTATATAGAGTACACAAAAGTTGTTTTTGCCAGCCTTGTTCCAATTTGACTGTTTTCAGCAGAATCAGAAACACTTTAGCCACTTTTTCTCTGTCTCTCTATTGCTTCATCCACATGCTGGAAATTTTCCAAATGCCCATTCGAGGTTCTCTCTGCTTTTGTTCTTATGCCCTATCTTCAGGCTTTAACCATTATATTTAAGCTTATTTTCCTTGATTTTGTGGGGTAGCCCTCCTTTTCAATTAGGCTCCCATTTTTCATATCCTACTGCCTGTTCTGTGTTCCATATGAGTTACTTACAGGCCCAGCAAACCAATATATCCAGAGTGTGTATAAACTTTAACTCAGCTTTCTGCTAGTACTCCTCCTTCTGCATTCTGTACTTCAATGATTGGCCATTACTGAAAATTCTTTCATTATGTCTCACTGGGATATTTAAAAGCTTCTTAAACTATGCTAACTCTGTTTATATTTCCTTCTTTAAAATCTTCAAAGACTCCCAATTGCTAACATGATAAAATTAAAATTCCTTAGCCTGCTACTTAAGACTCAAAAATTTCATGCTAAATCACCCTTCCAATCTTATGTTCTATTTGTGTCCTTCACGCACTCAATGTTCCAGCCCAACTGATTTAGTTGTTATTCTCCATTAACCTCCTACTTATTCCCCTCTCTGCATTTGCTAATATTGGAATAAATAACTGAGGTTCTTCTCTTGTTCAGCTCTGTATATCCCAAATCTTAGCACTCTCCCAGGCCCAACTCAAATCCTAAGGACTATTTTGTATTCATGCTGACTACAGCCACAGATGTAGGTTAAGAGGTATTCTTGCAGCTGCCCTGGCCCAAGGCGACCCCTAGTGGTTAGACAAGCCCAGCTCACTCCCTGGTGAAGGTGATTGGGCTTCAAACCAATGAAACACAAACTGAAATCTGAGGATTATTTTTCTGTTTATGTAGTAGGAACAAAATATAAAGTCACGTAAGGCAACATATTGATTGATACCTTACATTAAGGTCATAGTTTCTAAGGGATGCAAATAAATTGTGAACTACTTGGTATATAAATACTCCTATAAAATAAATAAATTTAACAAAATACTCCTATAGCCATGAGAATTATTTTCCTAGATAGAACAGCCTTAAAAAATATTTAAAAACATGTTTCTGCTAGTAATTTTTACTGACTTCCTTAACTATATAAGCTCTCCCTTTTATATTCTCTCTTAACCCTGTGCATCTCCTGCATGAGAGTTAAGGAATTATAATTAAAGTGAATAAGGAATTTACACATATTATTCTGTCTGACTCACTCTAGTCTATAAGCTCCATGAGGGCTGCAGTTTGTCTGACCTGTTCACTTACTGTAGTGCCTGGTACATAACAGGAACTTACATATTTGTGGAATGAATGACCATCCCCCCAACCCCACAAGTGTAGGAACTCACATCTGTTGAATGTACCAATTCCCCTTGCAAAAGTTTCACTCACATTTCTCAGTATTAGAAAGAAAATTCATGTTTGTTTTCTGCGTTCTGATCTGGTACTATCTTGCTATGCAACTCTCCTTCTTTACCTGGGCCTCCATTTTCTGAGCTGGGCCATTTAAGAAGACTTCCAGCAATTATAACTCCTATTGTAGAAGTAAATATGATTTACATAAAATCTCACATCTCCTAGTCCTTCACTTTTCTTCAGATAGGCAGCTCAGATTTTCATGAGTGATACTGGCGACTTTTGAACAAATGTTTTCACTTAAGTGTAAGCTAATTGTCTACAACATGCCTTTCTAATAATGAAAACACTAGCTGCAATAGAGTGTAATGTCGTTGAAGTGCTAAATCATTTATTTGAAAAATGACTGTTTTGAGGTCTGCAGAATATAATTAAATCAATCTAAATTTGCAGTACTGAAGAAGTAATTTCTCCTCATTTTCCATTAGCCTACTTTGTTTTGTTTTCATTCACATAAAAAAATTAGGAGAATTCTTCAATGACTCCCCATTGTCTATAGATTAAAGTATGGGCTTCTTATTTGAGTATTAAGATGTACAATTTGTGCAATGGCTTGAATAATTACCTTGAAAGGATCATACTGGCACATGCAAGCATTGGCCCCAAGGTGATAATAACATATAGCTACTATTTACTGAGAGCTAAGATTAGGAAGCTTAAACTATTTTGAACTCTCACAGTGATCCTGAGATAGATATTATTTATACCCTTTTCGCAGATTAGAAAACAGGCTCATAGACAAAGAGAAATATAGAAGACATCGCAGGAAGTATCTGAACTAGAACTCAGCCCCAGCTGTGTATGACTCCAAAGCTTGTATTCCTTTCCTTGAAGTATTCTGCTCCAAAATTACATCATTTAATGAAAATCAGAGTCCATACTCAATTAGCTCTGGGGTATGTTTCATCTATTGTAGCCAACATGTGTTAGCAGACACCCATGTCTTAATTCACATACACAAAGCTATATGGGAAAGAATCTTCCGGTAGATTTCAAAGCTTAGTTTGCTGTCACCATAGTTTCTTCTTCCTAGTTGGCTGTTATTAATTTTGCCTACGATAAAAAAAAGATGTGGTGGGGGCACATTTCAAATTCCATTTCTCCTCTAACCATTTACTGTCATCTCATATACATGGACTTATCAACAAAGGGTACTCTAGGTAAATGCATTTATCGCTTAGGAATTTAGCCCTGCAAGCCTAGGCCCTTGGAACTGGAATAAACTCATTTAAAAAGCAAGATAACTTGACTAAACTAGAGGACACTTCCAGTGGCCTTATAGTCATTTATGCCCTAGGCCTCATCCTAATCTTTTATATCAGGTTATTGCTATTCTAGGTTCACTTATGCTTGAAATCCAATCCTCTGTCTCCATGATCCAGTTTATCACAGTGAATTTCATGACGGCAGATCTGATTCTTCTGTAGGGTAAACTGAGAGAAAGGCCTTGAACTCTGCTTGAGAAGTTTTAGACCTGGAATTTGCATACTTGTAAGGAGTCCAAGTATGAGTTTCATGAAGTTTAAAAAATATTAATTTTTATGTGAATCACAGCATATATGTATTCAAAAACATTTGAGGGGGAAAGGTCCACTGCTTTCATCAGATCTCAACAGGATCTTTGGACCCTCCTCCTAAATTAAGAACCACTGCCCTTAAGTTTAATCTGTAGCCAATACTTCCCTGACTTTCATTCTTCTTCTGTCAACTCAATGAATTTGACAAGCAGGGTGGTAGTCAAACAAGCATATGGCTGTCAATCTGGGTGGAGGGAGGTATTAGAGGAGTCCCAGTAGGAAATATATAGTTCAGACCAGTTCATAAGGTTGAAAAAACAGAAGTGTGTAAATAAGTCTTAAGAAGTAACAAAGTGTTGGGGTATATATCTTGGGCACCTAGTAAATTCTATGGAGCACCGGATGAAGACTTAAGAAATCTTAGTAGGATACTCTTGCAAGTAGTAGATTGTTGTCAAGGAAAGAAATATTCCCAAGAAGACTAACCTATTTTTGAAGACTTAACTTTCTTCCCTGAAGCACTGTAATCTCATCCAAACATATGAAGACCCCTCCTTTAGAGTGTTCTGAAAATTCTTCTAAACAAAGCAAAATAGACTTCAGTATTTGCAGAACATTTCACACTAAAGAGAAAAACATAGACCTTTTTATCCTGTATTTTCTTTTGTCTTGGCAGTGATATTACAAAAGCATATTCATGTGATAAATGGGATGCAATGGGTGAGTAAGGATGCATGATTCCCTGTAATTATATGAATATACCAGAAGAGTATGGTTAACCCCAGTCTACTAGTTAATAATACCATGTAGTGCAAACTCCTATCACAAAGCTGTTGGCACTATTATGTCCTATTGTTCTGTTGGTAGTTTCCACTTCACTTCATACCATAATATGTTTCATTCAAATCCTATTCTATCAAATTCATCTTCACATTTATAATGCCACTTACCGTCTCATCTCTCTAGCTCAGAAATTGCTTTAATGCAGCACACTATAGTGCTGTATTCTCAAAGATGGCTTTTAGAATATGGACTCAATTAAAATTCATTAAATTGCTTTTGCACACACACATACACTTTATAAAAAAAAAGTGGGTTTAATACCATCCATGGTAAATTCAATCATGATGATTTCATTGACCTGTCATCACAAGAAACACAATGAGATTTCATTAAAGAATCCTTATATTTTGGACCATGCCAATGAGGTAAAAACCAAAAAAAAAAAAAAAATGATGGGTGAAGGTCACGGAATATTTGTAATAATTTACATTTCTAATTGTAAAGCACATCTATGTTCACTGTATATAATTTGGAAAATATAAATATTTACACATGTACATGCACATACACAAATACCACATATGTATGTCTATATGAAAAAAATAAAACAACCCATATAAGTATACTGATCTTTTAATATTTTGGTGGATTTCATTCAAATTATCTTCCCCACATATTACATGCATACACATACATTCATGGCATACACACTCGTATATTCATGAACCATAGCCCTACAATTATTGGCTGTGGAATACCAATGAAATCATCTAAGTTCAATAACCCTTGGAGTTCTCATTTTTTAAATGGGGAAAATAATTTTCCCAACCTCAGAGGGATGTTGTGAGATTTAAACAAGTAAATGTAGAGCATTTGGCGTAGTCACTAGCACATAGTAAGTGCTCAATAAATGTCAGTTGTAGTTACCGTTACTGTTATTATTATAATTGCCCTATATATACAATACCCTAATAGCTTTCTTAGTGTAGGTATCTTTTTTTAGGACTCAAAAATACTCTCATGCATACATTATAATTTGTTTTACCTGCACCTTCTTTAAAGTAACTTACATAGTTTCTAATTTTTTATACCTGGCACTGTGGTGAATATCTTTTCACAATTTTTTTCTGCTACTTCTCTATTTACTTAGAATAAATTTTTGGAGGTAGAATTATTATATCTTAGATGGTTACAAATCTTGGTTACTGTTTGAGTTTACTTTATTTTCCTCTCATCTGACTCATCACTATCATTCTGGAAAGTTTTCTTCTACAATGAAACCCTTCTTCGTAGTGATCAACTTGTTCTCTTAGGATGTCTTTTAATATCTGAAAATCTGAAAATAATAATAGGATGGCAAATAACTAGCTCCCCCTTATGTTATTCTCCCTGCCATTCTATTAATTATTGCTGAATACCATCCCCACTTAATAAATTAAGTACATGATTCTCCATATATGTCAAAAGCATTAGTAACTTATTAAATGCATTTACACCCATAATTTAGTCTAAAACATGTGTACACTTGGGATAAATAATGAATATTTTAACAGAAATGAACCCTCATGGTTGCCATGATTTCCTGATCTTAGCCCAATATTGTAGAAGGATGGTGTTTTTTGCTTTTTGGGTTTTTTTGGAAATGAGATATATCAAACATCTGGTCAATATGGTTCAAAGAGTTTATGCATTCACACATATATTTCAATCATATGGCAATGACAGATTAAAACAAAACAAAACAAAAAATAGGCACATCCAGTCTCAAAAAATATGATACATGTTTTGGACCAGAAACAGAACAGAATCACAAAGAATTGAATAGGCAGACACAGAACATTCTCCAAGATAATAAGTCTTAGCAAATTTTAAAAGATTAAAATTATACCAAGTATCTTTTCTGATCATAATGGTATGAAACTAAAAGTCAATAACATGAGGAAAGCTGAAAAATTCAAAATATGTGGAAATTAATCAATACAATCCTGAATAACCACTGGGTCAAAGAAGAAATAAAAAGACAATTTTTTTAAAATCTTGAAACAAGTTAAATTAGAACACAATATATCAAAACTCTTGGGATACAGCAAAAGCAGTTCTAAGAGGGAAGTTTATAGTGATGAATGCCTATGTTAAGGAAAAAGAAATACCTCAAATAAACAATCTAAATTAACACCTCAAGGAACTAGAAAAAAAAGAGCAAACTAAGCCCAAAGTCAGCATAAGGAAAGAAATAACAATGATCAGAGCAAAAATAAATGAAATAGAAACCAGAAAAACAGAAAAGGTCAATAAAACTAAGAGCTGTTTTTTTGAGAAGATAAACAAATTTGGCAAATCAATAGCTAGACTAAGAAAACTAATTAAGGCTAACGAAAATAAATAAAATCATAAATGAAAGAGAAGACAAACTACAACATCGTTCTCTGATAAAAACTATCAGCAAGTTGAGTAGAGAAAGGGCATACCTTAACATAATAAAGGTCATATATGAGAAAGACAGAGATGACACCATATTCGATTGTGAAAGATTGAAAGCTTTTCCTCTAAGATCAGGAGCAAGACAGAGGTTCCAGCTCTCACCACTCATATTTAACGTAGTACTGAGAGTCCTAGCTAGAACAATCAGTCAAGAAAAGGAATAAAAGTCATTCAAATTGGAAAGGAAGAAGTAAAATTGTCTTTGTTTGTAGATGATATGAACTTATATAGAGGAAATCCCAATGAATCCACCAAAAAAAAAAAAAAAACCCAAAAAACAAAAAAGCAAAACAAAACAAAACACTGATCAACAAGTGTAATAAAGTTCCAAGGTACAAAATCAACTTACAGAATTCAGTTGCATTTCTATACACAAACAGCAAACTATCTGAAATAAGAATTTTTTAAAATCCCATTCAAGATAGCATCAAAACAATATAATACTTAGGAATAAATTTAACCTAGAAAGTAAAAGATATATACACAGAAAACTTTAAGACTTTGATGAAAGAAATTAAGCAGAACAAATGGAAAGATATCTTGTGTTCATAGATTAGAAGAATTAATTTTGTTAAAGTATCCATACTACTCAAAATCATCTATAGATTTAGTGCAATCCTTATCAAAATTCTAATGGCATTTTTCACAGAAGTAGAAAAAAACTATTCTAAAATTTGTATGGAACTCTCCAAAAACCCAAAGAGCCAAGGCAATCTTGAGAAACAGGAACAAAGCTGGAGGCTTCACATTTCCTGATTGTAAACTATCCTAACAAAACTAAAGTAATCAAAACAGTATGGTCCTGGCATAAAAGAAGACACATAGACCAATGAAATAGAATCAAGAGCCTATAATTAAACCCTTTCATATACAGTCAACTAATATTTTATGAGGGAATCAAGAATACTTAATGAGAAAATGATATTCTCTTCAATTTATGTTGTTGGGAAAACTAGAAAAGCACATACAAAAGAATGAAATTGGACTCCTATCTTACACCACTCCCAAAAATTAAATCAAAATGTATTAAAGACTTAAACATAAGGCCTGAAATTGTAAAACTCCTAGAAGAAAACTTAGGGTAAAAGCTCTTTGCCATTAGTCTTAGGCAGTAATTTTTTTTAAGATATGAGACCACAAGCATAAACAACAAAAGCAAAAATTTGTTATACTACATCAAAATAAAAAGCTTTTGTACAGCAAAACAAACAACAAAATGAAAAGGAATCCTACAGAATGGGATAATATTTTTGCAAACCTTATATCTCATAAGGGTTAATATCCAAAAGACATAAAGACCTCATAAAACTCAATAGCAAAAACATCAAAACCAGACAAACAAAAATCCAATTAGAAAATTAACAAAGGACCTGAATAGGTATTTTATCAAAGAAACACAGGCACACAAAAAGGTGCATGTTATCACTAATCATCAGGAAAATGCAAATCAAAACCACAATATGATATCTTATAATTGTTAGAATGGCTGTTATAAAAAACGCAAAAGATAACGGGTTGGTAAGGATGCGGAGAGAAGGGAACCCTCGGACGCTGTTGGTAGGATTGTGAATTGGTACAGCCACTATGAAAACAATGTGGAAGTTCCTCAAAAAATTAAAATATAACTATAATATGATCCAGAAATTCCACTCCTGGGTATATATCCAAAGAAATGAAGTGGGGATCGCAAAGAAATATCCACACTACCATGTTTATTACAGTGTAACTCATAATAGCCAAGTGATGGAAACAACCTAAATGTCCATCAGTGGATGAATGGATAAAGATGTGGTATATATATATATACACAATGAAATACTGTTCAGCCCTGTGAAAAAGAAAATCCTTGTTTTTGTGACAACATGGACAACATTGGGGGCATTATGCAAGTGAAATAAGTCCAACAGAGAAAGATAAATACTGTCTGATCTCACTTATTTATGGAATCTAAAAAAGGCAAACTCATAGATACAGTGAGTAGATTGGTGGTTACCAAGGACTGGGGATTGGGGAAACGGGGAGATGTTGGTCAAAGGGGAAAAATGTTCAGTTATATGATGAAATAAGTTTTCAGTATCTAATGTACAGCATGGTAACTGTAGTTACCAATACTGTGTTAAATATTTGAAAGTTACTTAGAGTAAATCTTAAATGTTCTCACCTCAAAAAAGAAATGGTAATTATGTGAGTTGATGGAGATATTAGGTAATGCTACAGTGGTAATCGTTACAATATTTATGTGTATCAAATCAATACCTTCTGTACCTTAAACTTTCACAATGTCATATGTCAATTATATCTCAATGAAGCTAGAATAAAAGTAAAGGCAAGGAAGTGACAGTAAATAGAATGAAACTTGTTGCATTTATACAGGTAAAAGATACATGTCAAGGATATATAAACAACTCTTTCAAATACATAAGACCCAAATAACTGAAAAGAAAAATGGGCAGTCTATTAACAGGCAATTCACAAAACAGGAAATGCGGTTGCTTTTGTTATTTGTGTTGTTTATGTTCTATAAAGTTGCTGCAAACAGTAAATTAGCAAATACTGAATCTTGCTCCAAGAGGAAGTACAGGGTTAAGTCCCTTCAAGCCTCTGGTCATATTTCATCAACTCTTCCATACATAACCTTGCTATGTGTGTGTTTCTATTTAAAGACTGCTTATTTGATATGTATTTCTTACAAATAATTTATGCTCTATTTCTTTATAATAAAACACTAACAAAGGGTTTAACGTTTTCCTGACCCTGGGTAATGTGACTGTAAGTTTGTTAGGACTTCAGCCTCACGATAATGCTGTGCACTATGATTTTATTTTATCAGGTGTCATGTCATGAATCCACAAATTTAGCTAGTTTTCATGTTTTCCATAATTTCAATACCCATTAAAGATGTTACTTTATACTTTCTGGTACAGTCTCATGTACAGATCAGTGAATGTTCTCTTCCTTTTTCTGGATGTAATGTATTGTCGATTCACTAACACTGAACTCACAGCAACAGCAGTATAACTCATGCTTGAGTGAAGCATGTCTAACATACTTATATTCTCTGTAAGGCACATCATAGTCTTCTTGCACTTAGGAACAAAAGACGGCATTTCATCATTGTGCTTAGGGGCCATTTTATACAGCAAAATCACCACTAAAAGACACAAAAATGCCAAAAAAAAGTGACAGCATATAGACTGAAGAAAGGACACTTTACAGTATGAGAGCTGAAATGAGAAGGTAGAGCATCACCTTCCGCTGGGAATATGCCTATAGGGAGACTCAAATTTTTTGCTACTCTACACCTGTCTGTGAATGACTGCAAAAGCACCTCAAGTACTGATTTGAGGGGTACAAATAAATGTTAGTAAGTGAATTCGCAAATACAGAATCCATGAATAATGAAGAACAACTGTATCTTTAAAAAGGAACAAGGGAATGATAAGCAAAAATGAAAGATGGTAGTGTGGAGATAGGAAAGCATTTGGATGTCTTGAGGATTGAATGCAGGTAATTGCAAGTTATTCTGGCTTTTGAGTTGAGGGGAGGAATCACAAGTGTTCATTATACTCTCATGCTCTATCACATCATACCACATTGTGTCATGTTGTGTTGCCATATTATATTATTATACTATTATATGTTATTTAGTTATATGTCTGGCTGAGATATGACAACATTGGACAGCTAGGACTACCTAAAAACTTAAAACTTCTGAATGTCAAAAGCTAAGAGAAATATTAAAATTGCACAAAATAGGAAAGGAGCAATATTTCCAGAATACTAAGAAAATTCAATAATAGTAAGAGAAAGGCAAAAAAAGTAGAAAAATGGTAATAATTAATTCACAAAAGAGATAAAGCCAGATAATAAATATAAGTATTCTACCCAATGAAAAGGGATTTTTTGTTTTGTTTTTGCCATGTCACTTGATAAATATTTCTTGTATGAATAAACAAATGAATGAAAAGATGCTCAGTGTCACTAGCAGTCAGGATCATGCAAATTAAATAACAATTAAATGCAATTATCTTCAACCATACTATACAATTGAAAGGCGCAGTGAAAACCAGTGTAACAGGATGTGAATAATGAATGCTCTGATATGCTGCTCATAGGAATCTGGAACTTAATGATGCTGTCATCAAAAACTTTCTACTCCTATTACTCCACTGAAATTGCGGTTGCTAAGGTTAAGCAGTAATTCCCTTATAACGAAATCTAATGAACCCCTCTATCTTTCTCTGTTGACATCTAACTTTCTCATCTTGACCATATGGACTCTTAAAATAATCTCCTCTTTTGATTTTCACATACTGCCCTTCTCTACTAGTTTTTCTTCTTCCCCATTGGCCATTTTTTTCTCATTTTCCTTCAAGTACCCTCATTCTCTAATGGAAATGTTTGGGATTTCTCAAGGCTTCATTCTAGGCTTTCCTTTCTTCTCTATACCATATTTTGAGGACTTCTTACCTAGATCCATATATTTAAATACAATAGTTGTGGTAATGATCACAAATTAATATCTCTGTCCTTTCCTGAGTCGTAAGACTCATTTTCTTCAACTACCTACTTGTTTCCATTTGAAGATTTCACAAACATCATACATTTATCTTGACTGTCATAGCACTCTTTTCTCTCTTAAATGTATTTTCCCATAGTATTCCTTATTTAAATAAATGGGATCCAAATTGATCAAATTCTCAAGCCAGAAACTGAGTTGTCTTTGAATCCTGCTTTTTCCTCTTTTTTTTTCTACTACCTCCTACTCATCATCCAAAAAGTCAATAAGTACAGTTACTTCAACCTCCAAAGTATATCTTAAATCCTTTTTCTTCTCTCCATCGCTACTGCCATCATCTTATTCCAAGCTACTTAGATCACCCCCCACTAAACATTTTCCTCATTGTAATTGGATCACATCAGCCCCCTGCTTAAAGTTCACAATGGCTTCCAAGTATAATTAGAATAAATGCCAACTGCATTCTATGTCCTATGAAGCCTTTTATACGCTGTCCTTGGTCTACTTCAGCCTCACTCGATACCACTGTTCCCCATAGTTACTAAGTTCCAGCTATGCTGGTGTTCTTTCAGTTTCTTTGCAAAGCACTCTAAGCACCGCTCGTGTCTTTGCACAGTTTTCCCTCTTGACCTGAATTGCTTTTCCCCAACTTTGTATGATCTTATCTCAAATATCCCCTATTCAGAGAGGCCTTTCCTGATCATTCTGCCTACCTCTGTTATTCACCTTATTAGGTCCATTGTTATTGCCTTTAGAGCATAATTTGTACTTCTCGTACATTTCTAATTTGTTTACTGTCTTTTTCCCAACTACAATGTAAATACTGAGTGAAACACTGAATAAAAGAAAAGCATAATACTGAATGAAAAAAGAGTCTATTTCATTCCTTACCCTTTCCCTAGGGTCTAGTTCAGTGCCTGGAAATTAGTAGGTAACCAATAATTATTTTACTGACTTTATAAATATTTTTTTTAAAGTAAACAACCAAACACTCAAATGTATCTTACTGTAATAAAATTACTACCAGACCAATGCAAAGTATCCTTATTTGTAGAATAATAGACATGGTTTTCCCATGATAACTGTATAATTGACTGTTTATTAGAGTAATAAAGTGAAATCCTCCCTAAGATGATGAAATTTAGGAATGCATAACCTGAGATACACGCACATGGGCAATATACACATACATACATGTGTACACAGACACACACACACACACACACACACACACACACACACACACAGAGTAGCTAACCTTAAGTATCAAGAATGTGGGTGATTTTTTGTACTATTTTACTCTTCTGTATGTTATAAATATTCATATACAATAATAATTACTCCCATGTCAAGTTTCTATGTGCCAGATATTGTGCAGAGTGTTTCATGTGCATTATCTTATTTAATCTTCTCCTAAACTCATAAGGTAGGTAATATTATTTTTGTTATTTTATACATCAGTGAAACTGAGACACAGAGTGGTTAATTGTCTAATAGTCACACAACTATTATGTGCCAGAGATGGGGCTGATCCAACTTCAAAATCTATATTCTCAAACTCTATACTATACTTTCTTTCTAAAGAACAGACATTTTGAAGAAAAACTACAACTAATAAACCCGTTACAATGCTCACATTTTATACATTGCTGGAATCTCACATTTCCAGATGTTTACCAAAGAATCTTAATTTTGATTGACTTCCCTATAGGGATGAAATCTTTGATATCTTATAAACAATATAGAAAAGGACTGTTTGTGTCCAGTGATTGTCTCTATGACAGAGGAGAGGACACTTGAACTCCAGATGATCTGGGAGAAATAGTCTAAAGTAGACCACAAAAAGTAAGAGATTTCTTTTATGTCTTTTATTTTATCTTTACATTCATGTGCATTTTTTATTCCACAAAAAAGCTACACCTTTCTAAATATAAATGTATTTTAAATTACCTATGAAATTGCTTTAAAATATCTCCCCCTGAAATGTTCAAGTAAACTGATTCAAAGAATTGACATCATGTCTATCCTGTGGCTTTGTAATCTATGTGCCACATGACACAAGTTTGAAAAAAAAAAGAGTAGTTGAAAGGATTTCTAAATTTTACATCCCTTTATGGTTTTTAAGTATGATGATTATCTGCTTTCAGGGTAACCTGCTCAGAGAAGGGGCAGAGGTGGTGACAGCAAATCCTTGGGCTCAATAAGAAGGCAGTGGCAATAGCAACAGAGAAGGATGACCCCTGCCCAGGCCAGGCTGAATCTGGAACTCTTGGAGTATCTGGAGTACATCCCTGGCCTGCTCCCTGATCAGCCACAACTCTTTTCTATGGCCTGAGCTTTTATGACAGGTAAATAAATGAAATAGATTTTTAAATATTGCATCTGCATATTTCATGGTAAGACTAATTATCCACTTCTTTTGTAATATGTTACCCTATAAAATTTTCCTAAATTTTAGACTAAGGAAAATATTTGTCTTTGGGGAAAAAATTTTTAATCAATGAGAATTCTATGGTACTCTATGATGTGGTCTTTTTTTCTGTTTTGTTTTCAGCCTTTGTTATTGAAGTTGTTACTTTTCCTCTTGGGAAGTAAGATTAAAATTTTAACTGTGATAATATTACATCTGCAGATCAGTTTGCTCATTTTTCCCAGGTAATTATCTCTCCCCTTTCTCTATATAATCTCTAAACTCTCATTTGATGTTTATCCTAAGTCATGTCTTCTCTATGTGTATTTTGAAAATTGAATATCTCTCCTCTGATACTCTTTGGAAATGGGCAGAGACATAACAAACACTTAAGAGCTATTTAAAAACCTGAATGCATACCACTTTGTTCTATAAATCACTGTTGAACTCTGGGACCATAGAGGGATTAAACACCTAGTTCATGATCACTTTCCTTTTGGAAATCCTCACTTCGATTTAAGCTAATTTTGTCTTTGATGTTTTCCTCTGTGAATGACATGAAAGGGTTTCCATTCTGAGAAGTTCACTATATCTGGAATCATTAAATACTACAAGCTTCTCAATCAAGAAGGATTTTTTAATTCTCATCTTTCTGGGCATGTATAGGTTGGCTTTATGAGTCGTTCTTGAAGAACTCACAAGCTAGAACCTATTAGCCTATGTGCCTAATTTTAAATCAGACACAATATAAAAACAAATAAGTTATTCATTAACTGAAGACTTTCAAGATATACTACATAGTTTTTCCAGGTTTCCTGTTCCTGAAGGGGTGACAATGTAAAACAATTTAAGAGAATGGATGAGCGTTTGGTGACTAGCAGTTCTATTTTTCTCTCTGCATGATATAGGAGAGAGGAGGAAAGATGCTGCAACTTAACAAATTTCTTGGCACATGACAATAAAAAACTCCATATCAACATGTCAATAGGCAGAATAAACTTTTCTGTTACATCGAACCTACTAAGAGATTAGTTTCATTCTGACAATATCAGACATCTACTCCTGTTTGTAGAGAAAGTTAATTTAAAAATTAATAAGGCAATTCAACAGGGCCATTATTTATCGTGTTAACACCTTTAATAAGAGCTCTTCATTTTAACAACTTCTATCTTAGGAAGATCAATTAAATTATATAAATATTATTCCAATAAGACTACAAATGAATAAATATGTGAACTGTACTCAATAGTCTCTCTACTAAGTAATTTGATTTTTCTAAAACTATAAAGTCATTAAAGTCCTTATAACAAAAATCTAAGTTTTCCTAACTACTACTTCCATTGTTAAAACACAATAAAACATTGAAGTAAAGCACCCATTCACCATGGTTTTCCATTTACCATAGTATGTCAGTAAGTATAGCTCTGTAAAAGATCACTCTAGGCTGTAGGGACAGCTGCCATCTGTCCTCTATGAGCCCTCCCCCAGTTTATGATTAAAAAAATATGTCAGCAAAGTGAGAATAAAGAGAAATACCTCAACATAATAAAGGCCATATATTACAAACCCACATCTAACATCATTCTCAATGATGAAAAGCTAAGTTTTATTTCCATAAGATCAGGAACAAGACAAGGATGTCCACTTTCACTGCAGCAATCAAACAAGAAATAAAAGCCATCCAAATGGGAAAGGAAGAAATAAAACTGCTATTATTTGCAGATGACATGATACTACATGTAGAGGACCCTAAAGATTCCACCAAAAACCTATTAGAACTGATCAACGAATTCAGTAAAGTAGCAGAATACAAAATTAATATTCAGAAATTGGTTGCATTTCTATACAACAATAATGAACCATCAGAAAGAGAAATTAAGAAAAAAATCCTAGTTTACGATAGCATCAAAAAAATAAATAAAATACCTAGTAATAAAATTAACCAAGGAGGGAAAAGAACTGTACTTGGAAAATTATAAGATATTGAAGAAAGAAACTGAAGAAGATACAAATAAATGGAAGCACACACAGTGTTCATGGATGTGAAGATTTAACATCTTTAAAATGTCCATACTACCCAAAGCAATCTATAGATTCATGCAATGCCTATCAAAATACCAATGGAATTTTTCACAAAAGTAGAATACTCCTAAAATGTATATGGAACCTTAAAAATGCCAAATAGCCACAGCAATCTTAAGAAGAACAGAGTCAGAGGTATTACAGTGCCTGATGTCAAACTAAACTACAAGGCTATAGTAATCAAAAAAGCATGGTGTTGGCCTAAAAACAAGCACATAGATCAGTGGAACAGAATAGAAGGCTCAGAAAGAAACCCATTCCTATATGGTCATTTAATCTATGAAAAAAGAAGCAAGAAAATACAATGGGATAAAAACAGTCTATTCAATAAATGGTGTTGGGAAAACTGGACATATATATGGAGCAAAATGAAACTGGACCACCTTTTTATACCATATACAAGAATAAACTCAAAATAGATTAAAAACTTAAATGTAAAACCTGAAACCATAAAACTCCTGGAAGAAAACATAGGCGGTAAACTCTCTGACATTGCTCTTTGTTATATATTTTTTTCTGATATACTCCTCAGGCAAGGTAAACAAAAAAATAATAAACAAATGGGACTACATCGAACTAACAAGGGTTTGCACAGCAAAGGAAACCATCAACAAAATGAAAAGACAGCCTACTGAATGGGAGAAGATATTCACCAGTGATACATCTGATAAGGGGTTAATATCCAAAATTTATGAAGAATTCATACAACTCAACACCAAAATAACAAACAATCCTATTAAAAAATGGGCAGAGGACCTTAATAGACATTTCTCCAAAGAAGACATACAGATAGCCAATAGATATAAGTTTGCTGTTTTAGGATGGTTATTCTAGCATCATTGGAAAGGATAACATAGAGATGAGAATAAATTCCAAGGGTCCACATTCAGATTCAACAAGTATTTAGCATATATGACAATACTTTCCTATACCCATTTAACCTTTACAATATGTCCTCAACCTATTTTCTCTTTTATCCTTCCCTATACTGGATGGAAAAACTATATTTTGGTGAAATCACTAATTCTCATATCCTATTTTGTCATTCAAGGTCTTTCTTAATTGCTTCTCAACCAAATTTATCACTTGTTTTTTAGCCCACCTGCCAAAAATCCACATTCTATCCGTTCAGTGAATGTACGTACCATGTCTTGCCCTGCCTCTTTGTTTCTGATTATACACTGTTGTTTTTAAATGTGCCTAAGATTTGCTTTAATTAAGTATAAGACACACAGACATGGAAATGAATGTTATGATTGAAGAAGCTTTTACTCACAGTCCCCTAGAAACATGTAGGGCCAAGGGGAAGCATTGGGGTCAGTCAGGGAGCAGGGGAATGGGTAAAACATAGGCAAGAACCCTTATTGTTGGTTTTGTGGAAAGGCAAGACAATACAGGGTAAGGAAGTTTAGGATTGGCTAGTCTGAATAACCCCAATAGGCTCTGGGGTTAGAGGCTATCTGTAGTTGTCTGGTACCGGGCCCTGAGTGATTACGGCAGAGAATGACCTAGAGTGTAAGAACCAATAAAGGAGGTGGTTGGGGAGTATAGGCTCATGGGTGAGATGTTTGCTATCTGCAGGAATTAGCTAACCCTATGAGGGGCAGTCCCTTTCCAGTGGTCAGCCAGGCGCCAGATACCAGAATACAAAAAATATGGAAATATTGTTAATACAATTTCCTCAGCTACTCTGTCTTTACTATGAATGAATTAACTCATGATTTGAGGTCCAATTCCAATGTGGCTGCTTCTGTCAAGTCCTTCCCAATCACCACAGTGAAAATTAATTATGGTCCCCTCTTCACTGCCAAAGTCTTTTGTTTAAAATTCTCTTTAAGTACATACAAGAGTTCTAATCTAGTAATTAAGGTCTGTATATGTTACTATCCCCCATATGTATTTTTTTAAAAAACACAGAAAAGATATCTTTGGTAGTAAGTATTTCTAGAGAGAACCATACAAGATAACATGATAGCATCAAGTCCATGAACAGTATTACTCAAGTAACCTCAAATCAAAGAATTATTACTGGTAGTTTCTTATCAAGAAAACAGTATACTGAGTTTATATACATAGAGGAAGAATCCAAATTTCTTTATATCTGTAAGTGTAAATGCAAAAATATAAGCAAATAATGATATAGCTAACAAAATGTCTAATTGAAAATACAATGCCTACTTAGAAGTGAAAAAAACTAAATAAATATTTTCAGCAACTGTGACATCTAGCTATTGGCTTGACTGTTCTTTTTGCTTTTTAATTACTGAACTGAGTAATTTTGGCATTATATAGACAGAGCCTTACCTGTTGATGATACTACACTCGAGATGTGATCAACTCTTAAAGCAATGAATTGAACATACTTAGAAAGTTTAAGTTAAAGAACCCTAAATGTATTTAGTAGCTGTGATTCTTGTCAGGGATTTCAGCTATTTGTATACTATTGAATAATGAATATTCCTTCATCATGTGGAAAAGCTGTCCTCTTTGATAACATGGCTTTAGAAGGGATGCACATAGAATAGTGCTCACCAGTGTGACACATGAGGAAGACATCTCACTTCCCAGAATTTGACAAGTGCTTTCTAATGAACCAATATATGGCACTAAAATAATAGTAGTAGCAATAATGATAATAATAATAATAATGATAATGATAATATCCCAAATACATCACTTTGGTTATTGGTAAGGATAGAAAATTTCTATAAATACTGAAGATTTATTAGATGTTAAGTTGAACTCTGTGTCTTACTCCTTATTATATTTGATCTGCAGATTATTGCTAGTAATTTCCATTTATATTGTAGCTTTTTTTTTTACTTTTAGAATCCTTTTCACTATGTATTATTTTCCTTTTCACTTGGCTACACATAACAGTTTAGGATTTATGCCAATTAACCGTGGTCCATATGGATGTCTTGATGAGCCTTGTTTGTGAGCAAGTAGGGATCATGCATGATATACCTCCTGTGTCACTGCAAGACATTTAATGCTAAATATGATCTGCCATTATGGCAATGGTTTCTTCTTGGTCAGGAGATAGTTAGCTGGATTCTTTATTCTTTCTTAATTCAAGATGGTACAGAGGTGGCTATTATCAAGGGGTAGACTTAGCATGAAAACATGTGTTAGAGGAAGCAAGAATCTATATGAGTTTTATTTTCATTAGGATTGAAAACACAAGTGATTCTTGGCCTGAAGGTGAATCACAGATGGACAGAGCTCAGATGGCACATGAGGATACAGAAGTGAGTGAGAGTCCCTAGTGAGAATTCAAAGTGCATCTTGGCAAAAAATAAATTTGTCCCCTATATAGTGGGGTCATTACACACAACCCTTGCCCATTCCTCCATCTGGTTTCTGTGTCAAATAGCATTAATTTAGTTTTTAGTGGTCTGATTCTCAACCAGTTCAAACACAGCAAATATCCCAGACATATACTAAAGTATCCATGTATATGATTCTATTTGTATGTCATTAAGAGTGAGGAAAGGGTAATGCTCACATCAGTAAAAGAATAAGTATGTTACAAAGTCAAATTACTATAGTAAGAGTTTTCAAAGTACTGGTGTGTAAAAAGAAATTTCATTCTTTAGAAACCTTTTCCATTATCCTTGTTATTTTGTCTTGTACTCTGAACTACTGTCATCAAAAGAATTACCAGCTTTAGTGAAAAATGCCTGGATAAAGAACAAATTAAAAAGCGATTCAGTGTTTGCAAAAACGCCACCTTATGATCCACTGTGTAAAGGGAGAGTGATTTACTTTCCTCAAAGAGAAAAAGCACCCAGAACTTAATAGTGACCATACTTTCTGTTCTCCAGATTGACAGTTTATGTGTAGACATTCTAACCAAGTAATAACCAAGGTCATATTACCATGTTACCACACCTAGATCATTGCAAAATAGAAGGTGATTAACTCGAAGTAGTGTACCTTATTGAATTGTTTTCAGTCTCTGGTTATCTTTGTGCTCCATTGTTGGATCAATTTAAAATGAGGCACAAATCAACAGAGAGTCTCCTTGAACATAGGTTTCTCCCAAAGAAATAAGTAGCTACTTTAAAGTTAGTCTTATCAGCCTCATTGACCTGAAGGGGAAAATCAGCCCAACAAGATTTTATATGTCTTATTAGTCACTTTGAAATTCTGGAGATAGTCTAATAATTGCAAACTATTTTTAAGATATCAATTAATTGACTATAGAAAGTTGTTCTTTGATAGCATCTCAGTGACCTAAGTAAATTATCCCCACCTCCCAAAAAACTGTAGCAGTTGCACATAGAGACTAACTATATACTGCAAAAAAATGCCTGATAGAATGCATGACTTTACAATATGCTGTGAATATATATATGGGCTGACAGTCTTTAGCATTCATTGAGTTCCTATTGTATGTAAAGTGTCGTGCTTGTTACTATGGGGAGATACATGAAGTAGATGGACCAAGAGATTATTACGTTGAGTGAAACAAGTCAGACAGAGAAAGAGAAATACCATATGATTTCACGTATATGTGGAATCTAAGGAATAAAAAGAACAAACCAATCAAAAACAGACTCACAGATAAAGTGGACAATTTGGTGATGGTCAGAAGGGAGGAGGGCTAGAAGAATGGGGTGAAGGGTTAAAGAAGTACAAATTCGTAATTGATAGTTGGTCATGGGGATGGGGAGCACGGCATAGGGAATGCAGTTAGCATTAATATGATGGCTAAATGGAGGGGCCAGGGGAGGGAGGAAGCAATTGGGGGAATCGTTTTATGAACATATCGATGTCTAGCCAATGTACTGTATACTTGAAACTAATTCAAATAAATAAATTTATTTTTAAAAAAATGAAGTAGAAAATGTATTTCCTCTTCTTGATACTTTCAGTCTCATTGAGTTTTATAAGAACATATATTCATGGAGAAACTACACTTTGTAGTTAGTATGCAGCAAAATATTAATAAACATAATAGAAATGTTCTACAATAAGAAGGAAAATGATGAGACATAAAGGTAAAGAATGATCAGGATTGACTCTGTTTATTGACAATTTTTTGTTAACTATATAGGAACAAAACCTTAAGCGGGGTATAGTCCCATCAATGCTTTTGAGTTAATGGAAGGGAACAGCAGAAAGCTATGCTGGCAGTCCTTCAAATGAGAATATGCTCACTGATGACATGGTCCACCTCATATCTAATGTGAACAGATTGTGGAAGGTCAGAGGACTAAAAGGGATGATGGCAAATAACACAGGGTAGAACTAGCTAGAGACCTTAATTAAAGCAACTCCACTTGGCTTTTCATTTTATTTTTAAAGGGTAAGAAGCTGCCTAAAAGGAAAGAAAAATTGTTTCTATGATATGGGTTCCTTTAAAAATAACAACTTTACCAAGAATGCAATCTAACATTAGCCTAACAGCATAGAATTTTGTGATACAATGGTATATCTTTAACAGCAGTTTTATTGAGAAACATGCTGGTTTTGTACTAACCAAATACAAATAATCGCAAGTATAATGTTCTCCCAGAGTTAGTACTGCGTTAAATAAATGCACCCGGTCAGTCATTTTTCCTTGTTAGCACCATATTCCTGAATATAAACAATTGAAAATGGATGTAATTACAAACTATTCAAATAGACTAGCTCTACAGAACTATTTTTAAGTATCATGTTTCAATCAATAGTGCAGAAAGGAACTATAGTAGAAATACTTTCTATTCTGACTGTATTTGCATATTTGTGTCAGTTGTTCAATTCAAACCAATAGATTACGGTTATCTATGAAAAACATATGGTGCCAAAATAAAGCATATAAGACCAGTTTAACATCAAAAGTGTATCATTTGCATAAGCGGAGAGGAACACTGACTCAGAATATATTATTCAAGAAGTATACTACCTAATAAAAGGTACTATTTTTTTATTTTAAATCTATATGGACTGAAGCAAATGATTACTCTTCAAATATTTGTCAATGTTATACTAACTTGGGGTGAAGAGCATAGAAAACAAGTATTATAAAAAGCAGAATTCAGATAACTGTTTAAATAAGCTTGTGAAAATAGTATTTTTTTTAGATAAATCAATGACAGAATGATCTAACATTCTTTTGGAATTTCTAATTTAAACTTTTCTAGTAGGACTGTTCTTAATCAACACTTAAATACATAATAATCACTAATTTGTTTAATTATGGTCATGACATTTTACTTCTTAAAAGAGTTTGACCTAAAATAAACATATAAAATATCTTTCAACTTTCTTTACTTTGGGGGACTGTTTTTAAACACACACACACACACACACACACACACACACACGCACACCTAGTACATTTAGGTCATTTACGTTATACAACCTACATTCAGGTAGATGGAGAAATACTGGCCACCAAAAATGGCTATGTTCTAATCTTTAAAATTTGTGAATATGTTAATTTACATGGTAAAAAGGACCTTGCAGATGTGATTAAGGTTAAAGGTTTTGAGGTGAGAAGATTAGCCTGGATTATCTAGGTGAGCCCAATGTAATCACAAGGGTACTTTTAAGAGGGAGAATGGAGGCTCAGAGTCCAGAGGAGGAGACGAGATGATGGAAACAGAGGGGTGTGTCTGTGCGTGTTGTGGGGGGAGGTAGGTGGGGAGAGAAAAAAAGAGGGCATGGAAGAGGGATAGAAAGAGAGAGAGAGAGAGAGATTTGAAGACGCTATGTATTCTGCTGGCTTTGAGTAAGAGGACAAGGCCATGAGTCAAGGAATATGCGTGGCCTCTGGTGGCTGGAAAGGGCGAGGAAATGGATTCTTCCCTAGAACCGCCAAAAGGAGCCCAGCCTTGATTCATTTTAAACTTCTGACCTCCTTAACTGTAAGATAATAAATTTGTGTCTTTTTAAGTAAGTTTGTATTAATAGGAATTTTAAGCTAGTAAATTTGTATCAATAGGAATTAATACAGAGTCCCTACAGATGACAGTTCTACGCTACCACTTAAAATTTTTCCTGCCTCTTTAAATTGTTCTTTTTTAATAGACATATCATCAGGGAGTGACTTGGTCACTTACACAGCACTTTTACCTTGGGGTATCCAACACATCTATATGCCCTCTGGTCCTACTAAGATAGTCACTCAATTTTTTCAAATAACTTTTCTTTGTAATATATGGAACAATATATACTGGACACAAAAGTATCACATAGCTGTTATTGTTTTTGAACATTTCAGAGTTTTGTTTTGCTTTTTGTCATGTTCTATGATAGATCATTGTACATATACCTGGTTCAAGTTATGTTTATTAGAATACATGTGTATCATCAGATTTTTAAACTTGAATGTGATCTAGCTTTGAGTACAATTATATACAGAGTTACATTAACCCTTTGAAATATGGTTCCTCAGTAGCTAATGATAAATGTTGAACCAGTATTCCCCATCTCCCACAGTATGGAGCACATAGCACAACTCAGTAAATATTGGTTATAAATAATCAATGAAGTTAAGTAATCTTGGAAACACAAACTGAAGAATTTTAAAACCAAGACATAGCCTCTTCACAGTCATCTGGTGACCAAAATATCTGTAAAATTCAAATACATAAAAAATGTAACACATACCATTTTTATCTTTAATTATTACAGTGTATTAATTTATAAAAATTTCTTCCATGTTTCCAAATTCATATAAGCTTTAATTTTTCGATGTACTATTTGTATAAATAATGCTCACTACCATTCTTGCTGGTATAGATTTGGGGATTGAGTTCTTATCTTTTAAAGATTCATTAGAGTGTAAGGTATTCCAATATTATTATGGGATGCCCGGTGCCTCATAAAGAATTAAGTCAGTGAGGCCCCTTATCACTGAAAGGAGTGAGGTAATGGCTGGATACCAATATGCCAAACCCTTTGAAAAGGGAGTTCTGAATTAGAAAGGAGATTGAATTAGAAATGGCCTCTAAGGCCCTTTCTGCCTTGAAGAATATATGATTCTACTATAAGGATGGCCATCCACACAAGTCATAGCATTGTCAGCTTAAACGGTTCAACTTTTTTCACTAGTCACCATGGATGAACTATTTCTGTACAATCCTATCTTTATATTAATATAGACCTGACCTTACAGGATTAACATCTTCATCATTAATATTTTCACCTCAGAAGGGATCCCCTTCAATTTGCTCTTTAACTTTTGTAAGACAGTTTTAGAATTATGAAATTACACGAGGTGCCAGCAACAGAATGTTTTCCTAGGCAGAATGAAGAAAAAGTGAGATCATTGTCTTATAGTGGGAACTCAAATTCAGCTTTCCAGAATGCTACAGGGTATATAAATTGGGCTGTCATTCCCCTCTGGCCTCTATCCTTGCCCACAAGTACATTCCTCAGAGAACATGTCATTTCACAGAAAATGCATCATTCTATAATCACTGAATCAGAGAAAGCTAATGGACATTATCTTGGGTCAAAACAATACAGCATTTCTCTTTTTCTCTTTTGCTATGCAAGTTCTCAGTATAAAAATTCTTTGCAAAGAGGGGGTCATCTGAATTCAAGAAAAAGATGAGATTGCACCAAGTATGCCTATTTGTGATCAGATCTAGGGGGTGGTTTAAGAAGAAGCTATGACCAAAGATTATCTCGTGTCTAAACTCTAAACAGTGTCTATATATCTTGGAATTTTACAATCTTTTATAATTCATTTTTCTTCAGTACATAACTGTCAAAAACGTTCGAATCGATCAACATACCAAAACCCTAAATATTTTTCAACTAATTACATTAATACAGCAACAACCTGGCTGTTAAAATCATGTAATTTTCCTCCAAAGTTTTTCAGGCTTCTGCCTCATAAAAAGTTAGACTTCTCATTGGAAAGCAAGTCAAATTAATTTGGGAAAAAAATAAACACAACAAAGACCTCTTTAGGATTATTTGAGCACTGAGACATTACTAACTAAAATCCCTTCTAACTTCAACCACCTATATGTATGGGAAAGCTACCATTTAAATGTTTTGGTTTGTTCTAATATATTATTCATATTATATTGTATCATCATATTATTTTAATTATTATTATAATTATCAGAGTATCCAAGAAATGTGTTGTTTTATATTGTTAGTGCAGATTTGTTTAGCCTTTCATTACTGACACAAACTTACATAAGTAAGCCAGATATTAATATTGAATTTACTTAGTTTTGTAATGGAGACTTTTCCTTTGCAATTCACTCTGGTATCACAAAAAGAACAAGGGTCTATTGGGTCCTTAAGCCATCAGCCATATCTGTAGTAGGCTGAGAAGGATTTGAGAATCCACATTATTCTTGTCAGTACTGTATAATTGGCAGAGATGCAAGCTAGCTGGGTTGGACAGGTCTGATTGGAGAAAGTCATGGTTAAGGAAAAAAATAGTGACTTCACACTCCTCTACACAGTACTAAAGGGAGGAGCTTCCAGAGGTATTAATACTAACAACTATTATTTATTGAGATCTCTTTCTTCTCTCTCCCTCTGCGCATCATGAAAATATATTTTGAATTTACTTCCACTTAAATAATTATATATGTATGTATGTGTGTGTGTGTGTGTGTGTGTGTGTGTGTATTACCATTTATGTGTGTGGGGAAGCTACCATTTAAATGTTTTGCTTTGTTCTAATATATGATTCATATTATGTCATTTTAATTCTTATTTTAATTATCAGAGTATGAAAAAAGATCACAAAGCTGGTAGGTAGCAGAACTAGTATTTTGAACCTAAGACTTCTCAGTTTAAAACCTCATGTTCTGTTCAAAAGAGCTTACCACCTAGGGCTAATTTGAGTTTTTAGCGATTTATCTTCTAATTTAAGTACAGTAAAATCCACTCTTTTTGGTGTATGAGTTTTCACAAATACATGTAACCACCTCCATAATCAACATAGGGAACAGTTCAATAACTTCTCCCAAATCTCCTCATGGTGCCCCTTTGGAGAGAAAACTTTCTCCCCTCCTAATCAGCAAAAAGAAAAAGAAAGAAAGGAGAGAGGAGAAAGGGGAAGGAGATTCTCCCCACTTCTCAGGTGAACCTTGATCTTGGTCCTCTAGCCATAAGAGAATTCTCTAGGAGTTTTCTTTCTGTGGATTTCTGCGACTTGAGTCAAAGCCAGGAGATAACTGAGGGAAACAACAAACAAGAAGCACATCATAGTGCTTGTCCTTCACATTTTGAATTTCCTCTCCAGATAGCACGCTATTTCTTACTTTTCCAAGTCCTCAAGTAGTTGCTTTTTATAGTCAGTCTACTTTTTTAGTAGTAATCAGTGGGAGAGAGAAGCCATAATGGGGGCTTACTCCAAGTTGCTAAGCATGAACAATTCAGTTTGAATTTAAGGAAGGGGCATGAACGCTTTGGTGGAATAGTTCAACTCCAAAGGGAAAAATAGGTTCTATTACCATTTAGCCTAGACTAGCAGAAGAAGCTACTCTGTCAGTGATCCTTGAGATAATGTGGATATAAGCCTAAGCAGGTTAACCTTTGTTCTGCAGCTGAATTTTAATAAGGATTATAAACTTAAGATTAGTTTTTAGATTTCTGGTCAGTAATGAATGAAAGATATTTTGGATTTGTCACTTGTTTTGAGGTAGGAAGTTCAGTAGATAAAAAACCAGGTTTCTAGCATGTTTGGGAGGTAGAATTTCTTCAGAGTGTCTAAGATCCCTGTTGTTCTATATGGAACTCAGAATTTTTTATCTATTCAATTATTTCTGCAGATTAATTTGATATCTGTACATTCATACCTTTTTGTTTTTAAATACAAAGCATATTGGATTAAAAAGAAAACTGTATGTCAGAGACTATGATTGCCCTCTAGTGGAGGCCACCCAAACTGCACGTCACAATTACCAAGGTTTCCAGGAGGCTCTGAGGAAGAACCTAGCAAAATCAACTACATACCGTTAACATCAAGAACTCTCTTCATGTTCATTCTAAAGATGCAGAATTTGGGTGGGTGGTTGATGTGTTAAGGTTCATTATTTCTGCTGTAAATACCATAGTGACTTTCTTCAGAGTTCGTAGATCCAAATAGCAAGCACAGGTATATTTGTGATAAGGAATAAGGGTCTAAACACTTGAGAAATTATTCTGAGAATTTCCTCTGTTGGAACTCTGGCCAGTGTCTTTACTTCAAAAACATCAAGGCCTATTACCTTACTTCGCATTTATGTTTAACTTAATAATATGTTGTATTTCGTTACTTAAATTAATCCAACAGCTATTGAGAACCTATAATATTCCTCAAAGACAAAAGAATGATTCATTAGGAAAAAGTAACAATTATAAATGTGAATATGCCTAATAACAGAGCTTTGAAATACATGGAGGAAGAAACTGATAAAAGTAAAAAGAGAAATAGACAGATTCACAAAGATAGTTGGAGACTTTAAGATGCTTCACTAAGTAATTGGTAAAACAACTGGAAAAAGAAAAAAGTTGAAGACATAATTGAAGCACCTGGCAATATTCTTTGAGAATGGGACACCATCCTCTAGGTCAGAATATACACAATGAATCAGAAATATTAATCTGACACTGTGTCCTTGTGACAGGCTGAATAATACCTCTCACAACATGTTCATGTTCTAATCCCCAGAACTTGTAAATGTTACATTTTATGGCAAAAGGGGCATTGTAGATGTGATTAATGATCTTGAGATGGAGACATTATGCTGGAATATCCAGGTGGGCCCTAAATATAATATGAATGTCCTTATAAGAGGGAGGCAGAGGAATATTTGACTACAGAGGAGAAGCTGATATCATGACAGATCAGAAATTGGAGTGATGTACTTCGATAATGGAGGAAGAGGCCACAAGCCAGTGAACATAGGACACAAGAAGCTGGAAAAGGCAAGGAAATGGAGCATCCATAAGGAACCAGCCTTGTCAACACCTTGACTTTAGCCCAGCGAAATCAATTTTACACTGAAGACTCCCAGTAGTATATAAGGGAATACATTTGTTTTAAGCTATTGAGTTTGTGGTAATTTGTTACAGCAGCAATAGGGCACTAATATAGTCTACAACAGCAAGAAGACATGGGTCTGGGAAATTAAGGGTGCAATCAGGAGCAACTATAATGACCATCACTCCTAATAATTAACTAAAGGAGATTAAAAAGACATGTCAACTTAATGCAATGCCTGATTGTTTTTTAATATCATTATTATATTTTATTGTTTTTAAAATCAATTATATTTTATTGCTTGCTAGCTTTATTGAGATATAAGTGACATATAACATTGTGTAAGTTTAAGGTATATAATGTATGATTTGATACATTTATATATTGCAAAATGATTACCACAGTAGACTTAGTTAACACCTCCATAACCTCACATACTTACCATTTCTTTTTTGAAGTAAGAACATTTTTTATCTACTCTCTTAGCAACTTTCAAGTATATAGTCCAGATTTGTAAACTATAGCCACTATGGTGTACATTAGAACTCCAGAATTTATTCATCATATTAGCAGAAGTTTGTTCCCTTTGACATCTCCCCATTTCCTTGCAACCACCATTCTACTTTGTTTCTATGAATTAGACATTTTTAAATTCTACATATAAGTGAAATCATATACTATTTGTCTTTGAGTTATTTCACTTAGCCGTCAGAGTCCATTAATGTCCTTGCAAAAGCCAGAATTTCTATCTTTCCCATGCTAAATAATATTGCGTTGCTTAATTTTTTATATATAATTAATTTATATAATATATATCATATATTGCCTTCTTTATCCAGTCATCCATATATGAACACTTAGATTGTTTTCCTATCTTGCCTATTGTGAACGTAGTAGTGCAGGTATCTCTTCAAGATCCTGATTTAATTTCCTTTGTATATATACTCATAAGTAGAATTTCTGGATCATATGGTAGTTCTATTTTAAATATTTTTTAAGGAACCTCCAAACTTTTCTACAGTGGCTATAACAATTTACAATACCACCAACAATGCACAAGGGTTTCCTTTTTGTCCTCATCCTCTCCAGAATTTATCTCTTGTCATGTTGATAATAACCATTCAAACAGATGGGAATTTATATCTCATTGTATTTGATTTGCATTTCTCTGGTGATTAGTGACCTTAAGTATCTTTTCATGTACCTGTTGTCTATTTGTATATCTTCTTTGACAAAATGTCTACTCAGTTCCTCTGCCCATATTTAAATCAGATTTTCTTTTGCTATTAAGTTGAATGAGTTTCTTATATATTTTGGAGATTAACCTCATATCAGATACATGGTGTACACATCACATTTTCTGTCATTCAGTATGTTGCCTTTTCATTTTGCTGATTCTTTCTTTTTTCTTTGAGGGAGCTTTTTGTTTGATGTACTTCCACATATTTATTTTTCCTTTTGTTGCTTGTGCTTTTGTTATCATATCCAAAAAAATCATTGCTAAGAGCAATGTCAAGCAGCTTTTTCCGTTTCTTTTTTTCCTAAATTTATGTTTTCAAATATTATGTTTATGTCTCTAATGCATTATAACTTAAATGTTTGAGTAGTATAAGATAGGGACCAATTTCATTCTTCTGCATATGATTATCTTGTATTCCCACCAACAATTATTGAAGAGACCAGCCTTTCTCCATTGAGTATTTTGGCTCTCTTGTCATGTATTAGTTGACCATATATGTATGCGATTATTTCTGGGTTCTCAGTTTTGTTCCTTTGGCCTATGTATTTATATTTATGCCAGTACCATACTGTGTTGATGACAATAATTTGTAGTGTAGTTTGAAATCAGGAAGTGTGATGTCTCCGGCTTTGTCCTTTTTCAGAATTGTTTTGGCTATGTGAGGTCTTTTGTGGTTGGTTACATATGAATTTTAGGATTTTTTTTTCTATTTCTGTGAAAAATGCTATTGGAATTTTGGCGGGGATTCAACGAATCTATAGATAGCATTGGGTCATATGGACGTTTTCATAATATTAATTTTCTGATCCTTGAACATGAGATATCTTTCCATTTATTTGCTTTTTCATCAACTTCTTTCATCAAAGTCTTATAGTTTTCAGAATACAGATCATTTACCTCTTTGGTTAAATGTATTCCTAAGTATTTTATTGGTTTTGATGCTACTGTAAATGGGATTGCTTTCTTTATTTCATTTTGGATATTTTGGTGTTAGTGCAGAGAAATGCAACAGATTTCTGTATGTTGATTTTAAATCCTGCAACTTTACTGAATTCATTGATTAAGTGCCAACATTTTTTTGGTTGTCTTTAGGATTTTTTATATATAAGACCATATCATCTGCAAACAGAGACAATTTTACTTCTATTTTTCCAATTTAGATGACTTTTATTTCTTTTTCTTGCCTAATTGTTCTGGCTAGAACTTCCAGTTCTATATTGAACAGGAGTAGTGAGCATGACCACCCTTACCTTGTTCCTTATCTTAGAGGAATTTTCAGTTTTTTACCATTGAGTGTGATGTTAGCTGTTGCCTTCTCATAGATGGCCTTTATTATGTTGAGGTTTATTCCTTCTATACCAAACTTGTTGAAGTTTTCATCATGAAAAGATGTTGTATTTTGTGAAATGCTTTTTCTGCATCTATTAAGACAATCACATGATTTTTATTTTTAATAATGTGGTGTTTTACATTTATTGATTTACATTTATTGAAACAACCTTGCTTGCAAGGGATAAATTGCAATTAATCCTGGTGTATGATCCTTTTAATGTGCTAGTGTTTCGTTGAAATTTTTTGCACCTATATTCACAAACTATATTGGCCTGTAGTTTTCTTTCATTATAGTGTCATGAGAATTCTGGTCTTGTAAAATGAATTTCTAAGCATTCCATCCTCTTCCAGTTTTTGAAAGAGTAAGAGAAGGATTGGTGTTAATTCTTTTTAAATGTTCAGTAGAATTCACCAGGGAAACCTGGTTCTAGTTCTGGGTTTTCTTTCTTGGGAAATTTTTGATTTCTGATTCAATCTCCTTACTCATTATTGGTCTGTTCAGATTTTCTGTTTATTCATGATTCAGTCTCAGAAAGTAGTATGTTTCTCATTTCTGGTCCAATCTTTGTGGTCTTTGTTTTCTGACCCAGACAGTGTCCTGTGCATACTTGAGAAGAATGTGTATTCCACTGGTGTTAGATGGAATGTTCAATGTATGTCTGTTAGTTCCATTCGATGTAAAGTATGCTTAAAGTTCAATGTTTCCTTGTTGATTTTCTGTCTAGATGATCTATCCACTGCTGTAAGTGGGATATCAAAGTCCCCTACTATTATGGCATTATTATATATTTTCCCCTTCAGTTCTCTTAGTATTTGCTTAATATATTTAGGTGCTCTGATATGGGGTGCATGTATTTATTATTGTTCTATCTTCTTGAAGAATTAACCCCTTTATCATTAAATAATGAGTTTCTTTGTCCCTTGTTATAGCTTTTGCTTTAAAATCTATTTGTCTGATATAAGTATAGCTACCCTTGCTCTTTTTTGGTTTCCACTTGCATGCAATATCTTTTTCCTTCCGTTCACTTTAAGTTACGTGTGTCCTTAAATCTGAAGTGATTCTCTTTTAAGCAGTATATAGTTTAGTCCTGTTTTATATATATATATTTTCAACCACGCTAAGCCTTTTGATTGGAGAATTCAATCTATTTACATTTAGAGCAATTATTGGTAGGTGTGGGATTACTAATGCCATCTTATTGTTTTCTGGGTGATTTGTATAGTTCCCTTGTTCTTTTCTTCCTCTCTTGATGCCTTCCTTTGTATATTGATGATTTTCTGTATGGTATACTTTGATTCTCTTTATCTTTTGTATTTCTACTGCAGGTTTTTGCTTTGTTATTTCCATGACGCTTGCATAAAACATTTTATAGATGTAACAGTCTATTTTAAGCTTATAACAAGTTAACTTTGATCTCATATAATCTTTCTGCCCTTTTAGTCCTTCCTACTTCTGTATTTTCAATGTAACAATTTACATCTTTTTATATTATGTATTAACAAATTATTGTAGTTATTTTTAACATTTTTGTGTTTTAACTTTTATACTAGAATTAAGTGGTAAATACACAACCATATAACAGTATTAGAATATCCTGAATCTGACTATGTACTTACCTTTACCAGTGTTGTATATTTTTATATATTTTTATGTTCCTAATTAGTGTCTAATTTCTTGCTTAAACTCCTTTTAGCATTTCTTGTAAGGCAGATATAGTCCTAATGAACTTGCTCAGCTTTTGCTTATCTGCGTTTTCATCTCGCCTTCATTTCTGAAGGACAACTTTGTCAGATAGAGTATTCTTGGGTGGCTTTTTTAGTTTCATTACATTATATATATATATATATATATCATCCCACTCTTTTCTGGACTGTAAGATTTCTGAATAATGTGCTGATAGCCTTATTGGGACTCCCTTTTAAGTTACAAGATTCTTTTCTTTTTGCTGCTTTTTATATTATCTCTGTGTCTTTGATTTTTGACAGTTTTCTTCTATTGTATCTTGAAGAAGATCATTTTTATTTGAGTTTGGTGACCTATGAGATTCATGAATTTGGATGTCCAAATCTCTTCCCAGATTTGGGATGTTCTCAGACATTAATTTCTTTAAATAAGCTTTTTACCCTCTTCTGCCTCACTTCTTCTAGGACTTCATTAATTTGCATATTGCATCTTTTAGTGGTATCCCATAGATCACATATGTTTTCTTCACTCTTTTTCATTCTTTTTCTTTCTTCTCCTCTGTTGGATAATCTCAAAGGTCCTTTCTTCTTATTTACATGTTTTCTCTTCTCATTTATTCTGATGCTGATGCCCTCTATATCTTTTATCATTTAATTCATTGAATACTTCAGCTCCAGAATTTCTGTTTGGTTCTTTTTTATGAGTACTATCTCTTTGTTAAACTTTTCATTTTGTCTTGCATTGTTTTCCCTATTTCATTGAATTGTCTATCTATGTTTTCTTGTAGTTCACTGACCTTCTTTAAAATGGATATTTTGAATTACTTTTCAGATAAATCACAGATCTTCATGTCTTTGGAATTGGTTACTAGAAGATTATTGTGATCTGTGGTGGTGTCAAGTTTCCTTGATCTTATATGTTTTTGTAAAATCTTCACACTTGAAGTAGTAGCTACCATCTCAGTCTTAAACTAACTGCCTTCAGAAGAGAAGCACTTTTTGTCAGTGCTGTTAGTGATCCTGAGGCTTTCTCAGACCTTCTATAGATATGTCTGATCCACACTTCTTGCCCCCTTTTGTGGCAGAATTCTTAAGCTTGTATGCCTTCTCTCCAACCTGCAATGTACCAGCCCAAGTGCTGACAACCCCCATTTGGTTTCTCAAGTTTGTGGTCTCTCCTTGGCATGCCTATTCAGTCTGGTTTTCTGTGTTTGCTCACTAGCTATCTGCCAACATTCACATTTGCTTCCACTGGGAGCATACACAAGGAGCCGGCGAGATGGCGTGTGTGTGGAGGAGTGGCATGTATGAGGCATGCCAAGAACTGGTGTGCCCATTGGCCAGTTGGTGGGATTTGCAGGTGAGGTGTTCCTCAGTAGCTTGTGGGCAGGCTTCTTGATGGAGTCTGTGATGCAGTTAGTAGGATTCTTGTCTCTTCAATGCCCTCCAAGAATACTGTTTGCCACTCCCCCAGCCTTTTCCCACTTCCCCACCCAATCATGCAGCACATGATTCAGTACAACTCTCTAAGACATCCAAACTTGTTTTCCGTTCCTCAAATGGTATACTGGAACTTCTTCACTAGAAACCTAAGATTCCATAGAAACTCTCTCATTTGTAGGAGATTGTGTAAGACAGTATTCTCCAGGGGCTCCTGGACTGCAGCCAGGCTGGACCCGGTTCACGGGTCCATGTAGGGTTTACAGCTGGGACCTAGGGGCTGTATGCCTATTGCCCAATGCACAGGCAGGTGAGACTCCTCCAGATTCCCTTGGCGTATGTTCTGGGATCCTATAGATCCCACAAAGGAACTTTTATCTGTGGATAGATGCCAAATTGTTGTTGGAGATAAGATGAGGGACATTT
This sequence comes from Eidolon dupreanum, assembly GCA_028627145.1. Taxonomy (NCBI): domain Eukaryota; kingdom Metazoa; phylum Chordata; class Mammalia; order Chiroptera; family Pteropodidae; genus Eidolon; species Eidolon dupreanum. Next base: position 90,911,303 of record CM053505.1, on the reverse strand, counting down.
TATTCAACCATGTTGCTGACACACAATGCCTGATTCTTGGCTGTCTCATGCACTACGAGACAAAAACCTATAAGATTTTTATCTCATTATTGAGGCATTTGACATATTTGGATTTTCATTCTGAATTAGATAATAATATTGTATCAATGTTAACTGTCCTTTCTATGATAGCTCTACTGCAGTTTATGGTGGTGATATATAGATGTCTTATGGAAAAGACACCTAAATTCTTACAGGTAAATGAGCATGTATGCAGATTATTCTCACATGATTGGAGGCAGAAAGAAATTAGAGAGACAGACAGACAGAGAGAGGAAGGGTAGAGAGAAAAGGAGAGAGAACACAAATGAAGGGATAAAAGGTAAACAATGGGAGAATCTGGGTAAAGCATATTCAAGATTTGTTGTACTATTTTTGTAACTTTTCTGCAAATTTGAAATTATATAAAAATAAAATAGGCAGCATATCTGCCTGGTAGTTCTATGGATTTCTCTCTTGCTTCAATATTGTTTGGATGAAACAGATCCAAGAAACTGTTCCAGTTTCTAACTACCCTCTAACCTCCTCTGTGGTTACTACTTCAGAGAACATCTTCTTGCCCATCCTCTGCTCCTGGAACCAGCCAATATTATTTGTTGTGGTAAGCTCCTTGTTACCAACCATGAGCTCCCAGATTCATCATAATTATTCCACCAAGATGGAGACTGCCATGAACTGCATGGCCAACCTGAATCTACAGGCCTCCTACATCTATCACTTTGTGGGCTTGTATTTAGAAGGCAACCATGTGACCACAGAGAGCATGGGCTACTTCTGTGAAATGGCCCTGGAGAAGTGCAAGGGTACTAAGCATCTCTTGAAGATGCAAAACTAGTGCAGAAACTGTGCTCTCTTCCAGGATAGGCAGAATCTATCCCAAAATGAGTGAGGCAGTAGCCTGGATGCCATGGAAGTCACCATGGCCCTGAAGAAGAGCATGAACCAGGCCCTTTTGGATCTGCATGTCCTGGGTTCTGCCATCACAGACTTCATTTCTGTGACTTCCTGGAGAGCCACTGCCTAAAGGAGGAGATGAAACTCATCAAGAAAATGAGCAATGATCTGATATGCCGGCCAGCCTCCAAGCTAGGAGCCCTTGGAGCCCAGCAACCTTTCACAGGCCCCTCTCATCTCCCTGGTATCACGGCTTCTGCATAAGTCTCTCTCTCCAACCACCAGGGATCATTTTAACCACCCTGGATCCCTATCCTGGGCTATGGCCAAATGAAAACAATAACACTTTTGTGGTATAAAATAAAATAAGATAAAAAGATACTAGCCAGAAATACACATAGTGCTATGAGAGTATGTAATATAGGGACCTACCCTAGTTTGGGGGGTAGGGTTTCAGAACACTTTCCTAAGGAATTATTCATGATCTGGCACCTTTGGGCCAGTCATAAGTCCTAGATGTTCACAACCCTCATTTTGTACTTCTAAAAATATTCCTGAATTATTCTTACTTTGGGAATTTTGGCAACTCTTGAGGTGTCAATGCAGAATACATATTTATATCTATAAAACAGAAGTGGTTTAATGAAAGTAAAATGACACTATTTCTATGGAAAGAGAAATTTACCTAGAAGAATCCCACCTGGCCACATCATAATCAATATTAAAAAAAAGAAAAAGAAAAAAGAATAGGCTAGACTTGAGATTTCATCTCTTGCTTGTTTCCTGACTTACTTTCTATGTCTGATAGGAGCTGTTCTCATCACAGCATTGTTATAGGTTAAACCCCACCCACTGATGGAGAGATGGGTAGACCCAAGCTTGAGTAAGCCTCAGAACCTAGAGAGTTGAGAAAGTCTTCAGGGTCCTGTCTGATGAGTGATTTTTGCCCCACTATTTACTGAGTTCTTATAGTTTTTATTGGTATATAGTTCAAATACTGTTCCAGAAGTCATGGGAGATAAAAGAAACATGTAATGATCTTTGATTCCCCGCCAAAGCAGTCAGTCTAGTAAGAGCAACAGAAATGTATATAAAGAATAAAACACAAGTCAAACTCATTTAAGGGAAATTGAAATTCCCGTTATGAATTAGAGCTGGTATGGGAGTCTACTTTGCCAATTGTTTCCAAGAAGTTGATCCCAGACTCTTTGTGACCCTGATGACAGACACTCTTATAAAGGAGTGCAAGAATCACTCAGAAGTGTACCACTGAAGAATTCTGTTTTTTTTTGTTTGTTTAAAATATTTACTATTCCAGGAAAGGAGACACTTACAGTCTGAGATAAACTGAAAAAGGAAGCAGATTTGGGTAGCAGAAGGAATATTGTCAACACCTGAGAAGAAACGAAAACTTACCTTCTGGCTTGCTTTGACAACATTTTAATGTTTTAGTAGTTTCAATAATTTATGCTCTTTTCAAGTTTTTGTTAAAAATGTCAGCAAAAGAGTCAGCAAATATTTCAGAAATCAATACTTCTCCTCAATTATAAGCAAAAACATAACTAATCCTTCAAGAAAACTGTGTCAAGAATATGATGTGTTCTAAGATAAAAGCCTAATAAAATATTTTAAATATTGAGATGTTAAAATATCTGATTACATAAAAAACTCAGAAAATGCAAATCAAGAGATAACTCATTCAATTATTTTTTGCACTTACCTTTAAATTATATCTAAATAACTGTGCCAGAACAGAGACTTTAAGAAATTATCCTATCCATTCACTAGAGAAACTCTGTGTATTATTATTTCCCTTCTACAGATAAAGAAACTGATGCACAAAGTGGTTAAACAACTTCTCAACATCTGTAGCATATAAAATTTATGTAAATGTAGATATGGACTCTTATGAAAATAACATTTAGATAATGAAATAAATATTCCTTTCAGATGTCTTAGCAGAGACTTACTTCACTTTTAGCCCTAAATTTTTATTTTAGAATAAAGTAGAAGAATAGAATAGAATAGAACAGAACAGAATAGGGAATGACCTTTTTCTCCCCCATTAATTTATTTTGTAATTATGTCATTTTATTTACTGAGTAAATATCCTCTAACTTCTTTTTCTTCTCTTTACATATATTCTCAGAACTCTGTTTTGAAAAAAAATATTTTCCTTTAAGCTCCTGAAATGATAAATTATATTCTAAATTATTGAAACAACTTTCAGGTAAGGGTTTCAAGCCATTCTCAGTAATCATTTAAAAATCATAAAGAATGAGAGAAATGATGGAAAAATTATGATAGGCCAACCAAGTCATAGTTTTCATAAAGAATTAGAAAACATATTCCCCAGAGTGTAGTCCAAGGTATGTGACAATAATACTAGACACATGTTTACTGCATTGTTAGAGTGACGTCCTGAGAGCATTTGGAAAGATATGTAAGTGCACCACTAGTGGACACTTGCAACAAACCAAAGCAGAAAAACTCATTTCTTTTTTTTAAAGATCACTGTATTTTGGGGCTAGGAGGCAGCTGCCAAGAGTAATCTAAGTCTTGTCATCAGTGCCCCAAACGCTGTACTTAATCCATTTCACATACTGCCACCAAATTAAATGTCCAGTTTTAAATAAGAATTTGCATAATTTCAATATCAATAATAAATCAGAAAAGAAACACAATATTAAAGTTATACCCCAAATGGGAACTGTCAGGAGCAACCTCAAAGGGGTTCATTAGCTACAGCAAATTTTTTTACTGTTTCTTTGCTCTCGGTAGGATAATATTGTTCAGCATTAATTTAACAAGTTTTTTTTTTAAAAAAAAGATTTTTAAGATGGCTTAGGAATTTATTGACTTATGAAATTATGATAGGTTTTATCAGGAAAATCTTGCATCCATATGATCTATAATTGCTTTTCAAACTGCCATAGCATTTCTAAATCAAGCCCTGGTTGTTAATTAACATGCGGAAATGGGAACGATATCATTATTCTCTCTATATCCAAATTGTTTCCATCAGAGTCTGTGTTGCAATTCTACTTAAGAAAGGATATGAAACATTCATGAATGTCTTTAAGGCTTGTAAGCAACTCATTATTTTCTTACTGTGGAGAATGGAAATGTAAAAATCCTAAATATGTAACTCCATTCTAGGACTTTGCCAAGTTTCCTCCAAGACATTACAGAATTACTGACAAATCCCTATGAAAGCAATTTCTATTACTGCAGCATTAAAGGATTCTACTGGCAGTGAACCCCACTATAAAGCTAGCATTGAATGTTTGGGGACAGGATCAGCATATCCTTATGACAGATACTAGATAACAGATACCAGGTTTGTCTATATAATTTCTGCTTTAAAAAACTTAAAAAATATATGTATATAACATTTACCTGTAGTTATAAAAGTCATACTGAGGAAAAAAACATAATAGTAAGGAAAAATTTAACAAAGAGAATACCTATAGTTAATGACCCAAAGATAAAAATTGACATGATCATGTTTTCCCAGTTTTCTCTGTTTGAGTGTATTACATGCCTACATTTTACCCACAAATGGGGATCCTCCTTTATACGATCTTACTTTATAAGATTTTTAACTTAACAATCTACCAATCTACCATCACCATTATCCCATTGTATTAGATGATCCTCTAAAATATTCTTATGACTACATAGTTGCTGTATGTTTAAGGCCATAGCTTAGCCTGATGACCTAGCTGAAATGGCCTAATGCTTTATTTTGATTGTTTAACTTATATGCTATGATTTCATGTTTTGGAGAATACTTGTGTTTTTAGTTTTTTAAACCTGAGATATTTTCCCAAAATATTCCTTTCTAAATAGTCCATAACATATATGTTCTACCTGTCATTATTTTTAATACTACTGTACAAAAAAAATTGAAGCAGATAAATTATTTCAGAGAATTATTTAGTGGATATAATTTTTCTACCCAAATAATTTGACAGAAAGCATATATAAAACAAGCATTCCTGGCTGGTCCATAAAGATTTCTCTAGGGAAACAGCAGATTTCAAGGATTGAGATTTACATTTAATGAAATTTTCTATTGATATTTCTCAGGTAGCAAAGAAGGAATTTCTCATCTATCATTATCCATACTATTCATGTATAGTCTTAAATATAATAAACATGATTAGAAAACTTCTAATGTATGAATAAGACTAGCATAGATTTATTTCTGAAATATTCAGTATAATTTGAAATATATTCATCCTGTCCGCTTCTGCATAATTTGTTCAAAACCATGGAATATTTCCAGGCCTCAAAGTTGAAACAACATTTGTTTTGTTAACAGTTTAATTTAATGAACGTATACAGTAATTTCTTTGAATTAAAAATAAAATGTGAGGTAATGAATTCCTAAAATATTTACTATTTTCTTTTTATCCATGATTGTTATAAACACTAAGCTTTACACACACAGATTTGTCAACACATTTTGCCCGACATTTGTGCGACTGTGTATGTGTGCATATGAGCAATGCGTGCATATATGGTTTTATGTCTCTCAACACAGAATATAGAAGCCTGACCAACATCCAGACAGAAGAGTCTGTTGATATTTTCAAGGAATATATTCAGAATCCCTGGACAATCTCCACATTTAAGAATAACACTATAATAATACTATAGTATATAGTTTTCTTCAAAAATTCCTAGTAATAATAATTACAACTGTCTATGGCCATGCCACCCTGAACAAGCCCAATCTTGTCTGGTCTCAGAAGCTAAGCAGGGTCGGGCCTGGTTAGTACTTGGATGAGAGACCACTTGGAAATACCGAGTGATAATAGGCTTAAAAAATAAAATAAAAAAATAAAATAATAATAATATGTAATAATAATAATTACAACTAACATTTACTTAGCAGCAAGCGTGTGTTTAGCACAATGTGAAGTACTTTAGCTTTCACCTCACAGCAAGTCCATATGGTAGGGACTATGATCATCACAAAATTAAAAAAAGAAACTATCCATTGCCAATAAATGACAAAATGAGATCCTGAATCTAAGTATCCAGCAATAAAATACAGGCGCTTAACCAGTTCATTATTACTAACTGCTACAAACTAAATTGTGTCCCACCACCCACCAAAAAATATTCATATCTTGAAGTCTTATCCCTCAGTGCGATGGGGCCTTTGGGAGATAATTAGGGTTTGATGAGTTTATAAAGATTAGTGGCCTCGTAAGAAGAGGAAGAGATGTCTCTCTCTCTCTCTCCCCATCCCAAATGCATGCATTGAGGAAAGTCCATGTGAGCACACAACAAGAAGATGGCCATTTTTAAGCCACAGAGAGAGCTTTCACCAAAACCTAACCATTCTGGCATTGTGATCTAAGACTCTAGCCTCTCGAACTGTGAAAAAAATAAATTTTGATTTTTTTAAGCCACCTCGATTACAGTACATTGTTATGGCAGGCCAAGTTGAGTAACACACACCATCAAAAAGTAAAGAATGGTTTACAGTGTACTATTATTGAACCTTTCAAAAGTTGGGGTTGCTGGAACCTCATTCCACCTTCTCCCCCTGCAAGATGGCTTTCTAGAGCTCTAGGCAACCCTCTGATTTGGAGAGTAGATAATTATTTAAAGATTGCATTACAGGGAGGGTGATGTTGGCATCATGGCAGCATAAGATATCCCTCTTTTTGGTCTCCCCTTTTTAACAACTAAATTTGATGCCCATTGACAAACAAAAGTACCTCTGTGGGATTTGTGGGATCCAGGACTATACACCAAGGGACCTGGGAGGGTCTCACTTCCCTCTGTAGGGTACTCGGCAGACAGACCACAATATGGGTTCTGGAAGCAGCAGGAGCTTACTAACCATCCAAAGCCTCTCTAGACCACACATGGGTAAAACCAAGAGAGTGCTGAGTGCTGACTTGGGCAAACACCCATAGATAAAAGAGCCTTCGTAAAAGTCCTCCAGCCTCCCCGCCTCCCCAAGGAGAGACTCAACTGTGTTGGAACAACAAAAAGTTTGGATGTAGTGGAGTTTAAGAGAAACTGCCAGCACCCCTCCTTCCACAAGGTGACAGTGTGGGGCTGAACTAGATGGCAGTGACCTCTCCTGTGGGGGAAAGGGAGAAAAATGAGTGAGTGCCTGGCTATGTGGGGTGCTGCTGGAGACCCCCGTTTCTCTCCAGCAGTGCCCAGAGTATTGAGGTGGTACCCCAATGACTGTGGGAAGAGAGATCAGGAAAGAGGCAGATAGGAATATCAAAGGGCATTTAAGGGATATGGTTCCTGCTGACTGCTTTCAGGACCTCACCTTAGGGCTCCCCCACCTGGCCTGTGAGCTCACTTTCAATAGGAATTTAACATTTAACATATAGCAGGCAATGTGGAAGATAAAAGACGCATTAGGTATCATCTCTCAGCTCCTAGAGCTTACAACCCGGAGCGTTGATCACTTCACACGTAAGACTTCTCTCGGGCCATCATGTTCCTCTGACCGTGCTGATTTCTCCACATACCTTGGTTTGCTATTTCCCTATATCTTCCCATGCAAAACCTATCAACAGGAATGCTATCATATTTTTTCTGCTTGTTCACCAAGCCAATACACTCTATTGAGTATTTACATTGTGCCTTGCATGGGTGTTTTATATATGTTATCTTAATCAATACTTAAAAACTACAAGATGGATATTATTTTCCCCACTTGAAAAAATGTGTTAACCAAAGCACAGAGAGATTAATTGCCAATGTCATGTAACTAGTAAGTGCTACTGTTGTGAATCTGAACCCAAATGTTATTTCTGTCTACTTACTCCAAGTGGTTAAATGATCCTTTTATTTGTAGTTTGAAGCGTACATAAGGAAGAGGTGGCAGATTTGAGAAATAGAATTGCAGGGTTAAGTGTGATCATTTTTAAGTCTACATTTGACTGCTTTAGTATACCAACTACTTAGAATATATTGTACTTCTAATAAATATTGTCTTAATTTTGTTTTGTGCAATTAAAGATTTTATAATTTTATGTTAAAACAAATGTATTTTTGTTTTGTTTTACTTTTCTGTTGTTCTGTTTTTTTTTTAATTTAGTTATGGGATGTCTAATTCTTTCAAGGAGACCTAATTATTTACAAGTTTCCAACTGTTCTAATTCTTCAATAGTTAAATTTTTTGTGCACAATGAACATTTCTGTCCTTTCACACTTTCTTTTGATTTGCATTATAAAAATCAAGCTCTGTCTTAACATAATTGTTAAAGTATCTGGTAATTATAAGTAGTTTATGAACCTATTTTTAGAGTTGGCATTTTTATTATTGTAATTATCTTTAATACAGGTTAATTACTCGTGGGGCACACACGATATTTTAATATATACATATTTCAAAGAATTAAAGTATCACATCTCAGAGTCTGAAGAAACTTTAGAAGTCAACTAACCAAACTCAACTTTTAAGTTTTTAAAATAATCCCTATTCAAAATATACATATGTGACCCAGACTACCACAAGCAAAACATAAAATGAAAGAAATTTCCCAATAGTAGCCATGGAAGGAAAAAAATAATCGCTTTTTAAAATTTAGATAAAAACAAAATATCTCAGTGATACTTAGTAATAAGAGCAGTCACTATATGCTATGCACTGTTCTAAGTGCTTACACGCATGAACTCATGTAATCCTGGATGAAGAGATGATTATTATCCCCATTTTAGAGATGATGAAACTGAGGTGCAGAGAGGTGAAATAAATCTATTCAAGGTCACACAACTAGTTAATGGCAGAACTGGGTTTCAGATGCAGGCAGTCTGATAACAGAACCCTTACATTTAATGGCTATGCTATCTTCTTTAATCTGGTAAGAAATCATCAGAACATTTGCTCATTGCAGCTTGGCCTTTCTACATAGATTTTCATCCTTTCTTTTGTTTTGATGGACTTTTTGGATTGCATAAGGCTTTGAAGCCAGAGTATTCTAACTGACAAGAAGAAAAAGTACAGGATGCCTACCATTTATTCACAGAATATCTACATTCTACACTCTATTGGAACTTTTGTGTTTTGAAGAATATATTTATTCATACTGAATCAAGTCAACCTCAATCACTCTTACACTCAATGTTTGAAAAGCATGTGCACCATTTCTTCAGTCAACTAGATTTCTTTCTATAACAATATGCTGTATTGATCAGCTCTGAGAATATTTATGATCCACCTCATCTTAATAGGACTATTAATACTTCTGATATTATGAAAAACATTACTTTAGTGTTGACATATTGACAAATAATATGATAAGTGAAAAAGAAAAATATAATCAAAGACAACCATTTTACATTTTTAGCTGCTCATAGGCAAACATAATGTTAATATAATTTAAAGTTTCAAAGAAGATTAACAGCTATGCTGGTGAGAATGTACCCAATAAAAACAATCCAGTCATATGGCAGCAGTTGATACTGACAATAAAACATGATGCTCCAGTTAAGGATGTATCGTTATATATTATAAAATTATATCATCCTGGAATGAAGCATCAATATTAAATTTGTGAAATTAAATGCATGATTCTGAAGCTTTACTTATTTCATTGGTTTGGTTTGCAAAGCTTATAGTTAAGTTTGACAGGGAGACTCTTTTGGATTTAATAGGCTAGGAGTCTTGAACAACTGACTACACCCTGCACTACAACTGATGAAAATCTCTAGAATTTGATCTATGTTAACCATGTGAGCAGATGACAGAAATGATAGATAGTGTTTTGATTTTATGAAAAAAAGCACACTATAAAATATACTCAGGATATTAAATAATTTAACACATTTAAACCTATAAGAATTTATATTCTTTCTATGAAATTAAAGATATTAATTTGAATATATAGTACACCTTACATGTTCAATGAAGGTGTTGCTTTAAAATAAAACTTGCTCCAACACTATCACTAGTGCTCAGAAAAGGTTTGGATTTAATCATTTGGAATTTTCTTCGAAGCCAGCTGAAAACCACTTGAGAAATTTGTCAAAGTAGTTACTCTACCTTGTTTTAGACCAAAATATTAGTTGACCTCACATTTATAAGAGTAATTCACATTACTTTTTAGTTTTAAAAAAATCCACCTACAAATGATGGAAGTAATACAAAAGTGGTGACAGGTGCATGGAAGATGCTAAATTAATGTTTTATAAATTGTGAGACACAAGCTCCAGAGATAACTCCAAGAATGTAGTTTCATGAATTTTTTGAGCAGTAGCTTCATCACTGAAATAAGTTTATGTCCTCCCATGTGGACAACTTAGAAGGGGATGACAATTATTTGGATGGATGAGTTCGAATCTTCACATTATAAAATCAATCACCTTATTTTTAAGTCACACTTTGTATATTCAAGAGTTTAACTTCTAGTCCAAGATTTTTCAGAATTTGAATGTATTCAAATGTGTTTTATATTTTGTAAGGCAAATCAGAAGTTATCTGCTCCTCTATAAATAATGCATAGGGAATAGAAATAGATATAATAACATGAAGTTGGGAATTATGAGTAAAAAAAATATTAAACACCAGTTCTGTTCAAATACAACTGAAATACATGTGCAATCCTTCATATTCTTTGTCCTGTCTTTATGATAGTTACCTCATTGGCAGGCTACCATGAGGTCCTTGGGCATATTTTCTTATGCCAATTATCAAGGAAATATCAGCTATACTCTCTAACCAATGGTTGACTTCAGTAAAATGGCCAGGAATTAAGGGCGGGGAAGGGGTTCTATCTAATGTTAGGTAACAAGTTTGTTTGAATTTTTCTAACTTTCAACCAGTTATGTAGATGCAATATACTTTCAGCAAGGGCAAAACAGAACAAACAGACAAAAGCTGAATTAGAGCCCTCAAATTCTGCCTATCCTAGGAGCATAGTATAAGATGACTGTTCTAGAAGTTTCAACTACTAGGATATCCTGAGGCTAAACATGATGTATTTTTAAGCCAGTTATTGTTGCCATGACTTCTTCTTCAAAATACCTCAGAATCCCATGGAGAGAATAACTGAGATAAAAGGAATCATCCTTTCTCTTGCTGCCAATTCATGGATTATAGTATAAGCAGTGTCCACTTTGTGTTTACAGTGAAAAGTTAACCCTGATCTCAAAGTGTTGAGATAGAAAATATACCTTCCCCCTCACAGAATCCATGGGCATATTGTCCTATAGATAACTTTTTAAATGGATACTCCCGATAGCATACTTAATTGCTTGTTATTTTTTCCTGTCAGATTATTCTTTAATATTCAGATTTTACTTGCAATCTAAAAAAAATGTATTTCTTTCTACTAAGGTCACATAGAAACCAGGATTTCTGATGACAGGAAAGCCACAAAATAGTCTCACTTTATATATTAACTATGCTCCAAGGAAGAGGCCAATATGATTATGAATTATTTGTATTTTGTCCTTAGAAGGAAATAGCCGTTAAAATTTCCTACAATTTAGAATACACAGAGAGAAAAACACGAGGAAATGATTTGTCCAATGTTCACTAACACAAAGAACTAGAATGTGTTTTGTCCTAACAGAATTTCTCTGGTGGTGGAGAAAGATTGAATTAAAAATCAGAGGACTTGGAAACTTGTGTCCTGTGTTTTATTAAATAAGGTGGAAGCATATAATGAAGGAAAGAAGGTAAAATTCTCAAAGATGATAAATTCTCAAACATCTCCTGGTCTATTGCCTTGAATTTGATAGCAGATTTTCAAAAAAACTGTTAAGAAGGCCCATTTCTCTTAAATTTATCATTATATTCCATTCTCACTGTCACCAAATTGGTCTAAGCTTTCATTATTCACACTTGAGCATTTGAGGATTAAATAATTCATACATGAAAGTGCTTGGAATAGTGTCTGACACAGCATGACTCAACCTAATGAGCATTCACCATGTGCCCATATGCATTACAGGAAACAAAAAGATAAATAAAAAAGGGATTGAGCCTTTTAAGTACCCAGAATCTAGTAGGCAAGGCAGAAACATAAATACCTGCATTGTATGGCAGACTATAGCCAGTGCCATAACAAAGTCACAAATAAGGATGACACGGGCAGGAAAGATTACCTTTAATGATAGAGAAATTGATCATTCATTCGTCAATACAAATTAAGTCATACTTTTATTACAGACTTTTGAGGTAAGCTGCATAGATGTTCCTTTGAGCATTCATATAGAACTCCATAATTTACTAAGTGCTTGCACATACACTGTCTCATTTATTTTAACCACAACAGCTTCATAATAGAGATGCTAGCATTATTTTTATTTTATAGAAAGGAAACTGAGGTTTGGAAAGAACATTTTACATAGTTGGTCAAATTTCAGAGGTGTTCTGATGTGAAAGCCAGGTTGAGGAACCTGAGTTCTAGGGTGATGGAGACTGGTGCAAGGTCACATAGCTATTTAGCAGGAGAAGCTCAATTTGAGATCACATCTTGTAAAGGTAGATTCTGTACAGTAAGTCCACACCACAGCAGGGATGGAATGAACCATGTATCTATTTCTCCCACTCTCTAGTCCCTGAGATGTCTGTCAGTATCCATAAAAAAAACCTACTACATTGGGCTTTTTAGAAGCTGCCCTGGTATTTGCCTTGAAGTGCTTTCAAGGCCTATCTTCAAAGCATATGAATCTTGTTTGGCATCCAGTATGGTCTTTACAAATAAGAAAAATGATGACAGCAATTGACATTTTCAAAAGTGTTTTCAAGAAGGGATTGGCAAGTCAGTCATTAAGTTCATTCAGGAGGCTCACCCTTCCACATTTAGTATTTATATCGAGTGCATTCTTTCGAGGTGTATTGTTTTACATTAAATACTGACAGAATATTTCAAATTAGTTTCTTATGTGGACTCATTATTATTAGAATGCTAGGGATATATTCAAGTAGAGAACTATTATTCAGAATAAATTTCTCTGCCTCTTGTCTTGTGTAAATTCTATAATACATGGGCAGGCTGATGTAGGAATAATTAGGTAGATAAGTGATTTTTTTCTAAATAGTCAAATGAATTACAGTTAAATGAACAGAATAATCAAAACAGTTATGTATTAACTTGAATTTGTCTCCCACTTAGGATGTTCCAAAGTTCATTTAGATCAAGTTTGTAAGTAAATTTGGAAGATTTAAAAAGTATATTACTGCTAAAATTATAGAACTAGATCTCTGAAATGGATGTGAATATATAAGATTTAGAAAAGAAAGTTGGGATGTATAGATATTTTGGTTAAGGATTCTAGAGCTTTTTGTAGAGAGGTGATATATTTATGAACGAAAAAAAAAACATTTATAGCACTGCTAATGTCTATTTGTCCATAAAAATTCAGGTCAAATATGCACAGTATAAAAGCTATACACAAACATGTTGACAATGGTTATTTTATAAGGGTGGTGTGGTAGACACTGTTCACAATTATTTCCTTCAAGTCCTTCTCATGCCTTCCCTGTCCCATTGATTTTGGGTTTGACCATGAGACTTGCAACATATGGGCTAAGAGTATAAGTTACAGTATAATAACTCCAAGTAGAGGCTTTAAGGCTGATTATTTGTTTTTAATCATCCTCGTGTGCTCATTCTCAACATACTCTCATTTTTAAAGAGAAAAATGTGGCTCCAAGTAGTTAGAGACTTGTTTTTAGTCATATATATAGCTCATGAGTTTTCAAATCCATAAGGGTTGGAAGTAGCATTCCCCTTTATATCTTTAACTTCTCTTCATTTTAGTTACTATTTTCTCAGATTATTTTTACCCAAGTCACAGTGAGTGCTTTTCTGCAATCATTTGTTCATTATGAAGAGAAAACGGCAGTGAAGAGAATCTTCTGAAGACACACTAATGGGTTGCAATAAGTACTCTTTTTATGTACATTTGTGCAAAAATAATACCATTTAACTTAAAATATCATTTAGGAAAACTATAAGATTAATAATATTAGAAACTGGGCTTGACTTTTGTCCTTTAAGACCATAGTGTATCTTCTTTAACATCTGTCAAGGACAAATACCTTCTCTGTACTTTGCATTATTGTTCCCTGCTCTGTTATTATTCCAGAATCTTTACCCACAGCTTCATCATCAGTCTCCTGGCTTCTATCTTTGTTTCCGACTAACCTGAAAGTGACTGAAGTCTACTCCAAATGATCCAGTGTCAGACGCACATCATAAATTGCATCCCATTTTTATAGACTGAATGTGGGAGAAGTCAGTTTGATGGTTTTCATTTGTAAGCCAGCTTATCTTCATATATAGGCTTTTCCTCATGCTGAACTAGATCTTAGCAATCACCTATATTTCATTTGAGAAGAATTACCAGTTTTCAATTGTTTCTCCAGGTATTCCTTATTACTGAGAAATGCAAATGTGGTTTTTGCTTGAAACCCCTGCTGATGGAAACCAAATCTGCATTGCTATTCAGATTATTATGAGCTACCTACAGCACTTGGCTTAAGCAATTGCATAGAAACTATTTCATAAAATGCTCTCTCTTTATAAGGAAGGTGTGACAAGAATAAAATGTGATTTCATCATTTCAGTATAATCCCTTCTTCAACCAAATAAGAAATGGTCACAGGGTGAACAGAGGTAACAAAGAATAGTGAGGGAGGTTTCAACTTTATACTCTGGAGCTCTGGTAAATCAAAGCCTATGTCACATGGGTCACTGTGGGAAGTGAGGAAAAGGGCAGTCAAAGGAATGTTTGACTCCTTGCTTCAACAGAGCAGTTCTGATTTTGTCTTTATAAACTGTGCTTGGATAATAATGTGTTTTTTACAAAAAGGTCCATGGGAAATTTTTTTAAACCATCAAGCTGTACAACTCTTAAAATCGATCAGTAGGTTTCAATCGTGCTTACAACTATGTGACCTTGGGCACGTAACTTAACTATCTAAGCTTCAGTTTTCTTATCTATAAAATGTGAAAACTACTTCACAAATATATCTTGGCTGAAACGAAGTCACACATCAATGTACCTAGAATATGGCTTTTATTTAATAAAGGGTAACATTTGTATTTATTATTATTGCATAGAATAATGATATCTAATACATGATCTTCATCTTCAAAAATTTATCAAGTGAATCATTATGTGAAAAGCATAACACTTGCTCATTGCCCTTGAAAACTTTATAGCCTGAGTGGTAAGATGATACATAGCATTTAAAAAATCAGCGCTCAAACAGGGTAGTATAGGCCAAGAACTAAATGATTTGGATTCCCTGGCTGAGGAAAGAAAGTGCTCGAATAAAAAAATGTATATGTTCAAGCACATGACCTCATCTTCTTGGCACGAGTCTCTGTGTGACTACTTTATGAAGACTATCCCCAAATTGAGAGGTTGAAACCATTACTAATTTACTGACTGCAATGCAACATCTCCATTTAACAGGGAGAAAATAAATGCCAAGGGCAAACAGCTATAAATGGTGTTCCTAAAAGAGAAACAATGAGAAGCTATGGTCTCACCATAGGTTCTCTACTATGACTCCACACCATCAGACCATTTGCTACCATTCTTGAAACAAACAAAAACAAAACAACTATCTTTTTCAATTAATTGATTTCCATTAGCTGATGGTAAGTGATATGGGAGGGAGTGGAATGTGTAGTAGACCTTGTGTATGATGAGAATGCTTTTGGGACAGCCCCATAAATGTCACTGACTTGTTTTCCATTTACTGACTCTCAGGTATGGTGAAGGTGGTAAAATGGTTACATGGCAGAGAGGATACAGGGAAGACATGTGCATTTAGAATATTATAATGAAAATTAGTCTACGAATCATTAAGGGCTGATTGATGAACATACCCAACCAAAGCCTAGACCCTCACCTGTGGCATCACTCACGAATAATGCTATATCTCACCTAATGTCATTTGTTCACTCAACAAAAAATTATTGAGTGCTATTGTGGGGATAACATAGTGAACAAGACAAGGTTGCTGCTCTTCAGGAAGTTACAGTTCAGATAGGAATACAAATAAATAATTAGAAGTGGTGTAGTAAGCACTTTGATAGATGCAATTATGGGTTATGATGGAAGTTTGTACAATGGGGCATTTAACCCAGTTCTGGGAGTCAGAGATAGCCTGCAGAGGACATAATATCAAAGGAGAAGAGATGCAAAAGAGGAATAAGAATTAACTAGGTGACAAAGCAGGGAGAGCAAGGGATAATGTTCTAAGAGCAAAGGTGATTAGTACCTGTGAAGGAGAGATGCTATTCTGGATATGAGTAAAAAAGAAAACTCAAGGATGAAAGCAACAGGACTGAAGAAGCAAGTAGGTGTAAGCTTATTGAAAGGCCTCGAAAACTATGCTGATAGCAATGGGGAAACTGTTGAGCAATTTTTAAACACGTGCTTATCATGATCAGGTTCCGTTTTGAACAATAACGCTAGAAGAATGGGCCAGAGACCTAGACATGACTTGAGACTGTAAAGAGCAATTGAGACGGTGTTTTCCTGGACAAAGAAAGAGTGGTGATGGAGATAAATGAACAGATACAAAAAGCATTTGAGAAATAAAATCAACAAGACTTGGTGATCTATGAGATGTAGAAAGGTGAACAAGGGGAGAGTTCTAAGTCTTGGGATAAGCACAGCAAAGAAACAGATACCTGCAAGTTATCCTCAAAAAAGCAGGGCTACATATAAGTATGAAGAAAAAAGGACAGTATGCTGTCACAGAGTCTAAAGGAAAAGAATTCTTCAAGGAACATGGTAGTGTATCAAGTGATATTAAGTGATAGTAGGAAAGGAATTAAAGTTGTTAGTGGATTCGACATCAAGTAAATCACTGGTAACCTGGACACACTGTCAGAACAGTTTTAGTGGACACCTAAGAGTAAATGAGCATTTCTATTTCTAGCAATTTGGAAAAACAGGCAACCTGAAAAACCACATACTACAAAACACAGAAATGCCAGGCAAGAAAAAAAAAATCTTGAAATGCATAGCCAAGACCACAAGGTATTACATAAAGTTTAGATCATTTTAAAATCTCAGAAGAGTTGTAAATATAGTACAAAAAGTTTCCATATGCCCTTCATTCAGCTCCCCCTGTTAACATCTCACATAACCATAGTTCAGTTATGAAAACTAAGAGATCAAAATTTGTACAATATGATTAAACTAAAGACTGTCTTCAGATCGTACCAGTTTTTCTCCTAAGGTGCTTTTTCTGACCCAATCCATGATAGCACATTGCATTTAGTTGTCATGCCTCCTTAGTTTCCTCTCATCCGTGACAGTCCCTCAGTCTTTCCTTACCTTTCAGGACATTGACAGTTTTGAAGAGTACTAGTCATATATGTTATAGAATGCTCCTCGATTTAATTTTATCTGATATTTTCTCATGAATGGATTTTGAAGTTCTGCCTTTTCTGCAAAAACACTATGGATGTGATATTGATAAGGTTGTGTCCTTCTCCATGCCTCACAGGGAGGCAGGATCCTTAGGTCTCATGGACCTGGACTTTTCAGTCCTCTTATTCTTCCTTCAGCTCTAGTTCTGACCTCAACACTCAATTCCTACCCCTCCCCCAGAAGAGATTTTTAAAAATCTGTTCCTTTCTTCCAACTGTAATGGATTTTCACCAGTACTCTAAATGCAAGGGTATGATTTTTCCTTCCCTCACGGATGAAGGATTTTGGTTAACAGGGAAAGTACGTGAGAAGTGTCTTCGTGGACTCTCGTGCCCTCCCACAGTGAGTGGCTGCTGTTCCCCTCCTCTTGTTCTGCACTGAAAGGGAACTTTCTTAAAGATTCCAGCTAATCTTTTCTATGAGCACTCGGCAAGGTACATGCAGAGAAAGCCTTGAAGATATTGCAGACTTCCCCCATTTTTGTGGTCTTCATGAGATTCACAGTCTCTACCAATTTGCCCATCACCCTGGGTGAATTCTATTTACTGTCATCTGGCTGTGTCTTCTCCAAGTAAGCTAGTACTCATATCTTTTCCTCAGATTTTGGGACACTTGGTTGCCTTTCAACCTCAAATCTCTCACAAATTCATGAAAACTTATGAATTCGAAGTTTTTTAAGCTTTTTTAAATTGCAAAGTGGAGCGACACACTCCAGCTCTCCACATCAAGCAGGGATGTAAAATCATCTATTACTACATTTTATGTAGACAAGTATTTTTTCTTTAAAATACTTTTTAAATAATTATGCTTTTTACTCATGATCTTATTGTTTATTTGTCATGGTTTCAATACATCTTATTATTTTAATGTTTCTCCAACAAGCCTATGGCTCTAATATTTTACGTGCCTATTGAAGGTACAAAGATCCTATTTAGAGGTGAAAGATCCTTTTGATAATAACTCAAACCCTGCAGCTCCAGAATATGCCAAATAGTGCATATTTGTCCTAAGCAGTGCCCTGAGTGCTTATGTAAATGTAATGCAAAATATGTGGTTTTGGAATTTGCATATAGAAACACATTTTTCTCATATTATTCAAATAGCAATTGAAGTGCACTGAGGCACAGACAAAACTTAAATGATTGCTTCTAGATGTGACTTTATTCCTCAATGTTTAGGTTGCTCTGTTTAATAAAGATATACTTTATAAAGCATGTTTTCAGTTTTCAGATTTCTTTAAAAGTTGTTAATACCCAACAGTGCTGGCTTATATTTTCTCAAGTGTTCTTATATGTGGAACAGTCTATTAATATGCAATAAATAAATGTCCCAAGTATTTATTAACTATAGCTACTATTTACTGCTAGAATAACTATTATACTATTTCTTAAAGGAATCTGATGTAATTACTTGGTCACCAAATTTGTAATTATTTCTGAAACAACTTGTACTCACAATTCACCATTATTTACTATAGATATATATACATGTGTATGTATGTCGTCAATATATAGAGTTTATATATATATCAACTATATATACATATATGTATATAGTTTTCTCGTCTACCTATACCTCCCTTTAACACCTATGAAGCAAAATTGTTCATAACATAGAGGACAGATCATGAATTCTGGATAAGATGAAAGCTGTATTTACATCTTAGTTTTTCCACTTAAGTAATCTTAAAAAATTTGCAATAGCTTTCTGAACTTCAATTCACTCATCTGTAAAATGACCTCATATTGTTGGTGTATTAAGATTTGGAATAATATATACAAAGCAACTAGGACAATTATTGGTGTGTAGATGATGTTCAGTAGGTAATAGCTATTATTACTATTTTGATTACATCAAAGGGAATGCCACTTATGATAAGAGTCAGGATGGTGGTTTTGGCAATGGATAGTATAACCAGCTCTGTATTTTATCACCAGAAAAATATTTCCTATACGAAAGCTGTTTATTAATAGTTGAGATAAAGCATATTGTTAAATAATACCTAAAGAAAATTTCTAAAAATATCATTAACTTTTCATCTGTAAATTTGTTTTTCTTCCAGCTTTATTGGAGTATAATTGGTAAGTAAAATTATAATATATTTAAAGTGTACAATGAGATGACTTGATATCTGTATAAATTGTGAAAAGCTTCCCACAATTGAATTAAGACATCTATCACTTAATATAGTTACCTTTTTTCACTTTTTTTACCTGTAAATTTCTAATCTTGTGATATCTCTGACTTCAGATGCCACATATATATGAATACATGACAACAATATTTTAGATACCCTAGCTCTGCTCCTCATCACTCTCTTCTCTAAATACTGTCCTTCTTACAGGTTACATATAGGTCAGCCTGTCTTATTTATCCTCCTCTGAAAGATGATGTGACTTGGAGGTTTGGAGCTGTGTATTTTTTTAAAGATAGTAATAATTACTGAACATCATTCATCCTTGATTCATTTATCCTGTAACTCAATGGTTACCATGTGCCATAGACTATACTGGGACTTAAGGATTGAAGCATAGATAGGTATAGTCTCTACCTTGAGAGATGTACAACTTACCATGAATAAAATGCGTAATATACCGAAATAAGTGCACCAAAAGAAGTAATTATAAATAGAAGTAATTATAAATAAATATAAGGAGAAAATAGGATAGGGATGTTCGAGGAAGACTTCATAAAAGAGGTGCTATTTTAGCCATTCCTGGAAGGATAAACTGAGTAGTACTAGCCAAGGGAATAATAAGTGCAGTGAATGTAGTGGTGAGAGAGAGCTTAGATTTCTCTAAGTGAGACGGTGAATGTGGCTAGAGTATAGGGCATGGATGGGGTGACAGAAGCTGGCATTGTAGAAGGTTGAGATGAGTTTGTGATAGGCTTCATGAACCTCGATGAGGGATATGGACATTATCATTTGGCTACAGTGAGTATAATAGAGTGAATGTTTGTGTCCCTCCCCCCAATTTACATGTTGAAATCCTATTTCACAACATGGTGGTATTAGGAGGTGTGACATTTGGGAGGTGATGAGGTCATGAGGGTGGATCCTTCGTGAATGGGATTTGTGCCCTTTTAAAAGAGACAGCTCTAGCTCTCTTTCCACCATGGGAAGATACAATGGGAAGACAGCAGTTTGCAACCCAGAAGAAGGTGCTCACCAGACGCCAACCATGCGGGCACCCTGATCTTGGACATTCAGCCTCCAGAACTATAAAAAATAAATTCTTGCTGTTCATAAGCCACTCCATCTATAGCACTTTGTTATAGCAGCCAGAACAGACTAAGACAGTGAGTCATTAACTTCAGAGTATCATGATATCATGTTTCTGAAGTGTTGCAGATTAAAGCTGCTAAAGTGCACTGCATCAAACTATCAACATACCTCTTAAAAGGAGGAAAATAAAGACTACTGACTGTTTTATACTAAATATTATGTGAAAAGCAAAGATTTACAAATCAGGCATGGCTTCTTAAAACTCAATAAAACTGATAGCCATTTTACGCTCTCAAATGTAAATATCTTTTATCAACTTACTGTTTTCATGGGCCTCCATTAAATTAAGTGTCTGAGACTTAAAGGGATTAAGTAGTTTTTTTTTGTAATTATTCCTTAGCTATTCAAGGGCAGGATCAGACAATGATTCAGCTCTGATGCCCTAGTAGGGTAAAGTTCATTTCATAAAAGCTCTTGTTGAGCCACTGAGGCATAGTGAGTGATAATATTTATTGGCCATCGACATTAGTGTAAGAATTATCAAAACATTTTTTTAAATGGATAGCAATTCAACTAATGCTTAATGGCACTAATATGCACAATGCCACTTTCGTTCATCTAGGCTAGTGGTGGCTAACAATTAATCAGACTCATTGTTATGACTATTAGCAGATTCATACTTTTATAGCTTTAATAAAATATAATTTACATGCTATAAAATTTATCTATTATAAGTATAAATACAATGACTTTTATTATATTTATAGAACTGTGCAACAATCACCTAAAAATGTAGCTTTAGGACATTTATATCACCTCCTGTCTTAGTCTGTTCAGGTTGCTTTAACAAAATGCCACAGAATGGTTGGCTTATAAAAACAAATTTATTTCCCACAGTCCCAGAAGTTGGGAACTCCAAGATCAAGGCACCAGTCTGGTCACATTCTAGTGAAGGCCCTCTTCCTGGTTCATAGCCTTCTTGCTGTGTCTTCACTTGAAAGTGGCTATGGATCTCTCTAGATCTTCTTTTTTCTGAACTTATTTATTATTTTTAAAATTTTATATTAGTTTCATGTGTACAGTACAATGGTTAGACATTTATGTAGTTTATGAGGTGATCCCCCTGATTACATCTAGTACCCATTACATAGACTCTTGGCAGGAAGCTCTGTTAGCAATAATCAACAGGGCTCTGCTCACACACCTTCAGGGACAATCCCAGTGACAGGCAACGAGCCCCAGCCCAAACTATAGTATTTTTTGAACAAATCTCAGGGGTCCGTGGGCCCAAAATGGACAGAGGCTGGCCTCCCTGCAATCTAACTTTTATAAGCATCCACAGATTCAGCACTGGCACCAAATCTAATCTGCATTGGCCAGGTGAAAGCTGCTCACTAGATCCTGTTTCATAAAGCACTAATCCCATTCATGTGGGTCCTACCTTCATGCCCTAAGCACCTGCCAAAGGCCCCACCTATTAATACCATCACTTTTGTGAGTTAGGATTTCAATATATGCATTTTAGGGGACACATTTAAACAATAGCACCCCCCAAAATTCCCTCAAAATAATTTACAATCAATCTCCATTCCCACTCTAGCCACAGAAAAACATTTATATGGTTTTTGCCTCTGAGTTGCCTTTTCTGGAAATTTCATGAAAATAGAATCATAATATGTGTTCTTTGTGTCTGGCTTTTTTCACTTAGCATGTTTTGAGGCTCTACCATGTTTTTACAATGCATCGGTACTTTTGTTCCTTTGAATTGAAGAATGCAATTCTATTATATGGGCTTACTGCATTTTTAAAATCCATTTACCAATTGATGGACATTTGGGTTGCTTCCACTTTTTGGCTATTATAAATAATACTGCTATGAAAATTCACTTACAAGTCTTTGTGTGGACTTAAGCTGTTTTACTGAGTATTATTGTTAAGTCGATATTTTAATTTTTAAGAAAATTAACTGTTTTACAAAGTGGGTATACAATTTAAATGCCTAACAGCAATATGTGAAAGTCCCAGTATCTCTAAAATATCATAAACATTTGTTGCTTTTTTAAATTATTATTTTGACCATTCTGGTGAGAATAATGTGGTATCTCGTGGTTTTAATTTGAATTTCCCTAATGACCTTAGCATTTTGTTTAGCATATTTTCATATACCTATTTATATATATTCTTTGATGAAATGTATATTTAAACCTTTTACTCATCTATTAATAGGTAGTTTGTCTTATTATTGAGTTATAAGAGTTTATATATTCTGGATATGAGTTTTTTAGCATATACATAATTTTCAAGTACTCTCTCCTTGTCTATGGATCGTCTTCATTTTTTAATGGTGTCTTTTGAAGTGAAAAGTTTTTAATTTTGATGAACTCCAATTTATAATATCTTGCATGTAGATACCCTAATTTCCTTGCAATATTTGTTGAAAAACCTATCTTTTCTTCCACTGAAGTATCTTGGTCTTTTTATCAAAAATCAATTGACTATAAGCGTGTTTATTTCTTCACTCTCAGTTCTATTCTTTTGATCTTTATACCAATGCTCCAATCAGTACTTCACTATATCAATCACTGTAGTTTTATAGCATGTTTTCAAATTGAGTAGAGTAAGTCCTTCAACTTTGTTTTTCTTTTGCAATAGCTCTGGCATTTAAGAGAAAATAGTAGTAAGAATCATGAAATTGGGTGGCCATTGTTGAGTGCCAGTGATGGTTTGAAGAGAAAAAGCAACAAGTTCAGGTCAATTAAGTAGCCAATTCAAATCAATGTGTAAGTTAGAGCTAAACCCCTCAGCAGTGTTTAAAAAGACTCCCATCTTCTGCTACCTCTGAGTTGACCAAGCTACAGATCAGACTCAGGATTTAATTGCTAGAGTAGCAGAATTTCAAAAATGTTGAATGGATTCTTATCCTTGGTGAGTGCCCTGCGACAAAATCAAGCTCCTAAAAGGGAAGGAATTAGAAGCTGGCATATGGAAGAGGGATACCCGTGTAAATGCATTTGAGAATCTTGAACTTCTAGATTATCTTAAATTCTGAGCCTACAGAAATGGCTCACTGCCGCTCAAAAGAAGAGCTCTCTTATTTGTCTTTTCGTTGTGTGGAGGACCTTTCTACAATGTAGAGGCCTACAGTGCTACATGTCCTCTTTAGATCTGTGCCCACCAGACCAATATCTGTGCTCAACTCTTAGTATTACACCTAGAACTAACAAGTAATCATAACAAGGTCACAGGATACAAGGTCAACTAATAAAATCAATCCAGTTTCTATATATTACCAATGTACAATTGTAAAGTGAAAATTTTTAAAAATACCACTTAAAATAACTCAAAAATGGAAATACTGAGTTGTTAATTTAAGAAAACATGTACTAGTTCTGTATGCTAAAATGTTTTTGTAGTACAAAACATTGATGAAAGAAATAAAAGAAAAACTTGCATGAATGAAGAGATATCATTTAATAGATTGGAAGATTCAAAATAATAAATGTCTACTCTCTCCAAAATGATCTATAGATTGAACACGATTCCAATCAAAATTCCAACAAGATTTTTATAGATCTAGATAAGCTGATTCTAAGATTAATATGGAAAGGTAAAGGGACCTAGCTAGAATAGATAAAACAATGTTGGGGGAAAAAAAAGATAGTGGGAAAGACTACATTATGCAGTTTTAAGAGATCTGATTCAAGCTACAGTAATCAAAACAATGTGGTATTAGCAAAGGAATAGACATATAGATGAATGTAACAGAACAAAGAGCGCAGAAATAGAGCCACACAAAAATGCCTGTGACATTTTGACAAAGGTTCAAAAGCAAGTCAATGGAGGAAGAAAGGTCTTTTCTATGAATGGTAAAAATAAACCTTTGCATCTCACATTTCATTCAAAAATAAATTCAAAATGAATCATAGGTGTAAATATAAAATGTAAAACAAAAAAGTTTAGAAAAGAGAGATCACTGTAACCCAGATTAAGCAAAGAGTTCTTAGAGTTGAAACCAAAAGCACAATGCATAGAAGGGGAAAAAAATGATAAATTGGGCATCATCAAAATTAAAATCTCTTAGTCTGTGAAATACATCTTTAAGAGAACAGAAATATAATTTTTAAAAGCATAAGTAAGAATGAAATACTCAAGTTGTCGAATATTCAAGCGATACACATGAAGCTATAACATTGTGATGCAGCTCAAGCGGTATTCAGTGAGGAATGTATAATTTTAAATAGGTATATTAGAAAACAAGAAATATTTAAACAGCCAGCCAATTCAGGAAGCTACTAAATGGTCTGGAACGAAACCTACAATATCTCTGAGGCACACCTATATAGAGGTATTTCAGCTAATAAAGGAGAAATGAGAGGATGATCATTCTGTGACCCCTAAAAAACTAATAAAGGTCACGATCATCAGTGACTGCTAACATCAATACAAAAGGAGACAACCAGGCATTATATACCTCCTAATGGAGGTACATGGCATCACCTATAGAGTAGTTTTGTGGAAGGAAAGAAGGAAGGAAGGAAGGAAGGAAGGAAGGAAGGAAGGAAGGAAGGAAGGAAGGAAGGAAGGAAGGGAGGGAGGGAGGAAGGAAAACAAATAACAATCTGATCAAGCTTCTAATTCTAACTCTAACTCCCAATTTAAAGATATGCAGGAGCCTGAAGAACATGTTAACGGATACCAAAGTGTCACAGTCAGCAAAATCCAACTATGGGAAATAGGACAAAACACAAGACTTTTTTTTTTTAATGCAAGGGAAAAGCGGTGATATGGGGGAAATCTATAGCTTAAAAAAAGCATTAAGGGATATAATCAGAATGTATAGACAGTATTTGGACATCAAAGAAACTAAATTTTCTTTAAGTAGTAGGTTCTCAGATAAGTGTGAAAAATAACTGGATATTTGATACTAATGACAAAGATTTTTAGGACGAATAATTCTATCAAGTTTACGCTTTCAAAAATATTCTTTATCTTTTAGAAATGGATACAGAAATACTTAGGTGTGATCCCTTGAACTTACTTTACATTATTCTATTTGCATAAATGGGGGGTGGGGGTTTGTGGGGGGATAGGTGGTAACACATTGGCCACGAATTAATTATTGTTGATGCTAAATATCAGGTGTTTTGTGCTCATTGTGTTCTTCTGTCAATTGGCCTATAAGTTTGGGAGTTTCCGCAATACTTTTTATTATAAATATCATGCCATTAATTTTGAAATCCTAAACAAAAGGGACCACTTTTTAGGAAAAAAAAAAACAAATTGATCTACAAAAAGAACTTCAAAATACAAATGGAAACTATTCACAATTCAAGACACTCTTAAATGTCCAGAACAAGATTATTTTGGAGGCAACTTCTACCAAATGACCAGGAAAAATTAACTGCTCGCTTTTTGTAAACTTTTCCAAAGCATCCCTAGCCAGCTCTCCTCAACCCAAAAACCAAATGAGGACCTCAACCCCTACCCCCATGAAAACAACACTTGAGCCAAGCTCGTTCACAAAGCAGTAACTATCTTAAATAAAACAGCATAGTCAACATAGCAGTGAATTAAATAAGCAAACAGTCTGTGCCCAAGAAATGAAAACGTGATTTAACATTAGAAAATACACTGAATTGTAATTGTTCACATTAACAAATTAGAGGAGAAAGAGCCTTTGAAAGACATTCAACATGAGTTCATAATACAAACTTATGGCAAGCTAAGAATAAAAGGGAACTTCCTTTTCCTAAATTCTACCAGTGGTCCCCAACCTTTTCGGCACCAGGGACCAGTGCTCCTATGAGAATCTAATGCCTAATGATATGAGATGGAGCTGAGGTGGTGATGCTAGTGCTGGGGAGAGGCTGCAAATACAGATGAAGCTTCACTTGCTCCCCCACCGTTCACCTCTCACTGTGCAGCCTGGTTCCTAACAGGCTGCCGAACAGGACCCGTCCACTGCCCAGGGGTTGAGGACCCCTGAGTCTACAGCAATGTTAGAAGCATTGTCATCTAAGTCAGGAACAAGGCAGATATATACTCTCACCTCTACTGTTCAAAACTGCACTAGAACATAAAGCCAGAGATATGGATATAGAAATAAGTAAGAGATATGAATATTGAAAAGAAAGAGTTACTATTTGGTAACAATAAGACCATCTATCTAGAAAAATAAAAGGAATAAGTCTGGAATATGCAAATAAATAAGGGAGTTCAGAAAAATAGTGTATGGGAAGTCAATATAGTAAAATCAAAGAGCCTTACCACACGAAAACAATAACTAATTAGAACATGTAATAGACAATATCCCATTCACAACTGCAACAAATCCAATAACTTAAGAGGAATTTCAAATCACAAAATGTATGAGCTTTTCATGGAGACATATATAAAAGTTTACTGTTGGATTCAGATTTTATTAGAAGTCCCGAATAAATAGAAGTGTGCCATATTCACTAATGTGAAACAAAACATTGTAAACATGTCAGTTCTCCCAAATTATTTACAGATTTAGTGCCCTACCTGTAGTTGCCAAAATGACAATGAAGTTTGTGCTGCTATCTTCTACTCCCAAAATCAACCCTGGAAAATGGTAGAAGAAAGAATGAAAACAAACAAGGATGTATCATTTTCCTGGGTCTACTGTATCAAACTACCATGATACCATGGCTTATACAATAGAAATTTATTCTCTTACAGTTCTAGAAGCCAGATGCCCAAGATCAGTTTCACTGGGCTGAAATCAAAGTGCCAGAAGGGGTGCACTTTCTCTGGAGACTCTGGGGTAGAATCCATTCCTGGCCTCTTCCAGCTTCTGGTAGCTGCTGCCACTCCTTGGCGTGGGGCGACATGACTGCTATCTTCAAGGTCAGCATCTTCAAATATCTCTGTTCTCCACGGTCACGTTTTCTTCTGTTTGTAGATTCTTCTTCCGTCTTCCCCCTTAAAAGTATGCAAGTGGTTGTATTTAGGGCCCGCCTAGATAATCTAGAAAAATCCCCTCCCCCATCAAAAGAGTCTTAAATTAATCACATCTACAAAGATGGGGCGGAAGGGTGGGGCATATTTCAGTTTACCAAAAATATCAACAAAATCTAAATAACAAACAATGAGAAAACCCTGTGTTGAACTGGTACTTGTATTTCTGATGGGGAAGTGGGAGGCAGCACTGAAGTTTAGGAGGGTCTGTAGCCTGTAATAGATGGCAAATGACAGCATAGGTAGGAGGAAACTTTTAAAACTGACCCTGCTTCACCTCAGACCAAAGAGGCCAGTAGCCCAGGTGTAGTATCAGCTATCAGGAAAGACTGGCTGGATTGCTGCTGTGTGACTCCAGAGTCCATGTTAAGAACCACCTGAAACCACTTTAGTGATAAAGCCTGGCCTTTTAAAAAATGTATTTTAATAGAATAAAAAGAATGGAGTGAAAATGCAATAGTGAGCATCAAGGTGAACCAGACATACCCACACTTGGTAGAGACGTGAAATGCATTCCTTAATATCAGCAAGGCTTAAGAAAAAAGGAAATTACTGTACTGAACAATGCAATGTTAAATAACCTCAAAGGAGCAGGGACTTCCCAAATTGTGCTATTCAGCCACTTCAGTGTAGAGAATAAATGGAAGAAAACATTTCCAAAGTCTATGAACTATGGGTGAAGAGACCCCATAGGAATGTAAGCTTCTTTTCTGAATCTCTACCACCTGTCATGGCCGCTGCTGCTCTCCCATTTAGCATTAAGCGTGGGAACCAAAACTTTCTCTGAAAGAGTTGCACTTGGGCAAATGCGCCCAGCTGGCAGAGAGGGCAGAATCTCCCAGACAGCATTTAATCAAGGAGCCAGGAACCAAGATGAGAACCCTCATGAGTGAGGACTGAGAGGTTTATACACATCTCAGAACAGTGTGGGCCCCACAGAATCCCGCTCTACCCCAGATGTCAGCCCTGGGAGACTTAGCAGGCCTGCCAGGATAAATAACCCTCCCTCCACATTCCCAACTTTGGGGACTCAGAGGCGATCAGCTTAATTAGAGGGAGACAGACTCTGGTTCACCAGTGGAGATGGGCTCAGGCACTTCCAGGAGTCAAAGTGACAATCCTGTGGGACAACTAAACTGACCTCCCACGGTCGGAAAGAAGGAGCCCCAGCCCACTGTGAGCCTGCTTTCAGCTCAGGGAGACTCTATGCAGAGGCCCTGTCCATGGATGTAGTGTTTCTGGAACTTTGGAGTCTGAAGGAGATGAGGCTTCAACCCAGGTGATGGAATTCAGGTCAGTAAGATGAAGAGTCCCAGATTCTGCCTGTCCTCAAGGAGTGGGTCCTGAAAAAACCTCCCACTGTAGACAAGAGGGCACATCAAGGTGAACCCACAGACACCAGCTTCCGCTATCAGCCCTGTGAGACTCCAAGCACGGTTGACGGACAAAGCACCCCCACCCCCACTTGCCTGTGGGGGAAGGAGAGAGATGGAGGCCTTAACCTTCAGGAAGGGGTGCCAAGCCTTGTCAGGAGTAAATGTGAATCCCTTGATGAGGACTGAGATATACCTTAGCTCTGAACCAGAGAGATCCCCACAGAAATTCACTCTGACTCCCTGACTCCTGCTGTCAAGTGTTGAGACCCCCCTCGGTGCGGGGAGAATAAGCATTTCCTCTCCCCCATTCCTGGATCAGGGATTTGCAGGAAGAGAAATTCTAGGCCCTGGCAAGCATCAAAGTGAGAATTCTGAGGGAGGGCAAGCTTCACAGTGAGGACCCTGAAGGAAGATTAATGAAACTTTTCTGTGTACTCAGAGAGAGCCCCACCTCCTGACACCTGGCTCACTCCTGCTGTTAGCGCTGGGCAAATCTATGAGGCAGAGGCACCTCCCTCAAGCCTCTGCCTTTTTTGACAAGTTTTCAGGAAGATTAAGGCCATGGCCTGAGGGGGGCCTTCTCAGGTCAGCAGAATGTAGATTAGCTGTGACTATACTGAAAAGGGTTTAAAGGTGCCTCCCCACTCCAGAAAGGGCATCTCACAGAAACGCCCTGCTGCTGCTTCTAGCCAGGGGAGAACTCGGGCAAGGAGTAGCTGAATGTGACATCTTTGCAATTTTGTCTCGGTGGTCTCAGGGACGTCTGAAGACAAGAAAGCAGGTGAGGTGGGGGAAGGGTGTGTTGAGGCCCTGCTAGATGTAGAACTGAATACCTTGAAGGAAGACTGAGGGCACCTCCATCCCAGAACACATGGGCCCAAGTCCCTGCTGTCATACCTGGAAATCAGTAAGCAGAAATGGGCCGTTGTGGTAGGTGATCACTTCCACCACTGGCGTGGGGGTGGGGTGGTTCCTCTCAGAGTGGAAGCTTCAGTCTGAGGATGCATGTCAGGTCAGCTGAGGTGGGGGCCAGAGCAGGTCCTGTCAAGAGTAAAGATTAATCATCATGGGCCTTCCTACTCTAGGCAAAAGAGGCCCCACCGAAACCCATGGGGACCCCTGCCATCAGCCCAGGAAGGCCCTAGGCAAGTGTGCCTAGATGTGGTGGCCCCTCACTTTCTCCTTAGGCAGTCAGGAGGTAAGTAGAGTGGTGTGGCCCAGGTCTTGGCAGGGGAAAGATTAGGAGTCTGAGCATTGAAAGAACCATCTAACCCAGAATAGTGAGGACATCACAGAGTCTGGCTCCACTCCTGTCAGCACCGGGGACCCAGAACTGTGCCTGTAGTCTGCATTCTGAGGTATCTCCTCAGTTCCTCTAGGAACTGGGAGGTGAGGGCCTGGTGTTACTGGGACAAAAAAGGGGTCCGTCTGCCTGCATGGGTCTAAGCCAAAGAAGAGATGGGTGTAGGTTTTGCAACAAAGAAAGTGAGATTGATTAGAGTTGCAAGTCCTGGAGACACAGGTGAGCTATCACTCAAGGGCCTGGCTCCCTCGGTGTCCCAGGAGTAAAGATTATATAAGGGAAAATCTGTCGTCATGGAAACTGAGAGTTGAGGTAGTGGGTACTACTGATTTGACAACTCGAGGAGGATGAGGTCATTGATAATTGTGTTCTATTGTGGAATCGGCCTCCTTGCCATCTCTTTTGGTCCCTTGGCCTGGTAGAGTTGTTGTTCTGCCTGGTGGGTTTTTGTTCTGCCTAGATCAGCCTGCAGCTGAAACACATCTAAAGCCAAGATGTTATCCTTAGTCTAAAGTCTAACAGAAACCTATTGTCCTCATGATAATCCTGAGACTCAGTTAATCTTATGTCCTGAGGCTTAGTGATTAAAGGAGCAGGCATACAGAGAGAGGATGGGGGGGGGGAGCAAGTGAGTCACAAAGCCATTATCTGGGCAAAACCAGCTTGAGTCAGGAAAAAAAAGGTATATTAAAGAAATGAAGTTTGTGTGCAGTTACACTTGGTCTGAGGCATGTGTCCTCAAGTCAGAATATCAGAGGAGGCCTGGGCAGTACCAGGAGTCAAGGTGAGCTGCACACCCTAAATGTCTACCAAAGATACCACCCCCCTCAGAACAGAAGGACCCCGTAGTACGTGACCCTAGTTGCCCTAAGCTCAGTCCTGGAATCCTTGGGCTGCATTGGCTGGCTGCATACACCCTGAGGAGCCATCTCACTTGCTATTTCAGTTCTTAGGAGACAGGTTAACCTGGAGAACAGGAGCCCTTTGAGGACCGAGAACACCCCTAAAGAGGACACCTGTGAGTTGCCTTTGTTAGAGCCTTCATGGGTGATTTTCTCAACTAAGGTCACTGACACTCTCCCTCTCTCCCTCAGGTCTGTGAGTCCAAATTGCCCACCCTCCTGCCAGCTGCCCACAACGCAAGTCATGTCTCACAGTCAGAAGAGCGAGCACTGCAAGCTTGAGGAAGACCTTCAGGACCCAAGAGAGGCACAAGGCCTGGAAAGTTTGCAGGCTCCCATGGCTGAGGAGGAAGCCACCACCACCACCTCCTCCTCTCTCTCTCCTTTGGTCCAGGGCACCCCAGAGGTGGTATCTGCTGCTGGAACACCAAGTGTTCCCCAGAGTTCCCAGAGAGCTTGCTCCTCCCCCACTGCCATACTAGCCGCTCCATCGAGTCCATCTGATGAGAGTTCCAGAAGCCAAGAAGAGGAGGGGCCCAGCACCCAGCAGCCTCCAGCAGACCCTGAGCCCTTGCTCACTGATGTGCTACACAAGAAGGTGGCTGAATTGGTGCAGTTCCTGAGTGTCAAGTATGTAACAAAGGAGCCCATCACAAAGGCAGAAATGCTGAAAAGCATCCTCAGAGAGCACAGGGACCACTTCCCACTGGTCTTCAAGAAAGTCTGTGAGTGCATGGAGGTTGTCTTTGGCATAGAAGTGAAGGAAGTGGACCCCACCAGCCACTTCTATGAGCTCGTCAAAACACTAGACCTCACCTATGATGGGATGCTGAGTGATGACCAAGGCATGCCCAAGACCGGCCTCCTGATACTTATCCTGGGCATAATCTTCATGGAGGGCAACCGTGCCCCTGAGGAAAAAATCTGGGAAGTGCTGAATATGATGGGAGTGTTTGCTGGGAAGAAAGATTTCATCTATGGAGAGCCGAGGAAGCTCATCACCAAAGATTTAGTGCAGGAGAAGTACCTGGAGTACAGGCAGGTTGCCAACAGCGATCCTGCTCGCTACGAGTTCCTGTGGGGTCCCAGGGCCCACGCTGAAACCAGCAAGATGAAAGTCCTGCAGTTTTTTGCCAAGATCAGTGGGACTGACCCCGCTTCCTTTCCTTACTGGTATGAAGAAGCTTTGAGAGATGAGAGAGAGCGAGCCCAGGCTGGAGTTGCCATGGATGATACTACTGCCACAGCCAGTGTAAGTTCCAATGTCATGTCTAGCAGCTTCTCCTGCTCTGAGTGAAGTATGAAGCATATTCTTCACTCTTCGTTGGAAGACAACGGCGAAAGATCTAAGTCGTGGAGGGCCAGGCTGGATCTGGAGGGAACACAGTATGTTATAACATCTTTGTGTTCCTTTTCAATATGGGTGATTTGGAGATTTTTTGTTTATTTGTTTGTTTGGTTGGTTTCAAATGTTTTTCCTTGTAATAAAAAGTTTAATTAGCTTCAGAATCTAAGTTTGTGAATGACAGAGGTCACACATTTATAGCCGTTTATCGGGGTTAAGAATAAGAGTTTTGCAATTTTGCAAAAGAATTTGGGCAATCACCCTATTTTTTTGTGATCTGGAACAAGATAACATGGCATTAGAATAGGAATTTCCTTGGAAATGTGAAAGAACCCAGTGGTAAAATATAAGGTTTCAAGGAACAAAGGAAAAAAACATAAAGGATGGCTAATTTTGAGGTTCATTTATTCCTTTTAGTCTGTCATTCTGTAAAATTAAATTATATATATTTGCTTGGCTTATTCAAGAATATAGGAGAAATTAAATCTTAAATGAAATCTCTTTCTCACTGGCTCACTTATTCCCCAAACATGGATTGAGTGCTTGTTCTTCAGAAGGCCCTGTGTTAGCAGTTGGGACATTAGAATCAGCAGGACACACTGCTACCCATGAAATGGTAAAGGCTAGGAGCAGCAATCACATCAGGATGAGGATGAGATGTCTTCTAAGAGCTAAGGAGGTAAGAGGTGGTAGGGATACCAGATGCAAGCAGTCAAATACAAGTGCCCTTAGGCAAGACAGTCTGAGGCTTAGGGAAACTAAGATTCCTTCTCCGGGATTTGATTGCAGTGAACCTGAGTGGTGGCAGGTGCCTGACCCTCAAATAGTGTGTCTTACAGTTGAGAGAAAAGTCTAAAATGGAAAACTGAATTTAGCAGTTACTTTTGGGTCTTAGATAAACCACAGAGAAATCTCTACCTGGAACAGCTATGGAAGGTGTCCTGAACTCTTATAAAAACCCAGTTTGGTTGAATTAGGTATTTTAGACACATCATCTGTAAGGATTTTCTTAAAAAAATAAAAACATAGCGTGATATTCCCTTGAAGTGATGCCCAGAAACCACTAGGCTGGCACTCTTCTCATTGACCTGGGAAATCCAGAGCCTTTCCATTAAAAAATGGCTTTATAATTAGGTTATCTCGAACACATTTTGGCCAACTGTAAGCAAGGATGAGATTTTTGGTAGCTAAATGAATGAAAATAGTGTTTTGAATGGGACAGCAGCCAGGAAGGAAGGAAAGAGTTGGTTTTCAACTTGAATTCTAGGAGTTTTGAGTTGAATCCAACTGGGGAAAACTAACTCACATCCAAATTAAATAATGTATTCTCGAAGAGAGTTTTATTTATGAAGCAGCATTTTTGGCTGATTTGGTATCTAGTGTCTAGGAGCACTCGCTGCTTATTCTCAGAGAGATCTTGGATAACAAAACATTCCCAGAAGAGAGGGTGGTAGATTCTGGGGTCAAAACAATATTAGAAACAACTGCCATTGTCAGGAGCTCGGCTGAGCAGGAGTGACAGCTAAGCTGCCAGGTGTCAGAGTCACTGATTGAAGTAATAAGCCAAATACAATAGACTTTTAATAAACTTTTGATCACTTCCTGTGATGACATAAGCAAGAGTGTAAAATGGGAGAAAGTGCTGATTCCTCTTGTTTTATTTGCCTCCATGGAGCAGCTCACCAGTGAGGGTCAGGTGGATCCGCAGAGATCTGGTGGTCACTTCACTGTTGAGGGAGCCAGAACAAATGGCTCTGATGATTTTAGGGATCCTGTAATCAAAGGAAGAAAAGGGGGAAGGGCTAGCAGTGGAAAAATAGTTGAGAAAAGTATCTTCAAGGTTTCCTCCTTCTCTCCATATAAGGAGACCTCTGTCCAAGGTCTCAGATGAAGACACTTGGGAATGAAAGCACAGAGGCTGGGAATGCAAGTATGAGCAGAGAACAACCTGCTAGAAGGGCCTGAATCTTTCACTGCCACCTCCTTCAGAGACTGCGCTCCATGGTTGTCCAGTCTCAGGTGGGGAGGGCAGCTTTGTCTAGGAGGCCTGCCAGGTAAAGCCTTTGTAATTGTCAATGCTCACACCTGAAAAAGCACATATTAGGGCTTCTAACCAGAAGCCAGATTCCTCACCATTCATTAAAGATCCAATATATGTCAGGCACTGTGGCAGGGGCTTTGCATACATACATTCCAACAGTTCCACAAGACAGGGCTTATCAAATTCACTTCACAGAGGATAAAACTGAGGCTCAGAGTGCTTGATAGTTTCCCTATGATCACATGGCTAGTAAAAGACAGGCTGAGACTAGACATTTGGTCTAAATTCTTCTGAATTCCATGTTGTTCCTAGCCTGAGGCAGACCTTCCATCTCTTAATTAACTTCTCTTGTCAGTTCTCCATAATGTCTCTCAGGCCACACACACAAAAAGCTCTCTTATCAGGATACTCAAAGCAGGCCTAAAGAAAGAAGGTGACAATGTGAATCGAACATGATTTGAGTACTTCCTGTGGGCTTCATTAACCTAGGATCCTCTTGCCCAAGTCCTAGCATTCCTCTAGAGCTGATTCTGTATTTCCTCTGGTTCCAACACTTTTCTGATTTATAGCAACCTTCCCCTGGTCTTCCCCTGTATGCCACCCTGTCCAACTCTGGAACCCGACAGGCTTACCAGCTCTTCACTACATGTTTTCCTGAAGGCTGTACCTTACTTCCAGTGGAACAGCCTAGAATCACCTGCCCTTCCCCTGACATAAAGCATTCCTACTACTTGCAGAAGACCCCTTCCTGTCACATCCCTCCTGGAACCTCTCTGCCCCTTCGACTTAAAGGTTAACTTTGGACACTGACGTTCAGACACCTGGTCACCCACCCCCTTGTCATCTTTAACCTCTCCAAGTGTTTTCCAAAAGGGCTGGTGAGTAGAGCCTGACTTGGCACATAATCTACTGGTTTGGGGACTATAACCTTGAAATTAGAGATTTCTTTTCAACCACTCTGATATTTGCGGTAGGATTTTAATGAGATGTCTTCTTTCAAACTGCCCACTGAACACATACACAGGTGAATGAGCTCACCCACGCAGGTAAAAAAAAAAAAAAAAAAAAAAGCTCCCTCATAAATGGTAGATGAAAAAAGACCACGGAAATCACTGTGGAGCAAACATCTACTAAAACTCAATTCCTAAAACTCTGGAATCCTCCTAGGTGTTGAAAATTGTTTTAGTGGACATGCTGACACTGATTTTTTAAAAAAAGGTTATCCTTCCACCGCCTTTGGTCTGTGTACCTTCCCCACAAGAAAACCCTGGTTTTCAGTTTGCCTAATGGCACCTGTGCAGGTGTTCAGGCATGTTCAGTCATGTAGACAGTAGCAGAGGCTCACAAGTTCAACTTTTGACCATGCGTCAAAAGGAAGGAGAAAAATTTCAGCCTACTGAAATTATAGAGGTTATTGCAAAGGGCAGTGCAGAAAAGTGCTATTGAGTGAAGAACGGTAAATTCTCCCTGCTGACATTGACATGATCCTTTGAAAACCAGATATGATCCTAGGTTTGAAAGCACCCATCATGTAGTAGGCACTTGAAAAGTTAGAGGCTGTCAAAGTAAATCTAGCTTTCTCTGGAATGCTTCCAAGAAATGAAGAGCGTTGTTGTAACACACTATAATCATTAATTTGGTTGAGAACTACAATTGACAGCTTATAGGAGAAACTTCAAGTACTCGTCCATATCTTATATTTCTCTTCTTCCTGGACAAAGGGGAAAACTACATTGCCAGATGGTGTGTCCTTAGACAGAAGCCAGTGAGCTTTCTCTTCCACTGAGCAGCAAACATGTGTTGTCCTGTTTCCATGGTGAAGCAAAAGCATGGCAGCAGCCTGGATCCCCGGGTCACCTGAGAGCGGAGAGACCCTGCCCATGGCCATCAGAATTTATGTGAACGAAAGTAACTTTTGCTGTGTAAAGCCAGCCAATTTTAGGTTTTGTCTGTTGCATCAGCTAGCAGTTACATTAACTGGTAACATAGTACCTAACTAGTATTTCTATTGAGGAGTATTTAAATATTTTAATTACAAAGGTAATAGTGCATTGTTCTTTTTGTTTCTTTTTCTTCAGATTTATAGAGGTATAACTGACATATAAAGTTGTGCATCATGGTGATTTGATATGCTATATATTGTGCAAGGTTTCCACCGTCTAATTAACACATCCATCACCTCACATACTTATCTTTTGTGTGTGTATGCAACCATTTAAGTTCTACTCTTAGCAAATATTAATTATACAATACAATGTTATCAACAATCGCCACTAGGTTTTACATTAGGTCCTCAGACTTTATTGATCTTAGAGCTGAAAGCTTGTACTTTTACCAACCTCTATTTCCCGCCCCCAGTAATCACTTTTTCAATCTGTTTCTATGAGTTTAGCTTTATATTTTCAGATTCCACATATAAGTGATACCATGCAGTATTTGTCTTTTTTGCCCAGTTTATTTTGATTAGCATAATGCCCTCAAGCTCCATCTATGTTGTTGCAAAGAGCTTCGGTTTCAAAGGAACATTGGGAAATGGTCTATTTTTATGTGAAGGCATCCTAATGTTAATTAAAATGTATACTATGAACCCTAGGGCAGCAGCTGACAAACTTTTTTTAAAGGTATATACAATGAGTAAATAGAAAAGATAAAATTAAATAAGAATGCTCAATTAATCCAAGTGAAGGCAGAAGGGAGCAGAAACAAAAAAAAGATGGAAGAAATAGAAAATAGTGAGATATAGATTTGAATCCAACCCACTAAATAATGATTTTAAATGTGAGTAGTCTAAATATCTCAGTTAAAAGTCAGAGATTCTCAAAATGGATTTTAAAAAAGCATGACACGAGTATATGCTATTTTCAAGAAACCCACTTTATATATAAAGATATATAAGCAGGGTCGGGCCTGGTTAGTACTTGAATGGGAGACCACCTAGGAAGACCAGGTGCTGTAGGTGTTAAAAAAAGAAAAAGAAAGAAAAAGAAAGGTGTAGCACTTCTAAAAGTAAAAAGATGAGGAAGTTATGTTAAAGTTGAAGATTAGGTTATTATTTTATTTATTAAAAGTTGGAGTAGTTTTGTGATATCACACAAGGTAGCAATCAGAACAAGCAATACTATAATGGTAAATAGAAACTTTACATTAGACAATAATACAGTGGCCAATTTTTCAAGGAGATATAACATAACAAATACTTTTTTTCATGGTTATAGCCTTAAGAAGTAGAAGAGTTGAGATTTAAACCAAAGCACTTTCATAATATATTTCCCATGCGTATTTGAAATTCTTCCTGAGTGTGCAACCCAGTTTCACTAAGTTATCTGTTAATTCCTGTGCCAGTGCCACACTCTTAATTAAAATTGCTTTACAGTATATTTTAATTCCTGTAGGGGTTAATTCCCTTGCTATACCTTAGGGAGTTTCTTGATGCTTCTTGTAAATATTCTTTGATATTAACTCTAAATTATAAACAATACATGTAATTTCTATTCTTTTTCTTCAATCCAATCTGCACACTACTGCCCAACTATTGCTTGACCTCACAGATTACAAGGATATTGTCAATTTACAATCCCTTATTTTTTATTTTTTATGCCTACAGCACCTGGTCTTCCTAGGTGGTCTCCCATCCAAGTACTAACCAGGCCCGACCCTACTTAGCTTCCAAGATCAGATGAGATTGGGCTTGTTCAGGGCGGCATGGCCATAGATTATAATTTCTATTTTTAATGTGTTAAGATTTATTTAATGACCCTAAATGTGTGTGCCCCTGAAAACACAGCTTCAACATGCACGAGGCAAAAAGAAAACTGAAGGGAGAAATGGACAAATCCACAATTATACTTGGAGATTTCAATACTCATTTCTCAGTAATTGATAGACCAAGTATGCATAGTATTAATAAGGATATTGATGACTTGAAAATTCTATCAACCCACTAGTTCTAATTGACATTTATGGAACAGTCCACATAACAACAGCAGAATACACTTGAGAATTTTGCGAAGTATACGTGGAATGTTTTCAAAGTTAGACTATGTTCTAAGTCATAAAACAAATCTTAATGGATTTAAAAATAGAAATCATATGAAATACGTTCTTGGTCCACAAAGGAAGTAGAAATAAATAGCAGAACGATACCTAGAAAATCGTGAAATATTTTAAAATTAAGTGACATCTAAATCTTAAAGGAAAATAGAAATTATTGAAATGAATTAAAATTATAGAAAAAAACATCAAAATTTATGGGATGCACTTAAGCAAAACAGTATTATAACATTAAATGCTGATATTTAATGAAATTTATTAAATTAAATTACACATAACAAAGCATTAAAAGAAGAGAGCTTTAGGAGTCAAGAGAAGATGGCGGACTAGGTAAAAGCAGGGTTCGCCTCCTCCCAGGACTGCATTGAAATTACAACCCACTTATAAAATAATCAACGTGGAGAATCACCTGAACTCCCGCTGATCATAACAACTACATCTGATAATATAAAGGAGCCACATGGAATACGGTCGGAGGGGCAAAGTCACAAATCGGGCTGGACTCGCACCCGCGAGTGGTGGAGGATCACTGGGAGGGAGAGCAAGGCTGCAGAGGCTCCCCTGAAGGTGCGGGGGCGGGGGGGGGTCCTGGCCCCATTTGGGGGTTCCTCAGCCCAGGTGAGAAGAGATTCCAATAACTCTGACTGTAGAAACCAGAGGGGATTCTGGCCATCTGGGGAGATGGAAGGAGACTGAAACCCTAGATGCCCCTTCAAAGGACTCACACACAGGCTTGCTGACCTGTGGACACTCACCCAGGACGCCGGTGGTGGGTCAGAGGCTCACAGGCTCCATACTGAGAAAGTCTGCATTACCTGGCACCAGTACAAGGGCTGAATGGGCAGCCACCATTGTGCCTTAGTGGGGCCCCCTACAGGGCAATCTCCAGACTGCACCTGCTTGACTGTGCAGGCCCCTCCCACAGCACCATTAGGAAGCGCTGGCCTGAGGCGATTGACCCGCCCCACCCTACCTGCAGATGGCCCAGGACTATTGTTGCTGGATGGCTGCCACGCCCTGCACCGCTTCAGGGCCGAGCATTCACGGCAGGCAGCCAGCTCTGTGAGTGCACATTTCCAAGACAAGGTCACACAGATCACCGCAGCCTACATGAACTTGGGTAGATCTTGGAGATCCGTGGGCCCGTCCCAGACAGAAACGGGTCTGGGACTTCTACAGGACTGTGCAAATGGTTACTGAAGTTGCAGCAAGACTGAGGCTGCACTGATCCCACTGCCATTGTCTCTCTGAGACCCTGCCCCACCCTACCCACGAATTGCCCCAGGTGGGCCATTGACAGTGAACTGCCACAGCCCTCCCCCTTCCCGCCCCCTCCGCAATCCACAAAGGCAACAAACTTTGGCTGGCACAGGGTGGGCACTACACGCAATCAGTTGCAGGCAGACCTCTGCTGCCTGCAAGAGTTGCATTATCATGTGGAGGGATCGCAGGGGTCTGTGGGACCATCCCAGACAGCAGCTTGTCTCCTTGTGATATGTGCCTACTGTGGGAAAGTACGGACACAGAAATTGCAGAAAACTGAGGCTACTGGCCTGACGGCCCTGGACACTCTGAGATCCTGCCCCATCCAATACCACAAAGTGCCCGCTGCACACTGATATGCCCCTGCTCTGGAGTAGCATGTTTAGGCCCAAAGTGGGCAGCAGCTGGCCTTGCTACAATTGGAAATTGTACAGGAGCCACAGAGACAGCACTGGCATGTGAACTGACACTGCAGTGACAGGGAGAAATTTATTCCAAAGACCCAGGAGACTCCCGGGGTCCCTGCTCCACCCAACACACATATCACCCAGAGGCTCTTCCAGTTTCAGAGACTTACGGGCACCTGACAGGCAGTGTCAGGCCTTGAGGAGCACTGGTCCCTCTGCTAAACTGCCCGAGGTCAGGGATGGGGGATAACTGACCGCTGTCTACAGCATTGTCTCTTCTACTTACCTATAGATCCAGCATAGGCAACAACCATCTGTGATCACTTTGTAGTTCATACCGGGTAGCCCTGAGTAATCAAAAGCAGCTGCTGACCTTGGCCTACAGGGAAGCCCCTCGCAAGGGGCCACAAAACCAACGCATTTGGAGGCTCGCACCAGCCCACAACAGAGCAACTCCTGACTAGTCCCATCAGCCATACACACAAAGGGTGGTTGCAACAAGTACACAAGCCTGCTAGGACACATCCACTCAGTGGGGTCAGCCACACACAGCAACTCTTACCCTGTGGGTGCAGCCAGTTCCCACAATTAGTCACCTTGAAAGTTAACCCCATCCACTGATGTACTAACAATAAAGGCTTGGCAACAACAGAAGATCATGCACAACCCACACAGAGATCACGTCCCGAGCCCCCGGCATAGGGGATCAGGGAGAGTGTGCCACTGGGCCACACAGGGCAACTTCCATATTAGGCCATCTAGTCAATGCTGAGAGATGAAACAAATATTCCTAGTACAAGGAAACAAACACAGAGAGGCTAATAAAATGAGAAAACAAAGAAACGTGCCACAAATGAAACAGAAAACTCCAGAAAATAAGCTAAATGAAATGGAGGCAAGCAACCTACCAGAGACAGAGTTCAAAATAATGGTTATAAGAATTTTCAATGAACTTTGGGGGGAGAATGGATGAGCTCAGTGAGAACCTCAACAGAGAGATAGTAAGCATAAAAAAAGACATAGAAACCATGAAAAAGAACCAGACAGAAATGAAGACTACAACAACTGAAATGAAGAATACACTAGAAGGATTCAACAGTAGATTGGCTGAAGTAGAAGATCGAATCGGCAAACTGGAATTCCGACGAGGTAGCAGAATACACCCAGTCAGACAACAAAAAGAAAAAAAGAATTAAAAAAAATGAGGACAGTTTAAGAGATCTCTGGAACAACATGAAGCATAAAAATATTCAGATCATAGGAATACCTGAAGGAGAAGAGAAAGAGCAAGGGATTGAGAATCTATCTGAAGAAATAATGACAGAAAACTTCCCTAACCTGGCAAAGGAATTGTAGACTTACAAGTTCAGGAAGTGGAAAGAATCTCAAAAAAGAGGAATTCAAACAGACCCACACCAAGACACATCATAATTAAAATGCCAAAGGTCAAAGACAAAGAGAGAATCTTAGAAGCAGCAAGGGAAAGGAAGCTGGTTACTTACAAGGGTATCCCCCATAAAAATGTCTGCTGACTTTTTAGTGGAAACTTTGCAGGCCAGAAGGAAATGGCAAGAAATAGTCAAAGTTGTGAAAAACAAGAATCTACAACCACAGATACTCTACCAAGCAAGGCTTTCGATTAAAATAGAAGGTGAGATAAAGAGCTTCTCAGACAGAAAAAACCTTAGGGAATTCATCACCAACAAACCAGCATTACAAGACATATTAAAGGGTCTTCTGTAAAAAGAGAAGGGGTAAAAAAGAAAATAGAAATAACAAATACAAATACTAAAATGGCAGTAACTGTGTACCTATCAGTAATCACTTTAAATGTAAACTGATTAAATGCTCCAATGAAAAGACATAGGGTAACTGAATGGATAAAAAAACAAGACCCATGCATATGCTGTCTTACAAGAGACCCGCTTCAGATCAAACGATACTCACAGACTGAAAGTAAAGGGACGGAAAAACATATTTCACACAAACAGAAATGAAAAAAAAGCCAAGGTAGCAATACTTATATCAGATAAAATAAACTTTAAAACAAAAGCTATAATAAGAGATAAAAAAGAGGATTACATAATCATAAAGGTATTGATAAATCAAAAGGACATAACCCTAGTAAACATAGACACATCCAACATGGGAGCACCTACATACATAAAGCAATTATTGACTGACATAAAAGGAGAAATCAAAAATAATATATTCATAGTAGGAGAATTTTACACCCCATTGACACCAACGGACAAATCTTTCAGGCAAAAAATCAACAAGTAAACAATGGGCCTAAAAGATACACTAGAACAGGACTTAACATATTTTCAGAGCATTGCACCCCAAAGCAGCAAAATATACATTTGTCTCAAGTACACATGGAACATTTTCTAGGATACACCACATGTTAGGACACAAATCAAGTCTCAGTAAATTTAAGAAGATTGAAATCATATCAACCGTCTTCTCTGATCACAATGGTATGAAACTAGAAAAAAACTACAAGAAAAAAACTGGAAAATACACAAACACATGGAGGCTAAATAACATGCTACTAAACAATGAATGGGGTATTAATGAGATCAAGGAAGAAATCAAAAGATACCTAGAGACAAATGAAAATGAAAACACAACGACTCAAAATTTATGAGACACAGTGAAAGCAGTCCTAATAGGGAAATTCATAGCAATACAGGCCTCCCTCAAGAAACAAGACAAAGCTCAAATAAACAACCTAACCTTACACTTAAAAGAGCTAGAAAAAGAACAACAAACAAAGCCCAAAATGAATAGAAGGAAGGAAATAATAAAGATCAGAGTGGAAATAAAGGAAATAGAGTCTAGAAAAACAATACAAAAGACAAATGAAACCAGGAGCTGGTTCTTTGAAAAGATAAACAAAATTGACAGACCCTTAGCCAGATTCGTCAAGGAAAAAAGAGAGAGGACTCAAACAAATAAAATCAGAAATGGAAAAGAAGAAATAAGCATGGACTCCACAGAAATACAATGGATCATAAGAAAATACTATGAGCAATTATATGCCAACAAACTGGACAATCTGGAAGAAATGAACACATTCCTAGAAACATACACTCAAGACTGAGTCAAAAAGAAACAGAAAATCTGAACCTACCGATTACCACAAATGAAATAGAATCAGTAATCAAAAACCTCCCAAAAAACAAAAGTCCTAGGCTAGATGGCTTCATAGGCAAGTTTCACCAAACATTCCAAGAATTATCACCTATTCTTCTCAAACTATTCCAAAAAATTCAGGAAGAGGGAAGGTTCTCTAACTCCTTTTATGAAGCCACCATTACCTTCATTCTAAAACCAGGCAAAGGCATTACAAAAAAAAGACAACTATGGGCCAATATCTTTTATGAACATTGATGCAAAAATCCTCAACAAAATATTAGCAAACCGAATTCAGCAATACATTAAAAATATCATACACCATGATCAAGTTGGATTTATTCCTGGGATGCAAGGTTGGTACAATATCTGCAAATCAATTAATGTGATACACCACATTAACAAATCAAAAGATAAAAATCATATGATCATATCGGTAGATGCAGAAAAAGCGTTCAACAAAATCTAGTATCCATTTATGATAAAAACTCTCAGCAAAGTGGGAATAGAGGGAACATACTTCAACATAATAAAGGTATGGCAAACCTACAATTAACATCATACTCAATGAGGAAAGGTTAAAAGCATTTTCCTTAAGATCAGGAACAAGACAAGGATGCCCACTTTCACTACTCCTCTTCAATATTGTATTGGATATCTTAACCACAGCAATTAGACAAGAAAGAGAAATAAAAAGCATCTGAATTGGAAAGGAAGAAGTAAAACTCTCGTTATTTGCTGATGACATGATACTAGAAAACCCTAAAGATTCCACACACACACAAAAAAATGATTAGAATTGATCAATAAATTCAGTAAAGTAGCAGGATACAAAATATAATATTCAGAAGTCAGTAGCATTTTTATACACCAGTGATGAACTTTCAGAAAGAGAAATTAAGAAAACAATCCCATTTATAATTGCATTGAAGACTATAAAATACCCGGGAATCAAATTAACCAAGAAGGTAAAAGACCTGTTTTCAGAAAATTATAAATCATTGAAAAAAAATGGAAGAACATATAAATAAATGGAAGCATATCCTTTGTTCATGGGTAGGAAGAATCACCATTATTAAAATGGCCATACTACCCAAAGCAATCTATAGACTCAATGCAAACCCCATCAAAATACCAATGGCATTTTTCAGAGAGCTAGAACAAATAATCCTAAAATTTATATGGAGCCATAAAAAAACAAATAGCCATGGCAATCTTGAAAAAGAAGAACAATGTTGGAGGTATCACACTACCTTATGTCAAGCTATACTACAAGGCTACAGTAATCAAAACAGCATGGTACTGGCATAAAAACAGATACATTGATTAATGGAACAGAATAGAGAGCCCAGAAATAAATCTACACCTATACGCTCACTTAGAAGGAGGCAAGAATATACAATGGGGTAAAGACA
Organism: Eidolon dupreanum; assembly: GCA_028627145.1. Taxonomy (NCBI): domain Eukaryota; kingdom Metazoa; phylum Chordata; class Mammalia; order Chiroptera; family Pteropodidae; genus Eidolon; species Eidolon dupreanum. Next base: position 90,866,522 of record CM053505.1, on the reverse strand, counting down.
GTCTCTTCAATAAACGGTGCTGGGAAATCTGGACAGATAGATGCAAAAAAAAAAAAAAAAAAGAAGAAGCTGGACCATCTTCTTATACCATATACAAGAATAGACTCAAAATGGATTAAAGACTTAAATGTAAGACCCGAAACCATAAAACTTTTAGAAGAAAACATAGGCAGTAAACTCTCTCATATTACTAACAGGAATTTCTTTTCAGACATATCTCCTCGGGCAAGGAAACAAAAGAAAAAATAAACAAGTGGGATTACATCAAACTAAAAAAGTTTTTGTACAGCAAAGGAAACCATCAACAAAACAAAAACACAGCCAACTAGATTAGGAGAAGATATTCACTAATAATACACCTGATAAGGGGTTAATATCCAAAATTTATAAAGAACTTATACAACTCAACAACAAAAAAGCAAATAATCCAATTAAAAAATGGGCAGAAGACCTGAACAGATACTTCTCCAAAGAGGAAATACAGATGGCTAACAAACATATGACAAGATGCTCAAGGTCGCTAATCATCAGAGAAGTGCAAATTAAAACCACAATTAGGTATCACCTCGCACTTGTCAGAATAGCTATCATCGATAAATCAAAAAATAGCAAGTGTTGGCGAGGATGTGGAGAAAAGGGAACCCTCATACATTGTTGGTGGGATTGTAGATTGGTACAGCCGCTATGGAAAATAGTATGGAGGTTCCTCAAAAAATTAAAAATGGATATACCTTTTGACTCAGCAATTGCACTTCTGGATGTTTATCCAAAGAAATCTGAAACAATAATTCGTAAAGATCTATGCACTCCAATATTAATGGCAGCACAATTTACAATAGCCAAGATATGGAAGCAACCTAAATGCCCATTAACAGATGACTGGATAAAGAAATTACGGTTCATATATAGAATGGAATATTACTCACCCATTAAAAAAATGAAATCCTACCATTTGCAACAACATGGATGGACCTTGAGGTTATTATGCTTAGTGAAATAAGTCAGACAGAGAAAGATAAATACCATATGATTTCACTTATATGTGGAATCTAAGGAACAAAAAGAAGAAACTAATCAAAAACAGACTCACAAATATAGTGGACAATTTGGTGACGGACAGAGGGGAGGGGTGTTGGGAGGCTGGGAGAATGGGGTGAAGGGTTAAAGAAGTACAAATTAGTAGTTGATAGTTGGGCACAGGGAGCATGGAAGAGGGAATGCAGTTAACACTAATATGATAGCTAAGTGGAGGGCCAGGGGTGGGTGAAGGAGCAATTGGGGGAATCTTTTTATGAACATTACAGATGTCTAACCAATGTACTGTATACTTGAAACTAATTTAAATAAATAAATTTATTTAAAAAAGTAAAAGAAGAAAGCTTTAAAATGATAACCTAATCTTCAACTTTAAAAAAATATGTAAAAAGAATAAATTAAACACAAAATGAGCAGAAGAGAGGAAATAACACAGATTTGAGCAGAAATGAATTAAAGTGAAAAAACAATAAAAAATCAATCAAATCAAAAGTTTTCTTGAGAAGAGCAATAAAAATCAATAAACTCCTAGTCATTTTTACCAAAAAAAAAAAAAAAAAGATTGAACATACATGTTATCACTATCAGGAATGGAAGAGGAGGCATCAATCATGTCTACAGTGACACTAAATAAGTAATAAGTGAATGTCACAAACAACTCATCCAAAATTTAACAATTTAGATGAACTGGATGATGAATTCCTTCAAAGATAATAATCTCCAAAACCCACTTGAATGAAATAGCTAATCTGACCAATCCTACATTTACTAAAGAAATTGAGTTTGTAGTTGAAAAACTGTACAAAATAAACTCCAGGCCTGAATGGTTTTACTGGTGAATTCTATTAAATATTTAAGGTGCAAGATATACCATTCAAATACAGTATCATCCAGAAAGTAGAATAGTAATAAACACTTCTTTTCTCATATTATAATTCCAGCATTATCCTAATATCAAAAATAGACAATGACATTACTGAACAATATCTATACAGCCCAATATCCTTCGTGAACAGAAATACAAAAATCATCAACAAAATAATCACAAATCCAGTCTACTCATATATAATAAGGATCATACACTAAAAAATAAGCGTGTTTCATTCCAAGAATGAAAGGCCCTTTGACATTTGAAAATCAATCAATATATTTTAACATATGGACAGACTATATAGAAGAAAAATCATATGATCATTTCAATATACTAAAAAAAATCCAACAACTATCAAAAGCAAATTCTAATAAAATGTCAAGAAATTTGGAATAGAAGATAATTTACTTAACCTAGTAAAGGTCATATATTAAAAACCCTGCAGCTAACAACATACTTAATAGTGAGATTATGAATGCTTTTCCCCTAAGTTCAAGAACAAGGCAAAGATGTCCTCTCTCACTACTGCTTTTAAACATTATACTTTAAGTCCTAAACTGTTTTATAAGTGAGAAAAAATAATTTGAAATAAATAATTCAAACTGTCTCTAGTAGCAGATAACATTATTGCCTATGTAGGACACAAGGTCAAATACAAAATAAAGCATGTTCTTATAATAGCAATGAACAACTGAATTTGAAGTAAATAATACAGCACCACTGGCACTGGCACAGAAATAGAAATAAATAATTAGGTATGATTCTAACAAAATATGCACCAGATCATTGTGTAGCATGCTACAAAATGGAGTGATGAAATCAGAGAAGATTCAAGTAACTGGAGAGAAATATAACAATCATGGATTATGCTGTTAATCTATGTTAATCAATATTGTTAAAATGTCAGTTACCTCTGATTTGATCCATAAATTCAACATAATCCATCAAAATAGCAGCAAGCTTTTTGTAGATATTGACAACCTAAATCTAGAATTTATCTGTAAAGGCACAGAAACTAGAGTATTCAAAACAATTCTGAAAAAGAACAATGTTCAAATATTCAAACTATTTGACCTCAAGACTTATTATAAAGCTACAGTGAACACTGTGGTTGTTGGCACTAGAAACTCTACTTTTATCAATGTAGCAAATACTAGACTGAGAGAAGTTCCCACTCAAATAGAGTCCAGTGATTTTTAACAACGATGCAAAGGCAATTCAATGGATAATCTTTTTGACAAATAATGATGGAACAGTAGAACATATACAAGTATAAAAATGAACTTTGCCACATACTGCACAACTTATACTAAAAGTAGCTAAAAATTTCTGTGACTTTAGGTTGATCAAAGAGCTTTTAGATAAAATATCTAAAGTGTAACCCATCAAATAATAAGTTGATAAATTGGACTTTATGAAAATTAAAACATTTTGCTCTGCATAAGGTACTGCTAATGAAATGAAAAGACAAGCTGCAAACTAGGAAAAAAATGTTTGCAAATAATATTTATGTGATTATATATTCTCTATATAATAGAAAGTTAAAACTCAACAAGAAAAAAATTAATAAATGAGTCAAAGATCTGAACACAGATTTTACCAAAGAAGATATATGATTGCAATAAGCATTGGAAAATTTATTCAAAATCATTATTCATTAGAGAAATAAAAATTAAAACCACAATAAGATAGCACTATACATTTATTAAAAGACAAAACAAAATGTACTATTTAAGATATATCTATAACTTAACACAGTTGGTGGGAATGAAAAAGTTGGCTCTTTCTTAACAAAGTGAAACAAACACTTGCCATACTACCCAGCAATTCCACTCCTAGGCATTTACCCAAGTGAATCGACAACTTATGTTCACACAAAAAACCTGTATATGAATGTTTATAACAGCTTTATTCATAATCACTGAAATCTGAAAACAAACCAGATGTCTCTCAACAAGTTAATGTATAATCAAACCACATTACATTCAAAACATACACTACAACTCAGAAATGAAAGGGAAGGAACTATTGATCTGTGCAACAACATAGATGGTTTTCTAATGTATTTTTCTAATTGAAAGAAGCCAGACAGAAAAGCTGCATATTATATTATTTCGTTTATATTGCATTCTGAAAAAAGCATATGTATAGGGATGGGAAACAGGATCAGGGTCTTTCAGATATTGGGGAAAGGAGGTGGGCTACAATGGGTCAACGCAAGATAATTTGCGTGGTGTTGAACCTGTTCTAGATGATTCCGTGATGCTGGATACATGACTCCATGCATTTGTCAAAACCCTTAGACCTCTACACTACAAAGATTTAATTTTATTGGGAAAAAATAAAAAACAAGCAGGATGTCCCAGGAACTCAAGATAGAATGCAGACTGTCATAAATGAATCTAACTGTATTAAAATGTAGGTCGTAACCATACTGAAGGAGGTGGGAAAGAAAGGCGTGGACTTCAGTAACTTTCAAAAAGGATGTTTTGACTATAATGTTAACATTATAATACAATGTTAACAACAAAAAGACATATACTTATTGTTAAATTTATTTTCACAGTAGTAAGAATTAGCAAATCTGAAATCACTCTGTATGTATACTAGGGTTTTTTTTAATTGATTATTTTTTTTATGGTGACATTGGTTAATGAAATTCAATAAGTTTCAGCTGTACATTTTAACAGTAAGACATATATATATGTACTGTGTGCTCACTTCCCATAGTTAGATTTCCTTCTGTTACCACATATTTGGCCCTTTTTTCCCATCTACCTCCCACTTCCCCCACACCTTACTCTCTGGTAACCACTAGTCTATAGTCCATGTCAATGAGTTTTTGTTTGTCCTGCTCATTTGTTGCTTTTAGGTTTATATCTCATATATAAGTGATATCATGTGGTTTTCAATTTTTTCCATCTGGCTTATTTCACTTAGCATGATTATCTCGAGGTCCAACCATGTTGTTGCAAATGGCAATATTTCATCTCTTCTTATGGCTGAGTAATATTCCATTGTATATATGTACCACAGCTTCAAAAGATAATACATTGTAGCAATGAAAGCCAACTTTCTCATTGTGAAAGAAAGAAGTTATAGTTAAGGCAAGGGAAATACTAAAAAGAACCCTGTAGTGGTAGATTAGTGTTGGAAATATCATTAGGAACTCATATTTGTTTCAGTATGTATACAGCTATAAAATAAATATGGATAAATATGTTTATAATTATCATTTACATATGTCTCCTGTATAGTTTGCATAATTCATAGCTCTGTCTGCCTAGAGGGCCTAGAAGAAATGACACCCAGCATCATCAAACACACCTAGTTCTCAGATTTTGATCTTTAAACGCCATTCACTAATAAAAGGAGTCAAGGCTTGGTGATGCACCTAGAACATCTTGTTATAGAAGAAAGCATAGAAGTGCAAAAAGGGAGCGAGGAGTGAATAAGGGGTTATGTCAGAAGGATGTAGGCACCAATATGAAAGAGATTCAAATGGCCAAAGTTGGAACAATGTGAAAAATAAAAGAAATTATTGGAGTTCGAAATTAAAACCCAAAGAATAAAATTGATATCCATGAGCCCATACTGATGCAAGTAAATGAGCAAAATCATAAACGAATGGTGATGAAAGGACTATTCCTGCTTACAAAACAATTCCAATTAATAAATGTAGAGAGAATGCAAAAAATAGCTAAACACCATTAAAACATGACAGTAATAATTGTGGCAGGCAAGATCCACTATGAAAAAGTAATTAGTTAGCAAAAGTTTAAGCAAAAGAGCATATTTGCATAGAATCAAAGTATCCCTCCCCCCGAAAAAATTAATTACTTTGGTGGCTTTAACATTTGTACACAAATTTTTTTCTATACCTCAGGAGGTATAGCTTAATTTTCAAACTCTTGAACGTGGGCTGGCCTTAATGACAAGCTTCTCAGGTATAGTATATGGAAAGGAAAAATAACATAAGGGTGGAGAAACATGGCGGATATGAACTTCACCAAGTGATCAAAGTTTTCATCACCACTAATAAGTCTTACTGATATTATGGATGTCTTTATCTGAAGCAATAAAAAGGGCACATTATCTCTGTGGTATTTCCCCCCCAAATCTATAGCCTCGGTCTAGTCAAGAAAAAAGAATATTAGAAAAAAAGAAAATTGAGTCTACGGACATGCCACCTTGAACAAGCCCAATCCCATCTGATCTTGGAAGCTAAGCGGAGTTGGGGCTGGTTAGTACTTGGACGGGAGACAACCTAGGAAGACCAGGTGCTGTTGGCATAAAAAATAAATAAAATAAAAAATAAGGGATTGTAAACTGACAAGGTCCTTGCAATCTGTAAGGTCAACCAAGGGTTGCCTCACCTAAAAAAAAAAAAAGAAAGAAAAAGAAATTGAGGGACATTCAACAAACACCTGACCAGAGTGTCAAGCTTATGAAAGAAAAATAAAGACTGAGGAACTGTCATAGATTGGAGGAGACAAAGGGTACATAACAACTAAATAAATATGGTATCCTGGATAGGATCCTGCAAACAACAAAAAAAAGCACATAGGTAGAAAAGTTGATGAAATATGAATAAAAACCACAGTTTAGTCAATAGTACCATACCAACGTTAATTTCTTAGTTTTAATAATTGTCTCATGCTTATGTAAGATAACATTAGGGGAAGATCAGTAAAGGGTGCATGGGAAGTCTCTGTACTCTTTGCAACTATTTTATAAATCTAAAATTATTTTAAAATAAAACATTAAAAAAGACACAACAGACTGGGAGAGAATATTTTGAGGAAATATGACAAAGAGTTATCCCTAATAAGTAAGGTGAGTCTATATGTTGAAAACAAAAATAAACCAATAGAGGACCAGACAAGGAAGATACACAGGACATTCACAGAAAAAAAAAATACAAATGATTAGTAAATATATGAAAAGTTGTTTAGAGAAAAGGCTTTAGGAAAGTAGACTTTAAATGATTGTTGTAAAAAACTAGTGGTTCAATGAAGGTTTTGGATACATTGAAATATATTTCTTAGATTACTCTGTGTGTGTATGTGTGTGTGTGTGCATGCACTCACACATGCATTCATAATACATGTATATGTATTATAAATACATGTAGATGTATTTTGTAGATATTTATGAATACGGGTATGTGTTCTAAATGTGTGCATCCAAATGTATGATTTATGTACCTATGTGATCACAGTGTTTTCTAAAATTCAAATTCATTTATAATACAAACAATATTTTTTAAATGATTGTAATGTTCCAGAAATAATGAAGGAGCTGGAATTCTATTATGAGAGTCAGAATGGGGAGAGGGATTAGCTATAAGAGAAAGTGAAGCATACCTTTAACAGAGCTTGCTAGAGTGACTTCTTCAGGGACAGTAACTTTCATTTTCACTGCTGCTTACAAGGCAACTACATGAATAAGTTCTCAGTAAACTTTGAATCAAACTAATTATGAGAGTGAGAAAGAGAAAAATAAGCATATCACAAAAATAACTACTTAAAGAATAGAAAAAAATCTATGATATACTATTTAAGAAAAAGAAATGTATGAAGTTATAAACAGACACTTCCTGTCAATGTAAGTAATACATACCATGAGCATACTTCAAAATATAAGAAGGGTTTTGATCCTATTTATAGCTTTCTACAGATGTCAGATTTAGGTAAATTCAGTTGCTCAACCAAATTATACTTAAGGCTATTCTTTCACTTTATTGTAACTCTATTTAAAATTTATTTAATGGTCCTTTAGCATAACTATTGTGATAAGTAATAAAATGGAAATATATATATGTATGTATGTGTATATATATATACATATATGTATATGTATATATATATATATACACATATGTATATGTATATATATATATACACACACATATATATAGCCTTCATACTGTACATATCTTTAACATATTGTGGTACATCAGATTTAGGTCTTAAAGTGAATCCTTATTCCTCTTGAATGGAGGTGTGGCAAATCTCATATTTATATTCAATATATGCATGAATTCAGCCATTTGGAAGGTAATAGAAACTGTTGAGCACTGTCTTTGGAACACACATGAATATTAAGTACTCTTATAAAAGTTCACTGATGATATTGAATTAAAGAACTCCGACTATGTCAGTCTTACCATTTAGAGTGTATTCAAAGCCAATAGTAAAATTATATTTCTATATTTATATATAAAATAATAATTAAGAGTGTAGGCATGTAAGTGTTGAGAAAATAAATTCTAACATAGTTTTTAATAACAGTGAATTCAGAGTTGTTTTTTATTTGCTCCCTAAATGGCTACTTGTGCTTTAAATTTTTTTGTTAATATATAATGATGCAAAATTTAATTTGGTTTTCACTGATATTTGAAGATGTAAACATTTTATATACTATCAGTTTTATAGTAAGCCTGTCTATATACATGGATTTATTACCAAAAAAATATAGCAGGATAAAGTGATTTCATGATAAATGAGTTCTATTTGTAATAGGGTAAAGGTATTAATCTAGATGCTGATAGAAAGTATAAGTTAAATATGTTATAATTAAGTGGTGATTTGTCAAACAATGGAAAATACATAAATTCTAAATGATTAGAAGAAAAATGAAACAAAGAAAATTCCATTAATTCAACAAGAGAGTTTTTAAGAAGCAAAAACATGAAACCATGGGAATTTCTTAAAAATATATAAAATAAGATAGCATGCCTAAAACCAAACATTCCAAGAATTGTAATAAGTGTGAATGCATTAAATTTCCTTACTAAAAGACAGATATTTCAAAATTGGAGACAAAGAAAAACAAACAAAAAAACATAAGCTGTTCACAAGGGGACACTCTTACGGCATAATGATATAGAGAGTTTAATAATAATGGATGGAAAAAGATATACTAATGAAATGTTAAAAGAGTAAAGCAGAAGGGTATTATACATATTAGATAAAGTAGAATTCAAGGTTAAAAAAACTGAAAAGGATAAGCAATGATATCTTTTTTGATAAATGGTATGATACATCAGGATGCAATCTTAGTAATCAACTTTCATGCACCAAATTACATAATTTTTAAAAATTAATTCATTTTTTATTGTAAAAATACCATGAAATCTACTCTCTTAACAGATTTTTAAGTGCAAAATAAAGTATTGTTATCTACAGACACAATGTTTTATGTCAGATCTCTAGAACTTATTAATGTTGCATACATGAAATTTTATACATATTGATTAGCAACTCCCTATTCCCCCACCACCACATCCCCTGACAACCATCATTTTATTTTTTGCTTCTATGATTTTGACAGTTTTAGATATCTCATATAAGTGAACTCAAGCAGTACTTGTCTGTCTGAGACTAGTTCATTTCACTTAGTGTAATGTCCTCAAGATTCATCCATGTTATCACACATTGCAGATTTTTCCCCCTGCTTATTGTAAAGCTGAATAATATTCTGTTGTATGTATATACCACATTTTCATTATCCACTCACCCATAGGTGGACATTGAGGTTTTTTCACATTTTAGCTATTGTGAGTAGCACTGTAATGAAAATGGGAATGCTAATATCTTTTTGTGATCCTAATTTCAATTGTTTTAGATAAATACCCAGAAATGGAATTGCTGGATCACATAGTAGTACTATTTAAAAATTTTAAAGAACTTCCACACTGTTTTCCATAGCAGCTTACATTATTTAGCATCCACGCCAACATTATAGAGGGTTTCAATTATTCCACATCCTTGCCAAAACTTGTTAAGATGGCAACTATCAAAACAACTAATTACACAGTTGTAAAACAGAAAAAGCATTAATTGACAGAACTATAAAGAAACCAGAAAAGTCACAGATCTACAATCCTAATAGGAGACTTGAGCATACCTCTCTTAGAATTCAAAAAGATCCATAATAAAACCCCCAAACAAAAAAGATTTAAAAAACACACTTTTGATGGAGTAGAACTATGTATATAGAACACAGGAGAGATATATGTAATATATATATATATATATATATATATATATATAATATAAATTCACCGTATATTGAGCCATATATTCAAGAGAAATCATATGGGCAATATTCTCTCAATAAATATAGAATACAATCTAATCAAAATTAGTATTTTATATTAAAGAAAAACTTCCACTTTTTATATACTTCAGAAGTGTCAGAATTTGCTGGAAATAAATGTCAATGAGTTAACCACTTATTAGAATTTTTGTACTGCTAATGTTCTATTTTTTAGCTTGGGGAGATATACTGCTATTTATTTAACTATTGTTTTTAAAATAGTGCATATACTTTATATACATCTATAATATAATAATATTATATATTATTAATTACATATAATAATATAATGTAATTATTAATATAATATAATTATTGATATAATATTATTATATATTATTAATTATATATAATAATATATAATATAATATAATTATATATGATATAATTATATATAATAATATGTAATATTATTATATATTATAGATATTATATTATTAATAAAATTATTAATAAGATATCATCATATATTGTATATTATTAATATTATATAATAATATAAGGATATATTGTTATATATCCTTATATTATTATATTATATATAATATAATTATATATATATATGTAATATATATATATAATTATATATATCGCAATTTTTTTAGAAGAAATGGAAACCAAAGAGGCTAAAAAGGGCTGAGGTACATCAAACTAGTTTGGAATTAAGTAGCTAATCTTTAAAAGAAATTTTGTATTATATAAAATATATTTTTCTGTTTATTTTGAAATGCATTTTGTATTTATTCCAATAAGAAATTCTATGTAACTTTTAAACATTTAGGGCTAAAGATTTTTCTCTCCTTAGTCCTAACACATGTATATTATTAATTTACTCTGTACTTGAGCATTTCGACATGTCACATTACAATACTTATCTTAAAATTACTAAGTTTTACATTTGAAGGGCTATTATTACCTTTACCTAATTATATTTAACCCTGGCAGTTGCAACAGTTTTGAATGGAACAAAGGCATTCTCTTATTCGATCTGATAAGATATTGACTTAAACCCTTATCATAGACATTTTTCTATGCCAACCCAGAGAAATGTTATAATTGAAGTCGCTGAATTTCAATAACTGTGCACAATATGATTTCATTTTCTGTACTAATTTCAGGTACAAAAATAATGCTATGCACTAACTTGAAAAACAGAACAAAAATGATTACAAAGAAGAAAACTTGAAATTGCAATGTAACTAAAAAGACAAAATTATTGTAACTCTGGTCAAACGTACATAGCCACTTTGCAGTATATTATTAATTGAAATTTTTTGGGAAAGAGATTCTCATTTTAATTACGACCATTGTGTTTCAACGTGTGGAAGTCTCTTCACTGAATCTGTAGCTGACTGTCACAGAGGTGATTGACCTGTTTTGAGATATCCAAAGATACAAGTTAATTTCACTTTCACCCTTTTTTGTCTTTCTCATCTGCTGCTTCTTAGCTGAACTCTTGTTATCTGTTCTTAACAATTCTCTTGACTTTAAGTCTTTTAAGATTTTCAAACACAAATGAAGAAATGGTAAAATACTATGCTTTCTATCAAAAAACAAGGAGATAAATATTTTTTACATTTTCTTCTTTCTTTTCTGAGTGCATAGATTTTCCCAGTATGAGCCTTTGAGTGACAATTGAGGAAATGAATTTAAACTCCAAACAGCTTCAGGCTCTCTCCAGTCTCCCCTACTATACTGTAATAATTGTATAAAAGGACAGCTACCCTGGATGATTGTAACTCTCTAGTTTAGAAATAATAGAATACCAGGAACATAGATGTCTTTGATTTGTCTTTTTCCCATTCCAAAATGACTTGCAGCTGTGATTCCTTGAAATTTCTAAGAGAATTATGTATTTTGAAAGGTTTTTCCATTATAAATGTTTTTCCATTACAAATAATGCAGCCCTAGGCACACTAGTTGTATGAAGAGCGTTGTTATTCCATTTCTTCTTGGTCCATTTTCAGAGATCCCACTATTTAGGGGTGATACTTTCTCAGATCTCTAGTTTTTCTTATAACCTTTTTTAGATTTCTTTTTTTCTTATAACCTTTGAAAGTTAAAAAGAGACTATAACTATGGTTTTCATCTGTTAACCCACTGTGAGAATCTCCTTTATAACAACCACAATAAATTTGTACTATAGCTTCTGATTTTACATTTCTAAATTACGTACTTGAATGAATGAATGAATGAATGAGTAACATTGTTGAACATTCTTATTTGTTTAAACCAGAATCTCTTCCCAACTTCTAACCAAGGATCCAATTTCATAACCATGAAGCCACAAAATATAAATTGATCATCACTGATCAAAAGCCTATTTGATTTTCTATGTGATGTCATTGTGAAAAAAAAATTGCTTTGAGTCACAGTTTAAAAAATTGTTTTATTTTGTGATAATTCCAGATTCACATGCAGATTTAAGAAACAATTCAGAGAGATCCCATATAGCTTCAACCCAGTTTCACCTGAGTAACATCTCGCATAATGGTACTACAATATCACAATCAAAAGATCATTGATAAAATCCATCAACCTTATTCAGATTTCACCAGCTTTACATGCACTTATTTACTCAAATCTGTGTGTGTTTTGTTCTATGTAATTTCAACATATGCTAGATTCATGTGATCACCACCCCATTTTTATAATCAGCCTCCTACTACTGTTTCAAAGCCTCAGCCACCTCCCTCCTCACCCCGTCTCTGGGAATCATTAATATGTTCTCTATTTGTATAATTTTGTCATTTCAAGAATGTTACATAAATGGAGTCATACAGTATGTGACCTTTTGACATTGTTTTTTTTTTCACTTAGTATGATACCCTTAAAATCCATCCAAGTTGTTGCGTATATTAATAGTTAGATCCTTTTTATCGCTGAGTAGTATTCCATGGTATGGATATGTCTTCTTTGGTGACATGTCTTTTCAAGTGTTTGGCCAATTTTTTAATGAGGTTTGTTGCTTTTTGACTATTGAGTTTGAAGAGTTCCTTATATTCTGAACATAAGTCCTTTGTTGAATATAAAATTTACAAATATTTTCTCCCAGTCTATATCTTCTCTTTTCATTCTCTTAACAGTGCCTTTCACAAAACAACTTTTAAAATTTTTGATTAAGTGTGTATCTAAGTATTTTATTTTCTCTGGAGTGATTTGTAAATGGTATTGTAATTTTAATTTTGGTTTTCAAATGCTCATTGCTAGTATATAGAAATATGACTGATTTTTTGTTGCTCTTGTATGTGATGATACTACTAAACCTACTTATTACTTTAAGGAGAGTTGTAGATTCCTTGGGATTTTCTATGTAGACAATTATGTCCTCTGCAAATAAGCAAATAAGGACATTATCTTTCCAATCTATATGCTTTTTCTTTCCTTTTTCTTTTTTTTAAAAATTTATTTTTAAAACTTGGCATTATTGCACTGGCTAGAATTTCCAGTACTATGTTACATCGCAGTTTGAAATTTCAAATTCCATTTTATCTATCACTTCATTGGTCAAATTTTCAATGTTCTCCTCTTGATATTTAGTTACTTCTTTAATCAAATAAAGTAAAATTTCATATATAAATTTACTATAATACCAGAATGGCTCATATTCTGTCTATAAAAGATAACATAATTTATTATATATACATCAAAGAATTGTGAATTTATTTTATTCTAATTAGAGAATTTTATCAGTCATTAGTAATAACGGTACAAGATGGAATTAATAAGAGAGTTTGTTATGTGATTTACATGATTAGTTTTACTTATGAGGGCAGAGGATACCTTGAAAGTCATATTCCCATGGTTACAAATGTTTAATTTTCCCTAACAATTGTCCTTTGTGCTCTGGTAGTCAGTGGTCATTTCTGTGGCAACGATCCATGTCAGAAAAGCTCTTTGAAATGCATTGATATTATTTTCCTTATTAAAGATAAAGAACTTAGAGACAGAGTTGATGACTGTTATTCCAGTGACAATACTGAAGAAGGTAAAGAATCATGACATTTTAGTCACCTGACAGCTGTCTTTGTTTCATGAATAGTTAAATGAAGTAATAGTCACATTTAATGAGAAAAATTTTTCCTGGGCTTCATGAGCTACTGTGATTTTGTGAGAATAATTTCTTCTTTACTCCCAAAGAAAATTGCTTTCATCATTCTTAGTGTATTTGACTATGCTTTGTATTTTTCCTAGTTGTTTATGTATTTGTCTCTCCTATTTTATTGCAAATTCAAAAAAGGAGAGAAACTTTCTGATTTATCTTTGTTGCATACCAAGAACCCCCAGCTCAATGACTAGTAATTTACACTCAGACAAATGATTGAACTAATAGTTTATTGTTAGTCTCAATACCAAAAAACGAAAACGGTGTTATTAGCTCAGTGTATGCTGTTCATCGCCCATCTATCATTTCTGGTTTGTAAACAACCAGGAGGTACAAGTTAATGATATATAGGTCAGCTATTCTTTCCCAAGTAGATTATACAATGTGGGGATTGGCTCAGTGTAAAGTTCAGAGATATGTTGGAGTCTTTAAGAATTCTATCAGTCATGTGTCCCTTTACGTCATTTCACTCAATGATCGACCACATATACAAAGGTAGTCCCATAAGATTATAATGGAGCTGAAAACTTTCTATCACCTAGTGAGATCACAGCCATTGTAACATCATAATTCAATGCATCACCCAGATGTTTGTGGTGATGCTGGTGTAAACAAACCCACTGCGCTGCCAGTCATATAAAAGTATATCACATACAATTATGTATAGTACATGGTACTTGATAATGATAATAAATGACTATGTTACTGGTATATGTATTAACTGTACTAAACGTTTTATTGTTGTTTTGGAGTGTACTCTTTCTACTTAAAAAAATATTTGCTGTAAAACAGTGTTCCGTGTTATGCCAGCAGCAGCCTCATACATCTCATGTTTACCACATCTCTTGATTGCATCATTTTCTCTTGTGCTCGATTTTATTTCGTATTGTTTTGTACAGTAGCATACTATACAGGCCTGTGGCAATAGGCTACACCATATAGCCTAGGTGTGTAGTAAGTGTTACCATCTAGGTATGTCTAAGTACACTCTGATGTTTGCACAATACTGAAATCAACTAATGATGCATTTCTCAGAATGTATCCCAGCTGCTAAGCAATACATGACTGTACAAATAAAGATGCCATAGAAGGAAAAAAAAAGTGTTTTCTCCCTCTTTGAAGGAGGGGAGAAGAACAGTCTATACATAAATACCCAGATTCCTTGTTTGGGGGGGTATTTCTCACCTACAGTATAGACCCCATTACATATAGGTGATATCTGGTCCTCATCACATTGCCCTTAGGGGCAAAAATCAAGGCAAATGAGTTAGCACACTACTATTGTGTGAATAATAATCTGTCTCTGCTCGAGAAACCACTAGTGTGTATCTAGATTGTAATTAATAAATATGAAAACTGCAAACATAAAACACACCTTTTGATTTAAAAATGGCTTTTCTACTCCAAACTTTTGAGATTTTGGCCATGCCTTTATAGGTTTTAAACCTTTAAATTTAGTATACACTTTTAAATATGGTCACCAGTTTGGCCCAATATAATTTGTTAAATTGTCTAACCATCATGCTCTGTTTTGTTTTCTTTAACTGTTTTACAAGGATAAAGTGGCATCTGGCACCAAGGCACCTGAAGCCCATCCTGTGAATATCCATATCTTGAACCAAATGATACAGCTGTAGAGTTGGAGTCCCTAAGCCAAAAGTCTTAATCCATTTTGAATTACTTTTATATGGGATTATGGTTCATTTTTGCATGTGGATTGACAATTATTATTGCTCTACTTGCTGAAAAGAATAATTGTATTTATTATATTGCCTTGGAACATTTGTTGAAAATCAGTTAACCATACTTGTAGGTTTTTTCTGGATTTTCTATTATGTTCCACTGATCTTTGTGTTTATACCAATACCACACTGTAGCTTCATAACGAGTCTTAAAATCAAGTGGTGTAAGTATTCCAACTTTGTTTACTTTAGCAAGATTGTTTTAATTTTTCCAGGCCTTTTCAATTTCCATGTGAACTTCAGAACAAGCTTGTCAATTTCTGGCCCCCCAAAACTCACAACAAACCTCCCAAAACAAGCCTCTCATTTCTGACTTGGTTTTAATTGTTTTTTCTCCTCATTATGGCCTGTAATTTTTGACTGTATGATAAATAATGGATTTACTATAAATATTACTGTACAATCATAAATTACAATTTCCTACCAGATTCCCAGATAATGTTTTTGCATTAGATTAAAGTTGTTTTTCCAAATTACTACTATATAAGAAAAATTCAATACATGTATGATAAAATGTTCTGGAATTCTGTTTTGTTTTTTCCAAGTTGTCCTTGAACAATTTGGATGTGTCTCACAAGCCATCATATGCAATAAGTGATATATCTGAAGTTATACATGGAGTAAATGTTAGAGCCCAGTATAAATCCAGTCAGTCTGACACCAGTAGCTATACTTGTACTATTTATACTTTATAGTCTTTTTAGGGGAAATAGAATCAAAGCCATGTCTTAAAAAGTATTAGTACAACTTGATAAGTATCTTTGAGAAACAAGAGGAGTCAATTTTGAGCAAAGTCACAAAAGCCAAGGTGTTACAGTTGATTTGGGAGAAAAACTAATATACCAGGTTAGGTAGAAAGTATATGCTGCATGGGAAGATGTAAAAAGTGCTAAAGCTGAGAAGGCGAGCTTGGGAAAAATAGTAAAGAACCTTGACTAAATGAGTGAGGAGTTTTTCTTGAAATTTTGGAACAGTGGAATGTTATCCCCTACTTGTTTTTAAAGAAAGTATCCTTGCTGATGTAAGAAATATATATTATTGAGGAGGGAGGAGGTGACTAAAGACAGTGGTCATTTAGGAGATATTACCAGTAGTCCAGGCCTCAAGCACTGATATTCTGAAATAGGGCAGTGATGATGAAAATGAAAATGAAGAAATAAGTTCAAGCAATTGAACAGAAAAAAAAAATGGATAGGACTATGGAGTAAATCAGAGGGAGCCAATGCTATGGAAGGAAATAAATTTTAAGATTAATTTTAGGGAAAGAAAAAGTTGGACTTTGTAGGGTCATTCTGAGTTGTACACAAATTAATATATATATATATATATATAAAGTGGTTAAAAGAGTGCCTGACAATTGTTATATATCTGTTAGATATTATTATGAGATGAGCAATGAAATACCAGTAGAGCTTCCATAAATAGATTATGTATAGAGGTGGTTTTCTTTATGCAATTAAGGCCTTTTGAAAAATTTAAATGGATACACAACAAAACCATGTTACTTTTCATTTCTATAATTTATCATTAGTAGGAATTTTGATGGAGGCTATATTTACATTTATCTTTTGTGATCAATGAAAAATGTTTCTTACAATATTAAATTACATACTTTAAGAGTTATATAGAAGTTATTCTGTTAAATTCATTCAGTTCACTGAATAATTATATTTCTGTTACCCTAATGAGAATTATATACAATAAATGTTGATGTATAAGCTTTGTATAAAGAAGACAAATTTCCCCCAGTGTTAATTTTATTAAAGTTTGAGGAAAGCATAAAACTGTTTTAATAGAAAACAGCTGCTAGGGCATCATTTGATTATGTATATTAAGAACAGCTTGAGTAAAAGTAGTTTTCTGGGATCTTGTTTCTTCTTACTATTCATTACCATCTAAAATAGTTTTCAATGCATTTATTTTCTGCTCCCCTCTCAAAAGAAGGTAATCTCCCTGAGACCAATGAACACACCCATTCTTGTTCTTTGTTTTATGCTCACCACTTACACTACTTGGAATTTATAAAAACTCAGTATCTGTTGGAAAATCGTTTAAATGGATGAATAGATACAAGATGTAATTAATAATTCTGAAATTAACATGAAGCAGGAGGAAAGATTGAAGGCCCTGGAAACGAAGAACTTAAGCAGCTCATCAAAGGCAGTGAGTCCAACAATTCTAAATCCAATATTAATATAAAGTAAGCACTCCATTTTTCCCAGGATATAGGACTCATCCGGACTTATCCCATCTGGAGCATGCATCATGGATCCAGGAATATAGGCATACCTTGTTTTATTGTGCTTCATTTTACTACACTTTGCAGATACTGTGTTTTTTACCAATTGAAAGTCTACAGCAACGCTGCATCAACCAAGTCCATCGGTATCAGTTTTCCAAGAGGCTCAGATGGTGGTTAACATTTTTTAGCAATAAAATATGTTTTATTTAGTGTATGTACATTGTTTATTAAGGCATCATGCTATTGCACACTTAATAGACTACAGGATAGTGTAAACACAACTTGTATATATAATGTAGGGAGGACACAAGAGAATTAAGGTGTTAAATCAAGCTACAACCAGCAATATGCTGATCAGCCCTGCAGCCAGGCCAGGAGAACACCTGCAGAATAAAGGAAGATTTCTGCTGGGATTGCTAACAACACATTTCCCCACACCCTGAAGGGAAAACAGGAAAAACAGTCTTTAAGTGGCGCTCTACACAAAATAAAATCATTCATTCCCTATGGCTAGAACCATAGAGGAACCTGTGGATTAAAGACTGAGAACTGCCAGCAGGCCTTTCATGCTACATTCTCTTCCCCTTCCTCGCTGTCTGTCCATATCAAAGGAAATGGGTAAACACAATCTTTAAACTTGTAACTCGCAGATACTAAAGAATGAGCACTGTGTACGGGGTTGGGGGGGGGACGTCCCTCTCAGTCTCTTCCGTCTCTCTCACTGTCTTTCTCTCGGTATTCTTTACTGTCTCTCTCACTGTCTTCATCTCTCTTGGTCTCTCACTCTGCCTCTGAGAGGAGACCACACTGTGGAGCGTTACCCCTTTTCTAATAAACTTTCCTTTTGACTCTAACTTTGGCGTGTGTGTTGAATTCTTTCCACACTCTCCGCCAAAGGACCTTCTTCTTCTCTTGGTGCAGAGCTTGGCCTCCCCCTCACTCGGGGAAATTTGCCCTGTCTTGCGTGATATTCATTGGGAAACAAAAAAAATTTGTGTAACTTGGTTTATTGAAATATTCTCTTTATTGCAGTGGTCAGGAACTAAACTAGCAACAATTCCAAGGTATGTCAGTAGTTCTCAATGTGATACCCAGCCTTTCCAAAAGACCTTATGTTTCTGAAATTTTTTAAATTATAGTAAGTCAGAATGATTCTCACAAAACAGCAAATCACTGAACCATCTCAAAATTTAAAGATAACATTTCAGCAGAATATTTTATATGTCAAATTATCTAATAATTGATATTATAACTTTTGTTAGCCTAGATATGCAGTTTTTGAAAATTATTAATATTTTCAAAAGTTTTTAACTTTTTTTTTAAACAAGTGTTCTTTTACTCATACAAATACACATATGCAATCCCAGACACTGGTAATGAAAAAGGGTTTGTAGATGAACTTATATTTCAAGATATACTGAGCAACTATCCAGTTGTTATTTGAGATTGATTATGTAATAGAAAAGCACAAGAAATAGCTAGGAAGACAAATAAAAATAAAACAATATAATGAAAGATGCAATGCTTCATTCAGGTTCTAGAATACATTAAAGAAGTTATTTAAAAGATGAATCCCGAGAAAGAAGTAATATTACTTAAAGGGGATTGTTTGAAAGATATATTCAGCTCTACATAGAAGGAATGTCTTCTATAGTATGCATCACAAGAATTATGCTATTTAATGCCATTACCTGACTCCAGAGGTCATACTCTTAACATTGTCTTATACAGTCTTCCATTTTTACTATACCATTAAGGCCTGGAAGTTAAAGTCTTGCGACCATTCCCCCTCAACATTCATTACAAACTTTTATTCCTTCCCTCAGGTTTTTCAAATGAGAGTAAATGTTACACTTTCAGGTCGCGTTACTGAAGGAGAACATCCCCAAATATGCCTCTTAAATATAAGAATTACTTTGAGTTGGCCATTTTTAAGAAACTGCAGAAGGAGAAAAGCTCTGGAAACTGAGTAGAAGTTACCCTTTTATAAGAGACATTTACAGTTATGAGGCAAATCTCCATCTGTAGGGGTGTCCCTTTCTCAGTCCTAGGAAGAGAACGATGACTCTAAATCTTTAAAAACTCTCTTCAATGGAGAAAGCAAGGACTTAAATCTGTATAACAACGGTAGTCTTGTTTACTGAGCTTTGCCTGGCAAGCTTCCACAAGGGAGGGCTCTCTCACCAGCCCCCCAACATCTTCTTTTGTCTTTAGGTGTAAATAGTATTTAAGGTGATGGCTTCCGCTAAATGTGGGGGTGGGGAGGTGGGAAGGGAGTGAGGGTTGGGGGGAATAGGAAGGTAGGAGGGAGTGGGGGGAGGTCTCTCCAGGTCTCTCGCTTGAATATAGGAGGTATCCATGTTATTAAACTTTCATTTGTTTTTCTCTTGTTCATCTGTCTTTTATAAGAGGGGATCTCAGCCCAGAACTCAGAAGAGTAAAGGGAAAATTATTTTTTCTTCTCCACATTACTAAGACAGATGCCAGGCATTTAGTAAGAGTTCAAATTTTGAAAGATTTCAGGGAAAAATCCCACATCTATGTCACTGAAAATTGTCCCAGGAAAATCTGGCTCCTTAAATTGATCATGTGCCCCCTTGGACATGGATGCATCATTACTGTTTATTATATCAATTTTCAGACTGGAAAATATTTCTATTTGATTTATTTTCCAGTCATAATTATGTTGACTATTTTGTTTCATGTAACATTTCAATTTCTTTTCCTGGTTGGTGCTGGGCAAAATATATCTGGCATTTAGAACCAAAAACTATGTGTTCATCTTATTA
This sequence comes from Eidolon dupreanum, assembly GCA_028627145.1. Lineage (NCBI taxonomy): Eukaryota > Metazoa > Chordata > Mammalia > Chiroptera > Pteropodidae > Eidolon > Eidolon dupreanum. The sequence continues at coordinate 90,845,635 of CM053505.1, read as the reverse complement.
TCCTAGATTGATTTTGTAAGTATATATTTACAGCTAGGTCAGGTTTCTATTTCTTTGAAGCCATGTTTGTGTTTCAGGTTCTTTATATCTCATGGAACCTCTGTTTTTAGACTTACCTTTGGCTGCTCCTTTCTTACCATTGTTCCATAGGAAACAATGAACTCAGGGGAGCTGGCTGGCAGGTCTAATCCACTTATTAAGTCCCAATACCTAGGCAGACAGTGTAACTGATTATTGGGTATAACATTTTTACTGCTTCTTAACAACTTGGCAGCTTTACAAGTCAGAAGCCAAGAGAGAAAGTTAACTGAAAAGTTAGTTAAATATGAAAAGGAAAATTAAAAAAAAATCTGACATTATTTATCTTGATGCAGGACAAGATGAATCACTAGTGTGGGGACTGGAGACCTGCCCGAGGGGAGAGTTCTTGACTGCATGTGGGAAAGAATTCAAGCACACACAAGAGTTAGAGACAAAAGAGAAGTTTATTAGAGAAGAGATAATGCTCCACAGATAGAGAGTGGTCTCCTCTCAGAGGCAGAAAGTGAGAGCAACTGAGAGGGACCCTGAGTGTTCATGGAATTTAGTTTAGATGTCATTCTTAGTTTCTATGAATTACAGTTTAAAATAATTTGTTTACCTATTTTCCTTTGATGGTATGGTATACAGTGTGAAAGATAAGGGTATGTAGCATGAAAGGCAGGGACATGTAGCATTAAAAGCATGTTAGCAATCCCCAACCTTCGTTTCATAAGTTCTCCATGGTTTTGGCCATGGGAAATGAATGATTGGGTTTATTTTGTGTAGGATATGATGTAAAGACTTCAGTTTCCCTTCATGGTGTGGATAAATGGCTTGTTAGTAATCCCACCAGGAATTTCCCTTAGTTCTGGCAGCACAGAATATATGTCTGGCTCCGAATATAGCTTGGTTTAACATTTAGTTCTCATGCCTCTTGTCTACATCAATTTTAGAACACAATCGACCTCAGATGACCATTACTGAAAGGGCTTCATTTTTCAAAAAAATAAAACTATCATTTCTTAATCGTTAACTGTGTGAAAGTTAATTCTAAAAATAACTCTCCCAAATAGCTATTATCCTCCAATCACAAATGAGGATACTGAGGCTCAGAGAAATTAATAACTTGCTCAAGAGTACACAGCTAAATAAGAGATGGCCTGTTACTCTCACATTTTTTTGTGCTCGTGATCCAATAAAATCTTCTTGGTGAGGCCTTCTTTACCACTCTATTTAAATTTGAAATAACCATACCTCAGCACATCCTTTCCCTTCCCCTGATTTATTTTTGTCCATAATTCACTTCATTATTCCATTATTGTCTGTTTTCCTTTTCTACAAGGTCATTTTCATGAGGGCAGGGACTTGTGTCAATTTTGTTAACTGCTTAGCCCCAGCATCAAGTACAGTGCCTAACACATAAAAGTATTCATTGAATATGTAGAGCAAGGGTTCATGACCCAGAAGGAAAATGACATAATCAAGCAAAGAATTCATCCACCCAGGGCTGCAGATAGCCAATTATGTTGACGCCAGAGTGCAGTTAAAGAAAGGGGTGTTTATTGTATAGTGCTATACAATGAAGAATGGGTAGTTTATGCTGGAAAAGACCAAACTCACCAATAATTTACAAAAAAAGGAGTTTTAAAGAGCAAAAGTTATGAGTCATCATGAGTATGGGGTTTGGGGTCTTGAGTTTTGCTGATTGGTCAAGAGTGAGGTCAAGCAGTAAATCATTATTTTAGGTCTTGAGGTCAGCTTCTATGTCCTTCAGTCTGCCTTCACAAGTATGTAGCCAGAGGTCGATCCACTTTAGGGCTCAGGAGCTGAAACACAACTTAGGCCATGATGTTATCCTTTGCTGAACAGAAACCCATAGTTTGTGGCCCTTAGCCAAGGCATGGCCATTGTTTCTGGCTGCCTCAGAGCTAATAAAGGAAAAGGGCTAAGACTTAACAAGCATCTGTGAAGAAACTTAATAGAGTGCTGGGCTACCTATTAAATCAAAATCATACATTAAATCATGACCCTCGGTTTCAGTTGGTCATTCACTTTGTGGGCCAAAAAACATCTTAACAATGCATGTTGCTAGGTTATCTTGATGTGCAAGGGTAGAAGCTGTACGTACATCTGTGACTTTTACTCATTGTATGCTATTATTACTTCTATTGTCTTGGTTATTTATTTTTCCTGTAGTCTAACAGGCCCTAGGATAAACGATTTCTATAATGGTTAACATGTTGCTATGTGACTTATTTCTTGTGGCTAATAGTCTAAACTAGCATACAAACTGATATATATATGAGATATATATTTATAATAATTATTATAAATATTATTATAACATATATATTATTATAATATATTATTACAATAATATATATTATAACATATTATAATATATAACATATATTATACATTTATAATATATGATATATATGATATATGATATATTGATATATGATATATTTAATTATCATCTTCTTATTTGACACATTGTATTTTAAAAGTGAGGGAAGTGGTAGTTATTACCCTGAACATTAGGATATAAACATAGGGAATTATTTTTATCATTCTATCCTTTAAACACTTTGTCTGCCTGTTGAACCAGCTACCATAACATGATAAAAAGGTATACTTCTTTACCTTGAATCAGGTAGTCTGCTTTTACAAACATGTTTTAGAGGAAAAATAGGGAAGAAAAAGAGACTCTTTTTCTTGGTAAGTACTAAGTAACTGAGAATATGGGAATGCTCTCTCTTTCATGGGATACATTTACAGAGACTATTTCATTGTGAGGCAAACATAATAGAGTGTCACAAACAGAAACATACTGTACTCTGGTCTACTTGCAAGACACAAGCACGTGCTTCCATAAAGCCTAGAATATTTAATTAACATATCAGGTAAACCAAACAAATTTTCTCAACAACTCACTTATAAAGAGAATGAGATCCAGCAACTGAAATCAAGAGCCTGGCAAAGACGGTGTTCTTTTTCGACCTTCCATTTGCTCATTATAAGTCTTTGTAGAAAGCACACTAAACAGTTGCCTTGCACATGGATCCAGTAGTGCGATAAACTGAAGTGAACTTGGCATTGATGACAGCCCATGAAAGAGCCTTCACCAAATTTTCCAGAAATAAATCAAAAGAACAAAATTAAATAATAGAATTTTACAGCTGACAAGAAAAAAATCTATGCTCTACATTAAAATTACGGTTGCCAGAGAGTAAGAGCAAGAGACAGAACAGTTAGCCTGTTAATAACCATGAGCCAGTTCTGACAAAAGACTGCTCATACTCCTTGGCTTACATTAGAACTTCAGACTAATTTCCAGGTGACTATTTTCGTGATTATTCTGAAGAGAGAATAGCCAGACGCCTTCAAACCACAGGAGCCTATATTTCTTATTTATACATGAACCATCCGGACTTGCCCAGCAATCTATCCAAGAGAGTAGACACTTCCTCCTTGGACTCTGCACCTATCCCAGAACTAGCCCTCCTTCATCTTCTCTGTTCCCCTTTTTCTACAGCCAATGTAAATTCTTTCATAAACACTTACATCTTTCTCCCCACTATTTGATGTATAAAAACACTTATGAAACTCCATTATGTACAGACATGTTTGTCTTTCCTACATAGCCGTGCCTCAAGACCAATCCTTTCTTTTTGCTAAAAATGGCTTAATAAACCCTTTCTTTAAAAAAGACAATCAGCCATGGAAGTTAAACAAATTTTTAACACAGTCTACAAAACAGAAAACTTAGACATGGTCAGAGGTCTTTCTTCTAAGGTGAGATAGTCAGGAAAAGAAAAATCGAGCACAAGTAGAGAGGTCATTCTTAGAACAGAAAATTAGGGAAATTCTGAGGCAGGGAAGAAGGAATATGTCTGTCCATGTCACTATGATGCAAGTCTTTTGGAAGTGGCTGAGGATTCTGCTGAAAAGATAAGAGCAGATTAGATCTGGCCATTCCCTGTGCCTGTTTTCTCGTGTGTACATGCACTTGATAACTTTGCCCTGCCTCGCTTCCAGGATTTTTATGAGGCTCAAAGAGCACACTGCCTGAAGTTACTTTTTTAACAATTTAATTTGTATTTCACATAAAGAAAATGAATAGTATTTCTTACAATAAGCAAAAGAAATATAGAATTACCCCAAAGGAAAATTTATTACTCGAGAACTGTAGCCTCCTAATTCAGAGGGAGGCAAGTCCCAGTAACTCCGGGTCTATTAGGATTGTTGAAAAGAGGATCTAAGGCATGCTCAGGCCTCTTTATCATTCCATATCTAGACTTCTGTGGGAGGATGGAGACCCAATAAGGGGCTCGTGGCTGCCACCTGCTGAGAAACTGTCTTGTCACTTGGAGGGCTGAATGATACTGCTAAAGATGGGGTAAGATATATACATCCTGCAGTAGCAGGCAGGGTTGAAAGGCATCAAATTCTCATCCTTTACTTACCTACAACTTTTCTCTCCTGTACCATAAAGACAGAATGGGGCTTAACAAACAAGAAGAAATCGTGGTAGGTGCAAACCGCATATAAAATATCCATGATCTATTTTTAGACTAAAGTTATATTTGTGAAAACCCTGATTCCCCTTTTGTTTTTGCAAACAACCTGCTTTATCTTGCCAAAGTTGAAACCTGTGCTTAAGTAATGTAAGAAAAAATAAAAAGGAAATAGATGCTTTGTGCACCATTTCAATTTCCTGAGGAAGGAAGGAATAATCGAGTAAGAAACTATTTTAGAGAGAGCAATCATAGGTTAAAATAGGTTCCAAGGTCTACTTTTACTTTCTTCCTCCTGCTGTTTTTAGAGAAAACTATTGAGGGCATTTGAAGGATTAACTACACACATTACAGCACAGCTATGGAGGCCTAATGTGTTAGTCCACTTTGTAAATGCTCCAAACTGTGATATAAGATACATCTCAGCATTTATCAAAATATATCTCTTACTTTCAGAGTTGTTGTACCTGTCTTTTCCTTTAGACTTATAGTTTCTTGAGGTCAAGGATGATATAGACTAAGTACTTGATGGATCTAATAAAATTGATAGAGGATCCATTAGATAGACCGGAAGTAAAGGAAAACCTGAAAGTCAGGCCAAGAGTGGATCAGTTAAAGACAAAGTGAAGAGGGGGTAAAATGGACCCATGTGAGAGAACACTATATGAAAAAAACAGAAAGAGAAGTTGTTTGTTCAGTAGTACTTAGTACACAAAACAGACAATTCCTGCTCTCGTTGAGCATCCAATACAGAGAATAAGACAGGCATTGAAGGGCCCCCTACAATAATAATTATTGTAATAAAGACCAACAAGAAATTCATGGGGCTATATGAGTTTTAAGCAGAAGAACCTGAACCAATCATAGGAGTGAGGAAAGACTTCACAGAGAAAATGTTTTCAGCAGAGAATTGATGGAGTTAAGTTGTAGTTTAAGTTGTAGCTCTAGGTTATGAGATCCACATGACAGGAGATGAGGAAGTAAGGAACATTTTCACAAAACTTAAAATTATGGTGTGAGAATTCATGAGGGGGCTACAAATAAAACTCCAAAAGCATACACTTACGAAGGAGACTGATTGATAAAGAAGACTTGGTGATAGCTGAAAATACAATGCTATACGCACACAATCATACATTTAAAAGGTGTTTGATTGCTATCATTAGTTCAGCCAAGAGGCAGCATATTGGTTAAGAGTGTGGACTCTAGCGTTGCAATCCTAGCTATAAGATCTTGGGCAAATCATTTAAACTCTTTATGTATCAACATCTTTGTAAATTGAAGGGCGTAAAAATGCCTTTCTTCTAGATTGTCGTAAGCATTAAATATGTTACTACATAAAAAGCACTTAAAACACTGCCTGGAGCATTCTAAATACTGAGTAATGTTAGCTGCTGTTATTTTTGTTACTACTATTAGTTGCAGTGTTAAGAGCCAAAAATTATATTAAGATTGTTAGTAATAATTTTAAGAGAGGTTTATAAATTTGTTTACAGCTAACTTTCTTACATATTGCTTACACACAAGAAGAATAAGCTCCATGCCCAGAGCTCCTGATGCAACACAGTGCAACAGCAACTTCCTTGCAGAGGGAAACACATTTTTGACAGCTACTCAAAGTATTGTGGGTCCCATAATGGGGAAAAAAGATGTAAGGTATAAAGCAAGGACTAGGAAGGAAGATGGGGGAATAGATCATATTTTGGTTCAGAGGAAACTGATTCTCATTTGCTCAGCTATCTAGGGACAATTTAATAGGAAATCTGTTTATTTCAACTTGCTGCTTACCAGAAACTTACAGTCCTATAAAAGCTACCTACCCAGCGTTTTTGCCTCCCTGAGAATGTCACTTCTCACCTCTTACTGTTCACTCCAGGAGTGAGCTCTACTTACCCATGTATATATATAAAACCCCTTTTTATTCTGGGGCCAGGAGGAAGAACTGGGAGTTCCTCATCCTGGATTTCCTTCTCATGTTCAGAAATATAGAAGATGAGATAAAATGAAAGGATTATTATGTCTTTATTTGTTCAACTATTTCATTCCAAAAGCCAAACTGCAAAATGTTAATAACCTGATCATCATACCTTCATTCTGTCCTATAAAGCGTTCTGTAACCATCCTCACAAAGATAATTTCACAGTTTCTTCTATTACCAGATCAAATAACATATGAACATATTGATATTCACATATGTGCTAAAATCTCATCAAACTGCTCACCTATGGCATAGTCAATGAAATTGAATGAAATTATATGAAATTGAGTTTTTATCCCACTGAAAGCTACTTATTAAGTAGTTGCCGAATCAGCAATGCTGTATTCCTGTTACTCCTAGTAGAAAGACTTTATTTTGATGGAGTTTTAAATTTATTTTGCCTAATTACCCTAATTCCTGGTACATAGCAGGCACTGAAGAAATATATATAGAATTAAACTCTTCCTTAAGCTCATTTTCAATAGTTCACCAGGAAAAATGGGTGCCAAGGGAGATATTATACCCAAACAAGTAAAATCATGAAACAATATGGCATATTCAGGACTGACATATGAACTTGAAAACATCCATGGAAGTGTGTCACAGGTATTTACAGTATCCAGCATGTGTTATGCTAAGCCAATATGGGGGAGGTTCTAGTACTATGTTGAATATAAGTGGTGAAAGCAAGTATTCTTGCTTTGTTCTTGATTTTAGAGAACAAGCTTTCAATCTTTTACAATTGAATGTGATGTGACTAGAACCTCTGTCTCAGATTGTATGAGATGAAAAAGCGGTATAGTCATTGCAGATCATATGACAAAAATCAAATGGTTGGCAAGATGAAAAAGAAAAAGAATAGGAGCTGTAGATGGGACCGCCCTCCCTGTCACTCCTCCCTTCTCCAACTTCAGGCTTCCTCTTGGAGCATGGCAGAACTCACATAAAGGAAAAAAGTCTGATGTAAAATAGAATTCAAGAAATGCCAATTGTATTAGGCAGGGTGTTGACATTCTTAAACAGAGAGTGGTCCTATTTGTTTTGTTCAGTTTTAGATAAAGAGATAAAAAAAACTATTATGTAGGAATGACCAGAAAAATTCTATCAGAGTTAGAATCTGGGGCAGGGAAAGCAAGAAGGTCACAGAAGAGACTTAAAGAAGCAGTGGGGAAAAAATTGTTTCTTTATAAGTATGTGCTATGAGTTTTGCTGGCTCATCGTAATAGCTACACATACATCTTATATACTCTACTTTTTTGGGATGAAGTTACTAAAATTTTTAGAAATATAAGTAATTACAAAAGCTAACCAGATGGACTTCTGGAAGAAAATTCAACTTAATTTTTGGAAACTACAAATATGTGAAGGTCTGGTAACAAATATGTTTTTAAGGTTACCAGAGGGTAGGGTGAAAGGAGGAGGTAGATGGGGTAAAGGGAGTCAAATATGTGGTGACGGAATGAAATCTAACTATGGCCAGTGAACACACAATGCAATGTACATATGCCTTACTGTTGGATTGTACCCCTGAAACTTACTGGATTTCATTAACCAATGTCGCCATAATAAAAATAAAAAATTAAATTTAAAAAAATCATTGAAATTGCCATTGCTGCAATGAACAACTTACATGGTACACTTCTATGAAGGTAATATGTCAGAACATTCTGGAATTTTCTGAATATTTTCCTTCGTATCTTTTAACCTGATTTCTTATAATCCACATTTTCTCCAAAGACTTATTGTCCCTAATCTCAATTCTGTAACTGAGTGTGTGAGGTGATGGTGATGTTAACTAATCTTATCGCAGGAATCATTTTACAATATATACATATGTCAAATCATCACATTGTAAACCTTAAACTTCCAGTCCAAGTTCTGAGACTGCTTTTGAATTTTCCTGGAAATTCAGACACAACATTATAACTACTTGGTTCACAAGTGGACTGATTCATCATTCCTTTCCCTTCATTATGGCCACCTAGCTAAAGAGATTCTTCTTTGAGTATTTATGTTATTTAAGAATATAAATAACTGCCTCCAAACTGAAGACATTTAGCTTCTTGACCTTTCACTAAAGGTTCACTATTCCTGTTGTGTGGAAAAGAACGTACCCCAAAAATGAGAGCTTTAGTTTATCATCATGACGTGAGAATGAAGGAAAAAGGTATAACAGTAATAACAAAATAAAGCTGGAAGTTAGAAATAAAAATATTTATATCTTGATGTAAAAAGAAAAACCTTTGGATATATACATTTTAAAGATAACGATAAAGTCTTATATTTCTAAAACCTTTACAGAATAAAACTGAAGAATAGACTTATTAGTAAAATAATTTTTTATTCAAGTTGACAACCAGACAGTCATTTACCAAGGGCGAGAGCTGTATTTCATTTCTCTTTATTTCATGTATGTATCTGCATATGCATGTGTAAGCTTATGAGTAGAGCCTTTATTAAAATCTTAAAAAAAAAGGAACCTATGATTATTGAAAGAGTTTGGTCACTCTGGATAACAGTGTACCCTTTCAGGTAACCAAGCCATAATATATTAATTGGGTAGTATTCCAGTAGATGGAACATGATCCCTCCAGCCACAATATTAAAAGCAAAACTTCAAATGCATTGAATAATCTAAGTATGAATGTTAAAAATCAAAGCAAGATAAACATATGCATCACATCTGTGAGGATTTCTTCTGTGGTTCTCTTAAGTCCACTGTGCAGCTGGTTGGACTTAGAGATGTTAACAAACATGGCCGTTACCAATGGCCACATGTTTAACATTTACATTAATGACCTTTTCCAGCTGTTACTTGTGGGAAATGGAAACACCGAAGTCCAAGTTCTGAGACTGCTTTTGAATTTGCCTGGAAATTCAGACACAACATTATAACTACTTGGTTCACAAGTGGACTGATTCATCATTCCTTTCCCTTCATTATGGCCACCGAGCTAAAGAGATTCTTCTTTGAGTATTTATGTTATTTAAGAATATAAATAACTGCCTCCAAACTGAAGACATTTAGCTTCTTGACCTTTCACTAAAGGTTCACTATTCTTCCTGTTATATGGAAAAGAACGTACCCAGAAAATCAGAGCTTTAGTTTATCATCATGATGTGGGTATGAAGGAAAAAGGTATAACAGTAATAACAAAAGTTTGGTTAGTCATATCTTTCCAAAGAGTAATACAGTCTGAAGGCAATGCACATTACAAATTCCTTGTTTTCCATCTTCCTTATAAAGGTATTCTTTCATCTGCTGAATTTAGAGTAGATCTTATATTCATCATTAACACAGCTATAACTTGCCATGGTTTTCAAGTTTATTTTGGACTACTTTATTGATACCAAATGAATATTAGAAATTGTACTGAAAATATTTATTATTTTTATTTTTCTCTCCACACTGAGATATTTTAGTTATTTCCTCCACATGAAGTGACAATAACCTTTTTACACATAAGCTACGCTTTCACCATCTAAAGTGATCGAGACCACATTAGCATGCCATTAATTTATTGTTTTAGAACTGTCATAGGAATTGCACCATTCTTTTAGTAAATTTGAGATCCTAGGTGCTCAGGTTGAACTGCCAACCTCGACATAGTGTGTTAAAAAATCTAATCATTTGTACTTCTAGTCAATGCAAAATGTAAACCTTAGGAGAAGATGTTCCTTAGTACTTAACCACTGCCAGACAATGTGCTAGTATGTAAAGAAAAATATTATGAACAAAATACTGGAACTGATCAAAATGTCCATCTACAGGAAATTGAACAAATCAATTATCCAGTATTTAAATAGATGAAGTAGATCTGGATGTGCTCATGTGGAAAGACATCTGTGATATACAACTGTGTTTTTAAAAACACATGCTGTAGAATAATATATATAATATGATCGATTTATATTTTTTGAATGAAAAATACTTAGGCTTACCTATGCCTTAACACTTCTGGAATGGTACAGAAATTTTAGTGGGACTGGAGAATGGGGAAATGACTTTTATATATGTACACCCTCTTTTACTGTTTGAAATTTTTAATATTAACATAAATTTTATAATTTTTTAATAAATATTTTTAAGTAATATTTCCAGACTCACTTAGATGGTAAATGGCAGAGTCAATACATGGGCTGTGCCTTCAAACTCCACATACCTTGGCCTTTCCATTGTTAAATAGGTAAGTAAATTAAGCATTATCAGCAAGTAGAATGACCTTGCCAGTTGATATCCATTTAGAAATGTTGCAATGGACAGTTTCAGTTTTCAAATGAATGTGTATTAAATTTTCAGTTCTCCAAGCTAAGTTTAGTTCATTACATACATAAGGGTTAAATAGTAAGAGTGGCTAATATAACTCGCTCGTATGCTCAGGGAATGTCCATGTTTTTAAAGTTTAAAAGAAATGTTTACAAAACGAAGTTATTTTTCTATTGTACATATCTTTTCAGCTTAAGTTCGAAGGACTCCTGATGTGTTTCACCAGTATTTCACTTGAAGATTAGTATGCCAATGAAACTCTCTTTATTTCTGTCTTTTTAGCTTAATGTTTAATTAAGAATGTTCAAAAGCCATGAAAGTATGACCCTTGAAACTCCAACAAGAAATCCTCTGAATACTTTCTTCAACTAAACAATAGTCACCCATTGGAGAAAGATGACTATTGAGTATAATAGCCAATGAGGGGTAGTTCAACATTTTAATTCCTAAAAGATGAAAAAGATGATGAATACAAGCAAACCTGCTATATTTGAGATGATATCCACTGACTTGTTGCCCCTGCATATAAAATAAAAAGAGGTTTGGCTCAAACCAAGGGATACTGTCAGGTTTCCTTTCCACACCTTATCATCTTAAATAGCAGTTGACTCTTTGATGTTTGTAAAAGAAAAGAACAAAGCATATGAAATTGTTGAAATTGCTTTCAGGTTTTCTTTTGTTTTCTTTTTACCTTTATTTGTTTTCTGTCCTTCTTCCAAGGATAGAGTACTGCTTCCTAATGTAAAAGCTAGAGATAACACGTAAATAGTAAATGGCAGCCGGTAGCATTCAAAAGAATGGGCTAATTTCATACCTCTGGAGTTTATCTTTAAGTGAGTGGGAATGGCAAAATTATGGAATTTTTGCCCATTTTTGTGGGGAGAGGGAATAATTAGTTTGCTTTTATGAAATAAATTGCTCGTGACTACAAAATAAAAACTTTAATACATATAAGGAAATGCTATAAAATTGGCTCAATTTCTGTGCATTCTGAATGTTTTCATTTTCAATGGATCACAGTTTTTCCTATTAAGATATTTTGTTGTATGTGGGGATTTATTATAATTAGAGTTTCTGAGAAAATGTTGTTGCAATGAAATCATTCCAAACTTTTGATTCTTCAGCTGTTAAGATTTTCTCTTATTTTCCTCTTGATTAAGAAATCAGCAGGTTACCCAAATTAAACCCTTATTATAGTCTATTTGAATTCTTTCATACATCTCACAATTTGCTCCATTAATATCTCATTTAAGGAAATATATAGAAAACAATCATCTTTGCATTAGAATGATGTCATCCACCATACTGGCTGAAACATCCAAATATGCTCCATTAGATCAGAGTTCCTTTAATCATGATAGAACCTAGGGGACCCACTTATAGAGTTTTAAACCATTATCCTTTCATATCCAAAATCTTAATGTCTCTAAATGTTCATGGCATTTCTCAGGAACTCCTTGTACTCAGGGAGTTATTTTTCTCTTTCAGCCCTCTCCACACAGTACTGGCAATGTAGAAACAGAATATGCCTAAATGTTTAGGGATGTCAGCAAACATAGTCTTTGAGTTGTAAGCCAGTAAATTCAATAATTCCATTTCTGTCATTTAGATACACCTCCCTGGAAAATGCTGAAAGCCTGAATAAAGGACCCCAATATAGACATTAAAATACATCTTAAAGAAATACTCAAGTCAAAACATAAGACGCTTTAGTTCAATTCAGGCTCAGACTTTTGCATCATTTAACTTTCCTCTTCATCTATCATTCGTCATGCTTCATTGTTAGTTCGAGCCTGGAGAATCATCTTAAAAGATATGTTTTTCATATCTCCCTCCTTTCCCTTCCTACTCGTACTCATGTGGCACTCCTATTGATTTTTTTTTCTTCAGGAAGATGGCAATTATTTTAACTTACAGTTTGCCAAGCATTCCTCTGTGGAACACTGGGTCATGAAACAGATGACACTCAAAAATTCCAGTTGAGAAACATGTGATTAGATGTGTGTTTTTTTTTATCGCACCATTTCTCAGAGCCTTTAAAATGCAAATTTTATTGACCAGGTAACCTATGTGCCAGTCACTATGCTAGATCTTATATTATTCCTCTCAAAAATTATGTTGTTGTTATTATCTGTCTTACAGATCACATAGCTAGTAAGTAGTGAGGCCAGAATTTAATCCTAGCTCTTTCCGCCTCCCAAATCCTTGCTCTGTTCATGTTTTTCTCTTCAGATTGAGACATAATATCATTTCCCCAAAGGTCATAATGTACTCATTAGCTACATGTTTCTTTCTCTTAGTAAAAAATGAACATTTTGATATTTTAATAGAAAATTAAATTTGCTTTATTATGAAGTTGATAATGTAGAGGTTAATGGCATTCATCTTTGTATTAGACAATATGATTCAAATTTTGTTTCTACAAATTACTGTGTGACAAATATAAGTCCTTTAGTCACTTAAAACCTATTTCCACAGTCATACAATGGGTAAAGTAATATTTCAGGTAGGTATATGTGAGGATTAAATGTGATTATGTAGATGAAGTGTTTGGAACAATTTGACACATAATAAGTATGGAATCACAATATTATTATTAATAAATAATTATAATGACATCATGATGTCCCGAAGACTCACTTCCTTGTGTTTCTTGAAGGACAAAAAAGATTAACTTCAAATTCTTCCCTAAAGCTCTGGTCTCCAAACACTTATAGAAACTTATTTTGATTATAGGTACAAAAATCTAGATATTCTTATGCATTCTCTGGAATGGTAAAAACTAAGGATGTTGTAAATTGAAAAGGTCTTAGTAAGTATTGATATAGTTTAACAGAAATGCCCAAGTATAAACTTAGTTATATTCCTATAAAATGATGTAGTTTTTCTTGTAAAATGGTAATCTCAAAATCGATCCATATTTTTATGTATCCACAAAATGAAAATAGATTATAATAATGCAATTAATCATGTACTTTAGTATTGCATTTGCAGTGATAAACAGATCTAGTGAAGGAAATTTCTTAAAATATATTACTGCATTATATATAAAGAAAAACTTCATAATTGAAATGCAGTATTTTTATTAATATTCTTTGCTTTAAAAAATAATTCTTTTCTTAAAGTTAATTGCTTGTTATTATAATTGATTTACACAGAAATTAGAAGATATTTTGACCACTAGGTAGACTTTGATATAATGTAGTAAAATTCACTAAATCTACAGAAAACTTTGTAGTCTCTTCTGTACATGCATTGCTTTGTCTCTATACATTTGTTTCCAGACCTGTTTAAGTCGATCTGAAAAGACATTTAATTTTCTCCTCTGTCAGTAAAGCATGAGTTAGAAATTCCTTTACCTCAAAGCACACCCCTTAGTGTTTTGCCCATAGCTCACTGAAGAAACAAGAATCAATTGGGTCTTCTCTAAGATGTTCTAACGTCAAAGAACTAACTTTGGACCAATTTGAAGAGTAATCGATGATTCCTATTTGTGTTGTTAGTGGCCAGATTTATTAGACTGGTTGAGATAAAACTGTTTTCATTAAATTATAATCTTTGAGGAAATTTAATTGAAACATTATTGGTGTTGACTTTAAGCATCTTCAGCAGCATCTTGGAATAGTAGTAGCACACGGTCTTTGAAAAGACATCAACTATATTATGTGTTTATTGATCACCTCTGTAGGAACTAGGGGAAAAATGTCTCCTCCCATGAAATAACTTACAAGCTGTCTTGGCTAAGGACCTCTAGTTCTGAAATTACTTTAGCACTGGGGTTGGGGAATCCGAGAAAACATTCTCACTTGGCATAATCATTCTCTCTGGGGGAATTTCCATATTTCTACCGCTCAAAAGGTTAAGACTCAAAGATGTGAAAAAATTATTTCCTACGTTTTCAACAAATTCAAGGTGAAGTGCACATGTGTAGTTCTCCCACCAAAATTATATTACAAAATTTACAAGAGGTATAACTGAATAATGAAGTACCTGAAATGATGACAAGATGATACATTTTATATAAGATTGATCACAAATATATTATGACATAAAGACAATTGCATACATCAAATTAATTGGCTTATCTTTTGGTGGTTGGTACTATAGGTTTGTTTATCTTTCACTTTCTATTTTTCATCTTTAAAATATGAGTTTATAATTTAAACTTGGGACAAATATGCCTTAGAAAACAAAAGGAAAATGGGACAAGAGGAAATTTATATATGTAAAAATTAGTCAGATTATTAGGCCACTAATATTTCTTACATTAAGGACAAATCGTATTGTTAAACATTCAATGACAAAAACAAGATACATTTTTGCCTTTGGAGATACTGTAATTTTCAAATAGGAAGAAGAGAGTTAGTATCTGTTTGCTGGTGAGCTCTTTCATTGATTTTCATCTGGAGACTGATGGATAAGTTCTTGTCCAATCTATTAGAACTTATATAGTTAGACATAGACTGAGCACTGGCATAAGGCATGCAAAAACATTCATCTAATCCTATGGACAAACATGTATGTGTATGCATACACCAAAGCATGCACATTCGTGCACATACACACAGGAGCTAATGGCATGGTAACTCAAAGAACTTAGGCTAATGTTATTTCTGAGTTAAGATAGCAACACGAGCATAAGTATAATCATGTAACTCTCTACTCCTTAATTATCACTGATCAACTGAATAAATATACAAATAGGAAAAACAGTATTCATCAGCAATGAAAACAGAGTAGGTATTCCACACCAGGAAGTTCTGTTAGAGAGCCATGGGATATATTGAAGGAACCCATTTTGACAGAAAGTGATGTTCCAGGAAATAAGTTGTAGGAGACCCATTTAGAACTGACACCGATATTCTGTAACTTATAACTGACATTAGGTATGAGTAAATGTAAAGACAGACTGAGGAGCCATTAGGAGATGCCAACAACTGGGGATGATTATCTTTGAGATTCCATACTGATGTGAAGCTTCACCTATATGTTCTTCTAACTCAAAAGAATAGACCAAATGGAGAGCAAGACTTAGTTGTGAGGGAATTGAGAAAGCTCTCGCCCTACATATTCTGACCCTCTTGGTAGCTCAGAGCAGAAGCTTTTAGGTGGCAATGTTTCTGATATGACATGTTGACTCTGAACTGGTGTCAACTGTTTTTGTTGAGTTTTCTTTCATGAGATCATAGATACAGGCTGGAAGAGAGAAAGTAGTGTACCCAGAGTAGGGACCATGGGCATTTGGTCCGCTTTTTTATGTAACTTACTTGTACCTGCATGCCCTGCTTAGGCACAGTCACACAAATTCCACTTCCATTTAATGATAAAGTGCTGCTGTGTACATCCAACTTTATAACTTGATGGGTCAGATAACATACTTTTCACGATGTGCAGCTCAGGCTGCATGGTAAACTGGTGTCCTACAGTTAAGTGTGCAGCTCTTCTTAGGCCCAGTAGCAGACCAAGAGCAGTTTCTCAAAGGGAGGGTAGTTACCTGTCAATGATGGTAGGAGCTTGCTCCAAAATCCTAAAGGCTTGCAAAGTGATTCACCTATAGGGGCCTGTCAAAGGGATGCCAAACAATATTTCTATCTACACTGACACTTTGAGCACCTTTGGATGTGATGGATCATATGGTCCAAATGACAAAACAGCTTTCACAGCAGCCTGGATGTGTTGTGGTCTTCTCTTGTTCTGGGCCCCATTTGAAACAAGCAGATTTTTTTGTTCACTCAGTAATAAGACAGAGTAATATCCCCCAATGAGGAAGGTGTTTCCTCTAAACCCAGTGAGACACCTTAGGTGTTGTGCCTCTTTTTTGTTTGTATGAGGTTCTAGATGCAACAACTTCTCCTTTATCTTAGAAGAGATCCTCCATGTGCCCCACACCATTGGACCCCTGAAACTTCACTGATGTAGAAGTCACTGAATTTCAGTTGGATTTATGTCCTATACTCTGACACCTAGATATCTTACCAATAAATCTAGAGTACTTGCTTTCACCTGTTCTCTAGGATTCATCAGCATAATGTCATCAATGTAATGGACAAGTGTTACATAGAGATAAAGTGTGATTGAGATCTCTAGGAATGAGGGAGTCATGTCACCAAGATGGCAGAGTAGAAGACCTCAGACTCCATTCACCCACAAAGATCAACAATTAGATAGCTTTCCATGAGGAAAAATACAACTGGGAGTGATCAGGAGTCAACCTAAGATGCTTCAACAACACAGTGGAACAGAAAACCTGAGAATAACTGCACAAAAAGAATAGAAAGAACAGCTCACTTTTGCCTGCACCTTCCTATCCCCCAGGCTGGTGCTCAGCACCCATAGGGAAGACCCTGACTAAAAAGCATTCCCCTCACTGGAGAAGCCAGAGCAGGGTGAGTGATCAGCTTCCCTGGCATTTCAGGGCACTGTTCAAAGGACTCACTGTAGTTTCACCTCACCCAGTGACCAGCAAAGCTGAAGCATCCAGAGACTAGGAACAAGAAGAAGAGCAGGGTAACCAGTATCAGTCACTCTGTGGGAGCATGGTTCCCAGGGCCCTGCACTGCCACCGACTCCAGCAGCCTGTGCTGCTAAAGACCTCACCAGCGCTTGTGAATGCTGCAGATCCCCTCGGTTTTTGTCACGGATGACATCACCACAGACCCCAGCAGACTATTCTGCAGAGGACTCTGATACCTTTTGCTTTGAAGAAATGATGGCCAGCCCAGCGCTGCAGAACTCCAGAAGTTTTCACTCCACTGTTTTTCGCATTTACAGATACTAGCCTCCTAAGTCCCTCCCCGCTCCTTCCACTCCCACCTGGTCCAGCTGGAGCCTGGATCCACAGCAGCAGCCAGCTCCAGCCTCTACATCAGTGTGTGTGCAAAATTCCAGTCTACATCCCCGCAACTGAGCCCCACCACGATGTATGCTCTTATGGTTTTCTCTTCCATTCATGCGCCTGCATGCTGCAGGCCTGACTGCTATCACTGATCTCCACTGTCATGAACACACCTAGAGTGAGACCCTGCAGTCACATAAGTGCATGTCTGCAGAGAGCCAAAGTCACATAGCTGCTTGTGGGCCCAGGTTCTGCCTTATTTCCTGCCCCATTGGGCTCACTTGAAGCTAGTACTTGCAGCTGTGCACCTGTACACTGCCATCCTGACAGCAGTCGCCAGCCTCCACTGCCATGTGTGTGCCTTTGGAGACCTTGCAGCTGCACCAGGGCACATTGCCTTGCAGCCATTGTGAACCTCTTCTGTGCACATCAAGGATCATGCAGTAAGTAATGACACAGATCGCAGTGGCCTAAGTTGATGACCCTGCAGACATGAAGCCACCACATGCCCCAATATTAAGCACCCTGCACCACTAGACCAGGAGTCACAGCATGCTCCAGAGTGCCTCCACCCACAGGTGAAGGTCTTTCCTTACCTAAGTTAAATATTATTTGAACACAATCTGAAGGTTAGATTAATTGTGGGTGCACATTTTAAACCCTAGGGCAAAAACTCAATAGTGCCTGGATGGCAAACTTGCTTTAAAGGGCCAGATAGTAAATATTTTAGACTTCTAGGCCATATGATTTTTTCTTCAACTACTCAACTTTGTTTTTGTAGTGTTACATATGTAAAGGAATGGGTTTAGTTATGTTTCAATGAAACCTTATTTATGTAAAAACAGGGAGCTAGCCCATGGGCCATAACTTGTTGACCCCTGTTGAATGGTGGAGAGTAAATGGAATAAAAATATTCAATCAAAAGAAAGCATAAAAAGAGGAAAAAAGATAAACTGAGCAGATGTAATAGACAACTGTTAGCAAGACGGTAAATTTTAAGCCAACCATAATTATAATTCCATTAAGTGTAAAGTTCCTGAAACACAAAGTATAATACAGGTTGGACTTAAAAAGGCAAGACAAATATAGGCTGTATACAACAAATCCCTTTCAAATAAAAAAAAAAGTCACACATTAAAAGTAAAGAATGGAAAAATACTAGCGGAAAAAACAAAAAGCTAAGAAAGGGTAAAGTAGTTATATTAATACCAGACAAAGTGGACTTCAGAATGAGAAATATTACCAGAGATAAAAAGAGACATTACCTATTTATAAAGGAGTCAGTTCTCCAAGACAACATAATAATTCTAAGCGTGTTCTCACCTAACAATAAAGCTTAAAATAATAGACCTGAAAGAAGAAATAAAGAAATCCACAATTATATTTGGAGACTTCGACACTTCTTTCATAGTTATGGATGCAACAATTAGAAAGTAAATCAGTAAGGATTCAGAAGACCTGAACAACATTCAATTATCTTTCTCTAACTGACGTTTGTAGAACTCTCTACCTGACAACACCAGAATATATATTTGTTCAAGTGTACATAAAACATTTACTGGTATTATGGTATTCTACACCATAAGGAAAGCTCAATGATTTTAAAGGAATTCAAATCTTATTCAAGTATTATTTCTTACAACAAAGGAAAGAAATTAGAATTCCAAAATGGACAAAAATCAGGAAAATACCCAAATTCTTGGAAACTAAATGACACACTTCAAAAAAGTCATGTATCGAAAAATTCCAAAGAAAAATTAGAAAGTATTTTGAAAGAAATGAAAATGAAAACACAACATATCAACATTTGTGAGATGCAGCCAAGGCAGTGATTAAATTAAAATGTAGAGAATTAAAGTTTTACATTAAAAAGTCTGAAAACTTGACAAAACTCTCCATCCTAAGAAACTGCAAAAATAAGAACTCAGATAAGTAGAAGGTGGTAAATAATACAGATAAAAGCGTAAATCAACAAAATTGCAAAATTTCCAACTCAAAATATGAACTCAATGTATCAAAATAATTAGTATGGCACATATTTAATTGTACTTCTTTGTATGCCAGATAACTGGAATGATTTCAATTAGGATTTTATGCCTCCAAAACCATGCCTGGGTCCTCAGAAAAGAGGTGATTACAGACTGAAGCCAACTTAGGTAAATGATGTTCACAAAAGGTATGCAAATTTACCTTGCTTCACATATAGGTGCACTCAAATTCCTGCTTCAGTATCCATAACAGCAAAAAGAAATATTCCATCACTAACGACTAACTTCTGCAGAACTCACCTTCTCAATTCGTAATTCAGTTATTTGACAGAATGCAGCTATTGGTTTGTCAAATCAATAGTATAAATTGTTAAAAAATAGTAAGTTGATTATTTAAATAAAATATCTATTTGGTATAATGTATTGGAACATTGTTTGGCTTCTCAGGTTTAGAGGAAAAGCTGAAATATAATTAACAAAACACTATTTCCTAGAATGTTTCTTCCCAGGAGAACTGTCTCATAGATTTTTATGAAAGAACATTTATGCTTATATATGGTAAAAAATACATATATATTAAAAATATATTATTAAATCCAATCCAAATATTATAGAAATTACCAATTTTTCTAAAGTATTGAATTCTGAAAATGCAACCACGAAATCAGAACAATCTGTTCTAAAATTTCAGGTGTATGTTTGATTTTAAGGGAGGCACTAAGGCCCTTAAACCTCTAATAAATTTAAAATGCTGTTACTTCTCTTTTAATTAATGTTTTAATTTGCACAACTGTCAGTGAAGGAGAAAATAGAAATCATGCTAATGAAAGCAAATGAGTATATTTCAATAATAAAAGAGAAAATGTTAGTATCTGTGACTGTAATCGATTGCAAACTATAATTAGTTGATTCTCCTCTAAAATTATGCTGAATATTACATACAAACTAAACAATTTATAGATTATGCCTACAGCAAGTATGCATGCTGCTGTTAATATAATGTTGTTTGATAAATTAACTCAAATATAATAGTTTTCAGGGTTGTTTTATATAATTTTTAAAAGAGGTTGTAAGGCACAATATAAAACATTTGCTAGCATAAACATAAAGTATGTGTTAATTGCCAAAAATAAAAAATAAAACTTATAAAGTAGGTGAAAACAAACTTGCAAAGCTTTGTCTTGAAAACACCAAGGAAAGATTATTATTATTAAAATACACTCATTTGCTTTGACTTTCCCTGACTGCTTATACGAAATTTCAAGAAGAGAGAAATAACTTAAAGATGTGATTTTCAAGCAAAAAATAAGCAAAATTTAAAGATTTGGAAAATTCTCAGCCTATTTATATTGTAAAAAATGAGAACACTAAATGTGTGACCAAGTGACAATTTGATAGAGAAATTAGTATGAGTGTGAACCACTTAACTTTATCAGCAACTTCAGGAGGAAAACTGGCATCAGAGGGAAATTCATAGCAATACAGGCCTACTTCAAGAAACAAGAAAAAGTTCAAATAAATCATTTAACCTTAAATTTAAAAGAACTAGAGAAAGAACAGGAAACAAAGCCCAAAGTGAAAAGAAGGAAGGAAATAATAAAGATCAAAGCAGAAATAAAGGAAATAGAGTCTAGAAAAACAATACAAAAGATTAATGAAACCAAGAGCTGATTCTTTGAAAGCATAAAATAAATTGACAGATCCTTAGCCAGACTCATCAAGGAAAAAAGAGAGAGGACTCAAATAAATAAAATCGGAAATAAAAGAGGAGAAATAACTACGAACTCCACAGAAATACAAAAGATTATAAGAAAGTACTACGAGCAATTATCTGCCAATGAACTGGACAATCTGAAAGAAATGAACACATTCCTAGAAACATACCACCTCCCAAGACTGAGTCAAGAAGAAACAGAAAATCTGAACCTACCAATTCCCATCAATGAAACAGAATAAGTAATCAACTCTCCCTCCCCCCCCAAAAATAAGTGTTGGACCAGATGCCTTCATAGGCAAATTTTGACAAACATTCAAAGAAGAGTTAACTCCCACTCTTCTCAAAATATTCCAAAAACTTCAAGAAAAAGGAAGACTCCCTAACTCCTTTTATGAGGCCCCCATTACCTTGATTTCAAAATTGGACAAAGACATTACAAAAAAAAGAAACTATAACCCGATGTCTCTTATGAACATTAATGCAAAAATCCTCAATGAAATATTAGCAAATCAAATTCAGTAATACATTAAAAGTATCATACACCATGATCAAGTTGGATTTATTCCTGAGATGCAAGGTTGGTACAATATCCGCAAATCAATTAATGTGATACACCACATTAACAAATCAAAAGATAAAAAAAAATATGATCATATCACTAGATGCAGAAAAAGCATTCAACAACATCCATCATCTATTTACGATAAAAGTTCTCAGCAAAGTGGGAATAGAGGGAACATACCTCAACATAATAAAGGCCATATATGACAAACCTACAGCTAACATCATACTCAATGGGGAAAGGCTAAAAGTATTTTCCTTAAGATGAAGGACAAGACAAGGATGCCCACTTTCACCACTCCCCTTCAACATTGTATTGGAAGTCTAAGCCACAGCAATAACATAAGAAAGAGAAATAAAAGTTATCCAAATAAGGAAGGAAGAAGTAAAACTCTCAATATTTGCCAATGACATGATACTACACGTAGAGAACCCTAAAGATTCCACCAAAAACTGTTAGAACTGAACAATGGATTCAGTAAAGTATCAGGTTACAAAATAAATATTCAGAAGTCAGTGGCATTTTTACACACCAATGATGAACTTTCAGAAAGAGAATTTAAGAAAACAATCCCATTTACAATTGCGTTGAAAACTATAAAAATACCTGGGAATCAAATTAACCAAGGAGGTAAAAGACTTGTTCTCAGAAAATGATGTCATTGAAAACAGAAATTGAAGAAGATACAAATAAATGGAAGCATATACCGTGCTCATGGGTAGGAAGAATCAACATCATTAAAATGGCCATCCTACCCAAAGCAATATGTAGATTCAATGCAATCCCTATCAAAATGCCAATGGCATTTTTCAGAGAGCTAGGACAATTAACCCTAAAATTTATATGGAACCATAAAAGACCCTGAATAGACACAGTAATTTTGAGAAAGAAGAGCAAAGTTGGAGGTATCACACGACCTGATATCAAACTATAACCACAAGGCTACAGTAATAAAAACATCATGATACTGGCATAAAAAACAGATACATTGATAAATGGAACAGAATAGAGAGCCCAGAAATAAATCTATGCCTATACTCATTAATATGTGTCAAAGGAGGCAAGAATATACAATGGGGTAAAGACAGTCTCTTCAATAAATGGTGTTTGGAAAATTGGACTGATACATGCAAAAAAAAAAATTGGACCACCTTTTTACACTCTATGCAAGAATAGACTAAAAAATGGATTAAAGACTTAGATGTAAGACCCAAACCCATAAAACTTTTAGAAGAAAACATAGGCAGTAAACGCTCTGATATTGCTAACAGTAATTTCTTTTCAGATATATCTCCCAGGAAAGGGAAACAAAAGAAAAAATAAACAAATGAGACTATTTCAAACTAAAAAATTTTTCAATAGCAAAGGAAACCATCAAGAAAACAAAAAGACAGCCTACTGAAAGGGAGAATATATACATCAATAATACATTTGATAAGAGGTTAATAACAAAAATTTATACAGCACACAACTCAAAACCAATAATAAAAATAATAATAATAATAATTCTATGAAAAATGAGAAGAAGATCTGAATAAGCATATCTCCAAAGAGGACATTCAGTTGGACAATAGACATATAAAAAGATGCTCAATTTCAGTAATCATCAGAGAAAAGCAAATTAAAACCACAACAATGTATCACCTCATCCTTCTCAGAATGGCTATCTTCAATAAATCAACAAACAATAAATACTGGCAAGGATGTGAAGAAAAGGAAACCCTTGTACACTGTTGGTGGGATTGCAAAATGGTGCAGCCACTATGGAAAAAGTTTGGAAGTTCCTCAAAAAATTAAACATAGAACTACTTTGATCCAGCAATTCCACTTCTGGCTAATCATCTGAAAAAATTGAAAACACTAATTCAAATAAATATGTGCACCCCTATATTCACTGCAGCATTATTTACAATAGCCAAGATATAGATATAGAAGCAACCTAAGTGTCCATGAATAGACAATTAGATAAAGGAGTGGTGATACATGTAAACAGTGAAATAGTACTGAGCCATACAAAAGAATGAAATCTTGACATTAGGGACAACATGGATGGACCTAGATGATAGTGCTCTAAGTGAAATAAATCAGACAGAGAAAGACAAAGACATTCAAGTACACTTATACATGGAATCTAGAGAAAAATATAAATGAACAAACATACAGAAACAGGTTCATGGATACAGAGTACAAACTGATCAATGCTAAATGGGAGGAGGATTTGGGGGCTGAGTGAACAAAGTGAAGGGATTAAGAAATACAAATTGGTAGTTATAAAATGGTCACTGAAATGTAAAATTCAGTATTGTAAATATTATTTGGACAACTATGTATAGTGCCAGGAGTGTACTAGACTAATCAGGGGGATCTTTTCTCAATTACATTCTAAGCATTTCACTGCACACCTGAAACTAGTATAAAATAATACTCAATGTCAACTATAATTAATAAAACATTTAAAGAGGAAACTCCAGAGACATACGTTGAGTGAAAAGAAGCTAATCCTCCAAGGTTACATCCTGCATTCTTCTATTTATAGAACATTCTTAAACTGACAGTTATAGAGGTAGAGTTGTGGTTGCTAGGGTTTATGAACTTGGGGGAGGGGAAGTGG